>JAKUBG010000004.1:0-607483 GCA_030563145.1 Schwanniomyces polymorphus var. africanus
AATTCTAGTGTATCACCTACACATAAATGAGGAAAATGTGCTTCAGTCTCAGCAGAATAAATAACATCACCTCTAAAATTATGACTAATATCTTTTTGACTCAAACCGTCATAAGTAATTTTAGATTCCTCACCAATGTGGAAACCGTAAGTATTACAAGCGATTGTCTTTAATAATGTAGAACAACCAGAACCCGGTCTACCTAACACAACAGTTACTTCACCTGGTTTCATTATAGCATCCATAGGCTTTAAAATGTCAAAAAAACGGGAGGCATCCTGTTTTTGTACCAATCTTACAGCTTCAGTAGAAAATTTCCACCAAGCATTCCAGACTGTAGGCTGATAATCTGCGTCGGCTGCAACACCATATGCTCTTAAATTTCTAAAAGCTACACTCAATTTAGAAGGCTTATAATAATCTGGGTCACTATCATACAATTTTCTCATATTTTTCACCCAAAACTTAGCGTTGAAATTGTCGCTCTCTGGATTAAGTACTTCTGGAATATCATCAGAATACGGCTCAATTCCAGGAACGCCACTCATATGAGATAAATACCTAACTAAATCTTGGGAATTATCACGCTCTGCATCCTCTCGACTTATTCTTGAAATTGTCTTAGCTAATTCTTGGATATCTTTGCCTGTATTCTCGTCAAACCCAAGATATTCATCTAAGGAGTTTGATGCGGATTGCAACTCATCAGTTGAAGCTGAATCTGCATTAGAATCCTTTCCTCCGTAATCTGAGGATACCATCTTAGGCAACTGAACAAATTAATAATAAATACTAACAGCAAAATATACTGAAATCTTAATATTAACGAACCTATTTATATAATTTTTAGGTTATAGCCGTTTATAAGTACTTTGATCTTCGGACCAATATAATGCCGTATCGGATTCCGAATGGTAAGAAGAAGGCTGAACAAGGGGGCAATCCAAAAACAATGAACGTAAAAGATTATTACTTTAACGGTAATAAAAGTTAATTAACCTGCTGTACATTTTAGATACATTATGGTGACTTGGTGGCAACTTAGTGGCAACTTAGCCTTGGTTGAAGTTAACGCATACAATTCAATTTGGAGATTAATTTCCGCTTGTTAGTTTTAGCGAACATTTACCCTAACAATAACAATAGAAAAAATAAATTTTGCTCTTAACAGGAATATAATAAGATGTATGACCTGTATCCTGTGTATAACATTTTCTTTCCCGCCGCTCTTTGTCATATTCGCAAATTAAGAATGTACTGCATTCATGTGGAGAATACTACCAATATGGAAAAGCTATAGTGGGGTATACAGGACACTCGTTTAACTAAAACTGGGATGGGACCGTACATGCTGCCTAATTACTTCTCAAATCAAAATCTTATATTAATTATTGTTATTATATTATTTATATATAAAGACTTTTACTCGTCTATCAAAAATTATTAACGTTAATGCGTTCACTTCTTCTTTTCTCTGTTACCCTTAGGGACTCTGGCAACCCAGTATAAGAGTACAGTCATGACCATATTGAATGCAATGAAACCGATGAAAACACCCCAGTTTCTCCATCTTTCAGTAAAGTGACTGTTGACACTATTCAAGTAAACGTTGGTAGCACTCATAGGACAGAAATTACAATTCGAAGTGGCAGTCTTATCTAACACATAACCACCAAAATTCTTCATATAAGTTGAGAAATATTGCTCGCAAGTCTGGCCCGATGGAGGATTGATCTTAAGGTATTCGGTTTGAGCGCAAGTAACGGTAGTATTGGCAAGACCAGTAGCCAAAAGACCCTGGATTAAGTAGGTGAAAGGATTGAATCTGTACATGAAAATCCAGAATCTTGGCATAAAATCTGGACCTGCAAGAACACCACAGAAATTCAAACACATAGAGAATAACAAAGTAGCCAAGTTTGCAGCATTATCAACCAACTCCATGAAAGAAACACAAAGTTGACCCATTGATGATGTGTAAACATAGAAACTGGTAAGAAGTAACCACATTAATACACCTCTTGAGTCGACACTATCAGTTGGTTCAGCATTCCTATAAAAGCCAACAGGGTAGTAGTAACAGAAAAATGCAACAGTACCGATAACAACTTGGAATGGAACTTCAGATGTGACCTGAGCAGCGATAAATGCAAACCAACTGAATGTTCTAGATGGTGCTTCTCTAACTTCATAAACATCTCTTTGACGAGCATAGTATGGAAGCATTTGTTGAACTAAGGTATTGAAAGGAATCATGTACATAAAAATTGAGAACATTTGATTCTGCAAACCTTGCATGGTATTATTAGCCTTGAAGAAAGAAAAACCGTTGAATAATGCTGAAGAGATACAAAGGAAAAGTTTTGCATAAATGTAACCAGGAGATCTTAAATTTTGTTGAATAACTCTAGCAGTAACAATTAAGTATTGCTTCCATACTGGACATGCATAAGTCTTGTGATCATCTTTGGATTCACTTCTTGGTAATTTAACCAATTCACGTTCCATAGTATCTAATTCCTCTTGAGCTTCCTTGTATTCAGTAGAGTTTCTCCAAACTTCATGATAGTCTTGAGTAGCGTGAGATCCAGGTGCTGCACCAACAACTTCTAACATCCATTCGGCTGGGTTTGCTTCAGGTGGACATTTATGGGCACCGTACTTTTCAAAATAATTAGTTAAAATGTTACAGTTTTCACCCAAGTCACCAAAATAAACAGTTTTACCACCTTTTTGCAAGAATAATAATCTATCAAATTCTTTCAACAAAATAGCTGATGGTTGATGAATAGTACATAAAATAGCTTGACCATGGTCTGCTAATTTTCTCATAAGTTTACAAATAGACCAGGCTGTTTGCGAATCTAAACCTGAGGTTGGTTCATCTAAGAACAATAACAATTTTGGCTTAGCAACTAATTCAACACCAATAGTCAATCTCTTTCTTTGTTCAACATTCAAACCTTCACCGAGAACACCAACTAACGCATCGGCATATTCTGTCATACTCAATAAATCAATAATGTACTCAACATAATCTTCCTTTTCCTTTCTACTAACTGAATCTGGTTGTCTCAAATAAGCAGAGAATCTTAAAGCTTCACGAACAGTAGATGTAGGTAAATGCAAATCTTGTTGTTGAACATAACCAATTGATCTCTGGAAAGAACTATCTAAAGAGTGACCATTGACCATTCTAACACCATTAGTGATAACACCTGAAGTAACTCTTTCAGATAAACAATTTAACAAAGTAGTTTTACCAGCACCTGATGCACCCATCAATGCTGTAACTTGACCTGGCTTAACCCATCCATCTACATGATTCAAAATAACTCTATCTTCTGACTTAATCTTCACTTGATAAGTCAAATCTCTCCAGTGGAAAATATTCTTTGAAGCTGTCAATGCACTATCATCTTGAGAATCATCTTTCTCAGCCATCAATTCATCTTTGAATTCAATCTTCTCAGATCCACCAGCAGTTTCAATATCTGCACCAACTTTCTGTTTCTCAGATTTCTTCTTCAGATTTTTCAATGAAGATCTTAAGAATAACGCAATTTCACCCTTTTGCATAGAACCCTTATTGAATTCAGTTAAGAAAATGTAAATTGCTAAGAAGAAAATAATAAATCCAACAGTAATACCAAAATTTCTCCATTTATGACTATTGTAGTATTCATAAGAGAGTCTGAGATAATCTGTACCTTGGACAAAATCTTGACCAGCAACAGATCCAACTGCAGAACAAATACGTTCATTATTCAGAATATTTTCATACCCTGGTCCAGTTGGAACATAGGTGGTACAGTTAAATTTCCTATCATGGAATTCATTAACCATCAATGATTCAAATACATATCCAACAGGATTGATGTAATTGATCCATCTAGACCATCCTAACATATTTGGAGTTGGGATAACGAAACCAGTAAAGATAACCATAGCCATAAGTAAAACTGTAGCAGGAGTCATTGCACCTGCAATTGAAGTAGAAACAGCACCAATAGATCTAAATAAATGTGACATGACTAATGTACACATGAAACACATCAACCAATAGAAGAAAAACCTACCAGGATTTCTTCTGAAGTTAATCATAAAATAGAAAACAAAGTTAAAACCGGTGGACATCAATAACTTCACTGGTATTTGGGTAATAATACCAGATAGAGCTTCAGCGGATGGTCGGTAAAGGGCGTATTTCTTGTGCTTTTCAACAATATCTCTAGCTTCGAACATAGCCATAATTTCTAAAAGAGAAGAGAAAGCATTGAATAAGACAGCAAAGAATAAAGATGCTCCTCTATAATAAAATGAGGTAGTATCCAGCGACAAATTATAAAACACAGAAGACAAAATTAAACCCATGACAATTTGACCAAACACAGAGAAAAGTGGAATAGATGGATCACCTTTGATTCTTAAAATATCTCTGCCCATAAGGTATTTAACTTGCATGAAGAATGAAACAGTATATGGAGATTTAGGTGAAATATGATCGGATTGTTTGGCCATATGTGATTCTTGATAAAGAGCGTGCAGATCTTGTTTTTCGCAATCACTAAAATGTTGATCAATTTCTCTTATCAATTCAGCATATTCTGGCGAATTCTTCCAGTATTTTTCGAATTCCTCTGCTGTTCTTGGAACTTTACTCTCATATCCAGGGAAAATAACTCTTTCTTCTGGATTAGTTAACGAAGTTAAATAATCTGCTGTAGTTTGTCTCTGTGGACAGTCATATCCCATTCTAAGGAAATAGTCTTTGGCCTTATCTGCCTTACCAAAAAAGATTTGACGACCTTCATATAAAACAGATACATTATCGAACAAATCGTAAGCATCTTGAGAACATTGATAAATAGCAATTAATGGAGTAGCATCTAAAATAGTAGCAGAAGTCTTTAAAGCTCTGATAAATTCTAATGCTGTTGCTGAATCTAAACCTCTGGTAGCATTATCCCAACATTGGATATTGGCTCCACTCAAGGAAACTTCTGCAATAGAAACTCTTTTTCTTTCACCACCAGAGACACCTCTAATGAATTCATTACCCACATTAGTATTTCTGGTGTGTGATAAACCATAAGTGGCCATATAGACACTAGCCAAATGCTTAGCATAAGTTTCTCTATCAACATTACCACGATTTTGTGGTGTTCTCAACCTAGCAGCAAATTCTAGTGTATCACCTACACATAAATGAGGAAAATGTGCTTCAGTCTCAGCAGAATAAATAACATCACCTCTAAAATTATGACTAATATCTTTTTGACTCAAACCGTCATAAGTAATTTTAGATTCCTCACCAATGTGGAAACCGTAAGTATTACAAGCGATTGTCTTTAATAATGTAGAACAACCAGAACCCGGTCTACCTAACACAACAGTTACTTCACCTGGTTTCATTATAGCATCCATAGGCTTTAAAATATCAAAGAAACGGGAAGCATCCTGCTTTTGGATCATCCTTACAGCTTCAGTAGTATACTTCCACCAAGCATTCCAGATTGTAGGTTGATAATCGGAGTCGGCTGCAACACCATATGCTCTTAAATCTCTATAAGCCACACTCAATTTAGATGGCTTATAATAATCTGGGTCACTGTCATACAATTTCCTCACATTCTTCACCCAAAGCTTAGCATTAAAATTTTCACTGTCTGGGTTCAAAGTATCAGCGAGTTCACCATTATAAGGCTCTTTCCCAGGAACTCCACTCATATGAGTTAAATATTTAAGTAAGTCATATGAGCTGCTCTTCTCGGACTCGACCTTACTTACATTAGAAA
The DNA here is from genome assembly GCA_030563145.1 of Schwanniomyces polymorphus var. africanus. NCBI lineage: Eukaryota > Fungi > Ascomycota > Pichiomycetes > Serinales > Debaryomycetaceae > Schwanniomyces > Schwanniomyces polymorphus. The sequence continues at coordinate 5,799 of JAKUBG010000004.1, forward strand.
TAGTCCTAGCAAGATTTTGGATATGGTCAGCAGCATCATCAAATCCACGATATTCATTAATGGAGTGGGAATCTACATTAGATTCATGCATAGAAGCAGAATCTAGGTTAGAATTCTTACCCGAAGACTCTGAAGATACCATTACTGTGTACAGACTTAGTAAAATGAAACCTCCTTAGTAGAATTTGAAATAGTGGGAAGTAATTTCACCTGGATTTTACTTCATAATATATAAGAAATTTAAGAAAAATACTCGGAAGTCATAATATTTCCGAAGTTCCACTAGCAATGTTTTGTTTGATAATAACCCGAAAATGTTTTCTTTCCGAATTGGTAAAACCTAGGCAAAGTTCTAGCTCCGTTATATCCTTTGATAACAATATCAAAGGGATATCATTAGTAAATGTAAGTTATATAGAGTTTTTGATGTAATGCATTAAAGGCATAAACTATTTACATTTTACAGATATCCGTACCTCTAGTTATTTCGTAATGGTTATAATTTGTTTATGGTTTGTTTATGGTTTGATTATGGTTTGATTATGGTTTGATTATGAAAGGCTGACCACTATGGCTGTAAAAACAAGCAAGCAACGTTGATAGGAAGAACATGGCATGTTATTTGGCTTATGTGCAGGCTTTGTTTTATTTTGTTATATAAGTTTCTAGGAAAAGGTGAAAAACAAGTAAATAATATCTATTAGACATTATGTATACGATCAATTACCATACGCAAAGACCTAAGTATGATTAAATGAATTCATGAATGAGTAAAGCATTATTGTCTTTATCCATCTCGTTAAGATGCATGCGAAGCCAAGAAACAAAAACAAAAGCCATCATTTGTTATGATACTGTATATAGACAATTGAAACTGGATGAACACATTGCTTTTTCCCCTTCATAAAATCAATGACACCTAATTTCATCTTTACCCCAGTACTCATTTCATGTTGTAAGAATTGTTAATATACTTGTTAGTGAGAATGTTTGTTTACATAATAGAATTAATAAATTTCAAATATAGTTCATATAGCTTAAGCAATCTGAACTAATTGATAAGGTCTACTCATAAATAAGGAAAGTATGCAGTCTTACGAAGAGCATATCCCAAACAAGTCCCCTCAATCAAGGAAATTTAGGGATTAAAAGATTAAAATAGATAAGTCACATGATTTCAGATTGCTTACTTTTTATTTGCTCATTTGCTCCACTAACGGAGAATCTATGTGAAGCTAATTTCTCTAAGTGTACGGCCACGGCCATAAAAGTTCTTATTGAAAGTATACTCTATCCAATAAGATAGCATATATTATTATTACTTGTATCTCTTTTAACCTTTACATATATTGCTATCCTTTTTCTGCCATAATTATTCAAACATGTCTAGGTATTAATTGACATATTGTCTACGGCTGAACCTGATCTCTACGATCCCGCCTTTTGCATAGCCTTAAGCATACTAGTTCCGTAACTTGGTCGCTTATTTGCCATCGTCCTATTCCTTCCTGTATAAGAATCCCTAAATTCCCGATTCATAATTATGATGAATAGTTTTTATAATTCCGTTCCGAATTACGGAATTTTTTTTTAATAATGCCGAAATTAGGATTACAAATGAATGGTATTAGTAAATAGAATTTGATAGAATTAGCACCAGGGATTATGATAGGCATTAAAATTATACCCGTTAACTTTTTAAACTGTTTTATTTCGTATAGAGTATTCGTATTCAAACTTTCGGTTCGGGACTTTTACTACCGGTATTGAATTTATTCAAACTTTACCTAAAGAACACTCTGCAGTTTAGTAAGACTTTTGCAGGTTAGTCTGAATATTTTTTCTACTTATGGCATCGAAGGCATGAATATATATGAACCGGGACTATGTCTATTTTTTAGAAGCGCTTTTATAGTGATTCTTAGATTAAAATATCGGATAGTGAATAAATTTTGGCCTGCATACAATCAATATTAATTACCTCCAGAAACTTATATTGAAGCAAAAATAGAAAGTATTTTTTCATAAAATGAGCTAGTTTGACGCTATTTGATGGAATGGCGATGTATAGTTCCCAACTTTTCTATTCCTGTTATTCTCGATTTGAACTACGGATGAAAGATTACTCTATACTTTTTTATTTTATGACTTCAAAAATCTTATTAAGAGATATCAAATCTATCATTAATGTGCTTCATTACTTTCAGCATTAGATAAACCAAAATCTATTAATGAGATTTACCTGATACAGATTCTTGAATATTGAATATTCTTATGATACTGGCAGATCCCCAAACTATGTAGTTACTTAATTCTTTGACTTTATGGCATTCTATATTTTATCTGTATTCCATTTTCCTCTGGTACTTATTTTCTCCGAGTATTCAATTATATGCATTAGGTTGTCATAAAGATCATTCCAATAGAGGCAAATACTATTGCGAATGAGATGCCCCCATTGCGGTTCTGCAATCATGTTATAATTGTTAGTTCATTGATATTTATTTCACAGTGTCACCTGTCTTGGGGTAACTATGCTTAACAAATCATGAATTCCACATGACCGGCTGGAATAGTAATATATTTGATAAATGATAAATACTTCTGAAGGAATATCTACCTCTAGGGTAGCATAGTGGAGCATCATACATCATCAAGTATGTAACCTACATTTTTATTGAAATAAGTTTCAGCAGTTCGTCTGTCAGAGGATCAACCTACATGATATCTATACTCTTCAAATGATTCATTTATTATTCTGAGCATTATCGAGCGGAGTAAGTTACCTATTGATGCACTACTTCAGATCTATCTCTCTAAAGTCTGCCCTCATTAACGTATTAGTAATAAGAATATTTGTCCCTCTAGCCATCTTTCCTATCAATTTAAAATTTTATCGAAGTAGCTATCGGTACGATAGCCTGATTGAGTATCTAAAAGCATTCTGGTATATAGTGGTTAACCATTACCTATCTAGGAATATACCTCCAATTTTCTTTTAAAATGTTTTGTATGTGGGTCATTAAATGAAATACAATTAGTGCTAATACTCTAGAAATACATAATACTATAGTCAGGTTGATTTAATGGTTGTGCTTATTTTGTCATAGGTGTTATCTATACATATCAATTGCGAGTCTATAGATGGGAGAAAGTAAATTCTGTAAGTATATATTCCTTCAATAACCCGAAAAAAAGATCCCTCCGAATTTCTATAGATTTAAAATAAAAATGTATTTTATCTTAGCAATAGATATTTTATCATAATTTATATCAATAGTTAAATACGAAAAGATAAACGTGAAATCTTTTTCTACTATTACTAAATTTAGAATATTCTTCAATTATTCATAACAACTTATCATTTCAATCTTATAAAACTTTTTTTATTAAAGTTATAACTATAATGAATAGTCTCATAGTCACTTCTCTAGACTATTACTATAACTTAAACTTCAGATATATAGGAATTCAGACAGATTGAAGCCAAACATTTGCTCTTCCATTTTGCATCCAGATTTTGAGGTATGGAAACATCCTTAGCACCAATTATGCGACTAGATCAAAAAACAAACATAGATCATTTTAATCAAATGTAGAAAGCATTATGACAAACTCCACGGTGGAAATAGAGTCTCTTCTGACATTTATACATAGTATATTACAAGTTTCAGAACCTGTTTCATTGGATGATAAAATTGAGAAGAAATTGCATGAATTTATCTCTAGCTATGGTCCAGAAACTATCTATGTTATTAAAAGAGAAAAGGAAATAGACATATATAATGATACCAATGAAATACAGGGGTTAAATGACGTGTCATCTGTCTCAATTATGATTAAGTTAAAGGGTCAGTTGAAAAGTTCCATATCTTGGGAGGAGCAAATAAACATAATCAATATTCCTACACCACAACTATCAAACACAGACAAAAACCATAATGAATCTTTTGAAAAATTAAGAACTATGATCAACATGGGTATTTATCCTTTTTTTGAAATGCTAACATCTTCTTCGAGTTCTGAGGATAAGTTAAAAATTATAAATACAACGAGGAAGAGATTTACTGAGTTATCTCTCTCTTTACAACACATACAGCAAAGGATCCAGGTTCCAGATTTACTTGCATCAGTGCATCCTAAAATCAATGAATTATGCGAGAGAGGAAATGGTATTCCAGAGGAGATAATATCAGAAAGTACACTTCTAAATGAAATCACTAACATTGTGAATAGTTGGATTAAAGAGATACAAGCCATAACAGGACTCAATCATAACCCTACTGATGGTACTTCCATATTAGAGGAAGTTCAGTTTTGGAGATCGTTGGAATCTTCATTGTTATCTATAAACGAACAACTTAGTTCTAAAGAGGTTACCACAACCATTGAAGTATTGAATAAAGCAAAAAGATTTAATATAACCATCAGTTTTCAAAGTGACATTGGCTTAAACGAAAAGCTTGCACAGACAAAACTATATAATTCACTATTAAAAGATTTACCAATAGATGACTTACTATCTGTCCCAATCAATGATAAAGATAAATTTTCTAGGTTCGAACATTCCATGATATCCTTATTCAACCACTTAAAAAAATTAAAGAACTTGCCTCAGTTTCCGCTTAGCAGAGCTTTGGATATAACAGAAGTTGTATTAAATGATGTTCTTGAAAAAATGCTGGCTATTATTCTGGCACATCAAATCATGTCTCTATCTATTGTGGACTTTACTAACCTTTACGATATAGTTATTATGAATATATTCAATTTGATAGACCAGAATATTAAATTTATGATAAATTTAATACGTGAATTATCAAGAAAACGGCAAGAGAAATTTATAGCTGTTAAAATCAATACTGAACTTTTCGAAGAACTTAAAAAGCAGATGGTATTCTTAAAGAATATTAGGATGAAGTATGCAGATATTATGAATATATCCAATCAAATTTTGCCAACTATTGAATATGAAAAACTTAAAGATGCCTACGAGAAGTATATCATCCCAACTGATTTTTTTGATTTTTCAAAGAAGAATTCTTTAAGGACTATTAACTATGACTTATATCTTACCGTGTTTCAAAACTTAGAAAATAAGATTACAAGAGAACTCATTAGTCTTTGTGATTCTTGTGTTAATCTTAATGACTTAACATCTATATTACGCAAATATAAAGACGGTGAAAATCCAGAGAGCAGTAATGGCCACTTGGTACACTTTATGAATGATGAATTCAAAATCAAAATTCTTAATATAGCTATTAGCGAAGTTAAAGATATTATAGACATTTACAACGATAAAAGTACAAAAATGGCAGAGTTACTTAATCATGTTTTAAAAGAAAAAGTTCAGATTCAAGGAAGAGAGAGTTCTTCAATAACTCAAAAATTAATATGGAATATAAGTGTTTCAGAAAAACTAAACTTTTATCTTTCGACGTTAACGGACATTCTAGGAACAAATTGGAATCATTATTCTTTAGGAACAAAATTATACTCAGATATTAAGAATATCCTTGAAACGGCAAATCCCGATAGGCTATACCAAAATTGGATTGCTGCAATTGAAGAGGATTTATTACCTGACAAGATTGTCTCTATTAAAGGGACAATCTTGTGTACTATAAAATCTACAACGGATTTAGTGGTTAATTTTGACTTTGAAAAGATGGAAATATATAATGAAATCAAGCAATTGTCTGATATGGGGTTCGAAATACCGTTTAATATGAAACGTCAGTTTAATAAGATAGATAAAACCTATCCCTTTGTAATTGGATTAGTGGAATATGTGAATGTGTTGAAACAAATATTTCTTCATAGTCTTGCACAGACTGAATATGGACAGAAATACGGGTTCATAATAGAAAACCAAAAGCTGAAAGTAGGTAATAAGCTAAAAGAAGTCAAAGATGTAGAGTGGGTTCATTTATCACAAGCACTAGAATTACAGAATTTAGACTCTTTTGAAAGTGACTTTAGTAACTCGGATAACGCAAACTTGATAGAATTAAAGTCGTGGAATAAAGTACAAAGTTTTCAAGAAGAAGTGTCTTGTTTATATGACCAAGTAAACAAATTGGAGGCTCTACATCTATTTCTTTCAGGAATGTACAAAAAAATAGAAAATGATCCTTTTGAACAAGAAGTTATTCAGTCTCATTTAAAATCTATTAGGCAAGAAGTTTCGTCATTTTCTTCTCCACACTTTTCAAACATTGATATATTATGTGAAGATATAAACGAGGCCATAAAGGCTATATTAATGCAAAAACTTAAAAATGAAGTGTCGTATTTCACTAATTTTCTTGAATTGGACGAGGAAAATAGGTTAGATAATTCATCAGATTTTATGAAGAAGTTTACACATAAAATCGTATTTCAGGATCAAAACTTTGCAATTACACCACCACTTGAAGATACAAAGGCTGAACTCTTCAAAATTATCAATAAATACCTTGCAGTTATTGAAGGACAGGAATTCTTGTCTTACGGTGACAGCAGAGGTATTGATATGACGTTGAATGTTGATAATATTAATAATGATTTATATGGACTACTCAAGAACATTGATAAGGTTTTAAGTGCATGTTATGCTTATTTGAGTAAATGGCGTACCATGCAAAATTTGTGGGAGTTAGACTTAGAGTCAGAAGAAGAGGTTGAAAAATTACTTCCTCACAATCTCAGTATAACTGAATGGGTTAGAATTATGTACAAAATTAACGAATTCAGAAAAATGTTTGATTCATCTGATACTGTTCATGAAATTGGTAAAGTTATTTCACTTAATTATTTTCCAGTTAAAAGCAGAGTAAACATAAAATTTGACAGATTTCAGCATGATTTAATGATAATATTTGCAAGGAAATACCAGGAGCGTTATGCCAAACTTGATAGTTTGCTTACTAGTGCTTATAATTCACTTGAAGCCAAATTAGATTTGAATACTGAAGTTTCACATTTTATATTACTGGCAAATGAGTTCCTAGATGTAATGCAAAAGATAAATATTTGGACAGAGGAGGCTAAATCATTTCGTAATGGTCAAGTTCTCCTTTCAAAGCAACGATTTAAATTTCCATCTAATTGGTGTTATGTTGAAAAAGTAGAGAATACGTTAGCTAATATTTCTAAATTAATTTGGAAGAAAAAGCAGGTTTTAGAAACCAATAAAGAGATTATTATATCAAAAGTTAGAAGCGAGTCTTCCTCTATATATGGAATGAGAGAGGTTGAACGTAAAAAATGGAATGAGAGAAAACCAGTTTCTGGGAAGTTATCTCCTACTGTTGCAATCACAGTTTTAAATAATACTAGCAATAGAATATCAGAGCTTGAAAATTTAACAAAGGCTCTTGAAAGCGTTGCCCAATATATAGGTATTGAATTGGACCATTTTGAAGATTTACTGGATATTGAAGAAGAAATAAAAGACCTCAGAACTGTTTGGTCCTCGTTAGATATTTTATGGCAAGAATTACAAAAATTAGAAAGTATAAAATGGTCTGAAGTCAATCCTAGGAAATTACGCCATGTGTTAGATGAATTGTTAATGAAGTCAAGATCATTTTCAGCACAGATTCGACAATATGCTGCATTTGATGAACTCCAAGGATCAATAAAATATCATATACGTAGCCATCATATGATCTCAGAATTAAGAAATGAAGCTTTAAAACCACGTCACTGGAAGCTATTACTTAAAAAACTAGGTCTTGATATCCCCGTTGAAAAATTGACTTTAAAGGATGTTTGGAATTTTAACTTTTCATTGAATAACCAAATAATAAAATCTGTAATTAATCAAGCGGCCAATGAACAAGCTATAGAACTAAGTCTAGAAAATATCAGGAAAAATTGGGAAAATGCCAAATTGGAAACATTCATGTTTGATAATAAGTGCCAATTGGTGAGGAATTGGGATAGATTATTTGATCAAACCAGTAATGATATTAATACCCTTGAAAGTATGAAAAACTCCCAATATTATTCTATTTTTGAGCTTGAAATTAATGCCTTTAGAGAGAATTTGAATAATTTCTACGTATTAATGGATGTCTGGATAGAAGTACAAAGACATTGGGTTTATTTGGACGGTGTTTTCGGAAACAAGAAAGGTGATGTCAAAACTCTACTTCCTGTTGAATCAGCAAGGTTTTCCAATATTTCATATGAGTTCTTAACTCTTCTTAAAAAGGCATTTAAGATGAAGAACCCTCTAAACATATTATCTATTACAGGCATTCAAAAAACGATGGAGAAGTTTTCAGACAGTTTGAACAAGATTCGGAAGTCTTTAGTTGATTATTTGGAAAGACAAAGAGAGTTATTTCCTAGATTCTATTTCATTGGAAATGAAGATTTATTAGAAATAATAGGAGGATCGAGTGTAATCGATAGTGTAAATAGACACATGAAGAAAATGTTTCCAGGAGTTTCAAGAATAGAGTTGAATGATGACAAACTCAACATCGTGGCAATTTATAGTGAACAGAATGAAAAATTAGTTCTTGCTAACCCAATTTCAGTGGTCAAATATCCATATTTAATTGATTGGCTTAAACAATTAGAATTGGAAATAAAAATGTCTTTATCCATATTAGTAAAGACATCAATACCAGAGTTTCTGGAAGCACTCCAAAACTTGAATACTTTTGATAAGTTTTATGACTTTGTTCAGGAACTTCCCGTCCAGGTTTCTTCATTGATCACCCAGATATACCTTACTGAATTAGTGGACAAAAACCTTGAACAAGGGGACTTTATGGAACATTTTAATAACTATAAGCTAATTTTTGAACGTATTAGTGCCTTCCTTGAAGAGAGTATTGTAGATCTTCAAAGAAGGAAATTAGAATTCTTGATGATAGAGATTGTTCACCAAAGAGATATAATATCCCAGCTTATTGATTGCAAGAGCCTTTCAGATAGGAAATTAATTTGGTATACTCAGCAAAGATTCTATTACAATGTTGATTCAGAAGATTTATTGTCATCGTTAATCATTAAGCAAGCCAGTGCTGAATTCCAATATGGTTTTGAATATTTAGGTATTCCAGAAAAATTAGCATATACGCCATTACTTGATAAATGTTTTTTGAGCATGTCCCAAGCTTTGCATCAAAAGCTTGGTGGGTCTCCATTTGGGCCCGCTGGAACTGGTAAGACAGAATCTATTAAAGCCTTAGGAAACAATTTGGGTAAAATGGTTTTAACGTTCTGTTGTGACAGTTCCTTTGATTACCAGTCAATGGGTAGAATATTTTTGGGTCTTTGTAAAGTTGGAAGCTGGGGATGTTTTGATGAGTTCAACAGACTAGATGAAAACATATTAAGTGCTATTTCTTCTCAAATTGAAAGCATTGAATATGGATTAAGCAATTCCGAATATGAAGTAGAAATCACGGGTAAAAAGACAACAGTCAATCCTGAGACAGGAATCTTCGTAACTATGAATCCTGGTTATGCTGGTAGATCCGAATTACCAGAGAACTTGAAGAAATTGTTTAGAGCATTCTCTATGGAAAAGCCAGATAGAGAAGTTATTGCAGAGGTAATTCTCTCCTCTCAAACTTTCAAGCTAGCTAAAGAGCTCTCTAAAATAGTAGTCCCATTCTTTTTGGATTTAGAATCCAGCTGTTCTAAACAGCCACATTATGATCTTGGCTTAAGGACGTTAAAGGCCACTTTGATCAAATGTGGTTTAATTAAGAGAAATAAGACTAAAAATACAGGCTTTCTGGAGAAGCATATTTTACTTCGTAGTATGCGTGAAACAATTGTTCCAAAGTTAATCAAAGAAGATGTTCAAATCTTTGATGATCTTGAAAGAAAATACTTCCCTGATGGTAATTATATGATAGAAGATCTTGAAGGCATTATCGAGCAGCTTAAAAAGCACGGAGAATCTAAAGGTTATCTAATAAATGACGAGTTTATCACAAAAGCAATACAGCTATATCAAACTCAAGAAGTCCAACATGGAACTATACTTGTTGGAGAATCTGGCTCAGGTAAATCAGTGGTTTGGTCACTTTTGTTAGAATGTATTTCAAAGATTACTGGGGTTGATAGTATGTCTTTTGTCATAGATTGTAAAGTTATGCTGAAGGAAGAATTATTCGGAAGTTTAGATACTGTCACGAGGGATTGGAAGGATGGTACCTTTACTAGTATCCTAAGAAGAGTTGTTAATAACTTAAGAGGTGAATTGTCAAAGAGAATATGGATTGTATTTGATGGTGATCTAGATCCTGAATGGGCAGAGACTTTGAATAGTGTGCTTGATGACAATAAGTTGTTAACGTTACCTAACGGAGAAAGACTTGAGCTTCCGCCAAATGTAAGGCTTATCTTTGAAGTTGATCAGTTGAAGTACGCAACATTAGCAACAATTAGTAGATGTGGTATGATATGGTTCGATAAGTCTGTCGTTGGATTAGATTCTCTTCATAATAAGATGATTTATGATCTCGGATCACTTCTTCTTGAAAATGACGATGATTCCCCATTAAATAGAGAAGAGCTTTCACCAATATGTGACGAATTGGTAGAACATATAAAGAACTTACTCAGCGTATCTTCTTTATATAACATGATTGAAATTGCCCAAGGATTTAACCATATCATGGCATTTAATAAAATAAGAGGAATCCACACACTATGCAATTTCCTTAGATCTTTCTTTCGGAACTTGATCTTGTATAAATCCAATAATATAGGCGTGCCTGTTAATTTATATGCCTATGTTAAGAAGTCGTTATTGTTATCTATAATTTGGGCCCTTGCTGGTGATATGTCGCTAGAAGAAAGAGAAGAATACTCTAAAAGAATAGCTGAACTCGAAATCTTCAGAGACATTGATATAATCAACGATAACAATAATTTCATTGATTATGAGATTTCATTGCCGGAAGCAGAATGGGTAAGTTGGAACATGAAGGTACAGAGTGTTGATTTGGAACCACATCAGGTTAATCAACCGAATATCGTCATACCAACGTTAGATACGGTGAGACATGAAAATATCATCTATTCAATGTTGAATGAGCATTGCTCATTACTTCTATGCGGTCCTCCTGGATCAGGTAAGACAATGACATTATTGGAGGCATTAAGAAAGTCCCCAAATTTAGATCTTTTACCACTAAATTTCTCCAAAGAAACGTCTCCTAATTCATTGATCAAATCCTTGGAACAAGTATGCAAATACGAGAAGACGAAGACTGGTATTAATTTGATACCGAAAGCACAAGGAAAATGGGTGGTTGTGTTTTGTGACGAATTAAATCTTCCTCAGTATGATAACTATGGCACTCAGACAGTTATATCCTTATTGAGACAAATTATCGAACAGAAAGGTTTCTGGAATACTCAGAATAAGCAATGGGTGAATGTAATTAATATTCAATTCGTTGGTGCTTGTAATCCGCCTACTGACCCAGGAAGACAGGTTTTAAGCTCAAGATTTTTACGCCATGTTTCTTTGATTATGGTTGATTATCCAGGTAAGAATTCACTCATGCAAATTTATAATACGTTCAATACGGCTGCCATGAAGTTTGCACCTGATTTAAAAGGATTCACTAAATTCATTACTGAAGCAATGATTGAAGTTTATTATAAGTCGAGAGAAAAGTTGAACCAGAGCATACAAAACCACTACGTATATTCTCCAAGAGAGTTGACTCGTTGGTCAAGAGGAATTATAGAGGCATTAAGCTCGTCAGATTACGACACATTAAGTTCTTTTGTTAGATTATGGTACCATGAAGGATTGAGACTCTTCTACGATAAATTAGTCGGCGAAGAAGAAAAGAAGTGGACTAAGGAGCTATTTTGTGAAGTTATTGGTGAATATTTCCCAAACATAGACATAGAGGAACTGTTAAAGGAGCCTGTTCTATTCTCAAATTGGCTAACTCTGAAATATGAATCTGTTGAAAAGAATGACTTGCTTTCATTTGTAGCAGAAAGACTTAGAGTATTCAGCGAGGAGGAAATAGAGGTTGATATCGTGTTATATCAGGATTTCCTAGATCATTGTTTAAGAATAGATAGAGTGTTAAGACAGCCCCAGGGTCACATGATATTGGTGGGACCAAGCTCTAGTGGTAAAACAACTATAAGTAAGTTTGTGGCTTGGATTAATGGAATCAAGGTGTTTCAGTTGTCAGTCCATAAGAACTATGGTTTGGCAGATTTTGATACAACTTTGAGGAATATTCTTCTTGAATGTGCCAAAGGAGAAAAGGTATTGTTTTTAATAGACGAGTCTAGCATCTTAGAGTCATCTTTTGTTGAAAGAATGAACACATTACTTGCAAATGCTGAAGTTCCCGGGTTATTTGTAGGCGATGATTATTCATCGTTAATGAATCTCTGTCTTGAGCAATCTCAAATACAAGGGTTATTATTAGATACTGATGAGGAATTGTATGAGTGGTTTAACGTACAAATCTCCAGTAATTTGCATGTAATCTTCACCATTGATGAAAAGAGCGAAGGAAATAGACCAAATATCATTTCCTCTCCAGCATTGTATAATAGATGTGTTCTCAGTTGGATGGGAGATTGGTCAAATGAATCGTTATTTACTATATCTAAGAGCTTGATATCTGATATTCCTCTAGACTTAACAAACTATAGTATTCCACAATCATTTGAAAAGTTCATTGCAAACGATGTTAGAGATTTCAGAGAAATTGTTATTGATACACTTATCTATTTCCATCGTATGCCTTTTGAATATAAAGCTACTCTCAACTATAGTAGAACTCCAAGCAATTTTATCTCGTTGTTGAAGAAATTTGCTTCAATCTACAATGAAAAACTGTTTAAATTAGAAGAGAGTCAAAGGCACATTAGTGATGGTTTAGATAAACTTAGGGTAACAGTATTGGAAGTGAAAGTGCTTCAACAGACATTGTCAGAGAAAAACGAAACTCTTAGCAAGAAAGATAAGGAAGCAAGACAAATGTTGGATAAAATGCTCAAAGAACAAAATGAAGCAGAAAGAAAACAAGAACTATCTTTTGTCACTAGAGAAGAGCTCTCAAAACAAGAAGTGGAGTTAAATAGACGTAAAAACATCGTTTTAAGAGACTTGGAATTAGCGGAGCCAGCAATGGTTGAAGCACAGAGAGGAGTTCAAAATATCAAGAAGCAACATTTGACTGAAATACGTAGTATGTCAAATCCTCCAGCTGCCGTCAAAATGACGATGGAATCAGTTTGTATTTTACTAGGCTACGATGTCTCTACATGGCGTGATGTTCAGTTAGTGGTTCGTCGTGATGACTTTATTGCAAATATTGTATCGTTTAATAATGAAGAACAGTTGACCAGTGAAACAAGAGCTTACATGGAAGAAGTTTATCTTTCTCGAGAAGATTACAATTTTGAAGCTGTCAATAGAGCAAGTAAAGCCTGTGGTCCATTATTACAATGGGTTAAAGCTCAATTAACTTACTCTAGTGTTCTTGAAAAAGTTGAGCCTTTAAGAGAAGAAGTCAAGATGCTTGAATCACTGGCCAGAATGACCGAGGCTCAATTGATTGCAATTGAACAAATGATCAAAGAACTAGAAGGAAGTATTGCAAAATACAAAGAGGGATATAGTTCTTTAATTCGTGATGCGGAAAATATAAAAACTGAAATGCAAACTGTCGAAAGAAGAGTATCAAGAAGTTTGAGCTTAATAGAGAAATTAACAAATGAAAGAGAGCGTTGGAAAGTAACTATTACGAAATTTAGAGATGAAAGAGAAAGACTTATAGGAGATTGTTTGCTTCAAGCAGCATTTACTGTTTATGCTGGGCTTTATGATCAAAAGGGACGTTCGCTATTAGTTCAATTATGGACAGAGAAATTAGCCAATTCAGGTATTCCATTAAATCATAATTTATCTATTGCAAATGGGTTAGTTAATAAAGATGAAATGGGAAATTGGAATGTATGTGGTTTAGAAGCAGACGACCTTAATAGAGAGAACTTAGCTATTATCAAATGGGTAAATATCCCATTGATAATCGATCCTCTGTCCCAAATTATAGATGTGCTTGCAAAAATCATATATCCTAAGAAATTGATAGTAACAAGCTTTTTAAACAAAGGATTTATCAAAAAAGTGGAAGATGGTATAAGATTTGGTGGAACTGTTCTTATTCAAGATGCCGAACAATATGATTGTATTCTTGACTTCATATTACGACACGAAATTCACAGAAATGGTGGCCGTATAATGATACGTTTGGGAGACGACAGTATTGATTATTCACCCGATTTTAAGTTAATATTACATTCAAAAGAATCAAATGTGAACTTTTCGTCGTTTGTGTTGTCCCGTACCACTATTGTTAACTTTACTATTACGAAAGGTAGCTTGGAGAACCAAATTTTAAGTTCTGCTTTAAGAAACCTAAAGCCTGAATTAGAAAATAAGCGTTCTGAACTCCTTTCTTTGCAAAGTGAATATCAGATACGATTATTTGATCTTGAAAGCAAGCTTTTGGAGCTGTTGAATGAGTCAAGTGGTGTCATACTTGAAAATGATGAATTGATACAAACTTTGGAGAGCTTGAAGACAGAAGCCAATTCAATTGATAAAAAAATTGAAGAATCTCAATCAGTTATCAAGGAAGTTGATGATGTTAGAAACAAATACGAAGATTTTGCAATACATTCGACCATTATATTCAAGATTCTAGAGAAAATCAATTTATCTTCATCTTTCTATTCATTTTCTTTCAGTGATCTCATTTCCACGTTCAGCTTTGTATTGTCAAGAGAATCAAAAGATTTGTCAATCTCCAGGGTAATAACCGAGTTTTATAAAGAAATCTATGCGATAATTAGTCCATCTTTGACCTATGTCGATAAAATTGCCTTTAGCGTTGCTTTGTGGTTTTCTTACTATGCAAAAGAGATTGGAGATCACTTAGAAAAGTCATTAAATCTTATTTTCAGATCTATTTGTAATAGGAAATATCACGAGCTGATAGAAGAAGTTATGAGGATTAATTTAGTGAAATATGAAGAAGAAATCAATTTAGAAAACCTAGATAAAGTACTCATTGAAAACAAATCAAATGAATCGTTTACAGTGTTATACGATATAATTAAGGGTTTACTTTTATCTTCGCAAAAAAGAGATTCATGTTTGGATGCATTTACAGATATATCGAGGTTTGTATCTTCTGGCTCAAGCAGCTTTAGTTCCAAATACGAAATATCAGATTGGTTGAGTGATAAAATGAATACAAATATATTCTTGTTAGTTTCTCCAGAGAATAATGATCCTACGTATATAATTGAAAATCTTTCTAAGAAGATGAAACAACAGTTAAGAATTATTTCCATGGGTTCAAAGGAAGGTATTGAGATGGCAATGACAGGGATAAAAGAAGCTGCTAAAGATAGTTGTTGGGTTTTGCTTCAGAATATTCAGATGTCTTCTGGATGGCTCAATACTCTAGATAAACAATTAGAGACAATTTCGGAATATGCTAATGTCAAAATCTTTATGACTTGTAATTTGTCTTCTAAGATTCCTAATCAATTAGTAAGGAAATCGAAGGTTATTACATTTGAAAATTCGTCAGGATTGAAGAACAACTTAAGAGAAACATTTAACTTATTTTCTAAAGAAGTTATTTCTAAATACCCAAGTGAGTTTAAAAAGGTGTATTTCTTGACAGTATGGTTCCATTCAATTATATTAGAGAGAACAAGATATGTCCCAATTTCATTTTCGAAAATGTACGATATAAATGATTCTGATATGAAAGCAGCATTATTACTTTTAATGAATTTATGGAAGCCTTTCGAGAATAGAACTAATATTTCACCACAATTAATTCCATGGAAAGAGATCTGTTACATGATCTGTGAAATAGTTTATGGTGGTAAGTTTGACAAGATCGATGATTTAAATTACGTAAAAGAATTGGCTTCTAGGACATTTAGAGAAGAATCATTTAACCTAGATTTCAACTTAATAGAAAACGAGATAACGACTAAACAAGGCGAAACATTACACATGCCCGAGGGTATAACACTAGAAGCATATGAAGATTGGATCTCTTCATTACCTGATAGCACACCGCTAACTTGGGTCGGATTAGAAGAGGATGCTAATATACTTCTCAGGGAAAACTTAGTCCAACAAATATCAACGAAGGTTTTAGAAATTGTTTAATACTGAAAAACTTATAGAACTGTGTATCTTGTATTATATATAAACTACATTATTAATAAAATACGAATATTATATTTTACAATGCGTTTTTGCTAATTTTATTAAGATAAATACAAAATTAGAGAAAAGGAGAACTTCATAATAACACCAACTAATATTTTGAAAATATTAACTGATTTATTCGTCATCTTCTAAAGTTTGAGCAGCAATACGATCTAAATCTCTTTGACCGTTTTCAGAAATTCTTCTACCACCCTTTGGTGAGATTTCTAAAACACCGATCTTTTCTAAGGATTGTAAAACCCTTCTGTTGATAGAACCGGAAGCATCAGCGTGTCTGTGTGGTCTGAAACCTCTGTTAACAGCACCACCGTATAACTTGTTTAACTTACCAACACCAACTTGTTTTCTTAAGTAGATGTGTCTAGCAACAGAAGCAGCTCTCTTGTAGAACCAAGTTTCAGCTTCTTGTGGTGGTAATTCATTACCAGCGGAGGTCTTGACGATGTCAACGTAACCTGGGACTTCTAACTTACCTTGACGTTGCAAGAATTGAGCGTAAGAGTTGATAAAATCTTGAGCTGGAACGTCTCTAAATATTAAGTTAGTATAAAGTTCATGAAACTAGTAGAAAAATATTGAAGAAATTCCCCTTTATACAACCATGATACTGGATTACCCTCATATATGTTACGTATCTCAAACTTATAGTTATCTGAGTGATTCTAATATCCATCATATCAAGATTAGAAATTAATATCAAATTATGCCCACTTGTCCAAAATTACATCCATTCTCTTATTAAATCAATTAACCATTGAGTATTCAACTCACTTTAACATAGCTGTTGTGGATTACAAAATTTTTCAACTACAAAATTATCATATCAAAATTCACTCATTCATTTATCTGTCTTGTTCATTTCATTCAATATCATTCATTTAATTATCTATTATTACTTACCTGACGGAAACACCTGGCATATTGTCTATTGATTTATGTAATACGTACAAGCTAGTCTGTATCTTTTGTTTAAGTTTAAATTTTTTCAGCTGGCGTATCGAACGCCTAGCGAGAGAGTGCGCATTGGGAGTACTAACCAAAAAATTTCACAAAACCAACACGAAAAATTTGACTGTCAAAGTCACATGATCGCGGTACATAAAATACTTTTTGGTATCTCAATTACTGTAGAGTGCAATAAGCAGTCACAATTAAGGGTTACAACATCACGTGATTGATGGTATTTAGTTTTACATTCAACTGTAAGACTTCAATGTAATTCGTTATTTGGATGATTAAAGTTAAGATACGAAATTTCTCACTTAGTTTCAACCATGGCTATTCCGATAACGTATACTTTGTAATTCTCCTTTTTTATGTTTTAAGAAGCTGTGTGTCCTACTAACTGTAATTGTATTCTTTATTTGCTGCGAAAACTGTACAGCTATAGCAAGCTCTATAATTCATCTCTAATGAATTCAGTTCACTATGGTATGTTATTGTATCTTAGATATTTGTATGTTTAATTCAGCTATATATAAATCTATATAATAAGTTTACTTAAACGGTGAAGATAACAACTTTACCATCAATACCAGAAGTGCTCACCATTGAGTCAGATAACCTTCTAATACTGGTAATAGTGTTTTGGTGAATAGTAGATGGAGCAGAAGAACCACTACTTGGCTTCATACGCCCTTTCAAATCTAATTGTCTGAACATATTCAAAGCATCGTGAGAAGATATTTCCTCATCCTCATTACTGACCTGGGCAATTGTTTCCTTTTGCTTAGCAAACCTATGAGTTTCCTCCCAACCAGATTCGCTACCTTCAAAGACAACTAAGTCACAACCATGGCCCGCAGCAACAAATTTATTATTTGTCAAAAAAGCCAAGCACTTAAATGGCAAGTTGTCGGTTTTTAAACTAATGAATGCTTTAGGAGGTAATCCTTCACCTTCTGGATAAATTACATTAACAGAAGAATCGTGACCAATATATGCCAAAGAGTTACCATCAGGGGAGAATGAAACTCCATGAATCCATGCCGCAGTATCACTGATGTAATCACCACATAACGTTTGAAATGGTAATTTGGAACCCCAAACGGTAGCTTCGGGCTTAGCATCTAAACCCTTAATATAAGCAGAAAATACTCTAACATGACCATCAGTGGAACCACATGCCAATAAAATACTATTTGGATGCCAGTCTAAAGTAGTGATTGTAGATTTCAAAGGTTTTTTCAAATGCTTAGATACCCACCAATCATTTTCTTGTTCGTAATAACAAACGGCAACAATACGATCAGAGGATCCAACAGCAAATTTAGTACCATCTGGAGACCATCTACATACTGTAGCAGCTCTGCTGATTCTCAATAAAACCAAAGTTGGCTTATACTCTTGTGCTTCAACACTGTACTGCCAGACTAAAGCATTTCTATCTTGAGAACAGGTCAAAATTTTGCTTCCATCTGGTGAAATATCAACCGAAGTAACTGTTTTATCGTGTCCCTTCAAGACAGTAAACAATTTGGGCTTGATGCTAGCATTAGTGGAGGTTTGATATATTTCCACAGTGTTATCTCTGGCAATAGCTAAAATCTTGTTATCTGGAGAAAATACATGGTCCTTGATAGTTTCGTAACCTAACTGATATACAATTGGGTCTGACATTGATGTTTAACGTGTTTAATAATAGATTTCAGGAGTCTACTCTACTGATACTTAATGATGAACATGTATCACTTCAAATGGAAGACTCAATTAGAAGTATCACGCTCCCCCTGTTTATCTATATGCAGTACACAAATAGCTGAGTCAATGATAACTATAAATTCATATTAAACTGAATAAAATATATAAAAATGACTCAATCGGAGCAATAACAACGTCTAATATGGAGTATATTTATAAAATAGCCAGCAAAAAAACTTAATTAGTTAGATATGCTGGTTTTGTTTTTCTGATACAAACAATTTAGTTTTCGACCAGTAATGTTGAACTTTTTCGTTCTTGATTGAAGTTATTCTGGAATCAACCTTATCAATTAACGCAGCGAAAAGATTAGTAGTTTCTTTATTGTATAATATTCTCAACCAGTAGAAAGTCAAAAATGCAAGAAGTTGGAAACCTGATGCATTTCTGAAAAAAATGGTTCTTAACAACAAGTAAACTATCAAAAACAACTCATCATAGGCAATCAATGAAGCTAAGAAAGTAGATTGACTAGAAATAACCAGAATATTCTCCGTATGTGCCAATTGCAACAATGATATCAAGAAATATGGGATGAGTTTAAAAATTGATTTGAATGTGAAAAGCCAAAGAGTAGCCAAAAGGAAATATTGGAAGTTTTGGTGTGCCAATAAAGCAGAAATAGGTGGGAAATTACTAAGCCCAAACTTATGCGAAGCAGTAGCACCCAATGCTATAAAAGCACCAATTAATGTAAGTCTGTATAGAATGGAGTGAATATAGTATCTGTTCTCTAATCTAAAAACACCGAACAATAACGAAAGAAATCCAAATACCACCACAGAAAAATGGCCAGCTAGCCACATCTTTTTCTTCAACGCAGTGTTACGTCCAGTTTTTCTTACCAATCTTTTTTGAACTGTTTTCTTATCGTCATTGCTACCTTGCTCATTTGCTTTCACTTGCGGTTTTTGCGATTGTGGCACCACTTCAGTCTTACAAACTTCTCCATTAGAAATTCCTGTCATATTGTATTGTATCTATCCAAAAACACTTTCAATTATAATACTAATTCTCTATCTATTGTTTTTAGTATAAAGGCTATGAATTAAATTGTGAAATCTGAGAAAAATACTCAATTTGTTTATGTAAGCGCACAATAAAAACATCAACAATGGAATCAAATCCAGGAAGCTGCCTATATATATTTATATTAATTAAAGGTGATATAACTTCCTTAACGATAAATAAGTTCTGGGATACAATTCAGTAATATTTGACTATATATCTAGAGAAGTTACAGGATTCTAGAGCACAATGGCACCAAAAGACATATATTCTATTGATTATGAGAAGTCCAACTTAGTATCACCAATACAGGGCCAGATTTTAGCCCAATATCAGCTTTTGGCCAAACAGCTCAATACTCTTGCTTCAGAGATTAAGCAACTAAATGAAACAAACGCAGCTATTACAAGGGCAGCATCATCCAAGGAAAGTGACGACTCAGCTGGTTCAGCTACTCAATTATTGGAAAATCTCCGTAATTTGGAGATGAAAATCAGTTTAGTGTATACGTTATTCAAAGGGGCCGTTTATTCTTTATTTTTGGATAACGAACTGGATAACCTTCAAGATGCAAGAAATGTAGAGGAAGATGTAGAGGAAGATATAGCAGAAACTCTGCAAGATGACTTATCTACGGTTGAGACGTGATTAATAAATAACAATGCAATTTTAAACAACCTATCGATATTGAGTTATTGAATGAATGCTATCAATATTTAAGTGATTATTGGTCATTTACAAAGAGTATTTAACATCAAAGTCAGAAATGCTGCTATTTTAGTTGTACTGAAACCGAAGAGAAACCAAATTTGTCGCTATTATAGAATAAAGTCTATAGTGTCGCCTATATCTTTAATCCTGATTGGGCCATAGAGACTCGTACTTTGTAAACTGATGATCATGATAAATTACCCCATTTGATTTTCTGGTGCATTCCTCCTTGATGGCCGGGTGATGTTACACATTAACATTCTACAGACCATAAATACTCCATTCCTCCAGAAATAATCTTGATTGAGCTTGCTTTTTACCAAACTCCTACATGAACTTCCCGGACCGCTTTGTACTACGCAAGAGTTCTTGGGATCCTCCCCGGAAGAAACTTGGCCCATGTGGATCGTCCCACTAATTGCAAACTAGACTGTTTAACAAATAATACTGGTCCTATTTCATTTATAATACCCAAAAACTGTCGACTTATTGTTGCATATTGCACCCACTGTCCTACAAGTGCTCTCTTACTCCCTAACATCCCATAAATATTCACATATTAAAAGTAATTGGCAACAACACAATTGTATACAATATTCAATTAACTACATTCTCTAGCCTATTTATATGATTTTAGCTCCGTATATCGCCAAGGGGTAAATGTGACCAGAAGTCAAAAGCGCATCTCGATGAGATTTTCAGAGTCAAATTTAATTAACGCAATCAAGTAATATAAAAAGTTTTGAATCCACAAGAAAATTTATTTAAATTTATTGTACATACGTTCAATAACATCAATTATTAAAATAAACAACTATGTCAAGCTACGATAAGTATTCCACACCATTATCTTCCAGATATGCTTCTGATGAGATGTCTAAGATTTTTTCATTAAGAAATAGATTCTCCACATGGAGAAAGTTGTGGTTGAACTTGGCCATCGCTGAGAAACAAGTTGGATTGAGTGTTATCACCGACGAAGCTATTGAACAAATGAAGGCTCACTTGGAAATCACTGACGAAGAAATTGAGGCTGCTTCTAAGGAAGAAGCTATCGTTAGACACGATGTCATGGCCCATGTTCACGTCTTCGGTAAGACTTGTCCAGAAGCCGCTGGTATCATCCATTTAGGTGCCACCTCTTGTTACGTCACCGATAACGCTGATTTGATCTTCTTAAGAGACGCATACGACGTTATTATTCCAAAGTTAGTCAACGTGATTGACAGATTAAGTAAATTCGCCTTAGAATACAAGGATTTACCAGTTTTGGGCTGGACCCATTTCCAACCAGCTCAATTGACCACTGTAGGTAAGAGAGCCACCTTATGGATCCAAGAATTGTTGTGGGATTTGAGAAACATGGTCAGAGCTAGAAATGACATTGGTTTAAGAGGTGTCAAGGGTACCACAGGTACTCAAGCTTCATTCTTGTCTTTATTCCACGGTGACCACGATGTAGTTGAATTATTAGATGAAACAGTTGTCAAGTTATTAGGTTTCGAACATGTTTATCCAGTTACTGGTCAAACTTACTCCAGAAAAATCGATATTGATGTCTTATCTCCATTAGCATCCTTAGGTGCTACTGCTCACAAGTTTGCTACTGATATCAGATTATTAGCTAACTTAAAGGAAGTCGAAGAACCATTTGAAAAGTCCCAAATTGGTTCTTCTGCTATGGCTTACAAGAGAAATCCAATGAGATGTGAGAGAGTATGTTCTTTATCTAGACACTTAGGTGGTTTATTGAGTGATGCTATACAAACTGCATCTGTTCAATGGTTTGAAAGAACTCTTGATGATTCTGCTATTAGAAGAATCTCTTTACCATCTGCTTTCTTAACTGCTGATATCTTATTATCCACATTAAACAACATTGCTAGTGGATTAGTTGTCTATCCTAAAGTTATCGAGAGAAGAATCAATGCTGAATTACCTTTCATGGCTACTGAGAACATTATCATGGCTATGGTTGAAAAGGGTGGTTCCAGACAAGACTGTCATGAAGAAATTAGAGTATTATCCCACCAAGCCAGTGCTGTTGTGAAACAAGAAGGTGGTGATAACGATTTAATCGAAAGAGTTAAGAACACAGAATACTTCAAGCCAATATGGAATGAGTTGGATACATTATTGGATCCATCCACCTTCGTTGGTAGAGCTCCACAACAAACCGAGAAATTTATTAAGAAGGATGTCGCTGAAGCTTTAAAGCCATTCCAACACTACATCAACGACGAATCTGTCACCTTAAGCGTATGAATTAATAATTTATTTCATTTCTATATATACACTCGAAGAATATACTATCAAGATCATTATATCTTTTTCAACAATTTAGTAGAGAAGAGTAGAGGGAATTTAAAATAAATTGTCATCTTTGGAAAAAAGTGTATTCTTTGGCTGAACAATATGGACAATTCTGTTCTTGTTTATTAGTTCCAATTGCTCAATAACTGATAGTTTTAGGTAATTACCGAGTCTTGATATTCCGGAAAGAATTAACTATTCCTTTCATGAAAAATCCTCTATTAAAGGATTTTTTTAACTCATCATAGTTATACGAAATAAGATTGAATTTTGCATCCTTTTCCAATATCTTAGGGCATCTCTAATGACATTAGTATTTAAATTACACTCTTTGAACAGTTTATAATGGTTCATGAGACATGCTTCTATTATCAATTTATATTTCTATACTTATGATTCGTTTAGTTTTATATATTCGTAATTACTAATACTATAAGAGTCATGATTAAATCGGTAATGGTAGGTATTAAATGATGGAATAGTACAATGACGGAAAATGCTATCTAAAAGTTAGATCCTAGGTTGTTATCTCTGTCTCTTACACCTAGTTCACCAGTTAAGAAATCATCCTTTTGGCCCTTTCCACCCTTTCTCCAAAATGTCCAGCCACTATTCATATTGTTGTTATTATTTCTCTTCTTCAAGTAGAATAAGAGTGCAATTATACCAATTATTATAGCTCCACCAACACCAACTACTACACCTACCACAATTTTATTAGAATGTGATAATCCACCTGATGAATTATCAGAACCGGACGAAGCAGAAGAAGCAGTACTACTTAAAGTTGACGTAATAGTGACCATGACGGTACGACCATTGTCAACTGAGCTCATCACAGACGTTATTGTTGATTTTCCTGACTCTGAAGTCGAACTAGGCGAACTTGTTTTGGAAGCTTTTCCTGATGAACTACTGCTAGTGTCACGAGAACTTGAATCATTAGAGCTCGAAGATGCTGAGGAACTTGTAGGTTGAGAGCTAGATGATTTAGCCGAGTCAACAGTACTTGATGGAATGAAAAGACTTGAACTTGGACTGCTAGATGGTGAAGAGGAGTCTGAACTAGTTGTTGTAGCACTACTGGAGTCTGAGCTTGAAGATGAGCTTGAACTGGAACTTGAACTGGAACTTGAACTGGAACTTGAACTAGAACTGGAACTAGAACTTGTAGTAGTTGAACTAGAGCTTGAGCTGGGATCTGAAAATGAACTGAAAATGGAACTTGATCTTGAACTAGAACTAATGCTGAAACTAGAACTTACCAGATCCAGACTTAAAGTACTAGAGCTTGTAAAATTTGAAGATGCTTGTTGATCCTGATTTCCCTGTTGAGTATTTTGGTTTCCCTGTTGAGAATTTTGGTTTCCCTGTTGAGTATTTTGGTTCCCTTGTTGATTACCTTGGTTTCCCTGTTGATTATTATCTGCTCTCTTCACCAAGTTTTTGAAATATTGAACGGGTTGTTGGATTATTGCTTCTTTAAATCCCTTAGAGGATTCTCCTAACTTGATATCAGCGATTGTCTCGTTATGATACTTCCCAATATCATGGAGATTATTGGGGGAATCATGGCAGGTCTGGAGATTCAAACCCACAAACCCAACTATTAGTAATATTACAACTATCACAAATGAGCGTACTGATGAGCCTGCCATCGTGAATTGTATGACTTATGGTAATTATGGTAGAAAATATGAAAAGCGAATGTAATGTTTATAGCTAAACCGTTTGTTTATATAATTTAATTATAGATTTGAGAAAATTTTTTTACTCGTCTACACTGCTTATTATAGCTGAAGCGACGCAATATATATACCCGTAAAGAATTATTAGCTAATAAGCCTCGAGGT
Organism: Schwanniomyces polymorphus var. africanus; assembly: GCA_030563145.1. Classification (NCBI taxonomy): domain Eukaryota; kingdom Fungi; phylum Ascomycota; class Pichiomycetes; order Serinales; family Debaryomycetaceae; genus Schwanniomyces; species Schwanniomyces polymorphus. Next base: position 30,651 of record JAKUBG010000004.1, read on the forward strand.
AGGCTTACATAACTTCAAACACTTAGTATTCCTGTTTTGTTCGTATAAATGTAATTCATGTATTGTCAATGCATCAAAGATGGGTCTAGCACCATATATTTTGCCTGGGACAACGTCGACTATGCTACACAAGGTTTTGCGTGAATATAAGTAGGAGTGCGCAAATCTGTCATTATTCATTTTTGTCAGCGGGAGCGGTTACTCTGATGTGATGCAGTAGCGTGTATGGAGTACCTAACTACAAAAGTGCCTATGTGAAATAGAATTAAGATGCATGAAACTGGCGATTTTATCGGCAAATAAAATATCGGCGCTATTTTCGTCTTCAGCTGTCCGTTGCCACATCACATAGCCTGGAAGATAGTGAGAAAAAAATGATCTACTGACACGTCTATTGGATCGGCAACATTACAGTACATAAGGAAATACCGTTGAGTTAAGCCCCAAAGTGGCTCTATAGTATTGATTGTGGCGCTTCAACGATCAAGTCCTGAGAATATGGAATGGAATCTGGTGAATCGAGAGTTTTTGTAGTTTTGGATCGGTATCGTAGATGGTAGGAAAACGATCTAGACATGCGCCTGAGAATAATCTTACACAAAATCGAGAAAATAAATAATTCTTTTCATGTAATAGGATATATTACCCGTTATAGGAATATAAAGTTACGGGTAAAATGGCTAAAGTTGAACCGCTGATTCCATTGTTTGTTCATGAAGCTTAGAACGAATGCAAAATACTGCACTCTAGAAGGAAACTTATAGTAATCTTTATTGGGTTTCTTTTATCCTTATATATTAGTATTTTTGTTGACAGGTTCAACGTCCGAGAGCGACATGTAGATCCATAGAGAATGGAAAATGATCAATATTGCCCTGGAAACTAGTGATGTTGCTTTGTGGGACAATTGCTACATTTACATTAATATTACTCGTACTGTTGATGATGTATATCGACGCCTGTAGATATAATAGATGTGTAAGGGAAACCAACGTAAAATTGGAAGGAACTGTTTCATGAGCGACATGATGAAGCGAGTCCTAAAAAGCTATGTGAAGGAAAATTACTAAAAGTTTGTAAGAAACCCTTGGCTATTCCAAATATATATTATATACAGTATTTATGCCTTCTTTATTGGTGATATTTTAAAACTTGTGATTACATCTTAGTTATTAAGCACTTTACACATCTAAAAAATCATGATACATTGTTTAAAATTAAGATGTTTCAAGATGCGAAAATAGTCTAACAATGAACTTATTAAATTATCCTTGACAACCTCATAAATATTTTCTGTACTTAATTCGTATGAATTTCATTTTTTTTTATGTAGTTATGGTCAGTTGATTTAGTGTACATTAGCAGAATTTTATTAATTGTCGAAGAAGTTTTCTTTATTGTAAGAGAAGTTAATTGCGTTCATAGATATAGTCTATTCTTGTAATTAAGCAGGTTTCAAGCCTAATAATTTTAATTAATTATAAAAATAGAATTATTAAGAAATAGAATCAAAGTATAAATAATATAGCCGCATTTCTACATATTAAATTGTTCAATAAATAAACCAGGTATCACCAACCTCTGCAGCACTTTAAGGACCTTTTAGGCAAAAAGTTGTGCTTCTAAAAATAACCTTACTTGAAGAATATTTGTCGCGTGCGGACATTTTCGCGCTCAGTAGGGGAGCTCAATTTGCAATCCCATGGAAGGTTCTAGCAAATTTTCTGGATTAGCGATGATCGCTCCGAAATTTCCAGGAGGTTCCATGAGCTTCCATGAGCTTCCACAAGCTTCCTGTAAGATACTGCGAGGTTCCAGCATCTTCTGAGTAGCTGCGAATTAGTCAAGAATGGCAAAGGATGATGACAAAATATTTACTATAAAAGTCAATGGATAGTGCCCTTGTAGGGACTCTTTTATTTCATCAATATAATAAATACAATACAAACAATTATAAGAACAATGTTTACTTACAACCCATACTATCAAGCTCAAGCACAAATTCCATATTACGATATGAACTCTTTTGTCGATTTCTTTGATGAGCTTCAAAGAGCCAAACAAAGACAATTAGCTGAAAAATCTAAACCAAAGATTGTTAAGAAGGTTGAAGCTGAAGACAAATATCAAATTCAAATCTTTAAAGAATACGGTGATTTTAACTCGTATGAGGTTAGAGCCGTAAGAGATGCTTATATCCCAGGTGTAATCAATATTGTGATTGAAAGTCCTAGGGATAGTTTCAAGAAGGTTTTCCAATTTGAATTAAACTCTATCGAATTAGAACAAATTGATTGGGAATACTTTGAATCTGATAATGTTTTAGTTTTGAATATACCTAAGAAGGTTAAGATATGTTGCGATTCTTTAGAATTTGGTTTCCCAGCATTCCTTAACTTTGATTATCCATACTACGCTCGTCAACAAAAGTTGAGATTAAGAGAGAAACAAAATGAGAAGCATGATGAAAGAGTCAGAGATGCTAAGATTAGAAAGGCTGAGAAGGCAAGAAAAGCCGAAGCAAGAGCAGCTAGAAAGGCTGAAGAGTTAGCTAGAAAAGAAGCTGAACAAAGAGCTGAACAAGAAGCTAAAGAGAAGGCTAGAAGAGAAGCTAAAGAGAAGGCCAGACAAGAAGCTAAAGAGAAGGCCAGACAAGAATACTTAGAGGCTCAAAAGAAGAAAGAATTAGAAGTAAGAGCAAAGAGAGAAGCTTATGAAAACGCCGAAAAGGAAAGATACGAAGAATACCGCAAGCAACAACAAGAATTCTTGAATCAAGTCTTTGGAGGTTTCTTCAGACAATTTGAACCTCAATACGAAACACCTTCCAAGCCAGCCGAGGAAAAGAAAGAGGACAATGTTTCTAGAAAGCCTGTTGTTGAAAAAAACAAGGATTCTTCGACCTCTGAAACTCAGGAAACAAAGAAGACTGCAAATGATGATACCGAGCTTAAAGATCAAGAAATTCAAGATCAAGAAATGCAAGATGTCGAACACTCTGAAACTGAATCTATAGAATCTGAAGAGGAGGATTCGATTAGTGAGCCTTCAAGTCCAGTTAGTCCGCCTAGCTCTGGTTCTGGTTCTGATTCTGATATTAAGAAAGACCCTCTCAAATTGCACAAGCTGCCATCTTTAGAAGAAGTTGAAGACGAAGAATTTGTGATGTTTAGAAAAAAGTTTGGGAAATAATTTAGATTACATTCCTAGTCATGATTATTAATTAGTACTTATTAGATACTAGATTATGATGATATTTGCATTTTTTTACTATTTCATATATAATAATTTATAATTACCTTTTAATAATATAACTTAATTCGTTAGAAATAATTTGTAGATTTTAACATCCTTTATCAAGTAGAGAAAATGTCTCGCTGATTATTTTCTTAGGAGAGGTTTTATCGCACATCAAAAAAATCACTAAATTAAATAGTCCACTATTGCTATTCAAAACATGTCATTAAAAAAGTCAATTGCTATTTTTGGTGGAAATGGATTCTTAGGTAAGAAGATCTGTGAAACAGGTATCAATTTAGGATATAATGTAGCATCTTTTTCTCGTTCTGGAAAAGTGCCAGCTGAGGTTGCTAGTTTGCCATGGTCTCAACAAGTAAAGTGGGAAAAAGCAGATATATTCAACCCATCTACTTATAAAGATAAATTGTCAAATTATGGGACTGTTGTACACTCAATTGGATTATTATTTGAAAATCAATCGTATAAAAAGTCAATTAATACTAATTTTAATTTCTTGAATGACTTGCAAACATTTTCCAATATGTTAAAGGGATCAAATCCGATGGAAAAATCAGAAGGTAACACATACGAAGCAATACAAAGAGATTCAGCAATGATCTTGGCAGATGCTTTCTTAGAAGTACAACCTGAGAACCCTACTTTTGTATACATTTCAGCAGATCGTCAAATGCCTTTTATACCCTCAGGCTATTTAAATACGAAAAGAGAAGCTGAATTTGAATTATCTTGTAAAGAAGGATTAAGACCAATATTAATGCGTCCTAATTTCATGTATGATGAAGATCATAAGTCATTAAATACTCGTGATGTTATAACGGCACTTATGAAGGCGGGCTACGCTACAAAAAATTGCATATTACATGATCGTATTGGTTTTATTAATGATCTCGTAAGAGCTCCAGTGTCCACAGAAAGAGTCAGTGGTAAGATTTATGAAAAAATTGAAGAGGAAGGCTTCAAAGGAATCGTTAAGTTAGAAGATATTTTAAAATTCTGATAAATAACCTCAATGCAAAAGCAAATATATTAACTTGCATATTATGAATTCATTTTTTCTCTCCTTTCTCGGAGAGTTCTCTGTAGTGATGTAAGCCAATCTCTTTCGTCATCATCCAAAGTAACATTATGGGGTAATATAACTTCATCGTAATAAATCTCAAAAATATGTCCTTTAGACATAAATTTAATAGACTCTTTCACGTCAGATTGATTGAAATTGTTGACATTGATATTTTCCATCATCTGTTCATTGTCTATAAGTACTGCTTCTAATATTCCTGGACTCCACCAGTATTGCGGATATCTCCGGATAATATTTGTACAAATAAGTGCCACTCCAATTATCAATATGGAACCTACAACTTGAGTTGGCAAGAACCACCATCCCATCTCTCTGATTCCGGAATCTATTGACGGTAATATCGCGGATGCACCAGCAGGTGGATGGACACAGTTAAGAATCGACATACATACAGAAGCTATTGCGACACTTAAAGATCCACTGGCCCAATAGTTATCTCTTCCATCCTGAGTAAGCAGGAACAATTTTTGCATACTTACGCCAATAAATGCCCCTAAAAAATGGCCTATGAAAAGATTTCTAGGTTGGCCCAAGGGTGACTTAAGAGCATTGAAACAAAGAATAGATGTTGCCCCATAACTAGCAAGCATCACAGGAACATGATGCTTGGAAAAGACTGTATGACTTTTGAAAACAAGCTGTATCAACGATACCCCACAGAACGTCGATATGAAGATCTCCAACCATATTAGTAGATCAGATTTAGGTGAAGGATGGTGGTATCCAAGAAATCTAGCCATAAACTTCGGTAGTTTATGTAACTGATTAGGAGGTATATACTTATCTAGTATAGAATCAATATCAAACTTAAATACCATTTCGTACTTTTATACCTCTAATATAAACCATAAACCTGTAAATCATGTAATACATGTAATCTATTAATTCGTAAATTTCTGTCATTGTTTGATTGTCCTATAGGTCGTCTTATTGGATATTCGGGTAACCATTACGAATACTTGATATTAATAACTACTTTATATATCCTATTAAATCGTACTATTAGTATCCATATATACAATTGTGCTATAATGAAGGTACCATGATGACCTCATGTTGATTAGTCATTAGCTTATCTATGAAATTACGCTTTTGTTGTTGCGCATGACTGAATAAAAATAAGAGAATATTAATGTATCTATTACATGCTATATGTCTAAAGTAATAACGAGTCTAAGATTATAATTAGTTTAAGTGGGTTTAGTTTGTGCATTCTTATTGCTAATATCACAGAGTTTTTTCTGTAATGTAATTAACAAGTTAATTTCTTCAGTCTCCAAAATGAGATCATCTGGTATATTTATTTCATTGGTCAATATCTCAACAGATGTGCTATTGGAATTAAGTTTAATGTTATCTTCATTACCAGATTCATTTTTAGATTCTTCGGGATCTGTAGATACCTGCATTTCTTCGTCTTCTATCTTATTTAAAACTGGTAATGGCACTGGGGTCCACCAATACTCTGGATAACTCCGAATAATATTTGTACTAATAAGAGCTGCCCCAATTATCAATAACGAAGATACAAGTTGAGCTGGTAAATACCACCAACTCATATCTCTTATTGACTCGTCAACTGAGGGTAATAATGCAGATGCACCGGCTGGTGGATGAATGCAATTTGTTACAGCCATAAATACCGAAGCAGTAGCTACACTTAATGCACCACTAGCCCAGTAATTATCTCTTCCACCTTGGCTCAACAGGAATAATTTTTGGATGCATATACCAATTAACGATGCAAAAAAGTGGCCAAAAAGGATATTTCTTGGTTGCGCTAACGGAGACTTGATACTATTAAAACAGAGTATTGCAGTTGCTCCATAACTTGCAATTATTAGTGGTGCATTATGATTACTAAAGACAGTATGACTTTTGAAAACACCTTCTAATAACGCTATCCCACAAAACGTTGTTATTAAGATTTCCCCCCATACTAGAAAATCCGATTTTGGTGACGGTTGATGATGTCCTAAGAATCTTCTTATAGAAGCAGGAAGTCTATGCAATCTATTGGGAGGAATATATTTATTTAAAGTTTCATCAATGGAGAATTTGAATACCATTTTTACCGCTTTATCTACTTTCGTTTAGTAAATAAAATCGATTTAGTACTTCTTTTATAGCCAACAAAAGGAGTGAACTGAGCTAGATCTCCTGGATGCTGACAAAGTGATAACTTCCTAATTAGTGAGTAGTGATAGTATCCCACTAATTCAAGATGGAATTTGGGGAAATTGTTATTTCCGAGGCTTTTTTTTTCTCGGAGTTTAATTCATCTGACCGAACCCTGGATAATACGGCCAAATATTTCAAATCTAAGTTACTTTGACATTAACCTTAAAGTCTATAGCTATTATACAATTCAACTTAAATTGGGTACGATCATATAGTCCTCTGTTTTTCTAATTTCTCGGTTTGAAAGAGTATGTGTACATTATATTGAGAAGTATTGCGGGTTTCATTTGCCATATTCTTTTTCTCATTGGTTATCATATATTATATACATGAAAACAACTCAAAAAGCATAGATGACTTCACTAAGATTTGTTGGATGATGTGTGTTTGGTGGCTAAGACTACGTATGTTTCTGTACTACAATTCTCAAACAATCTTCAGCTATTATTTGTGATAAAATTAATTTTATAATTAAAGTCAAGTTTTAGTTATAAAATGCAAAATCTTTAATTTAGATATTGCATGATGTATCATGTACTCTGTTTAAATCACCAAGAAGAGAATAAAATCAGGGAACATCTCATATGAATACTTTCCCTCCTCAAATTCACTCTTAATGATGTTAACTTCTGTAATCTACGATCTATTTTAATGGCTCTAGGTTCCGCGAAATCATTATAATAATGCGTTGGAACAAAGCCTAAGTTCGCGAGTAAATTTCCGAATACCATTACGTAAATAATCTAAGACCCTATGTAGTTGGAATCCTTGGTGTGTAAGGCTCTTCCAAGTATTTAAGATCTTCCTCTGAAAGTTTAAATTTAGTAGCACTGATGATGTCATCAACTCTCTCAACCTTGTTAATACCTACAATTGGTGCTGCTCCTTTTGAAATTAACCAATTAGTAGAAATTGCAGCCATGCTGACATTATACTTCTTGGAAAGTTCTTCTACTCTGGTAATAATATCAATATCTTCTTGTCTCAATTCCTCACCAAATGTTTTGATTTGTACTTGATCTTTGTTGAAATGTCTATTCATCTGAGACTCAATGCCATATGGTCTAGTTAATAAACCCTTAGCAACTGGGGAGTATGGGATCAACCCAACTTTTCCAAACTCATTGTCGTTACAGAATGGTATCATTTCACGTTCTTCTTCACGATGGAGAAGGTTGTAGAAATTTTGCATACTTACAAATTTATGCCATCCATTCTTTTCAGCGATAAATTGTAATTGAGCAAACTCAACAGCTTTCATAGCTGATGCTCCAATATACCTGACGTTCCCTTGTGATACAACATCATTCAAAGCCCGCATGATTTCTGTCTTAGGAGTCGTTGGATCAAATCTGTGAATTTGAAGCACATCGATGTAAGTTCCGAGTCTCTCAACAGAATTCTTAACAGCATCAAAGATATGTTTCCTAGATAATCCACTAATGTTATCATATTCAAATCTTTCTTCAGGCTTTATACGAGCAAAATTAAAATCATAGCCCTGGATAACATCAACCGGAGCCCACACTTTAGTAAGGATTACAATCTTTTCCCTTGGGATCTCATACTTCTTGATAAACTTACCTAATAATATTTCGGATAAACCATTAGAGTAGACATCTGCAGTATCAAATGTTCTTAAACCACTATCATAACACTTCTTCAAAATGGTAAAAATTTCGTCTTCATTATCAAGGAGCCATTCTTGCCATCCCTTATGGCCATAAGACATACAGCCAACGATTATTGGAGCAATCGAGAGGCCAGAATTACCTAATTTTTTATATTCCATACTTTAATATTGATTATTATTTGATTAATAGTACATTTGCCATAGTAGAAGGATCAGAACTCCTTAATTTATAGTTTTCTAAAGGAATTAACGGATTTAGGAGTTGTATTCTACGTATTGATCAAGTTTTGTGTCAGATTATTTTTTGATTTTAGCATTTGTGCCAAGGTAATTGATCCGTCGAAAAAAACTCAGAGCGATACTATATATTCACGTCCTTATTTTATAGACACTTCAATAAAAGATAAAAGACCTTCAATGTAATTTCTAAGGGAAATTTGGTTGTTAGTGCCACTTAGTTGATTTAACTTTTATTTCAAGTTGTATAAAGTAGTATAATCTACTTCGGAATAATTATTTCGGTTTTATCCCGATTTGGAAAAGTGATGCACTATGACATTTAATTGCAAATATTAAAAATTCGAAAATTTATGGTTATTCAACCTTCCTTATCTGGCTTTAAATTTTCAATAGAGAAGTCAGAGACTTAGGTGATAGTCCGACAAGTGATGGGCTACCTCTAGGTGTTACTGACAATCTTTCTCATTATTCGTATTTATTTTGAGAACTTTCCACATTAATGCATTAATACTCTTAAAATTTAAGCCAATCTACTATCAAAAGACATTGACTTTAAAGTCACTAGACATAGTGAAATAAGCTCCGATACTTCAATATTCCCTGCGCCACCTTGAGGCTGCAGTTCACAAACTGGCTGCTAAAATACTATTGTTTGCATATTTTTTCTGGTACACATTAATACCAATAATTTCTATTTATGATCCACAACTATACGTTAATGGCATTAAACTCTATTCTATATAATTATATGTTGCATAACAAAAAGATAATGCTTGATTTTTACAATTGATTATGGTATCTGATTTTTGAAAAATACGGCCCATGTTTAATTGTTACTATATTAAGCTAGCTCCAATATAAAAACATGTTGGTGGTTCCAATATATGATATCTTGAACTAACACGTAATTGAAATAACTATGGTGGAGTTAGTTTTACTCTAGAACAAGACTAGGAATATGAAATTAAGCTGTTGTTGGTATCCTCTGTTAAAAAAGGTATATGCCTTTATAATACTACTTCGTTCGTTTTAGTCTAGATTTTCTGATAGTTAAGTTTGGGAGAGATTGTTATATTTAGCTAAATATTCTATTCGCTAAGTAAATATAAAACCTTGTTTCAAAATAAAAATCCATCATCCTATATTGTCTCCAATCCCTTTACCTCCTATGTATTCTGACTTGTTGTATGGACAGTATAGTTCATTTCCTATTTATGTATAAAATGATTTTTTACATAAAACCGGGTTTTAAAATCCTTAGTGTTTAGTCTTCAAAGATTTTTGGTTATAATCTATGTATAAATAAAATCCAACATAAAGCATAAGTTGTATCCTTCATAATTATAATATTTAATTGTATTAGTTCTTAAACCAGTTCATAACATATATAGCTAAAGTTCCAGAATCATTTATTAAGTAAATTAAATCAATATGCATGCAGTTTTATATATTTCCTTTATCGTTAAACATAATTAAAGGTATTCATTTGGGCGGCTTTACGTCTTAAAATATACTTTCTTGCCTCATCAACAAATAAAACTGTACTACACAACATAGTCAAGTGAACCAAATCACTGAAATAAAGTGCTTCCGTTTGGAAAATTGTTTGGAAAAATGGAACATAAATTGCACATGCTTGGCCTACCAATGAACCCATAACTGCAAAATTAAACATTTTGTTTTTCATACCAATCTCGAAAATAGATTTGCTGTAGTGACGACAGGCCAATGCATTAAACATATCAAATAATACAAAACAAGTGAAAGTCATAGTTGTGTCTCTCTTTGTAATTTCCATATCACTCATTTCCTTGATAAAGATATATAAGGTACCCAAAATGATCATAATGGCAGATTGCAAGACTCTTCTAATAACATTGTGAGTCAATATGGCATCATCTCTCTTACGAGGAGGTTTGTTCATAACTTCGTGTTCAACATGTTCTACTCCTAAAGATTGTGCTGGGGGACCATCCATAATTATATTGATCCACAAGATTTGCATGGCATTCATAGGGTTTGGCAATTGGAAAAATGTAACTAATGCAATTAAAGATAATGCAGCAATAGAAGTAGATAACTGGAATGTAATGAAATTTTGAATATTATTAAATATACCTTTACCTTCTTCAATAGCATTCAATATAGTAGAGAAATCGTCGTCAGTTAAGATCATGTCAGCCGCCTCTTTAGCAACGTCAGTACCATTCTTACCCATTGCAATACCAATATCGGCTAACTTCAAAGCTGGTGCATCATTGACACCGTCACCAGTCATAGCAACAATATCACCTCTTCTTTGAAGTGCCTTCACAATTTTAACCTTATGTTCTGGGGTCGTTCTAGCAAAAACGGATACATTATGAATCGCTTCAGCTAAAGCTTCTTCGGATAAGTCCTCTAATTTGTCTCCTGTCATAATTGAAGAATCATTGATTATTGGCATTCCAATTTGTTTCGCAATATTCGTAGCAGTGGATGGTGAATCTCCAGTAATCATAATTACATGGACGCCACCTTTCATTAATCTAGTAATAGATTTACCAACGTTTAACCTTGGTGGATCTTTCATACCGATTAAACCGCAAAATACCAATTCAGAAGGTTCGACAATTTCGCCCTTTCCACCTGGTGACAATTTCTTATTGTTTCTTGCAAAACCTAAGACTCTTAATCCATCCAATGCTAAAGTATGAGCTTTATCCAAAATCTCCTTTCTCAAAGCATCTGTTAAAGGTTTGATATCACCTGCTTCATTAAAATATTTTGTACTGAGATCTAAAATTCTTTCAGTTGCACCCTTTGCAAAAGTCTCACATCTATTTAAGTCACCGCTGTGAACACATGTTGCCATATATTTCCTATTAGAAGAAAATGGGATTTCAAATAGTTTTTCTTTAGTTCCTCTAATGTCATCTAAACCAAAATGTGGTAAGCATTCAACTAAAGCAATATCACTAGGATTTCCAACGTACTTCTCATTTTCCTGAGAATATCTAGCATTGTTACAAACATTACCAACTTCCAAAATTCTGCGTAAATTGTTTGTCAATTGATTGTGTAAATTCTTATCGTCAAGTTTATCCACAACTAAGAATGGGCTATTGAAGCTACCGCTGAAGTCCGAAGCCCACATATGAGTAACAGTCATATGATTTTGAGTCAAAGTACCGGTCTTGTCGGAGCAGATAACATTTACACTACCTAACGTTTCAACACTTGGTAATCTCTTAACAATTGCCCTGTGACGAGACATTTTCAACACACCCAATGCCAAAGTAACAGTCACGATAATTGGTAAACCTTCTGGGATAGCGGCTACAGCTAAGGAAACAGATATTTGGAACATCTCTAACCACTCACGTCCTTGGATGACACCAATAACACAAATAAGTCCAATAACAATAAAACTGAAAACTGATAAATCCTTACCTAATTTATCCATTGCTTGTTGTAATGGAGTCTTTGGTTTTTCAATATCCGCCATCATTTCAAACACATAACCAAATTCAGTCTTTGGACCTGTAGCAACGACTACACCAGTTCCATGACCGTCACGAACTAATGTACCCATGAATACTATTGAGTTTCTTTGTGATACAGGGGGGATTACATGACCAATTTGAGATAACGGCTCGGTGGTTTTTCTCACTGGTTTGTTTTCACCTGTTAAATTACTCTCGTCAATAGAAAGATACACAGCCTCAGTTAATCTTATATCAGCAGGGATTCTATCACCCTGATTGAAATGAACTAAATCTCCTGGTACCAAAGTTGATGCCAAAACGTGGGATGTACTGCCATTTCTAGTTAAATGTGCTTCTGCTGGAACTAACTTGTTTAAAGCTTCTAAAGATTTTTCAGATCTGTATTCTTGCACAAATCCAACAGTGACAACAATCAAAATTGCAAGAGTAATTGAAACAGCATCATCAACATTACCCATCCAAAAACTAATCACTGCTGATCCAATCAATAACAAGATCAATGGATCTTGATAAAAACTAGAAAAAAACTTCAATATGAGATTCTCATCTTCTTCATTTGACAACTCATTTACGCCATGAATAGATCTTCTATTTAAGATATCTTGATTGTTCGATAATCCTACTTTACCATCTGTTTGAAGTTCACTAATCGTATCTGTTACAGACATCTTAGAAAATTTCACCGAAGGTGAATTCTCTCTAGCTGGTGGCACAATGGGAGGCCCGTCTAACTTTTCATCCATATCAAAATCTATAGATATTTATGGCACTTATGCAAATAAACTTTAATAGTTTGAGTAATAATACGTCTCTATAACACCTCGTAAGCGCTAAGTCCTGATGGGTATGACTGTCTATATCTATCAATTACCACTCTATTAATGGAACCTATATCCAAAAAAATTCTTACTAACCTAGTTCTAACGAGTCCTCAAGTTATAAAAAAAAACAGGTAGTTATTTTAATTAGATCTTACTAGTAGCACAATTAGTAAGTGTTGTTATATTGAACTTCGAAAATAAAATAAATTTCCCGAGGGCGTGTCTGATCCCAAAGGATTTTAGCGCAAAACTCGTAAATAATTTGCTATTATTAAGATTACTATACACCATTAATAGTAACAGATGCAGCCTTAGAGAGTCTATTCATTACCGCTAAACCCTCTTCAGATTCATCTATTCCCTCTACAAATATGTAGTCTATATTGAGTTCATCGACTTCTCTGAGAAGTTTAAACAAATTTCTTGATATTTCCGATCCACGTTCACCTAACTCTCTTTGTACGGTGATTGAAGAGTTAATTTCTGAGGCACTGGCGAAGAACTTTGATTTTAACAAGGCTATGTTCGCATCTTCTAAATTATTATCGGAGATGTATTTGTTGATAGCTGATATTCCGTCGGAGCAGTTTGTAAATAGCACAACTTTGGCTGTTGGTGAGTAATGTCTATATTTCATACCTGGTGTTCTTACAGGTTCGTTCTTTCCTGCTGTTTTCTTAGCTAAAAGAATATTTTGCCATGCTGGACCACCGTACTTCTTAATTTCTTCTAAAGAAACTCCACCAGGACGTAAGAGCATTGGAGGACTAGTTAATCCATCTACAACCGTTGACTCCACTCCAATGTCACAAGCACCTCCATCTATTATGTAGGGTAATTTTCCCTGTAAATCTGTGTATACATGACTTGCAAGAGTTGGACTTGGTCTTGTAGATGCATTTGCAGATGGTGCGGCAATAGGAGTATCGCTAATAGCAATAAGAGCTCTGGCCACTGGATTTGCAGGTAATCTAACAGCAAATGTTGATTGGCCAGCAGTTACTATCTTTGATATAGGGGAACCTTCATGAACTGGCAATAAAAATGTTAGTGGACCAGGAGAAAATCTCTCTAAAAGAGGTTCATATATTTCAGGGATTTTGTAATCTTGTGGAAGAATCTTTCTCTTCAATTGCTCTATTGAAGAAACATGCACAATTAAAGGGTTATCAGCTGGTCTATTTTTAACTCTATATATGGATAAAACTGATTCGTCATTTAATGCTGATCCTCCTAAACCGTAAACAGTCTCAGTAGGAAATGCTACTACATTTGAGGTATCTCTCAACTCCTTTGCTGCTATTTCGAGGTATTCCTTAGTGGTTTCATCATTTATAGTTGGGAGGGTGTCATTTTTTTCAAATGTGATCGAGGAAGGATCTACTTTAAGTATTTTTGTGGTGAACAGCATAGTTGCTCTGGATATTCTGACTGGGTCTAACAATAACTTCAAACTATTTCTTTGACAAAGCCCCTTGCCTATCATATACCAATCAAATAAATCTATTCAATCGATTAGGTAGTTGGTTCATCTAGTCATCGGAAACGAAATTTTTCAATATTATCACGTGAGAGATAAGACAAATTGTTATACTGCATATAATAATATTAATAATCGTATCCCTACATAGACCAACAATTAGTAATATAGGATAAGTACTGACGATATTACAACAGATGAAAGAAAGCAAAAAGATAATAATTAAAGGTCAAGGAGAATTTACCATTTTAGCATTTAAAGAGGGGATGCTTACACAGAGAAAGACTAACTCTTATCTCAATGTTAGTAGTTGCGGTTTAAATATTAATAGCATTAATATTTCTAGTTGAATTAATTATACATATTTAAGCTAGATGTAATGAGTGATTATTAATATTGTTATCTGCCAAACATGATTTACATGAAAAATGAGGGCCATGGACTGCACTTAAATCGACAGATGTTGAATATAGCCTAGTTGTATTGCTACCCAAGATCTAAAAGTTGGGTACTTAACTATGGAGATTACAGATAAAAACTAGACAGAAAAGAGAATATTGGTGGTTATATCTAGGATTAACTCTCTCAAAAACTTTAGAAATTATTTCAGATTTGATAGTATTAAGGATAATTGCGAACTTAACAGACGATTGGAAAATGACAAACTAAATTGTAGATGTAGTGTCTTGGGGAGTAGTTGCCCATAAAATGGCTAAAACTATAGCATTTTATTACTAATAATTATATCCCATTATTACTAATCCCAGATTTTAAGAGATATAAATTAATTTAATTTTTATATTACATTTTTTATTGCTGCAAAATTTATATGGTTACTTACAGAGAAAAGAGATGAAATGAACTATTTGATCTATAATTAGTTTAAAGTTTATACTTTTTACTTCAACTAATATTATAACAACAATTTATCTAATAATGTAAAATAATTATAGTTTTTGAAATTTTAGAATAATAAGAGTAAAATAATAAAGTTTCTGTAAATTATAATAAAGTTCCTATAAATTATATGAAAGATTTTGTAAAACCTTCTATGATGGCTAATAATCCTACAGCACCAGGATCAGGGATTCCATCTTGATCGGTTTTGAATTCAGAATCATTGACATAACTAGCTCTTCCAAAAGAGGCAAGTAATTTCTTAGTTGCTTCACAAGATTTGCGAGCAGTTGCAACTGCCTCTGCTAAATCACCAGTCTTAACGAGATTATCTATAAATGGTTGTAACGTGTCTACTAATGTTCTTCCACCTACTCTAGCTTTTGTATACTTAAATAAGCCATCATATAATGCAGCATGCATAGCTTTGGCTAATTCTGAAGTTGTTAATTCATTTACTTGTTGTAAATCCTTAACAAAAGCAGTAAGATATATGGAATAAATTCCTCCAGAAGTTCCACCCATACTATTTTCAACCAATTCTGTAATTTTACTTAATGTAGCCACTGGATCTTCTAAGCTACCTTTGAACAGTTTATCCTGGTCAAGAGCTTTTAATATAGCGTTTGCACCTATAGCTAATGTTTCACCACAATCACCATCACCTACGAGAGTATCGTAATGAGTAATTTTAGATTCTTCTTGTAACAATCTGCTCATAGCATTTCTCAAATTTTTCTCAAAAACAGAGCTATCAATTCTTAATGAGGACTTAACAGGTTCTGGATTCTTAACAGGTGAGTCAATGAACTGAAATTCTTGCGCCCATTGCTGTTCAGTAAAAGACTTAGATTTCCAGCCAGTAGCGTTAGTATTGGCATCTAAAAATTGCAAAATTTCACTGCCATTAAATTGAGATTTAACCTTGGACAAATTTAACAAAGTAATAGAGAATCCTGGAGCATTCAATGATGTTACAAAATCACCAACTAAGATTCTTTTTGGTTTTTTCTTCAATGGGATATTTGAAACAACATGTTCAACGATAACATATAATTCCAAAGAAGATGTACCTCCAATATTATTAACAAGCAATACATATTCGTCATTCTCTAAATCAAAATCAACATAATGACGGTCTTTATCTTCGGGAGATAATAACCTATGAAACATATCCTTAAGTAAACTATCAATATTTGGAATTGGTGACATCTTGAGACCTGGTTCATTGTGGATACCTAATCCTAATTCTGCTTCATTTTCCTTTGCAAAATCGACATCTTGACTTGCTTTACCAGGCACAGAAGTACGATCTAAAGAAGCACCTACAGTGACTAAATTTTCATTTACAGAGCGACCTAACTCAGCAATTGTGGCCAAATCTGCTCCTGTAGAAGCAGCTGCACCTAAAATCTTATGAATAATAGCGGTACCAGCCAATCCTCTTCTACCAACCATTTTGTTTTGTTTTCTACCAACAGCCACATCATCAGACACTATCAAAATATCGATGTTGTATCCTTCACTTTTAGCTTTTTCCAATACTAATCCAAAATGCAATATGTCACCGGTATAATTTTTCACTATGATCAAAGTTCCCTTATCTTTATGAGACTTGGTCTTTATAGCAGCCATAATTTGCTTAGTAGAAGGCGAAGCAAATATAGCACCACTAACAGCAGCATCAAGTAAGTTTTCTCCTACAAAACCACCATGTAATGGTTCATGTCCTGCACCACCACCACTAATCAATGCAACCTTCTTAGAAGTATCGGAATTCGCATTCAAAACTACTTTCTCACTTGGGATCAATTGTAAAGTAGGATTTGAGCGAACTAATCCTTTCAAATTAGATAACACAATATCCTCATCCTTGTTATAGTTCCAATGTTTTGCTAAAGTCATTGGTAAATTTTAATATATCTAATACCCTGAGGTGAATTGAAGCAAATATTCTCTGTATTTATCTGAGCATTTATGTACCTAAATAAGTGTACCTACATAAGTGGGGGGCACCAAGGTGGAGGGCAAAAACCTCCACTAATTTGATAAGTGGATATCAATGTTATCTTTTTAATTTACAATGTGGGGATGTGTACCACCACTACTAAATTGTTACATAATATTTACAACTGAAAATGTTATTCTCGTTAGAGCATTGAAAGGGGTAATTTTTGGAGGATCAATAAAACATTAAGAGAAGTGAAAAAAAGGTGGGGAATATTATGAGATAAAAACTCTATAAGCGAATTAAAAGGTTAATATTGTAAGCATATATTCAAAGAAAGATCTAGTAAATAGATCTTAATATATTTGTTTCTGGATAATTGTTACATAATTCATGAAGGTTAGTAATACCAGGTAGGACAAAATTTCGGTATTACATTGAAATGGTCTTAAATTGATTTCTTTTGAGTAACAAAAAGGTACTATTTATTTTCATTTATTGATTTATCAACTGATGATTAGAAGGTTACTTAGTTTTTATGAAGAAGTACTTGTGACAAACTAAAAAAAAGAACTAAATCACAACAATCTTACAGGTCGATTGAAAAGTATATCAGCCGAGTGTAGGAGAACTATAGAAAAGTGATTTATCCAAACATCACAGGAAGTCTAGCATAACTATGAAAAAGTAGTGACAGTATATTATTGTCGTTAAACGGGGAACACTAGAGGGGATAAAGAATAATACGTGAATGGTAAATTTTGACAAGAGATAGTATTCAAAAAATCACATATAAGTTCATGGAATCAGAAGCTCTTTTCCTCCTGAAAGATAGTGTAAAGTACTAAATGGAGCATATATAACATAGAAAGATAATTTTACTAGGATGGAAGAAATAGCTTACCAGAATTGGACCTTCAGCTGCAATATAAAAAGAACCCAAAAAAAACCTAAGTTATAAAGCTCATTATATAATTACTAGAATTCGAAGGAGAAAATAGTGTAAGTTAATTTGCTAGATTTCAATAACCACAAATGCAACATAGGAAGGATGATGGGAGATTTTCTCACTTGTAGCAGTGGCTGTCGTATTAAAGATATATACCCAGGATCAGTTATTCTGGTGTTATTTGCATTACATTGATCTCGTCAAAGAAGTAAATCTTTAATTCAATAATCAATTTATTTCTCAGTTAATTAAATAAAATGATTAAATACTATCTAAATAATTTGTCTAAAGCAAAAGAGCAACAGCAGCCACAGCAGCAAATCCAGATCCAATACCAGCAGTTGCAACACCTAATCCACCGGCATCATTTTTAGAATTACTAGATGCAGCAGAAGCAGAAGAAGCTTCCGCTTTAGCCTGAGATAGAGCAGAGCTGTTAACGATATCGGTACTAAGTGTCTTAGTAAAAGTTCCACCCTCATTTGAAATAACAAGTTCAGATTTAGCAGGCTCAACTAACCCATAAGTCTGGGTTGCAGTCTTTGTATAAGTTGCATCATCATTCGTAACAACAACTGTTGTAGTGTAAGTTCCAGAGGTAGGGGTAGTTTGACCAGTGTATAACGCAGTTTTGGTCTTCTCAAAAGTAGCACTACCTCTGGTAAGGGTAACTGTTTGTGTTGTCCAGGAAGAAATAGAGTCAGCAGCAGAGACGATTCCGGCGAAGGAAGCTAAAACAATAGGATATAATTTCATAATTAACTTTTTAAACCTTTAAATTGATAATGTTTTTATAATTATAACATTCTTATGGGATTTACATCTGCTTAAATATGCTAAAACTTCAAACTAGAGTGAGCTATGCCGAGATACCCAGTTCCTAATTCTGCAAAATTAAATTACCAAGCTTTAATTAGTATCATGCATAATATTTGCATTGTATTTGCATATTATTATGCGTAAGACTAAAGTGAGACAATGAGACATATTACATATAGTGAACTAGAAGCAATCATCGATGATTGTTACTTTCCAATATAGTATAATTCTAGCCATTTTAAATATTTTAAACAAAAAATGGTGAAGACTTTAAAAGATGTAACATATATATTCTTCTAAGTTGTTAGACGGAGTATGATATATGCCATAATTTAATGAACGAGAATCGTTGGATTATGTAGTGAAAACGAAGCTTTAGATAGTTATAATTACCAAGACTAAGAATATTCATCTTCAATGTCGGGCAAGTAATTTCCAAGACTATGGAGTAGTAATTACTAATATATTTCTTGGCATCTAATAAAGAATTCTAGGATCTTATATGATTAAGATGGCAAAAACTAAGGCTACTTAATGGTATTCAGAAATTACTTATCCCTACAATACCTTCTCAGTTTTGAAAGACTAATATCTGTTATGATCACTTTTCAAAATATCATGTAGTTTCTTTAGAAATTATATCTGGTATTTTGTAAATCGTCGACGCTAAAACTGGGTCGGCTTTTTGAAATCATTACTACATCGTGCATAATCAGATTAATCAGATTACGCATGATTCATGCATGCTCGGTACTTTCTCGGGACAGTATTTTTCAGATTCTGAAGGCTACAGCTGAACAGCTAAAAGATACTTTACTTTCATAATTTCTCAATCTTTCTATTCTAATTGACTATCTGATCAACTAACGACATGTCATTAGAATATACTAAAGAAGGATTTGAAAAGAGATGGGATGGTGGTGGTGGTGACCACGACCTTTTCAAGAATATTAATAAAAAGTTTGGTTATGCTGTTTTTTGTGCTTCTATGTTCAATATTCTTATGATTATACTCTCAAGTTTCATTCGCCGCAGGATAAAACCTGCCAATTACTCTCTACAAACTAAAAAGAAGAGTTTAAGGCTGCTATACTTTATTGTGAATCTCTCACTTGTTTATCAGATTGCTTTGTGGACGATTTTTTGTCTTTTATTACTATTAATTCCTTACTATCAAGCTATGACTAGTACTCCAGTTTATATTCATTTCAAGCTATGGATGGGGATGTTGAAAAGATCTGGTCGTATTGGGTTGGCTCTTTACCCGCTAATTATTTTTATGTCGTTAAAACCAAATCCATTACCAAATGTGTTGTATATTCATTTACTTCCATTGCACAAATGGATTTCAAGAATTTCATTTCTAGCTATAGCTTTTCACTGTTTTGGATTCATTGCAAAATGGATGAAATCAGATGGTATTTCTTTTTATACTCATTTGTTTGGTCCCACTATATTACCAGGTTTCATTGTGTTTGTCATGTTCATGTTCACCTTTATTCTAGGGATCAAACCGATTAGAGAAAAATGCTACAAGCTATTTTATTGCTTACATATAGTTATGGCATGGAGTTCTATTCCACTCATGTATATGCATTGCATTCCAGAAGCTAACTTATACATTTTTGGAAGCTTGATTTTGCTTGTCTATAATACATTTATTAGAATTTGGACAAGCCGCAAAATCAGAAACGATGCTGAGTACTCGGTGATTATTAAACCAGATAGTAACTTGGTTGTTTTCAGATTTGGAAAAGAGCAGATGAAAAGAATATTAGGCAAATATCGTGGAATTGATTCAGAACTTTTATCTTATAGTCCTGGTTCTCACATACGTTTGACCTATTCTAACTTAAATTTAAAATCGTGGTTGTTTGCAAGTCACCCATATACTATTACATCATCAGAGGAGTCAGAAAGGTTTGATTTAATTTTGAATAAAGCAACAAAATTTGCTCAAGAGCTTTTGAGTAATAACTATGGAAGTTTTGCAGTTAGTGCTCCATTCCCAGCATTTGAATCATCATTCTTCCAGCGAGGCAGGTATCAAAAAATTGAAATTGTTTGTAGCGGAACTGGAATTGCATTTGCACTTCCAATATTTAAGTATTTCTATTCTAGAAACAAAATTGAACAATTGGAGAATGAAAGTAACGCTGAAGGAGAAAGCCTTGTGACAAACTTTTGCGAAATAAACTTTATTTGGATTACTAGAAATGCAAGTGACTTATTCGTGTTAAACGAATCTGGAATAACTCATTCAACACACTCTCAGAACTGTTACGAACTAGATGATTATTTCCAAGATGCAAATATAGAAGTCTATATTACCGGAACTCCAAGTGATCCCCCTAATTCTGGAACTTCCAGGCTTCTGTTTCTAAGTAATATTTGGAATCGATATATTACCAAAACCACAAATGAAGATCCATATATTCCCTTAGCAGAAATAGACGAGCCTCTTAACTCAGATAGTTTTGATTTAGAGAGTAGTAGCAATAGCCCGTCAGAGATTCAAAATGAAAATATGAAACTTACTTCTGAACCTACGAGAAAATTGAATACTATTCACGAAAGACCTGTTTTGGCAGATATACTCTCCTCACAATTTGAAGATATAAAAAAAGAAGAGAAAAATTGTATCATTGCCTGTGGATCTCAATCCTTATTAAAAGATTGTGATTCTTGGGCAAAATCTAATAATATAGATATATTTACAGAAGCATTCTCAGTTTAATTTATTTTATATTAGAATTATAGTTATATCACTAGTTGATTCAAATACTGATAAAATTTAGTATATCAATTTCTATTAGCCACTAAAAAATATCAAATAATTTTACTAAAAGTAGTAGCATATCATTTATAATTCCAAATTAAGTAATAAATTATTTCTATAATAATGGGCGATTTGATAATGAATAATAGCTATGTAATTGGACAACTTTTGATTTCTGGGTCTATAAAGTGATAACTAGCAAAGATATTAAGCTATCATAATTCTTACTTTAACCATTAATGTTTATGCACCATTCTGAAACTCACATAAGTTTGCCTGAAGGTTATATTCTAGATTCCTCCTCAATTACTTTTATCGATAATGCAAGTGAATTATCTCTAAAGAGTAATTTCTATCTCTCCAATGGGAAAGTTTATAGGGATATTAATGCTTGTCCTTTTCACAAATCTGTACCTCAAATAATACATCATTTCTTTTATTGGAAACCCGACTTGGAAAAGTAGCATTTATTCCCATTGGCTTTTTTTATCAATTTCATCAATCACTTTTGGAATAACTATGTGATCAGCAATAGCTAAGAAAAATTGGTATCTGGTGATAATAATTCCCGAAAAATTATGGCTCGTTCCGATCCTAGTAATAGCATATACCAAATCTTGGCAGCTTATCTTTCATTATATACAGGTACATCATGCAACATTCAAATAATGTATTTTAGTAAAGCCATTCTCGGGGTTTGCTCCCAATTCCCTGAAAATGAATATGCATGTATTGTGAAAGGTATTTAAGTGCCTAATTACTCATATTTTTTTTTTTCAATTCATCACTACATTATATTACTATCGATAAAAATGAAAGTTTCATTCCCTATTTCCTCAGCAGCAGTTCTTGCTCTTGCTTCCTTTGCTAATGCTTACAGCGAGATTGTTATCACCCAGAATGGTGCTACCTATACAGAGACAAATTATGACGTAAGCGACTTGTCCACTCCAGCTGGTGCTTCCATTTCCACCAAAGTTATTACAGGTACCAAAAATGGGAACACTTACACTAAGACTATTTTTGAAACTGTATTTCCAGATTCTGAGGCTACTGAAGCAACGGCTGAAACTACCGCAGCTGAAGCTTCAGCTGAAACTACTGGAGCTGAAACAACGGCCGAGACTACTGCAGCTGAGACAAGCCCTGCTGAAACCAGCTCCGCTGAAACTAGTTCTGCTTCTGCACCTTCTGCCTCTGCAAGCACCTATGATGGTGCTGCTGGTAAGTTAGAAGCCGCAGCTTCTTTACTTGGTGTTGCAGGAATATTTGCTTTTGTTTTCTAGATACTATCTATTTTTTAAATAGATCAAATCAAACAAGTACAATGCGGACGTGAATTATCGTATAATTCATAAACATGGAATCTTGATGTTACCCTTTTCAAATGCGTAAATTACTTGAATCATAGGTGTGAGTTTTTCGGTTATTGTATTTTTTCTTTTATATTTCTGCTTTCATATTCTTATTTTAGTATATTTATTCTAAATAATATATTTAGTTATATACAACTATAGATTTGACTAGATATATACCGAGATATAGAAAGGTATGTCTTTATCTTTTATAAGAAATGAATATTTTTCAAACTTTGGGTGCAAATTCATATATATATATATATATGCAGTCAGGGGAAACATGAAGAAGACCATGTAATGAGGTTACAATGAGAATAGTAACAAACTAAACGGTATATAGTTATTCATTTACTTTAGAAATACTTAGATAAATTCAATTTAAACTAATGACTTACCTGGTTTTATTCCAAGAACAATATAGTTATTGTAATTTGTCTATAAGATTATGACTAGTTATCTACCGAACAATAAATTCAAACATAAAAAATACTTTGCTAAGCCTAGAAATGGAGTGAAATATCACCCAGTACCCACTAGAACCGTCGTGGTATTTGTATCAAAATATATAGAATATTGCTCTGATCGGAGACCCTATTTCATCTTGAGTTTCTTAAGCTAGAACTTTGACAAATCCTTTTTAAATATATCAATTATTCTCTATTTAGCTTCATAATGTATTTCAGAAAGCAAAAATATCAAGCGACATTCTTGATTTATATTTGAATTTGAATTCTCTAATTATATCCTCATTTAAGCTATACTCAATCTATACTGATATTAAGTCTTGAAATTCTATATTTCTGATGTGTTTTAACAAGCTAAGTTGCACGAGATAACATAATATATGCTTTAGCTAAGATTTATCACCATCAAAATACATTCAAAAATGATCAAATTTACATAATAAGCCTCTTACAAAACGCAATTCATGTTAAAAATTATACAATTGATTTTATATAAACCTAAGCCAAAGAAGCTTCAACTTTTTCTAAAGCCTTCATGTCTGCTTCAAATTTTTGGTAAGCCTTAAGATCTACTTCTCTACTTAAAGGTGGTCTAGCGTAGATAGACTTTCCAAATCCATGGATTTGTTTAAGGGCATGCTTAACACCAACAACATTCAACTCCATAATCATTGCATCAGCCTTTGTCACTAAATACTGCAATTCACTAGCTTCTTTGATTTTACCGTCTCTGAACAACTTGTAAAGTTGCAACATAGTCTTAGGGAAAACAGCAGACATACCATCAATTGTTCCATATATTCCCACAGATAAAGCAGGAACTAAAATTTGTCCTAAACCAGTAAATGGTCTGAAATTATTTGTTTCACAGATAGTCTTATCTTGTCCCAATAATGCATACAAATCCAAATTGAAATGAGTCAACTTGACACCAGCTATATTTTCGTGTTTGGATAACTCCTTGAATGAATCCACAGAGACAGTAATATTGTTACATACACCTGGGTAGTTATAGATGATAACTGGTAATGGTGATTTGTCTGCAACACGAGTAAAATATTGTACAATACCTTCTTGAGTTATCAAGTTAGGGCCAAAGAATCCAGGCACCAATAAGATAACAAAGTCAGCTCCTGCCTTATAAAAAGCTTTACACTCACTAACGGATTGTTCAACACTTCCAATTGGTGGTGCACCTGCTATGATTTTGAAATTTTTATCTGGAATGGCTTCTCTTAAAGCAGATACCATAGTAACTCTTTCCTCAGAAGTTAAGTGGAAGGCTTCTCCCATTGATCCACAAACGACTAAACCATTTATTCCATTTTTATAGAGAAATTTTGCATGTTCTATCTGACTCTCTAAATCAAGAGAATAATCATCGTCCAGCTTGAAAAAAGTAGTGATAGGAGTGTAGACACCAGATGGAATAGTAGAATCTTGAATTGTCATAATTTGTTTTTGTTATTAAGTATTAATTAGTATTTTTAAGTATTAATCTTTAAAAAAATTGCAATCTCTCAACTATAGTACCCCATATAAGTACTTTGGATAAGATAGACACCCACCATTTTCTCAAATGCCCCCCACTGAAACTTGGGGGTTCGCGCGCATGGGGAAAAAAATGGCGGATCATGATTTTTTTGAGGGGTAAGATGATAACTGGCTAAGATTTTTTCCTACCAAAATAATTATCATGACATTACGGAGTAACTTCCTTTTCGAGGAGAATATGTGGAGATAGTTGTATTATTACTCTTCAAACTTCAAAAATGATATTTCAGTAATTTAAACATAATTTTTAAAAGACATACTCATATGCAGCTTTGACATATTATATGTAGAAAAATTACCCCAAACTGTTGTATAAACTAAGAAGTACTTAATAACTTATATAACATAATAAGGTAGTAAATATGGACTTAGAAAGGCTTATTATCGAATAGTATTTTATTAGGTATATTCTAGAATATATATTTAGAGTATTTACCAACCTCTGAAAGGAACCCACATGTCAATGACAATGTCATTATTGTCAACCACAAAGAAAAACGGATGAGCTGCAGCAGTAATACAAGAATGCTGTGGAATAATACTGACTCTTGTTCCAATAGGTATAAAAGGAGTGTCAATTTTTTCATCCAAAGGAGTTAAAATACCGTGTTCCTGACTTAATCTTGCTACTATCCAATTTTCATAACCAGCATTACTTATTCTTCCATGTCCTGGTAATGGTCCAAATTCTCTTGCGAGTGCTACTACACCAGCATTAACTAACATTTCACCTGGAGCCTTTTTTCCACGACCAGGATAACTAGAAATAACATCGGCAATTAATTTAATGGATATGTCTTTAGATGTAATACAGCCAGTAGACAATTGTTGTAAATCACAGAATGGATAATTACCAGCGTGCAACTCAAGATTTCCTGATAATGTACCTACCTTTTGAGATATTTCTTCAAATGTCAATATCTCCGAAGCATGAGCAGTAGGAGTAGCACCAACAGAGATTTGCAATTTCAAAGAATTGTCAATCTTTTTTGCCAAAGCAGCAGCCTTATTAGCATGTGTAATCTCTTCGATTAAGAAATCTTTAGCTTTATATTCTGAATCAGAACTATAAGAGTGTCCAGCATGACAGTAGAATCCATATATCTCGACGTGCTTTTTTATTTCTTCGTCATTCAATGCTTTAGAAACAGTATCTTCTAAAAATTGAGTATCATTGATTAGACCAGCTCTATCAGTACCCATATTAATTTTAATAAATACGGACCATTTCTTAGCATGTGGGTTAGCTTTGTTGAATTCCTTCAAGGTATCCAATTGCTCACAATTATCCAACATAATTCTAAGCTGTGGCACTTGTGATGCAAGATCTGACAACTCTGAAAGTCTAGATTCCACAACAGGCAAGCTGAATAAAATATCATCGATTTTTCCTTCTTTAACCAATGGTAAAATACCCCAAGCTTCCATTAATGTTGAGACGACAATCTTCTTTGTGTGTAAGTCTCCAGATCCCAATTGCAAGTCAGTACCTTCAATTGTCTTATGTGTCTTTATATGAGCTCTAAAGTCTGCCTTAAGCTTACTAGCATTGTGCAACATCTTTTCACAATTAGATTGAAAAACATCTCTATTAACGATAAATGAAGGAGTAGGTAAATCATTAATTGATTTACCTACGTAATGTTTTTTTAAAGCTTCCTTATTGGCTAATGGAGTGAATTGTGAAGGGTAAGACATTTTAACGGACTTGGTATTCTTGGTTGTTGAATTGATGGTTTTATGGTAAAGATATATATACTGGGGAACTTTTTTTTCCGTATTCGATTTCAAATGTCGTTGAATGCACCCCCACCTAACAATGGGGGTTTATATACTGTTATAAAAAAAAAGAAACCAATACGTTAAGCGGAAAAGTGAATCGTTGGATTCTATTGTTTGTTGGTGGGTTGGGGTGAAGAATGGGGAGATAAAGCAATCATTCCGAAGCGCCAAAAAACTGTTATCTTTGGGTGGGGGGCATTTGATCGGAAATATTCAATCCAGGTACCGAATATAAATTTAGAGTAAAACCTCATTCTCCCCACTAAATTATAAGATTTACATAGATCATTCCAATAATAATAATGAAATACACACTTCAAGAAGATAACTCATTCCCAGGTGGAATTCCTCCAACCCCATTCACAATCCATGAATCAATGAAAGATAAATTGGATCCAGAATATGTGAAATTCTTCAATTCTACATTAAGTACCTTGCCTAATATAATATATACCCACCGTACTCCATTGAAGAAATTGAAAGAAGCTGGTAATGTGTTGCCTGGCCAGGCTACTCCTAGTGAGATGGAGAAGATATTTGATATCGAAATTCCAAGAAAGCACACTTCTGCTCCAAAATCAATTCCAGCAAGAGTGTTCGTTCCAAAAGGAACTCAACCAGAGAATGGATGGCCATTATTTATTTGGTTCCATGGTGGGGGATGGGTGCTTGGTAATATCACTACTGAGAATTCATTTTGCACCAAAATCGCTGACTTGGCTAAAGCAGTAGTTGTTACTGTGGATTACAGACTTGCTCCAGAAGACCCATTTCCAGCATGTGTGGATGATGCCTTTGAAGCTACTATGTGGGCATTTGAGGGAGCTCGTTCTCAATTGGATATGAATATTGATATTAACAATGTTGGTATTGGTGGTTCATCTGCTGGAGGAAACTTAACTGCTATAGTCACCAACAAATACGCCAGTTCTCCAGCTGCTAAGGACCTTCCACCAGTTAAATTTCAAGTGATGATTGTTCCTGTAACGGACAATACTGCTACCACTGAAAATAACCAATCGTGGAAGGAGAATGAATTCACCCCACAATTACCTGCTGAAAAGATGTTATGGTATAGAGCTTTATATTTGCCTAATGAGGAAGACGCAAAGAAGCCAGAAGCCTCCCCACTCTTTTATTCCAACGAGAGCTTCAGCAAAGTCCCACCATGTTTTATTGCTGCTGGTGAGTGTGATGTCTTGAGATCAGAAGCCGAAGCCTATGCTGATAAATTAAGGGCCAATGGAGTCCCTACAGAACTCGTTATCTACAAAGGTATGCCTCACACCACTATGGTTATGGACGGAATATTACAACAAGGTAAAGACTTAGTTAATCAAGCTACTACTGCTATTAGAAATGCATTTTATAAATAAGTATATAAAGAAGTATATAAGCTGAGCTTATTAAACAAGATACATATCCTCACAAGTAATTCTTTCACTGCCTAGACATCTTTCAATACAGTTCCTAAATAGCACCGAGTACTCCTTACCAACCTGCCAATTACAGTCTCTAAAGCTATTATGGAAGATCTTCAATAAACCCACCATATTGTTCTTATTCTTTATCTTTAACAAATGCTCAGCATGAAGCTTAATTGACTCATGGTAAATGGAACAGGAGCTACTGTGATCTCTAGGGTGGAAGTTTCCACCAGGTCCTCGGGACAATTCTCTTCTAATTCTCTTTAAATAAGAATAACCGTCTTCATTCTCAGGATAATACTTAACGTTAAGCTGATTGAAAATATTAGATTCTGGTCCTTCTAGTGAGAAATTATAAGCAAACAACACTAGAACAGCACTGGCGATGATATTCTTACGGTGTAAGAAGGGATCAGCATTAGGACTATAGGAATATGACAAATCCTCGTTTTCTGGCGAAAGAAGCATTTCACAGAGGATTAAGTATGAATGAATAGCACTGATTCTACCAGCACCAGAGCTGGCCCATTGGTATATCCGTTGTTCCACCAATTTGTATTCATTCTGTTCCACTATGACGTTCATACGACTAGGGGCTCCAGCGTAAATGATATAATCGTAATGGGTTATTCTCATATAGATTTGAGCTATATGATACAAGCTAAGCTTACATCTTGTATCACTCAGTCTCAACATTGGTGGAAGCTTCTCTAAATCCTCATTTCTAAAGAATAAAGACGATTGTGTGTCACAACAGCCATTGGGGAACATATAAGTCCTCCAAACATCAATTGCTAACGACATGGTCTCCTTCCAAGACTCCTTTACTGAGTTCCATTCCAAGAAAGACAATTGGATCTCTTTCTGTTGCATTTGGAACATAATTGTTAGGAGACCAGCTAGTAAGATCTTTTTACCAAAAGCACTAGTATGAACCTTCTGTCTATGTAACAATTTCTTTAAGCCGTCTAGGAACTTTGTGGTTTGTAGGTTATTCAACTTATTCAGTGCAGTTTGTTCATTATCAAACTCCCAAAGCAGCTCATCACAAGGAAGTGATAATTTTATCTGATAAGCATACAATATCAACGTATGGCCATATACTGTAGCATTAACGGTGTCTAAGTAAAAAGACATGAGACAGGCTCTTTTCATAGACTCAAATTCTATCCATTTATCCCATATATAGGGACGATCCTCATTAGTTTCCTTGCGAGAAGGATCCCCACCTAATATGGGGCTTCTTCTTAATAACTGGATTTTGGTGCCATGGTACAAAAATGATCTTTCATGAAGAAATCTACTGGTACTTGTGATTTCAAATGATTCCAAAAGTAACAAACTCTGGATAATATACACCTTAGCTGGTGGTTTACATTCAGGATTGGAGAAAATTAGCCATCTTAATGGTTCAGCTATCTCCTCCGCCAATTTTTGGGGGGACCTGAAAAGGGTGGATTCGTCACAGCCAGTGCAACTAGTGAGACATGCCCCCAACATTATCATTGCTAATATTAATAAAGGACTAGCATCGTTGTTTGAAAACGATGCTCTATGCAAAATTGGATATTGTGGGTGATATATGAGCCAGTATATTTCCAAGCATCTTTCTATCTGAAGAATCCCAAAGTCTGGGTTAAACTCCAACGACGGAATTAGTCGTATCAATTTTTGACGGATGGGTTCATCCACTCTTTTCCTATCCGTAGAATGGGGAAATCCTGGAGAAACTGCGAATAGATTTTTCAATTCCGAAACAGGCGAAAGCCCGGTAGGTATATGATCAAACTCATGATTAGAGTAACTTACTCTGTCAGACGACACGGTGTTTTCGTTAAAGAGCCATTCAATTAAATCCGATGGTGAAAGAGTTTTATTCGAAGCAGCAACATCTACATTGAGCTGTGCGGGTGGATTTGGGGGAGTTGCAGAGGTTTGCGAGTCCGCTATGTAAGCTTGGTCAATATCGAGTGTTTCTGGCTCGGATTGTGGCTCAATACCATCCACTTTTTCAGTCTTCTGTAGATGTCTTTGATAATGCTTCTCCTTTACATCGCTTCTAACAAATTTCTGTCCACATTTTGGCCATGGGCATACGTGACGTAAGGACGGGTCGTGATTTCTTTTATGTCGAGATAAATGATCTGCCCGCTTAAACACCTTCCTACAATTGGGTATATCACATTCGAATCTCCCATAAACTCTTTTTCTAGACTTCTTTTCTCCTGGATCCATGTGTTCATAAAAAAACAGAATGGAAATCAATGCACTTTTAAGTACACTCCACTTATGCTTGCATATGTCTAAGTAAAAGAAAATTGTACGGCGATTCCAAAATAAAAAATATTCTCTGTAAATTTAGTTTAAGCACTACTAATCAAAAAGTAAAAATTTATTTCTTATATATGTATTTAATCCTTAGTAGCAATAACCTCTAACTCAACCTTAATTCTATCGTCCATGAATGCAGCAATGACACAACTACGGGCTGGTTTTTGTTTGAAAGTTTCACCGTAAATTTTGTTAACAACTGTAGAGTAGTTAGTGTCTGAGATGAACATCATAACCTTAAACACCTTGTCCACAGAAGTACCACATTTTTGAAGAATGTTTTCAACATTAGCAATAGCTAATCTAGTTTGGTCTTCGAGACTTTCTGGAATTTCACCAGTGGTGTAATTTTGACCAACAATTCCTGAGGTGAAGACATGGTTATTGCTAATCCAAGCTGGGCCTAATACTGGATGTTCTTGACCGTCAATTGCGGACCATTCTAACTTTTGAGCAACCATTTTACAGTAAAAATAAATGTAATATGTTATATGTATGACTGGAAATGTATCTAACAGGTGCAAAAGCACCTTATATATTACTACGGGCGGATGAAAGATCCATTTGGTATCTGGCATTCAATGTGGGGAACTGGGGGTCAGACGAATGTGCCCTCCACCTAACGTTTATCTCTTGGAAATGTCTCAGGATATGCCCTCCACTGGAGTGCATATGGATATTGAGGGTAAAGACAAATTTAGAGATATGGGGAAACATCTATCACAACTGATCATAGGTAGTATCTCCAAAGGAGGAAAAACTGTACTATATATAGTTCAACGATTTCCCGTCATTGTAGTAGAAACGGTATTAACAATAATATATATGAATTCAATGAAACAACTGTCTAAATTCTCGAATATAGAACAAGTAGATTCTCGCTCTAGCAACGAGATTGACGTAATAGTGTCGAACCAAGGTGATCAAATTGAAGTCGTCACCCACAAAATAGATCATGTTCTTGAAAGAAGAGTTTGCCGTAAATTAGATTTTAGAATCTTACCATTCACTGCTTTGATGTATTTATTTAATGCATTAGATAAAGGAAATATCAGTAATGCAAAGACTGATGGTTTAGACAAAGATTTAGGAATAACCGGTGATAAGTGGAATCTTATGCTTTCCATCTTTTATATTCCATTTGTTTTGTGTGCTTTCCCATTAGCGTTGCTTATTAAAAGGTATAATGCTGCTAATGTGATTCCAGTACTTATGTTCGGTTTTGGTTCCATCACCTTACTTATAGTGTCTGCTTTTAACTTCAGTGGCTTGATGGCTGCTAGATGGTTCTTGGGAATGTGTGAGCTGGCCTTTTTCCCAGGTATTATTTACTATCTTTCTAATTTCTACAGACGTTCCGAATTGGCTCGTCGTATGGCTATTTTCTATGCTGCTAGTGCTATTGCTAATGCATTTAGTGGTCTTCTTAGTTACGGTTGCTTTCAAATAAAATCCCATTTACATGGCTGGCAGATTTTATTTTTAATTGAAGGATGTTGTACTATAACGTTTGCTATAATTGCTTTCTTCTTTCTCCCAAGAACTGTTGAAGAATCCAAATTTTTTACTGAAGAAGAAAAAGAATGTGCAGTATTCCGTATTAAGACTGATTCTAGTGATGATATTGGCGGTAAGTTATCTATAAGAGATGCTGTCAAAGTCTTCCAACACCCTGTTACTATTGCTTGGATGTTCGTTGAAATCTCAATTGGTGTTCCACTTAATTCCATTAATAATTGGTTCCCCCAAATTGTTGGAGTACTTGGAAAATCAACAGTTCAAACCAACTTATATACTGTCGCTCCTAATGTTTGGGGTGCTGTCTCATTGATTGGTTTGGCCTTTGCTTCCGATTATTTCAGAGTTAGATCTGTCTTTATTTGTATTTCTGTTTTGGTTACCCTTATTGGATTTGCAGTTTTCGGAGCAATAGATACTCAAAAGAACTTAGGAGTTGCCTACTTTTCATGTTTCTTAATGACCACTGGTGCTTCAGCTTCATCTGTTCTTACTTCAGCATGGTATACAAACAATACACCAGGTTCTAATAGAAGAGCAGTCATTTCCGCTGTTGGTGTTCCACTTGCTAATGCTGCTGGTTTGATATCCACAAATATTTTCAGACCACAGGATGCTCCTAAATATGTCCCAGCATTAGGTATAACGGCTGGATTTGGAGGTTTAGCTATTGTGATTATAGTGTCTATCACTTCATTCATGTATTACGATAACAAGAAAAGAAACCGCTTACAAGGAGTTAACTTAACATTTGAAGATGTTCCAACTTATCAACTTAGTGCTGGTCCTACTAATCCAAACTACAGATGGATGTATTAAATTTTAGGTTTTATTGCTCTGATATCTTCTTGTTTATTATTTCTGATATCAATAAGCATTTTTATGAAATTTAGTCAATCTCATGTATTCTATGACTGAGTCATACTATTTAACTATTTAACTATTTAACTATTTAATGTATATTACTTTATTTTGAAATTTTTATTCTATTTTTAAAGTACTAAACTATAAAGCCATTGAAACAGACTGTTATTGTATCTTTAAGAGTAAATATCTATTTTTGTGTTGCAACCGAAGCACCACTACATAATTTTAAAAATGGGTGCAAAACTTAAAGATGCACCTACATATAATAATCATTTTATTTTTTAACAAATGTATATATAATCGTTGTATATTATCTATTTACTAATGCTTAGAAAACAACATGTTCAGTGATGATCTTTTTTTCGTCGTCATCTAACAAACTGTAGTATTTTTCAAAGTTACCGAGGTTCTTTGAAGTACATTCCTTAAAGAATTGTACCAAAATGTTTTTTAAATCTTCGTCGCCTTTTTGATCGTCATGCTCATCATCTGAGGCATCAGAATCAACATATGATTTTAATTTTTCATAATTAGGAACGCCGATATCGTCCATATCTTCCCACTCACCTGTATCACCATCATCGCCTTCGACATTATCTGGGAGATAATCATTTTCATCAGGCTGTTGACATTGGAAGTTTAATTCACCAATAAGAAGCTTCAAAATCTTTTGGGAAGCAGAAATACGCGTGTATTTCTCAGGCATAGAACGAGACATTGATCTTGTTATAATTAAATCCCCATCATATGGTATTATATCACCATTTACTTCCAACGATTCCACTCTGGGGTCTCCCAAGGAAAATATTTTTCCTAAAGCAAGGGCGTTCTTCTTGATCTTTTCGTATCCTCTAGTAACTTCAAATGATTCAAACCAAATTGGAAGAATCAATTCAAGACCAGTCTGAACTTTGCCCCCTGACTCTATTTTGATGGCATCGCCCAAGAAGTTCACCATGTCTTGAGGAGATGCGAGAACTAAATCACAAAATACCATTACTAAATTCTCTGTTGTAACAGTGTCCTTACAAACAATAAGTCTTCTGACAGTTGCTTCAAGAAGTTGGGATATAAAATCATGGTTGAGATATGGCTGAAATTTATTTATAAGTGAGCAAACAATAATACCACAATTTCTTGCAGCTCTATCAGAGAGCTCCGTAGATAAGAATTTAGAAGTCACAGACAATAATTGTGTTGTACCAGATTCGTTAGTTTTAGGATCGACGTAATTAAGGAAATGCTGAGATGCCTTTTCGACGAGATTGTTAAATGCTTCACCTCCAGTTTGAAGAATCTGTGGATCTGAAGAAGATAAAAGTAAATCACGAACCAATGGGAATGTATAATTAAATATTTGTTGAGGAAAGCCATCCTCAGAGGAGGGAGAGCATTGTATAGTAACACTTAGTAATTCCAATGCCAAATTTAACTCTGGAGAGAACTCGTCTTCTGCGCTTCTCTTTGGTGGTGATTGTAAAATGTTAAATATAAATGGCAATGATTTTTCACACGTGTTTAGATAGTCTTCAACACTAACGTTGGCCAACAAATGTTCCAAGCATTCGCTAGCATCAATAGTCAATTGAACATTTGCTGCATCCTTAAATGATATTTTATAAATCAAATCCACAACAGTTACACCATTACCTAAAACCAATTTAAAAGCCTCCGCAGAGTCAATATTAAGACCCACCATTATAGCTTCTAGTAATGCCGATAAGCCATCTTCTTCGCACTCATCTAATAATCGTAAACATATTGTAAACAAGGCATATTGTACCTCTTGCTTTTTTGAAGGAACAATCATGTTGAAATCAAGAATGTTTTTGTAGAAATTAGCACTTATCAATGCACTAGCTCTTACTAAGTTGAATTCATCATCTTGTATATCCTGAGCTGCAAATTCTATCATATCAACAAATGACTTAATACCAAAGGTATTAACTGAGATCTGCTCCGAGAATTTTTCATAAAATCTATGTAAGACCAAGAAAACTCTAGCAGTAACTAAACTAGTTGTAGGATTGACAAACTTTGAGATGTTAGTGAGGAATTCATTGAATGAAATATTCTGGGAAATAATATCGGAGTCTTCATTGATAAATAAGCTACCCAAAATGTACAAATTAGCTTCATTTACTTGCCACTGATCTGATGGTGAAGAAATAACCAGATTAGCATAGTTAAAGATGTGAATTGTATCAGTATCATTCAACTCCGACAAGAAGTTAGAAATTGCATCTCGGATAGTAGAATCTACTGAATATTCAGATATGTCAGTGATATATGCATTGAAGTCAGCATGATATTCTTCAATTTTTTCTTGAGGTAAGATAGTGTTTTGAATCAAATTCTTTACAAAAGTTTCAAACTGTGTAGTTATTATACTGAGTGGAGAATGGAGCTGAGAAGTCTGAAGAGTACTCAATAACTCAATTATCAAATTCGAAATTAACCTTTCGGCATCGAATGCTTCGTCACTAGCATTGATGGAAATTTCTTTACTCTCAGCTACCCTTGTTGCGTGGTCGAAATCTTTCATAATAACTGCTGACATAGACTGTAATAATTCCTTAGAAAACAATTTATAATATGTTCCTAAAAATGCATTTAGAATCTTGTAGATAGAAGTTCTGAATTTTAAATCAGTGGAGGATGCCGATCTGGTATTAATATCAGAACTATTAACAGATTGCTCTAATAAATTCATAAATAATACAATAGATTGTGAAATATGTTGTTGTACAGATGTCTTTCTCTCAGGTGAAGCAAATGCCTCTGGACTTTGTAATGTATTCAAAATACTATGATAAAAATTAATACAATTAGTCTTTATGTCCAAATTTAAACCTGGTTGTCCCAAAATTTGATTGATATAGGTAATTAAATGGTAGCCAACTCCTCCTTCCCAGAACTGCTCTTCTGTTATCAAATCATCAAATAAATCATTTAATACCACTAATCCTCCAATCATAGCATTTTCATCATCATATTTCGTGATACAATTGAACAATTGCTGTATCAAATCTGGCCATTCGTCTGGGTAATCTGCAGAAGCTATCTGGACAATCACATATGAACTGGAGCTTCTGAGCTTGGAATTGACCGATGTGGTTGAAATGCTCATCAATTCGCCTCTAATCATCTGTTTCACATCCTGCCCAATTGGAGGCCCTACAAACGACTGAAATCCAATAGACCAATACTTAGGCACCATTCTTTTCAAATGAAGCAAACACGATTGTCTCAAATCTACGGCATTGTCACCATTTACTGCCAATTGAATAAGTGCTAACAGGGCAACAGTAGGGTCTTGATGGACCACTCTGTTGAACTCAAGTTCAGCATTCTTTCTGATATTATTATCAGGACTATTCTGATCTACAACCAATCGTAATATTAACTGTCCAGCGTCCATTTTGACAATTTGATATGTAGCGCTAACAAATATTTAAATCGCTTTTTTTAATTGATTAGACGCGATCACAAAATTAAACTCTTTAGTGGCAATCTATATAAGAAACCTACAAAATAATATATAGAAGAAATAAAGATAGAATGCTGGAAAAATCATCTATTTATTCAGCACTAGAAGAGGTAAAACAAGAAATATCGCCGGCTCAGTTGGATATCTTGAAGAAACAGTTGGAATCAGAGCAACCAAAGCCATCACCACAATCACAGTTTAATTATGCTTGGGGATTAATTAAATCATCCGGCCACAAGAATCAGCAACAGGGTATTCAAATTTTACTGGAGCTTTACCGTGATGAGCCTTCAATGAGAAGAGAATGTTTATACTACTTAAGTATGGGATCATATAAAGTAGGGGATTATAGTAACGCAAGACGATACGCTGAAGCTATTCTCAAATCTGAGCCAGATAACCAACAGGCACTAGCACTTAAGAGCTCAATTGAGGACTCTGTGACTAAAGATGGTTTAATAGGACTTGGGATTGCTGGAGGTGTTCTTGCTGTAGGTGTTGGTATAATTGGTGCACTTGTGAGGAAGAAACGTTGAGAAAGCCACCATTGTAATAAGAACCAACGGTTAAGGGAAAAAAGAACATGATTTATGGATTTAGCTTTATTTTAGTGAATACAAAACCTTTATATATTCTTAGTATTATTAGGCTGTAGTTTTCCCGATTTGGCGCGGCATATGAGATGAGCGTTCTTGGATGATTAGAGAAAGTAGCTCTTTTAAACAAAGGATGTGCCACTGAAATGTCTATGAAAAATGATAAGGAGTCCGTAGATAAAATAGACGAGGATTTGGGTGCAAATATAGCAAAAGTTGTGATAGACCAGTTTAATAAGTTGAAAGTTAAATCTGGTAAGCCAGTGATACGATCGAATGGAGTAAATGAATGGACAGTTGTGGCTGGTCTAGTAGCCTTAATTCCAGAAAATAATAATTACGAAATAGTTCCTATATCGATAAGTACAGGGGTGAAAGCAATGCCGGATAAATGTCGAAGTTATTCCAATGGAACTATTGTTCATGATATGCATGCTGAAACATTGGCAATTCGACTTTTCAATTGGTTTCTATTGAATGAATGTACTAAACTCGAGTCCAATTCGTATGAATCGAGATTTATTGAACGAATAGAGGTCCTGAAGTTCAAATGGAAGCCTAATATCAAACTTGCACTATATATTTCAGAACCTCCTTGTGGGGATGCTTCAATGAGCATTGTTACTGAGAGTTTACAAGATAATGATCCCTGGGAAAATACACCTACAAAAAGAGCTAAAATAGACGGAGGAAGTAGCATATTAAGAGGAAGGGCACATATAGACAGAGTTGGAATCGTGAGGACGAAACCTGGAAGAGCAGACAGTGTAGTATCATTGAGTAAATCTTGTTCCGATAAGCTATGTTTAAAGCAAATAACTGGGATTCTAAATTGCATGACACATATGTTATTCCCAGATAATATATTTTTAGACTATCTTGTGATGAAAAGAGATAAAATTAATAAAGAAGATTTGAGCCGTTGTTTTGTTACAAGACTCTCCAATAAGCCTGAATTAGGTCGCAAATTAAAATTTCTAACTTATGATGAAGATGAATATCAATTCCACAAACCAGATTCTTCTATTGATAGTTCACCATCTCCTTTATCGCTTCTATTTGTTGTACCAACAAAAACTCTCCAAGTGCTTAATAATGGTGTAAAAAATGGCAGCTATGTGAAAAATAAACCTCCCAGAAGTGGTGGAGAAAGCCATATTTGTAATAGGAAGCTATTCGAGGTTTTCAAAAAAGTTCGGAAGGACATTCCATTCAGAACGTACAAGGAGTTGAAACTAAGTTCAGTGGATAGAAATCAATTAAAGGAAGTGGGACATAAAGCGTTGGGAGATTGGCCGAGAACCCAAGATGATGATTTCGATCTACAGTGCTAATTTCATAAAATTTATATATTTATAGTATGTAATGCTAGTTTAATCGGAGTCTGATGCAGAGCCCTCATCATCATCATCATCATCATCGGCTTCTTTGCCGGCTTCGCTTTCGTTAAATTGCTCCAATTGCTCTTGTTCTGCGATTTCCATAGAAGCAGCATATTCAGCACTTTCCAATAATTCCTTCAACTTAGTATTATCGCTATTTACGTAGTCAACTGGTCTGAGATTGTGCTTATCTTTAATTCTGGGGTCGGAGCCGGCATCTAACATGTTGTCAATTACGAAATACCCATGTTCTGGTTCGTCAATTGCATACTTCACGGCAAGATGTAAAGGGGTATCGCCTTCTCTGTTAAGAGGATCTATTTCAACACCTTCTATATCCAAGACTATATCTATAAATTCCCAGTTACCCAACTGGCATGCTAAATGTAATGGTGTATTACCACTGACGACTTCACTGGTATTGTTGATCAATTCAGACAATTTCTCATGGTCATCCTTCAATTCCACCTTTATAGATAATAATAATTCAGTATTATTTCTTCTTGCAGATTCAAGTATTTGCTCCTTGTAGGATGCACCTTCCGTTTCTTCTTTGGACATGCTTTAGTTATTCAATAAAATGCTAAAGTGTAATTATAACTTATCGTAAGCGGGTTCAACTTATTGACAAAGACACGACTTACCAAAGTTCGTGGTTCATAAATTTGCAAGGTATATCTACGATATATACATATATAGAGCCCTTTTGAAGCCTTTTAAATAGAAGTATGTTACTATAAATTAG
Source organism: Schwanniomyces polymorphus var. africanus (assembly GCA_030563145.1). Classification (NCBI taxonomy): domain Eukaryota; kingdom Fungi; phylum Ascomycota; class Pichiomycetes; order Serinales; family Debaryomycetaceae; genus Schwanniomyces; species Schwanniomyces polymorphus. Next base: position 69,742 of record JAKUBG010000004.1, read on the forward strand.
TTAAAGTAGATATTGTCCTTTTTGTCTGATATTTTTAGGAGTCTAGCTTGGTGTATGGAAAGATATAGATTGAGGCACAGCCATATCGTAATTGACACTTATATGTTATAACAACAGATATACTACCAGAAGGTGGATAAAGGCATAGAAAAGAAGAACAAATTACATTCATTAAAAACTTCTGGCTCTTTTGATTATATAATTTATGTATTACCATTTCAAGATTGATTTTCAAGATATACTCCCCTCCACTCTCCCATAGTTAAATATTTTCAGACCAGGTGATATTTTCTCTCTGTAAGTAACCAAAGTTTCAAGTTTAGATTAATAAAAATTATATTGCTGGGAATTTGAAAGAGTAATCTCTCAGAATGCTTTTCATGAATATTACATTAAAATCCATTTTAAAGTTTATTACGAAAAACGAAACAATATCTCTACCCTTAAGTAAATTAGTATAAGCAATATATGTTATCTTCTGTCCCAAAAAGTACTTCTTAGTCGAATAAATATATCTTACCCCTATTCACAGTAACGCACAATTTTGCACCCATGTCCAAACATCCCAGCTAAATTTCTAAGTTAATAACCAAATTCCTTACCAAAACTGTTATAAATACTTCCTGTTACTCTAATATACTCTTATATAGCTTATTCAACCAGATCTAAGATAAGGAGTATACAAAAAGAAGCGTCATCTTCTTGAAAATTGCCATTTTCATTGCAGAAAAAAGATATATACAAACTATGAACTGCATTTTATATCACCTTCTATAATATAATCAACTTCTATTAGTCTCTGTCCGAAATTGGCCTTATTTGCCTTATTTGCAAGTTACAATAAATATGTGTCGCAATCATGTGAGATAGGAGACTCGAGATCGCAGCAGTCGACATTAATGATCGAAATTCGTATTTAAAACACCTATTTTGTTAGTACACATTGAAAATGGTTAAGCCAATTATTGCACCTTCTATCTTAGCTTCCGACTTTGCCAACTTAGGCTGTAATTGTCATCGTATGTATGACTCTGGAGCCGATTGGTTACATATAGATGTTATGGATGGTCATTTTGTTCCAAACATTTCTCTTGGCCCTCCAATTATCTCTAGTTTAAGAAAGGAGATTCCAAGATCTGAAACTAAGGCTAGTTTCTTTGACTGCCACATGATGGTTTCAGAGCCAGAAAAATGGGTCCCAGAAGTAGCCAAGGCTGGAGGTGACCAATATACATTCCATTACGAATCTACCAAGAACCCCGTTGAATTAGTAAAATTGATCAAATCACATGGATTAAAGGCTGCTTGTGCCATCAAGCCAGGTACTGAAGTCGATGTTTTATATCCATTAGCTGAACATTTGGATATGGCATTAGTCATGACTGTAGAACCAGGTTTCGGGGGTCAAAAATTCATGCCAGAAATGATGCCAAAGGTCGAGGCTTTAAGAGCCAAATTCCCTAAGTTGAATATCCAAGTCGATGGTGGATTAGGTAAAGATACCATTCCAGTTGCCGCAAAAGCTGGTGCTAATGTCATTGTTGCTGGTACTGCCATCTTCAATGCACAAGACCCAAAGGATATGATCAAAATTTTAAGAGAAGCTGTCAGTTCAAACCTTGATGCTAGAGGCTTATTGGACAAGGAGTAAGAATTCAATTTATATGCAATATATTTTAATAAACATGTATAAAAAAGTAAAACTAAAATTATGCTAATATACAATTATACGGTCAAATATTTGAAAGACTACCAGTTAAACGGACAAAAACAAAACAAGGATGCAGAAACAAGTTAGAATTGAAATACTTAAAAGGCTCTGATACCAAGAGTGGTTCCTTCACCTTCAGTGTTCATTTTAAAGCCTTCACTTGCTCTGTCTTCGACAACAGCCCATAAAGCACCCTTAATGGATTCTAACTTGGACTTAGCAGCCTCATTTACTGCTGCAACAGCTTCTTCATCAATATCCATAGCTTCTTGTTCTTTAGCTAATACATCAATACTTAATTTTTCGTTTCTTTTATCAATGTACTTTTGGTTTCTAGCTAACTTCTTTGCTCTCTTATTTGACAAAGAATTGTTAACAACTACACCTGTAGCTTTTGGCAAATTACCAGTATATATAGCAATGCTTTTAGACTCAGATGGTCTAGCTGCAGTGTTATCAGCGTAACGGGAGGTAGATGATCTAGTTGGGGTAGCCTTTCTAGCACGAGCTGCTCTCTTCTTACCTATAGTAGCAGCATGTTTATTGCCAATTATTTTAATCTTAGGCTTGTTAACGGAGTTCTTGTTGGCCATTTCTTCTTTTTTGAACTAATAGTTTACTTACAAGGAATAGAATTCATTGGAGTGAAATAATAAAAATTTAGCATCTCATCAAGTTATGTACAGGAATAATAAATACGTAAAAAAAAAAATTCAAAAAAAAGAAAATCTCCTGGGGGTGAGTCGAACACCCGATCTCAAGATTACTTTGAGTAACTCATTACAGTCTCGCGCCTTAGCCAGCTTGGCCACCAAGAGGATTTCTGTTTTTTAAGAAAGTTAGATTAATATGACTAAATAGTTAGATCCTAAAAGGTGGTGAAGCAGAGATAATGATTCCTATAGAAGCGGTCTTACTAGAAGCCAGATTTTGTATGACGTAGTTCAAAAGATAGTACACAATTAAATCCTTCATGAGGAATCATTCAAAACTTGTTAATCGTAATCAAAATTCTACCTACTAACAATATCAAATTAATCGAATCCAATCCTCCAATACTCATTTCATTGGCTTAGAAAAAGATGTATCCTGATTAACTTGTGGGTTAAGATACATATGTCAGTTAATATAAAACATCAAAGTTTATACTTTGCAATAAGGTGTTACTCATTTGGGATCGGTTCTAGACAAATAAAAAAAAAAAAAAAATACCCATAAAATGGGAGTACCTTATCCTAATAAAATATTAAGTATTTATGAATACTAGTTATGAAGGGTTATATATGCCTAAAGTTTAATTGGGTCTATTATCCTAAAGATTTTACCGCTCAATGGAGTCAAAAAAGGAGGCAAATACCGTTTTTGGCTATGGCGCTTATCAGCTAACTTTGTACACGTGATTATAGCCGACCCCGCCATAGTTTTAAGTGGCATAGATAGAGAAAAAGGATAATCAACTGATTATTTATTGTTTTCTTGAATTTGTCAATGATGGATGAGAAGAAATTACAAACAAATATTAGACCTAAGGGTAGACTGAAGACGTCTGTTCTAGGTGCAATTGCTGGAATCCTTAGTCTTGGCTATCTTTTTTCAGGTACCATTACTAACCACCTTTTGCACAATAGTGCAGCAATTGACCCAAAGGAAGTTGTTTTGGGTGCATTGCAAGAAAATTATGCTGGAAATTGGTCGTACAAGTATACCCAAGAGGCACATTTACCTGGAACCAATTATGGCTTAGTGGAGTGGACTAAAGAGAAGTTTGAAGAATACGGTTTTACGGCATCAATTGATACCTACGATGTATACGTTAGTTACCCATTTGAACACGATTTGAATTTATTAGATGCTACTACTGAGGAATTATTATATAAGCCTTCTCTAGAAGAAGATGAAATTGAAGAGGACCCAACTTCAAAGGGAGAGGGAAGAATTCCAACGTTCTTGTCGTATGCCGCTAATGGTAATGCTACCGCGGAGTACGTTTATGCTAATTACGGTTCCAGAGAAGATTTTGCCTTATTAAAGGAAAACGAAGTTGACGTCACTGGTAAAATTGCTGTGATTAGATACGGTGGAATTTATAGAGGATTAAAAGTCAAGTTTGCTCAGGAAGCAGGTGCCATTGGAGTCTTATTATACAGTGATCCTGGTGATGATTTTGGTATTACTCCTGCAAATGGGTACAAGCAATATCCTCACGGGCCTGCTAGACATGAAAGTTCAGTTCAAAGAGGCAGTGTTCTATTCTTAGGAGGAATTGGCAGTGCACCTGGTGATCCTACAACACCGGGCTATGCTTCTAAACCAGGTGTGGAACGTAAAGACCCTCACGCTAGTATTGGTAAAATCCCAGTCCTTCCTATTTCATATAGAGAAGTGAAACCTATTTTAAAGAGATTGAATGGCCACGGGAAGAAAATCAAAAATCACAAATGGAAGGGTGAATTAGAAGGCTTTGATTATTCTACAGGTCCAAACAAGGACGTTGTTTTGAATTTATACAACAACCAAATCTACAATATTACCCCATTGTGGAATGTTTATGGTGAAATTGAAGGTGAAAACAAAGATGAAGTCATTGTTATTGGAAACCATAGGGACGCTTGGATCAAAGGTGGCGCTGGTGATCCTAACAGTGGTTCTGCTACTCTCTTAGAAGTAGCTAGAGCATTAGGTGAATTAAAGGCAAGTGGATATAAATTCAAGAGGAGTATTATTTTGCAAAGTTTCGACGGCGAAGAATATGGTCTTTTGGGATCTACCGAACAAGGTGAATTCTTTTCCAAGGAATTGAAGAAAAAAGTAGTCGCCTACTTTAACTTAGATGTTTCAGTTGTTGGAAAACACCTCAAATTAGGAGCTTCACCAATTCTTAAGAAGGTATTGAGAGAAGCCGCAATGGAAATAGAATATCCTGAACAAGGTGTTGGAACATTATATGACCACTTTGTTAAAGATACTGGTGATGATATTAAGAACTTAGGTTCTGGTTCCGACTACACTGTTTATTTAGAACATTTAGGTATTCCATCAGCCGATTTAGGATTCTCTCAAGGAAAGGGTGATCCAATTTATCAATACCACTCTAATTATGATTCCTATTATTGGATGTCAGAACTTGCTGACAAGGGTTTTGTTTACCATAACTTAGCTGCTAAGTATTTAGCCATGGCCATTTTAAAAGTCAGTGAAGAGGAAATTATCAATTTCAGCGTAAAGGATTATGCTGATGATTTAGTGAAATACTACAATGAATCGGTTGAAAATATCCCTAAAAAGTGGTTCAAGCAATCACTTGAAGGCTCTTCAGTTTGGGATAAATACCTAGTGCAACCAATGAATGAGAATGATTTCATTCGTGAATCCACTAGTGGCTACTACGGTAATGAAGAAGTATTCCCTTTCCCAGAATTGATGAATCCTAAAATTTGTAAACACACCAGAAGAATGATGTACTCTACCAAACATCATAAAAACGCTACTTTAGGTGATTTGGTATCAAATACCTTGAACGATTTAATTAGGTTACAAAAGATTACCGAGATTTATGATAATGAATCTAAGAATTTGCAAATCAAATTTGACAACAGAGACAGTTTACACTGGTGGCAAAAGATTAAGCTTCATTTCGAAATCAAGCACCACAACAAACTTTTGCAATATTTCGAGAGAAACTTCCTCCATTCTCACGGTTTACACGAAAGACCATGGTTCAAGCACATTGTATTCGCCAGTGGTAGATTCACGGGTTATGAAGGCCAAACTCTTCCAGGTTTGAAAGAAGCTATTGAAGACGGTGATTTGGAACGCTTTGTTGAATGGTTAGGCATCTTGTCTAAATCTATCAGAAGAGTTTCAGGACAATTATCTTTAGGAAATTAAAGGATAAACCGGATTTAAATATGAAGTACTTAAATAGTTTATTTTTAGGACAATACGAAGTACACACTATGATTTGGTTTATTGTTACATGTATCTTTAGGCGCACATTGTGAAGTGTTACACATTTCGATTTGACCCCTTTCGCAATTAGAAAAACTCACACATCTGGATTATTACGAGGAAACAATAAGAGAGAATGGAGCAGGAAACATGATGCGAAATAATTAACACAATAGCCAAGAAACAATTTGAGATTAACACTACAAAGTCAGAAATCTTTAGTTTATCCTAAAACTCCAATAGTTACCCAATTTAGGATTGAAAGGGAATATAATACTCGTAGACGGTTTAAACTTTCTAATCCGTAAAAGGAGAGGAGAATTATTTATTCTTAAGCATTAATTACTATTCATTGTTCCTAAAAAGGGTCTAGAAGTTAAAGTAGCGTCATTTATTATTAGATAACCTTTTGAAACGTTTATAAAGGCCATTAGATATCTAGAAGTAGTAATAACACCTGAAATTAGTTCACTTAATACTTAGTACTTTCCTTGCAGTCTGTTTCAAAACGAAAGGAGAAAAAGGGATATTGATTTCTATACATCTCGTTTTATTGAAACGCATATCCTAAGGAACTAACTTGAAACACTATTAATGGCACAATACTATATAAATTCCCATAAAATGGGAGATTTCCTTCCACCTCCACCTCATTTATCATTTCAAGAATCCCATTTTCGCAGTAATTCTGATAACGATATTGCATTAGATATATTTGTTGATGTTTCTACAGGGTCCCAAATGACAGATATCCAAAAGTTTAATTTGAATGAAAATTATAATCAGAATGACCCAAGAGCTGTTTCAAATACGGAATTGACAAGAAGTAATATTCTCATGAGCAATTCGGAAGACCTCTTAGTATCAAATAAAATTAATCCATGCATTCATCTGAATTATATTGAGAGCCTTCAAAAATTACTCAAACCAGATATAAAAATAGAAGAGAAAACAGACAATAAGTATCAGATTTCAGTTACTACACGAGCAGCAAATGAAAACCCGATAATGTCTGAAGAAGAAGAATGCAAAAAGAACAGAATACTAAAAAATATTGAAGGAAATCTAAGATTAAAGTTTCAAGAATCATTTGAAAATTTGAACATAGGTAGTCTTCTTTTATTTGATTATCTACAGATCAGCACTAATGAAAATGAATGGGATACCTTGACATGTTATTTATTCCAGAAAATGATCATCATGGTACAACAATGTGAATTAGTAGGAACACTTTACCTCGATGAAATTTGTAGTATGTATAAAAGCAAGAATGAAATTGCTTTAAACTTAACCAAAGAAATGATTCCAGAATTATTCATAAGAGAAGAAGATTCAATAGTATTAAAAAAATGGAGTTTCCACTTGAATAATTTCATTAAAAATAAGGAAACATATCCTGAACATAATATTCACTTGTTTCAACTTACTACTAATGCATGGAATTTAGTTGACCCACAAGACTTGCCTAGTGACATACAAAATATGTCAATTCAAAATGAAATTGAATATGAAACATCAGAAAGTTTATCTGCAAAAATCTTACCACCAACAGAGTCTCTACCTTTAAATTTAATGATATCTGTTTCCCTTATTAATAATACTAATATGACAAACAAGAAATACCGGAAATTTCTTATAAATACATTACAAACAGCAAAGAATTGCTTACGGGAAGAAGATAATCTTGGGCTAATTTTTGTTGGAATAAATAATATTGGTGCCTCAAGCAACAGTGGTACTTTTATTGGATTCATAAATCTGTCATGGAATGGTTGGGAAGAAATATTTGAACGGATTGAAGTTTTCTCCAACAGTTTAAATATCTCAGTTGTAACGGAACTTTCAATTGCTATTAACAAATGTAGCCTCTTAAGCATGTTTTTACCAAAAGGTAGAAATATGATAAACAAGCTATTGTTTATCAGCTCGAATCAACATGTGGAAGCAAGATTACCACCAACAAATATTGCAAAAGAATTAGATACTCTATTGAACAATTCCTCTATTTCATTCACTATTATTGCAAATCCTTTGCCAAAGGTACAAAATTGCATTCACAGAATCATCACTAGTGCTGAAAAAGCAACATCCAAACAAGGATTTCTAATATTTGCGGCAACTTTAGCTCAAATAGGGTCTTGGGAGGAAATGTCGATGACAGTCAGTGACCTAATAAAATCTTATCAAACAACCATAACACCAAGTGTTAGGATCTATATCATGGGTAATTTGCAAAATGCTACTTTGATCGACAATGATAGAGGAATCGAAAACCGCCTAGGAAATGAATCAAAGTTTGAAATTGTCATGAATGGGCTAGAACCAAACAAGGCAAAAGCTTTTGATATTTTAGAGCTGTCGGAAAAAAGTATTGATCAAGTAGGATCAAAAAGACTGTCTCTTAAATTCCAAGTAACTTGGGTTGATGAGACAGGTAACTATAATCTGACGATTATTGAGTAGCCGTGGACAATTCATAAATATGGTGACACGAATTTAGGATAAGTAAATTAGATCACAAATTTTACTTTTAGGAGTATTAGTTCATTGGAGACATATAGAAGGGAATACATGACTATCATTTTTGAAATATCTATTGTTTGAAGCTTTTTGCGTTCTACACGTATTTCTCTCTATTGTATTACGTCTTACTTTCTTTTCCAAATGACATCAAACCCTTCGAAACCTGCTGCTATTGCTCACTAATTCTTAACAGGGAATATAACAGTGGGCTGGCTCCTGTGGGGAGACATTAAAAATTAGACAGAGAACTGGCTAATTGTGTTTATAAATTTCCTAATTAGGAATAGTAATGAGATTTTTCATTTGATCTCGGCTATAACTAAAAATTATAGTGAGATCAACATGCTTGTGTCCCTGAAGGTACAATGATCTATAGAAATGGCTGGCTGAATCAATGATCCAACTCTGCTAAAAATGATTTGTTTATTATTGCAGCCTTGGGATAGAAAGTATATTAAGACGATGATTCTCGAGTATAATATTTTTTTGCAATAATTATATTATCTTAACATACACTTATACACATTAACTATGTCTCTTCAAATTACTTCATTATACACAGCTCCAATTGCTCTTTTAACCATGGCTCAATTTGCATATGGTGCTAATAACCTCGGAGGATTAGAAGGTTCTGAAGGAGGTGTTAACACTGAAGCAGCAGCAGATACTACCGATGCCACTACCGATGCTACTACCGATGCTACTACCGATGCTGCCACCAAGAAAGATACTGCTAAAGACACTGCCACCACTGATGCTGCCACTACTGGAGCTACCACTGATGCTGCCACTACTGATAAGACTGCTGCCACCACCAATACTAATTTAGTCCAAAATTCTCAAGTTAATAATGCTCACTCAAATACACAAACTACAACATGGTGGACTCCAACAACTGGAACTACTACTACAGGAACAAATACAAATACTGCCGAATCCGATTCAAATGCATCCACTAAAGCTGCTACCTACAACCAATGGGGTTTCACTGGCTCTCAAAGTATCTGGAAACCAGAGACTATCTCCTCAATGTTATCTGGAAGCAGTTCTTCTGCCTCTTCTCACAGTCATCACAACATTACTACAAATTCAAACTCAAGTTCCTCATCTAACAGATTACACATTCCTCTTGCAAATGACAAGGACTTAACCTTGAAGAACGTTCTTTTGATTGGTGGAGTAGTCGGTATTTCCGTTTTTTTTAATGCATTATGATTTTCAATCGTTCTAGATGAAAACAATTGTACCATAGTTTGAAATTCACTTTCATATATAATATATAGATATAAAAATACTCAATTTGTCATATTAACTAGTAAAGCGTAATGAGTGAAATTTGACTCACAAATTTAATTTTCAGAAGAATATTTTTCCGAGAAATAATAACAACCTTCTTTTAACTGAGATGTCCTATAATCAACCACATAAAATGAATTCTAATGATGGTAATAGCAAACCTAATCATAGACATAGAAAGTATAAACCTCACTATAGAAAAAATCAAAAACCCAATGTTCATGCTACTGAAAATGCTGGTTATTTAGCTGTCAAGGAGTTCATGGATAACATTCCAATGTTTGCAATGTTGGACTGCTTACCATTACCAAGTACTAGAATATACGATGAGATTATTGAAGATTTCTTTGACGATTGGCAAATTATTAGACATCCAAAATTAAGTAATCCTGGTAATCTTAACATGTTAGAGAATGCTATGTACAATGTGTATGGTCGTAAAAGTGTGCTATTTTGTTTAGATGTTGAAGCATGGGAGTTTAACCAGAAGATTGTCACTGAAATTGGTATTTCTATTTTTGACCCTAGACAACAGATGTATTCGATGTACCCTACTATACTTCAAATTCATATCTTGATCAAAGAGCACATTGAGAAGAAAAACGGTAGATTTGTGCCGGATCACTCTAAAAATTTCAACGGTGGTACCACATATATTATGTCGCAAAAAGACGCAGTTATATTCACCCAGAGTTTAGTAGAATATTACTTTTTTAAGGTTAAAAATGTAAAATGCTCTTTGGTCGGTCATAATGTCAAAGGAGATATATCATGGCTACAAGAATTAGGAATATCTTTTCCGGAAGAATACGAAGTTATTGATACACAATCTATATTTGCATTGAGCAATGGCCAAAACGGTTCTAGTTTAAAGAATGGGTTGAAAATGGTCAATCTTCCTCATTCATTTTTGCACAATGCTGGAAACGACGCATATTTCACTCTCTTATTAGCCATGAAGTTATGTGACCCAACAGCAAGAGAATACCACTGTTTAGATTCTACTACCCAAAACACCATTAAGGCATCCTCGGTAACAGGTGCTCGTCAAATAAGAGATCAGCCAGGAAAGAATAGAAGAGCAAGAGTCATGCATCTGAATATAAGTCAATTTGTGGAAATTGATAATGTTATAGACATTCTTAAGATATTATTTTTAGATGAAATAATACCTCCGCAAGAAGTGGAGTACGACGAAGATGAGGACGTGGAGGGTTAGAGGATGTTAAGTTCGACATTAGTTTATTACTACTTCATTACTATTTCCTTACTCAAATTATCAATAAAATGAATTAGTTTGATCCAACAATAATCTTTCAAAGTTTTCCATCATATCTGAAATCCTTATTAATAAACCAGCACAAAGAGACTTCACTCGATCGTCAATTATCATTTCCCAAGAATTGCTTAACCATTTTTGTACAATAGCCATTTCATTAGGATAATTTTCCATAATATATTGTTCATCCATAATGTCACAAATTAATAATATACTCGTAACAACTGCTTCATACAATTGTAATTCGTCTAGTTTAATCTTTTTGGTAAGTGGAATAGTTATTTGAAGCAAATCATTGACCATATCATTTATATTGACCGCAGTAGGGTAGGCTGCATGTAAAATCAACACCAATGTTTTAATGAAATGAGAGGCTAGAATTGGGGAATAATGGCCAATATCTATTCCTCCACTTTCGTGCCAAACATTGACGAGTGGGGAGTAGAAATGAGACCCAATGATCTTTGAAAAGTTACTGTACTTAGGGAGTTCTATAGCTTTTTTATCCTTCTTCTTCTTTAGGCTCTCAGAAACCCGAATGATGCTTCCTCCACCTAGTTCCTTTTTTGCTTTTTCAGATGCCTCATACATAAGATCATCTTGAATGCTTAATTGTATTTTGTTCTCAATTGAATTATAATCCGTTTGGGTGAATAATTCGTGAGCTCCAGAAGGTAAAACACTCGATGGGAAACTCGTTTCTTTGAATGTCTTTTGAACGTTTTCATCTTTAAATCCTCTTAATTCTCTTGCAGCTAGAGAAGAGGCCGTAAGAATAGACATTCTTTGCTGTAATGAATAATCACCAATTAATAATAACTTGTACAAATACAAAGTGGAAATTGAATTTGTGACAAGCACAGCAATAATACAATTAATTCTCAACTCTTCAAAGTTAGACTCTTGGTAATGATTTGTCATACCCACTAATTCTTTTAGCAAACTTTCTGAATAAAACTTCACTTCATTACCAAATTTGAATTTCTGTCGTATCAATGTTGGTCCCACGGTTAATGCAACTTTCTTCATATCATAAGCTTGTGGATTTTTGGGATCCACAGATAAATATTCTAACAAGTCATTTATATATACTGGTTTAGAAACTTTAGGAACCCGAGACACTGTTGGATCTTCATCATCACTTTCATCGTCAGAGTCGATATTTTCATTAATTTCTACTGGTTCGTGAATAGGAAGTTTCACTAAATGCTTAGAAATCTCCTCAACATCGTCTTCAATAACCAGTGGCTCGTTCAAAATGTGCCATGCAATTTCAGGGTTTTCCAAATTAATATCAAGTGCAAATGGCTTGTAATTGGTTAATTCTGGAAATTCTCCCGAGTCTTCAAAACTAAAAATCCTTTCTTGTTGTGCTAATTCACATATTTTGTCACTAAGTATCACTCCTAACATCTTCACATTATTGGATAAAGAATTCAATCTATTTGTAATGGAATTGAGGAAAACCAGTTCTCTTGTCAATTCCTTTATGAAAATAGTGTTTCTTCTATGAAAAAGCAATGTTAATATGAAAAATGTTCGTGTTTCTTGTCTACCGATAGATTCGTTTTTTATCACCATATCATCTCCCCAAATCTCCAACGATTTTAATACCAACTCATTGAATTTAGTGTTTTTCAAATTTGATAGCACTTTTGCAATCAACTTGCAAAATGGTTTATTATTAGATGAGATAACGTATTCCATTAACGAATTATCAATTAAACCCAGAGTGAACTCTAATAACAATCCCAATGCATCTATTTTGTCATCTGTAACATTATCAACCAAATACCTCTTTCGACAATAATTAAACAAGCCTAAAATGATCTTTTTCCTTTCAAAAGGCTTCATGAACCCGTAGTATTCGTAGAATTTATGCCAATTTTCTTCATTAAAGATCAACTCATAAAATGAATACATACCATCAACATTGAAAGAGTTTAGACTTAATATTGCTGAATTAACTACACGATTGTCAGTCTTTGAATTTATCAAATCTAGAATTCCCTGACACAAGAAGATTATAAAGCTATCTGTATTCCTTAAGGTTACAGATTCGGCTTCAATATGAAATTTCACACAAAGTTCATTCACCACGGAGAAAATCTTCCCTTTAAATAGCAATTTCTCTATCTCTCTTTGTTCCAAATGACTTGTGCCATTTGTGTATAATTTCATTATCAATTTATCATTTAAAACGTTTCCCAATACTCTGAGATAAAGTGTTAGCAAGTCCAAATCTGGACTTTTCATCTCCTTCAACCCCACAATTTTACCAACCAAATTACCCAACCCCACCAACGTCTGGAATATTTCAATAAGTTTCATGCGTTGAGTATGGGATAAATCTGAATATAATTCAGGCACTGTGTGATTCAACATAACTGTTACTATTCTCATTAGTGATACTTGATCTGTGATTTTTTGCACATCATTAAGAATTGAATCAACTAATTCAATCGAGGGCTGATTCAGAAGACTCTGGACCAATCTCTCAACTTCCATACTCTCTTTTTCTATTTCTCTGTTATAAAAGTGTGTACGAATCTCTCCATATAAGTAAGATTTAGTGATGCGATTTTCGATTTTTCAGCCTGCGATATCTAAATTAACCAGAGACAACTTATTACTATACTCTAGCTAATTAAGGAATATATTGGACTATGAACTACTTGATAGGCACAAGGAGTATTAATATATATAGAAGCTCTAAAATTTTTCAACCTAGCAAGTTCTTCCACAGATCTATATTGACTGTTCAAAGAAGGTATCTTAATGGTACACAGACGAAGAATGACAATCTACAGGTATATGAATCAAATTTACTGAGCTATTTTGAAGCAAATAAGTTCCAACTTAACCCTGAAAAACAACAGCAGCAATTGATAGACCTCAGGCGGTGGATGGAATGGGTTTATTTTAGAGAGAGACCGTTAGTGGCTATTGATGTTGAAGCTTGGGAAAAAGATACTAAGAACGTGACAGAAATAGGAATAGCCATATTTGACCCACAAGTGCTGAAATGCTCTATTTTGCCAGTAATAAAAACATACCATTTGATAGTAAAAGAGCACAAGAAGTTGTTTAATGGCAGATTTGTTCCAGATAACAAGCACAAATTCATGGGAGGAAAATCATATGAACTAACACTAGATGAAGGGAAAAAGTTCACTGATGCCATAATTGATAATTACATAAACGAACGAAACGGGGTTTTAGTGGGACATCATATCGAAAGCGATATCAAATGGTTATCTAGTCTTGGTGTATCATTTGCAAATAATACGAAGATATTAGACACAGCAAAACTATATAAACTTACAAGAAGCTCAGGTGGAACACTAAGAGGAGTATTGCGCTTAGTGAATATCCCCCACGGCCATCTACATAACGCTGCCAATGATGCATATTTCACGCTTCTTGCTGCATTAGTTTACTGCGACCCTAATACTCGAAGAATCAACAATTTGGACACATATATTGCACCAGAGACTTCAATACCCGCTGCATCTAAGTCAGCTAAGAGAAAACAACGGTTGTTTGATAACTCCGAGGTGATTTCATATGAAGATGGTGTTCAATTATATAAAGATATTGTAGAAGAACAGATTCAAAAAGATGTAGTATAATACCCGCAATTATTACATGATTCTTTTATAATAATATAAACACTTATAGTTGTGTACGATAAATAGCATTGGTAATACAAAATTTGCATCATTTGATCAGCTCGACATTATCTAATTCAAATAATAATTTATCGAGACATTTGATTTTTTGACATATAATAAATATAACAGAAGGAGAAATGGGACCAAAGATGTATGTTAGAACAAATAGGAAGCCAATTGTTTTCCAATACCCTACGCAATTACTAATGATAATTTTTTAGAAAAACTACCGTGACAAAAACAATAAAAAAGGTTGTTTCGAAGAAACAGAAAGCCCCAGATTCCTTTGAATATGCTAGAAACGGAACCAGCCAATTTAAATTTGGAGCTCATGTGGCTATGGCTGGTGGTATTTCAAATGCCGTAACGAACGCCATGAATATTGGAGCAAATAGTTTTGCCTTATTCTTGAAGTCTCCTAGGAAATGGGTTTCTCCTGATATCAAAGACGATGAGGCTAAAAAATTCATAGACTTATGTGAAAAATATGGCTATAATCCTAGAACTGACATTCTTCCCCATGGATCTTATTTTATTAACTTAGCAAATCCTGATGTGGAAAAAGAAGAAAAGGCATACGGATCTTTTTTAGACGACTTGAAGAGATGTGAGAAATTAAACATTGGTTTGTACAACTTCCATCCTGGATCCAGTTTAGATTCCGATCATAAAGAGGCCTTGAAGAAGTTGGCAAAGAATATCAATAAGGCTATTAAAGAAACCTCTTTTGTTAAAATTGTTATTGAAAATATGGCTGGTCATGGTAATCTTATTGGGTCAGATTTGCAAGACATTAGAGATGTGATTGATATGGTCGAAAACAAGGAAAGAGTAGGTGTTTGTATCGATACTTGTCACACATTTGCTGCTGGATACGATATTGTTACTGAAGAGAAATACCAGGAGTTCTGGAAGAAATTTGAGGATATTATTGGATGGGAATATCTCAGTGCAATTCACTTGAATGACTCAAAAGCTCCATTAGGTGCAAACAGAGACTTGCATCAAAAGTTAGGCTATGGATTTATAGGGTTGGAAGTATTCAGACTCATTGCTAATGATAAGAGATTACAAAACTTTCCTATTATTCTTGAGACACCTGTAGGTAATGATGATAGCATATATGGAGAAGAAATTAAGCTTCTCGAATGGCTTGAAGGGAAGAAAGAAGATGATAAGGAGTTTATTGAAAAACAGATCGAATTGTCTGATTTAGGAGCTAAAGAGAGAGACGAACAAGCAAAAAAATTTGAAATTAAGAAAGCAAAGCCAGCAAAGGGTACTAAAAAAAGAGCTAGTGCCGCAGGTGATATTAGTTCCATGTTAAAGAAACCAAAGAAGGAAGAATCAGAGTAATGCTCTTATATATCTCTATAGATAAGTAATATACTATCCTTCGACAATATAGTGCTAACCAAAATATATTGGTTAGTACACGCACTGCGATTTTCACCAAAAATTTGTTTGATTTTAAAGAGATAAATAACATATACTATCATCAGAACAACATTAATTGTTTAAGGATTAACTGTTGAACCATTACAATCGATCAAATGTTCGGATCATCTAATTCTGGATTTGGTGGATTTGGCAACAGTGGGACCAACACAGGGTCACCATTTGGTAGTAACAACAACAATGCTTCTCCCTTTGGCGGTAACACAACATCAGCGTTTGGGGCCAACAACAACAACAATGGAGGAGCCTTTGGCGGTAGCAGTGCATTTGGAGCCTCTAATAATACCGCATCAGCATTTGGAAGTAAACCAGCTAGTGGTGGAATGTTTGGATCTAGTAATACTACTACATCACCATTTGGCGCCAATACAGCAGGCTCAGCTTTTGGAGGAGGTATGAACAACAATACCACTTCAGCTTTTGGAAGTAATACCAACTCAGGTGGATTGTTTGGATCTGCTAATAAGAGTGCTTTTGGAACTGGTGGAGGATTAGGTACCCCTACAGCAACTAATAGTTCTCCATTTGGTGGAGCTAGCACGGGCTTTGGAGGCTCATCAGTGGATCCTAATATTAACAATGGTACTGGAGGAAAGCCATTTGCTCCATTTACTGAAAAGGATAAAACTGGTACTAACGTTTTCCAAAACATTAGTTCTATGCCAGAATACAGAAACTTTTCATTTGAAGAATTAAGATTAAAGGATTACGAACAAAATAGAAGAATGGGAACTGGAAATACTGGTTCATTTGGTGCTAGTACAACTAATACCACTGGTGGATTTGGATTTGGTGCTAATAACACTGCCAATACTGGTTCTGCATTTGGAGCAGCAAACACAAGTTCCCCATTTGGAAGCAACAATACCTCTGCATTTGGAGCAAATAAGTCACCATTTGGAGGAGCAGGTGCTACTAATACTGGCTCTGCATTTGGTGCCAATACTGGATCAGCATTCGGCGCTCAGAACAATGCCCCAGGGTTTGGTGCCTCAAATTCAGCATTTGGATCTAGCAACACTGGTAGTGCTTTTGGAGGGGCCTCAAATGCATTTGGTGGAAGTAAGCCAAGTGGATTTGGAACTGGAACTTCGGCATTTGGCTCCAATACAAGTGGAGGTGGGGTTTTCGGATCAAATAACAACACTAGCTCACCATTTGGTCAAAGTAATCAAAATAATACTACCAGTGCCTTTGGAGCAAATACTAATGCATCTCCATTTGGAGCGAATAATAATCCTACTAGTGTTTTTGGAAATAACAATGCCAATGCCACTAACAATTCACCATTTGGTCAAAGTAATCAAAATAATAATACTTCCGGTGGATTATTTGGAAGTGCAAATAATAACACAAATGCCTTTGGAGCTAATAATAATGCACCTGGTTTTGGTAATACTGGATCTAATACTGGAAGTAATTCTCTATTTGGAGGGGGGGCACAAAACAGTACGGCGGGAGGTTTTGGTGCAAACAAACCAGCAGGAGGATTATTTGGACAAACTAACAATACTGCCAGTAGTGGTTTCGGTTCATTAAATAACAACAACCAAGCTAGTGGAGGATTATTTGGATCAAATAACAATAATGCTGCTACGAATACTGGAGGTGGGTTATTTGGTAACAAACCAGCCGGTACTACTGGTGGAGGATTATTTGGTAATAATCAGCAAAATAGTAACACAAGCGGAGGATTATTTGGTCAAAATAATAACACTAATAATGCTTCGGGTGGTCTTTTCGGAAATAAGCCAGCAGCACCAGCAGGAGGAGGATTATTTGGCCAAAATAATAATTCCAGTACGTTAGGAAACCAGAATAACAATTCTGGTGGTCTATTTGGAAATAAGCCTGCAGCACCAGCAGGAGGAGGATTGTTCGGTAATACTTCTAATAACAATACGACAAGTGGTGGATTGTTTGGCGGTAACAATAATAATACTGCTAATACTACATCTTCATTCGGTAGTGGAGGATTATTTGGTAATAACAATAACAATTCTAATACTAGCACCTTGGGTGGCACTACTAGTACAGGTGGTCTATTCGGTAATAAATTAGGGGGTACAAATTCTTCAGCAACGTCTGGTGGGTTATTTGGTGGTAATAATACCAATAATAATACACAAAACAGTAATAATAATTTATTAGGTGGTGGATTTGGTCAAAATCAAACACAACCGGCCACCCAATCGCTTGCAAATATAAGCTCTCAAAACCCGTATGGAAATAACCCATTATTCCAAAGTATTAGTGGCCCTCAACAACCGTCTGATCAACAACCTCTTGCTGTACCAGTTAGATCCAATTCGACTGCAAAGAAACCTATATTCTTGAGCTCTACTCATAAAGTAACTCCATTGTTCAAGCTTAATGCATTACCGCAAAAGAAGGAAAATGCTGTTATATTCAGAGATTCAGCAAAGACACCTGAAAAGAAAGACAGCATATTTACTCAAAATACCGATGCAGCTATTATGTCTTCTGACATTTTTGCACCAAAGGCAAATTTCAAGAAATTGGTAGTAGACAAATCAAAGGGAAACACTTCATCCTTGCTTCCAACTAACGAGATTGACAAGAGTACTACTAAACATGTGAGTTTTGCCTTGGAGGCAAGTAAAGCTAATGTTGAAGAGAAAGAGAATGTTGCTCCAATGACTATGATATCAAATCCAATTGAAGAAAAGAAGGTACGTCAACCAGCTGAAGAAGTAGACGATGACGGATATTGGACCTCGCCACCATTATCTGAGTTAAAGGGTAAATCTCTCTCTGAGTTGAGATCAGTCAAAAACTTCACTATTGGTCGCAAGCATTATGGTAAAATTGAATTTACCGAACCGGTTGATTTAACATCCATGGCTAATTTGGATGATATCACCGGTAAGCTAGTAATCTTTGGATCCAAGTCTTGTATTGTATACCCAGATGACAACAAGCCTCAAGAAGGGGAAGGATTCAATCTCCCAGCTAAAATCACACTTGAAGGATGTTATCCAATAAACAAATCTGACAAGCTTCCAATTTTAGATCCAAAGAATGAAGTTGTCAAACGTCATATTGAGAATTTAAAGAAGTTACCTGACATGGAATTTGAATCTTACGATCCTGCTTCAGGAACTTGGGTTTTTAAAGTAAAATCCATGTAATTTTAGCTTAAAAGAGAGAACATGACGAAATAACCGTTAGTTATTTTGCAAATTGTTATCATATATAATATACGTTCAATCATATAAGTTATATAGGCTATATAGGCTATATACGTTATCATCATAATATATTTGTATCTAGGCGATGAGTTACGCGTCTCCGCGTTTACACAGTGAGTATCAAAAAGTTACAAATATAATTTTCAGTATATATAAGAACTCACAAGTAATAATCGTTTAGTTTTATAATTAAGTATAATGGGTGTTAAAGGTATGTATTCATACAATTGCAATACGTGGGTATATATTAACGTTTTTTAGGACTTAATCAGTTGATAAAAGAGCATTCTCCTGGTGCGTATAAGGAATTCCAGCTAAAGAACCTCTTCGGAAGAAAGGTGGCAATAGATGCTTCAATGTGTTTGTATCAATTCTTGATTGCTGTTAGACAAGCAGATGGTCAACAGTTAACTAATGAAGATGGTGAAACTACGTCACATTTACTGGGTTTCTTTTACAGAACTATTAGATTAGTGGAGAATAATATTAAGCCAGTATATGTGTTTGATGGAAAACCACCAGTATTAAAAGGAGGAGAATTAGAAAAAAGACTTCTTAAAAGAGAAGAAGCACAAAAGCAAATGGATTCAATTAAAGACGATGGTACAGTGACAGATATCTTAAAATTTGAAAAGAGATTAGTTAAGGCTTCGAGAGAACATAACGATGAAGCTAAAAAATTGCTTGAGTTGATGGGGATTCCATATATAACTGCACCATGTGAAGCAGAAGCCCAATGTGCTGAATTGGCTCGTGGTGGTAAAGTATTTGCTGCTGCGTCTGAAGATATGGATACTTTGTGCTACCAACCACCATACTTATTAAGACATTTAACATTTTCTGAAGCCAGAAAGATGCCAATAGACCAAATTAATTATGCAGAAGCAATGGAGGGATTGGATATGGACAAGGATACGTTTATCGATTTATGTATATTATTAGGATGTGATTATTGTGAGACGATTAAGGGAGTCGGTCCAGTCACCGCTTTCAAATTAATGAAAGAACACAAATCTTTGGATAATATTGTTGAATTCATCAAAAATAATCCAGAAAAGACCAAATATAAAGTGCCAGAGAATTGGCCATATCAAGAAGCTCGAGAATTATTTAGAAACCCTGAAATCACCAAAGCTGATGAAATCTCATTGAAATGGAAAGAGCCGGATGTTGATGGCCTTATAGACTATATGGTGAGACAAAAGGGTTTTAGTGAAGACAGAATAAAGGCTGGTGCAGAAAAACTAAAGAAAGGATTAAAAGGCGGTGTCCAAGGTAGATTAGATGGATTTTTTACTGTTGTATCAAAAGCCACACCAAAAGCTAGTGCAAAGGTTACGAAAAGAAAGGGTGATACCGGTGGATCAAAAGCGAAAAAGCCTAGAGGCAAGAAGTAGCTCGTCATCTTATCTTCAAAAGAAATATAATTACTGGCATACTAATCTATATAATTATTAAATTTAATGTAAATTATACTCTAGACAACCTAATATAGACTTACATTTATGCGTTTCGAGCACCAGAGGCCTTTTGGGACTTCTTCTTCTCAGCTTCGGCCTCTTTTTCAGCTTCAATTTCGACAACGTATTTCTTAATTTCATCAATAGTCAACTTTTCAAGTCTATCACCAGATCTTAAAACGGATACTTCGATATTTTTAGCACCCGTTTGGACAACTTCTAATAAAGATTTTATAGTTAATTTAATTGTTTGTTCATCACTCATGTCATCTTCAAAATGCTTTTCCAAGAATTCTCTTACTGTCTTTGAAGATCTTCCAATAGCGTGTGCCTTGTATGCATTGTAAACACCAGATGGCTCCGTTTGATATAACTTTGGCACTGTATCATTACTATCAAAACCCGCTATGAGAGTAGCAATTCCGAATGGTCTAACACCACCAGATTGTGTATACTTTTGTTGAACCCCAGCAACGTATTTTGTTAAATATTCAATTGATACAGCATCTTCTAATGTCAATCTGTGAGATTGTGCTTCTACTCTGGCCTTATCAACTAAAATTCTAGCATCAGCACTTAAACCTGCAAACGCCAATAACACATGATTATCCACCTTACATATCTTAGATGGCGTAATACGAGGATCTTGTAACTTTAATGTTGTTCTTTTTTCACATCCCAATACTACTGTACTTTTACCTTTAACCCCAACGGCACAAGTACCTCTCTTTACTGCTTCTGATGCATATTCAACCTCTAAATCGCTAGTTAGTAAACCATTATTCAATATCACTAATTAAGGGATGTTCTGCTAAGTATTACTTACGGAAAACGTGTCCATCAGGTCTATAATTCTAATGTTAGTACAATGATTCACTTGATTTCTCGGTGGCAATCACTAGGTTTATACGGTAAATTATTCACCAATTGCTGATTTAAAATTACTTACGAGAAAATAGATAATGCACTGTCGTATCCACTCATTATCTCAACGTTATAGCTCTAAAAAATTCGTGAGTGTATTAATATACTAACAAATATAAAACTATATGATGGTAGTCTTATGTCGACCTGTGTGAGTTTGGGGACAGATGTTGCGACATTTCTAAATGTCGTTGTGCGAAAAGGGAAATGTCGTATTTTGAAATATTCGATATCAGAAGTAGTAGTAATGATTTACCATTAAAACTTAGCCGACTGTCAACGGGTTGGTAGAAAAGGAAATAATGGGTCAGAAGCAAAAGCAGAAAGGCCTGAACCAAAAGAAGAAACCAGGACCTAACTCTGTGCCTCATAAAGACCATTATTGTCGCATGTCGTACTTGTTCCAGGCATCTAATTACTTTGCCATGAAACCCCAATATGATGTTCTTGCCCGTTCTATGGCAAAAAATGTTGTGATGGTATCACAAAAGACGGTTCTCAAGCTCTCTCCTGAAGTTAAGAGAAGTATTTGTAAAAAATGCTATAATTTCATGATTCCTGGTCTTTCGATGGGAATGGCTATAGAGAACAAATCGAAAACTGGAGACGAAAAGAATGATGTTTTAGTTCATACTTGCCGTGTATGTCAAAAGGAGAAGCGATTTCCAGTAGGAGCTAATAGGGAATACTTATTATTCTGCGAGAGAGAAGATGTTGTACATAATGTCGAATGATTTTGTATATTAGGTAATAGGGTTAAAGTATATAGGGAACCATTAATAGATAAAAAAGTGCAAATACACTACAATTAATCTTTAGGACCAATCATATTTTCAGGTCTAACCCATTCATCGAATTCTTGTTCAGTTAACATGTTTAATTCTAAGCAAGATTGTTTAAGAGTAAGTCCCTTCTTGTGAGCGTTCTTAGCAACCTTTGAGGCATTGTCATAACCGATCTTAGGGTTCAAGGCAGTAACCAACATCAAGGACTCGTTCAATACTTTAGAAATCTTCTCCTTGTTGGCAATTATTCCTTCTACACAGTTGATCCTGAAGGATTTACAAGCATCACCAAGTAATCTGATAGATGTTAACAAATTGTAAGCCATCACTGGTTTGAAGACGTTTAATTCGAATTGACCAGAAGCACCAGAGAAGGTTATAGTGGTGTGGTTACCCATGACCTGAGCACACACCATGGTCATGGCTTCACATTGTGTTGGGTTAACCTTACCTGGCATAATCGAGGAACCAGGTTCATTTTCTGGTAAGGACAATTCCCCATAACCACATCTTGGACCAGAACCTAAATATCTGATATCGTTAGAAATCTTAAAGAGAGAGACAGCTAAGGTATTGAGAGCACCAGAAGCTTCGACGAAGGCATCATGAGCTGCTAATGCTTCAAACTTATTTGGAGCTGTTTCGAACTTCAATCCTGTAAGCTTGGAGACTTCAGTAGCAACTTTAACGTCAAATCCCTTCTTTGTGTTCAAACCAGTACCAACAGCAGTACCACCTTGAGCCAAATAGGACAATCTTGGTAAAGTTTGTTCAATTCTGGAAATACCAAATGTGAGTTGTTGAACATAACCGGAAAATTCCTGGCCCAAAGTCAATGGAGTGGCATCTTGTAAATGAGTTCTACCGATTTTAATAATTTCATTGAATTCTTCTGCTTTCTTAGCAAATGCATCCCTTAAGTCTCTGAGAGCTGGTAATAAGTTTTTGGAAATATCACTCACAGCAGCAATATGCATAACTGTTGGGAAAGTATCGTTGGACGATTGTGACATGTTACAATGGTCATTTGGATGAACTGGCTTCTTGGAACCTAAAACGCCACCCAATATTTCAATTGCTCTGTTGGAAATGACTTCATTAGCATTCATATTGGATTGGGTACCACTACCAGTTTGATATACAACCAATGGGAAGTGTGCAGTCAATTTTCCATCAGCAACTTCACTAGCAGCTTCCTTGATAGCATCAGCTAATTTAGGATCTAATAAGCCCAAATCTTCGTTGACAATAGCAGCAGCTTTCTTCAAGATACCGAATGATCTAACAATTGACTCGGGCATCCTGATGTCACCAATGTCAAAGTTTCCTAAAGACCTTTGACTTTGAGCGCCCCAGTATTTATCACTAGCGACTTCAATTTCTCCAAAAGCATCAGTTTCAATTCTAGTTGCTCCCATTTTTGTTGCAATTTTTGTACAAGTAACTGATATGGGTAATATATGGGATTAATTAGAAATTTGATAGCTGAGAAAAATCCTCATTTTGTGTCACTTTCTATTCTATATATACGAAAGGCTATCATGGAGAATATTTGACAGTGCTATAGAATAAACTTTATTCATATAATTATATTGATGCGGTTATATATATATGAGATATGACATAGCATATGTTAGTATAGATATGTAAGAATAGGTGAGTATTATCATCTAAAAGATATGTTATAGAATGCTTGTAAATGTAATTATGATAACAATTCAATTCTTTTTTTAATGAATACAAATAACTATATATGAAGAAGAACTTGATTCTGATTTCTAAAAAATTATTTAACGAAGAAATTGGGATTATTGATTCTTTTCAAGAATGGTAAATTTTAAGAAAATATTTAAATCTGAAAAAATATCAAGATCCGTAATAAAGAATGTTCTCTTATACTGACAAGCACCTACAAAATAATCTTCAAAGTGAAAAATATGTAGCAGGATATTCATTAGGTATATTATCAGAGGATACAAAAAAAGAGCCCTAAAATTGCGTTTGAAATTATAAAATTGGGAGGAAACGGTAAATTCTGGCTATTGGCAAAATATAAATGCATATTTTAATGAAAAAAGAGCCAGCACAGATTCTTAATTTAGTTCAAATATATCTGCTCTTGGACAAATTTACCCTGAAGCTTAAAAAATGGGTCAGAACACAATATTTAGTCAGAAGCCTCTATTCGATATTTTTATAGAAATTACCACCAAAACCGTTCCTAGATAATCAACTTCTATATTTGTATCAACAAATAATGTAGATAGTCACTTTATAAGAATTTTGATGGAGTTCTTGCTTTTATCTGTTCCATTCTTCTAGGTGGACTTACTCTGGCACCAGTCCAGTTGTAACGGAAACCTATTTCATGGGCAAGAATCTCACCAAAACCCAACATCATCCCATTGATAAATGGGAGGATGATATTAATGGCACCCTTTTTTAAAATTGACCAAATATCTATAGTGTATTCCTGGCTGGTTAATGCAAGCAGATCATTATCGTCCTCGCTTCTACTACTCAAAATCAAGTCTTCAGTCTTCATTATATCCATATTACTGACAAGTTCATCTGATGAGAGCTGACCTTCTAACACGGTGAGATCGTTTTTCTCAGTCAATTCATCTACATCCACTGGAACGCTATCTTTGGCCAATTCTCCAGATGACAAGTAAATAGTAGAGGATTCTCCCATATCAGGGTTTCTGGTCTCTGCTACAGGTTCGTCTTCGCGGGACTTATAGATAGCCGACATTGTTATTTAGAATGATTATGGTCTATTCACTTAAGAAAAATTACGTGATAATTAAATATGGAGATGATATAATTTAATGACACAAAACCGAGTCCTTAAGCACCATCATCTAGGATTTAAAAATATAGGTACATAGTGGACTATTGCCAGTAAAGAAGTGTAGTTGTCAGTTGAAAGCATACAATAAGGTAGATTTTGATATTGTTTTTAGTTTAACGGAACAGATTGAAAGAAGTAAATTTCAGGAGCAGATCTAGTTGTTAAAAGAATAAAGAACATTATCTAATGAGAAGAAAGTGGAGGGTTTGTCACAGAGAATAACTAGGTGATTATCACATCACGGTTGTAGATGAAGGTACTTCAATATTTCATAAGAGATATATCTTAGATAGATGAAGCATCTTTGAAAATTGAAGAAGAGTAAACAAAATCATTTTTTCTAGCCAATTTTATAGCTCCAGTAATACCATTCAGGGACAATTTAATCTTTATATTTACGGTTCTAGTACAATCTCATATTCCATGGGAATATCATTCAAGAATGGATCGAAGTCACTTCCATGTAATTGAGAAAAAATCAAGTCGAAATCTAACAAATCTGGCTTTTTTAGCCAGTACTCTTCTATAGTGTTATAATCTTTTGTTCCATAGTTAGAAGGTTTCAGAACCTCTTTAAAATGATCAGGATTTGTATCAAATTCTGGAAATGTGCTATCGATGTGAGTTAAAAGCATCCTGAATGCAAGACAAACTCCAAAGCAAGTAAAATATCTATCAGACAAAATCTCACATTTACAGTAGAAAAGATTGAGTTTCAGAATCAATTTCTTAAGACTTATTACATCACTTGAATAGTCAATATCTATCCATGAAATAAGACCATAGGAATCTGGAGATCTAAATAAACTAGCAGCTTTAATCAATGAAAACTCGCCTTGGTAAACCCTGTAAAATACTGAAGAAATAACGATACTGGCTTTAAAGCAAGCTTTCCAGATAGAAGAACTAACTAAAGTTTCTAGTTCAGAGCCAAACATTGAAGATGGGTTTTCAGCATATTCTAACCCGATTTTTAAAATGATTAGCCCTCTTTCTAATGCAAGAGAAAGGTATTTATTGCCGAGGTCATAATTGCCTTCCTTTTCTGCAATAGAAAATATAAGGAAATAAAGTGAATATAATATTACCGTCAACTCCATCCTTAGAACAAATTCCTGGGCTCTATCTACACAATAATCTTCAATTGGTGTTTGAGAGTCATATAATTGTTGAAATGATCTTAGCTTATCTTGTAGAATAACCTTGAATTGTTCGGTTGCATCAACCAACTGTGAAGCATTATTGATCTTTTTATCCTCAATTGATTCAACTAGTTCTCTTATACTTCTTGTTGAATATGCCATGATTATTAGTTGTCTTACAGTGGACGGGCTATCTATGTCTTGCGAAAGTTTATTTATATCTTCAATAATATGTAACATATTATCATCCAGAACATCACTAATGAGTGATTTCTTCCCTAAACTAAATGCATTAGTTACATCTAAGTAAGAAACTTCGATCCAAATTTTTTGCCATATATATTTTGCTTTCAGATCAATAAATTGGTTAGGATAGAATTTTGGATTCTTGCTTAAACCATGATATCTTGCCATTTGAACTATTATACCAGAAAGTATTCCAGAATCTGTCCATCCATCGTCATGTTCAGGACAGTACAGTTTGTACACTCTTAATAATAATGTCGCCTGAAGAACCTTAAGATTTACTTTTCCTGCTGTTGCAGTTGCTATAGTTAGCTGTTTAGCACAATCAATATATGCTGGAGATATGGTTGTCTTTGACATAATTATTTCATGAACCATACCTTGGATTTGGCCAGTCAACTTATTTGCATAATAATCTCGTAATGGCAAAGTTATGAATGCAAATCTTAACATGATCAAAAGAGCTGCTATTGTGCAATGTGGCTCTCGTACATCAAGAGTTATTTTAGTTTTATTATCTGATTCTATCAATAAAGGTGAAATATCTTTATGAAATAAATCCTCGTCAAAAAAAGGTGCAAATGGATAACAAAAATTAAAAAACCTTTTCAAAAGTAAGTGGATTATGTTTAATGGAGGTAATTCATTGATAATATTAGGAAGAACACTTTTAGATATAGTTATTTCGTTATTTTTGTAGTCTAGGTGCTCTGTGAATTGATATTCAAAAAATTCGTTATAATTACCTTCCTCCTCTGCTATGTAATCATCGAATACTTTAGAAGCATATTTATCTCTTCTTAAGAGACATACATAAGACGTAGGTCCAAAAAAGATTAAATTTGAATTTTTTACAGTAAATACACCAAATCTCTCTACAAGGCTCTCACCTTCAATTTCATTATCATGGCTATGTTCTGAGATTTGATTACATTTACCTATTGTTGGCATCTTGTCGCTGCTCCTTGAAATGGTAATATCTTGTCTCAGACTATACTCTGGACTCAGTAACTTTAATTTGATTTCTAATTCATTTATTCTAGCTCTAAGCATATCTATTTCATCCTGAGAATTTATTGGTGAATTATTCTGGGATTTAGCTGAACCTTCTTTAGATTCATAGGTACAATCTTCAACCGTATTATTCAATTTACAAGAACCACAAGGAATTTTTCTATCACATTTAGCTTTCTTCCTTCTACAAGTAAGGCATGAAGAGGGAATTCTTCTCCTTGTTCTCTTCATATCGCTATTCAAAACACAATATGACATCTATTAAATTTTCCAAACTAAGAAGGTGATATAATAAATTAGATTATCGCCCTTTACAAAGATAGAATAACGGGTATTGGCCAGACTAGGCTGCTACTTTATCTTTATCATTTACCTTAACCTTAACCTTATGTTATTGTCTCTAGTCAGATGCAGAATTAATCAAAAGAATGAGAACAAAATAGGCAACGTTAAATCCGCGGAAATAGGATTATCTAGTTCCTAATTTGGTAATGAGCGATAGACTTATAGTCATAGGGTGCAAATTTTATAACTCAACTTTTGACAAGATGTATTTAAAGGGAATGTAAATCCCAATATATCTACCTTTAACGATTTATCTTTGCTGATTTTATATATCTAATCTTTC
The DNA here is from genome assembly GCA_030563145.1 of Schwanniomyces polymorphus var. africanus. Taxonomy (NCBI): domain Eukaryota; kingdom Fungi; phylum Ascomycota; class Pichiomycetes; order Serinales; family Debaryomycetaceae; genus Schwanniomyces; species Schwanniomyces polymorphus. The sequence goes on from JAKUBG010000004.1 coordinate 97,896, forward strand.
TCAGATATAAACACATCATTAAAAAAATGTCAGTTCCTAAATTATCATGTTCAGAATTTTATCAAACAGCTTCCGAATTATGGCCCCCCAAGCCAGCATTTACAGAAAAAGATTACCCAACTTTAGACGGTAAAGTAGTAATTGTTACCGGTGGTAACTCTGGCGTAGGCTATGAAACCGTGAAATCTCTAGCTGGGACTACAAAAGCTAAGGTGTATATATTTGCAAGAAATAAAAATAAAACCAAGGAAGCAATTGAGAGGATGAAAAGGGAAATCCTTGAAAAGTATAACAAATCCAGCTCCAATGTTCACTTTATCAAAATTGATTTAAGTGATTTAGAAACCATTAAAGGAGCAGTAGAGAAATTTTTATCTAAAGAATCAAGACTAGATATCGTGATACATAATGCAGGAGTGATGGCTCCTCCTCCAAACTCAAGAACAAGTCAAGGATATGAGTTGCAATTTGGTACAAATGTCTTGGGGCCACATTTGTTACAAAAATTATTAGATCCAATTTTGAAAGAAACCTCCAAAAAGAACCAACCAAATGAAAGTAGAATTGTATGGGTATCGTCTGCAGCTCATATGTTTTCAATAAAAGGTGGAATTAACTGGAAGGATTTAAATTATGAAGAAAAACCTGGCGCAAGAATGGAAATATACGGCCAATCGAAGGCCTGTGCAATTATTCAGGCTACCCAGTGGTCGATAAGAAACCCACTGGCTAATGTTGTTAGTGTTTCATTAAGCCCGGGTGCATTAAACACAAATTTACAAAGGAATGCAAGTTGTTTGGAAAAAAAATTAGGTAACCTTCTTTTAAAGAATGCAAGATATGGCGCATATACTGAGCTATATTGTGCTTTATCGTCTGATCTCAAGACTCTGGATAGTGGATCATTTATCATTCCCTATGGCCGAAAAGGTAAAGCACGAAAGGACATAGCAGAAGTTAGTAGAAATAGAGAAGGTGAAAAGTTATGGGATTATTTAGACAAAGAGGTTGGGCCTTATTGCTAGAGTTTTGCTATTTATATATTACCTATATCTCATGGGCTACTTATAGCTCTTAGGCCCTATTATATTTTGAACATATATCTTTTATTTACCCTATAATACAACTATCTTTTGAACAATATCATGATGTCAGCTAGAGACATATTTCAAATTAAGCTTCTTAATCTAATTTACATGATAATATACTTTCTTGTTCGCCAAAGAATGTCATATCTATAATAATATAAATCTGTAATAAACATAACTAGATCTACAGCCAAGGGAGTGCTTTCTGGTATTTGAACCCTATAATTCAAGTAAACTGTCTTCTATATAGTTATTCTTCAATTTACATTGATAACCTAAATGACAACTTTTTGACCTTTCTTTGAAGCATTCAAAACTTTGTCAACTTCATATTAAGCTTCCAGTATAAATAGATATGTTTTGTTATTCATGTATGTTTTTTTTACGAATGAAGTTAGAATTCAAAAATAAAAATATGGTGCTAGCTAATGAGAGCAAAGAAGGATATAAGAAAGAAAATGGCTTGGGTTTGTATAGCTTCAAAATTTAGCTGTTGGAAAACATCCAAAATTTTTGATCTTGATTGTAGATTATTCTTAATATAGAACAATGGAACCTTGTAAGAATAGTGATGATTCTATGAGAAAATAATTAGGTAGTTACGACAATATGGTTGTAGATTATGTTACTTTAATATTTCAATAGATATTGCAAAGATAAAAAAAAATATCTTTAATAGATAATTCTTTTTCAACCTAGATTCTTTTTTTTGCAATAATTGAAGAGTAGACTAAAGTCGATTTTTTCCTAAGCAATTTTAAAGTCCCAAAAATACCATTGGGATAGTTAAATCGTTACACTTACGGTATAGTGAAACGTCATAATCTACTGGAATCTCGGTTTATTGAGAGGAAATCAAGTCGAAATCTACCTAACCAGGCTATTTTAGTCCGTACGATTCAATAGTTACAATCTTTAGTTCCATAGTTAGAAGGTTAAAATACTTTAAAAAGGCCAGGATTTCATCAAACTTTGGAAGCTATCAAGTCTGTTAAAAAAATGCTAGGGAAACATCAAATTAAATCCCTTATTTAGAAAGCTTGAGTTTCAGAGTTAATTTTTAAGACCATCACACTAACTTAAAAAATTTAGTCCCATGTCCAATACAAAGATTGTCGTGATGATACATAAATACTGTTCTCCTTAGGTATATTGTCATATAATATCTATCCAATTACCAACCATAACTGTAACATACCACAAGTTTAAGATTTGGGGCTTAGATTTATGACCTGATAAAATCATTGTTAAAAAATTACCAGTGCATCTTCCTAATATGTTGATGTCAAGAATAGTTCCTTATGGCTCGAAATTTTGGGACTAAGTTTTTCAATTAATATTTATAGCCACTACAAGTAAATAAGCAAATAATAAAATGAATCTCTAATAAGGGAAAAATTTCAGAAAGTATGGTTAAAAACTTTTAGAAATTTAGATGCTTGTTGGTGAAGCTGTTTTTAAAAGAAGCAGATATTACCAGAATTTATCAAATTTTCTGTTATTGCTATATTTAGAATTCAATAGCAATTAGAAAAATACAATTAATCAATTAATGAATACCATATAACATATTTCCTAAAACCGTATAGTAAAAGTTAAATGAAGCTCTAACAATAACTCCTCTAGATGCACAATTAGATGGTATGCATATCTATAACTGCAGTTATTGGGTGATACTATTGAGAATTGAGTAACAAAAAGGATGAAATGAGTGAATTTATTGGTTTACGTTTTTTATTAATTCTCCTCATTCATAAAACATTACTCAAGTTTGACATATTGGTTTGTGAAATGATTTATTAATTTATTTAATTTATTCTTAAACAAAAAATTTAATTATTTACTGTTTCCATGTTAGATATACACTTGATCTAAATATCGAAAGAGTTAAATTAATAAGATCCTGTTTCAAGTACCTGTCAATCTTATTGAAGCAAGCCGATATTTTTTTTGTCAGTAATGCAGTTAAAAATGATTAGTTCGTAACGAATGATACTTCACTTCCACTTTAGGAACATTGCAGTGTCCTCTATAATAACCATTTATTAGGGGCTGCAAGGTTGAATGCTTATGCAGTCTTATTTCGTTTACTCCGCATTGCCATATATTTACGTAATTTGAAAGTTATAATTCATTTTCACTATATTACCAAATTTTCGACGTAAAAAATGATCATATCAAAGTTTCTAGCCACTATGTGAATATATATAGCCAATATAGTAATACATGAAGCCAATATAGTATTATATAGAGCCAATATAGTACTATATAAATATCAGTAATACATTTCTTCTGCTTGTAATAAATGAATGAAAGCAGCCGTTCACAAAATTAATGCATATAAGACATTGTTCTGTGGGTAGGTGCCCCTATCATTGATATCGAGCAGAATTCGTACTTCAATTCAAATAAGAAACATGGCAGACAAATACGAAATCGTGGTAATATAAGGGAGAGCAAATTCTAGACATTTTATTTTCTATCTTATGCTCTAAGGAAATTTACCTAAAAGAAAATAAATTATGAATTCTCGAATTCTCTTGGCTCTTGCTGTCAACGCAATTTTAGTTAAAGCTGCAGATAAGGCAGAGGATACCTCAATGGTAGGCGAAATTATTACTTCCCTTGGACTTGAAACACTAGTATCAGAAGTACCAGAAGTTGCTTCAGTTCTTGCTGATTCTGCATTATTAAGTAGTTTAATTGATGAAATTGAGCCTTGGGAATTAAGTTCAGTAGAGGCTGTTATTGAAGCTAATTCAGGTACAAATATATATCAAGAATTATCTTCTATTATAGAAGGGTTAAATACAGTTGGTGTTATTGTAGAAACTTTTCCTTCTTCTGGTGGCATGTCTGGTTCCATGACCTCTGCTGGTTCGGCAGGATCAGAATCTGGAAGTGGTCGTAAAACTACTAGCGTCCCTTCACGTACCACATCTGGCTCAGGATCTATGGCTTCTTCTGGTAGTGGGTCTAACACAATGTCAGCACTGTCCGGTAGTGGATCGAAAGCACTGTCTGGTAGTGGATCTAAAGCACTGTCTGGTGGTAGTTCAGGAGCCAGTTCTAGCAGTTCAAAATCAAAAGGTATTGGTGCAGAGAATGCTGCTCCAGTTGCAGCTGTTATGGGTGCTTTGGGACTTGCTTTGTTGTGATTATTGAATAATTTCTTTTATTAGTTCACTGGATAAGATACTGAAGAAAAAAATTAATTACATTTTATTACCCAAAATTGAACTTCCATCATAACGTGAAGATTACTGTTGTCGTTTAAATAATAAGTTTTTTATTTTTTAAGTTTATAGCATAATATTTAGGATTCTATTATTTTTGTGTAATTGTTTGATTAAGTTATCTTGAAAGAACCACACATGAAACTGTTATAGTAGTAATTCAAAATTCTCACGAAGTATCCTCCTAGTAAAAGCATAGTTAAATTTTAGTAAAGAGAATTAATCATTCGCGCCTATTAAATTCGCCGGAACTTCTGATTAGAGTTTAGTTAAAAGGATAAAGTTCTGATAATATTAGTGAATCTCTATAACCCCGACATGTAGTTACCAGTTGAGCTTCTTTAATCTTCTTTAATCAATAAATACCGAGTTCTGCAAGCAGCATTCAAATTGTATAAATAGCTGCGAAAAATTCAGAAAAATTCTAAATTTAAGACCTTGATTAAATGGCTAGTGGTATTATACAAGAACACTAATACAATGAGTTGTCTGATCAACCAAATATGTTTCAATCAGGTCACATTTGTTATATATCGCTCTTTTCTTTTTTGGGACTTCACATTAGCTACTATCAGGAATGAAACTGAATCTTAACCATATGGCTTATTGGTATAAAGAGCAAATATATAATGTATCGGAAGCAACTAGTAGCATATGGAAGAGATGTCTTAATGCATTCATTTGGCAGTTTTCAGGGAATAATTCTTGATATGTATTGTTATATTTAAAAGGATTTATTAGTGGCTCTTTATTATCTAAATAATAACGAAATTAGAGCGAGCTTTTAGGTAACAGTTCTATAACAAGATTATAACAGGTATCCAAATTGCTTAAGAATAAAAGTGCATGGGAATAGATAAAATCACAATTTCATAGCTATTAAAATGCTAGCTTAGATCTTTATGAAAGCTCGTTTAACTGTACGATTTATTATAGGACATTTATCATACTCCCCGTTCATTATTCTCATAAGTAAACAAATATTTATTCCATGAACTTAATGAGCTTAAAGTATGTGTCAAGTTAATACTCTGTTGATTTTGTGTCAATATCGGACTAGACTAAAGTGTAATTTAATGTGTGGGTGTTTCATAAGTATTCATTACACTTATAAAGAAAATATGGTCATTTATTTTCGTAATTAATGTATCCAAGATGAGGAGTAGATATAAATATATAAATAGAACTGATAATGTTCCAATAATTCTAGCTTTATAAGCAAAACGATATTTTTTTTATTACGTGAGCGTAAATATTAATATCCATCATAATTTTCACTAAGATTTACGCTATGAAAGTAGTAAGTTCATCAAATAAAAGTTTATTCAGCTATCTTAGATAATACCAATACGACGATAACAAAAACTCTACAATTATATCCAAAATTTAATCATTTATTATATATACAATTCCTTTAATATAGAACCCTGTTTTATAGAGGAACCTACATTTACATTACTGATTAATTCATTCGTTACTTAATCTTTTTTGATACCAACAGATAAGCCAGCTTTTAATCTCTTTTCAGTCAAAGCAGCAATAATGGCAGCACCAACACCAGAACCATCTTCAGCTGGGACAATGATGATTGGGTCTTCCTTGGTTTCCCAGTCAAAGATATCTCTCAAACCCTTAGCAGCTCTTTCCTTGAAACCTGGGTACTTGTTGTAGACGGAACCATCAGCAGCACAATGAGCAGTCTTGTAGTTTCTCTTCTTACAGATAGCAGCAATACCACAAATAGATAATCTAGCAGATCTTTCACCGATTAATTCAGCTAAACGACGGATGATCTTTCTTTCACCAACGGTGGTTTGAATACCTAAAACTTCTTCAAATAATTCTTGAACGTCAGATAAGTTTTCAAATGGATCTTCTTCGATTCTAGCTGGGAATGATGTGTCTAAAATGAATGCTTCTTGTAATTTCTTGATATCTTGGTTCTTGAAAATTAAGCCTTGAGAGTTCAAGTCGAGTAAGATTAATCTTAAGACTTCACCTAAGTAGTAACCAGAAATCATCTTTTCGAAGGATTGTTGACCTGGTCTTGGAGATTCTGCATCTATTTGAATATCATACTTAGTTCTTGGTAAAACCTTGTGTTCGTTGTCGAAGGCACCATATTCACAGTTGATAGCCATTGGAGAGTCACCTGGAATGTCGTCACTAGTCTTACCTTCTAACTTTGGAATGTCCTTGACAACATCATAGTAGGCACCGTTACAACCAGTACCGAAAATCAAACCCATCTTTGCTTCTTGATCAGTGTACATGGAAGCAACTAATGTACCAGTAGTATCGTTAATCAAAGCAACAACATTAATTGGAACCTTTTGTTTTTCAATAGCAACTTGTAACATTGGAACAACATCGTGGCCTTCAACACCATCAATATCAAAACCCTTGGTCCATCTTTGTAAGACACCCTCGTTAATACGATCTTGGGAGGCTGGGTATGAGAAGGTGAAACCTAATGGTAATTTGTGATCACATCCTTCTGGGAATTCTTCATCAACAAACTTCTTTAAACATTCGGCAATGAAGTTCCATAAGTCTTCACTCTTAGCTGTTCTCATAGTGCTTGGTAAAGCAAACTTGGATTGAGTGGTGTCAAAGTCTCTGTTACCACCTAATTTGACTAAAACAACTCTCAAGTTAGTTCCACCTAAATCAATTGCTAAGTAATCACCGGTTTCCTTACCTGTTGGGAAATCCATGACCCAACCTGGGATCATTGGAATATTACCACCAGTTTTAGACAAACCCTTGTCTAATTCCAGAATGAAATGTTCAGTAATTTCCTTTAACTTCTCAGCTGGAACAGTCAATAACTCTTCGTATTTGTGCATTTCGTTTATAAGACTTTCAGGAACATCTGTGAAAGTACCTTTTCTGTGTTGTGGAGGTTTTGGACCTAAGCGAACCATCTTCTAATATTAATAAATTTTTATTGTTTTCTAAGTAAATCTAATAATTTTATTGTGCTTCTTCATGGCTTTATATATCTATTTTTCACTACTCTGTGGTCTGACGGTCAGCACAGTGATGTCGGACTCGACGTCCGGAGTCTCATGGTCCTTTTACCACACGCTCACAACCAAAAAAAAAAACCGTCGGAATTTTATACATGCAGAGTGATCGGTCAGAGTAAGTATTCGGGATAACGGTTTGGATTTTGTCGGATGTAAAGTTGTTATTAGTATTAGATACTACTGCTTTAAAACATGGATATAGTCATTTTACTGAGTACAAACTATCTGTTTGAAAAATTCAGAACATGTTTACGGAATAATTGTTAAGAAAAAATGTAGTGCCATTTTACAATTATGATGCATTGCATATGGAGAAATTAAGTTTATCCGAGAATATTTGGCCGACGGGAGCAAAAAGCATGATTGCCCCAATAAATTTCTGTACTCCACGTATATAAGTTCCAAAATCATGCTTGAAAGCTGCTGCCATTGGCTCTGTCGGTTTTATTATAGCGTGAATTTGGAAAGATTTCCGAAGTTATTATGCCGAGTGCATTATGGTTGGGAATGTAATACCATTACTATATTATTATAGCTTACAAAAACTAATATGAAACAATATCTACTAATATGATCTGAGAAGTAATGTTGCATTACGTGTTGGTTTGCTACATCTATTGGTTTTATGAGTATATACGAAACATTTATCGATTTGTCTGATGTATTATATAAAGGATATATTCTATTCTACCCCAAGGATCGGCCATTTCACTTGTGGGAAACTGATATCATACGTTGGTAATGTAACATTTTTTTGATTGTTCCGTGAATATTTGCAGGTGGTGTTATTATATGAATATCCGGAGATTCGCTCATTTACGGTGGGCTCATTCGGCGCTCAAGCAATCCGGCGCAAAAAAACCCAAGATCGTTACCGGAACATAAAGATACGAGGGCATATTTTCTAGTACTAATAACTTTGCTTGACGTTCACCAAGCAAAGATGGGGAATAATCGTAACCCCATTATATTTTACTTTAATTTTCCGAAAATAAAAACGATGACAAAAGAAAGGCTTTTTTTTTTTACCAATTTACCAATTCTCTCTAGTTGTCTCATCAAACTTCTTCATTGATTCAGCTACCTCATCTAAATTCTCTCTCACAGCTTTGATATACAGTTTTGTTTCTTGTATACCATGAATGAACTGCTCTCTATTTTGATGATCATTTTCAAAAAATTCGGTTATATTTCTTTCTTCTTCATGGTCAATATCTTGATCCTCTATAGACTGACTTTCTACTATTACTGATTTCTGTGATTCGGGAATCACAGAACCTCTATGACCCTTAATATGCCTCGTTTGAAGATTAGCTTCCATGGCTTGCATGAGCTTATCTTGCAGTGACTTGAGTTTAGCTAATTCTTCATTGAATTTTTCATTAAAAAAAGAGCCTTTTTGTTTTACTTGCTCTGACATATTTCTCACATCGTCCAATACATCGATCTGAGTCCATAACTTGTCCAGATAAGACATGCTGGATCTTGCTGTAGGTAGATTATCTATTGCTTTCTTACTTCCATACTCATTTATCGAAGGCGCTACCACTGACTCAGTATTTGTATTTGTTCGGCTTAATCTCATATTAGAACTAGATTTTGAATGTCTATGATTAGAAATAAATTGGGGTATTACTGAATTCATAGACGATATAGAACTCGAGTACGTCTTTTTAGGTACTACTAGATGATGATTGTTTGTAGATGACATGTTTATTATTCCCTTATATTATCATATTTCTGTTCTTGTTTAAGATAGCCACACACAACTTCAAAAAGTTTCTGATATTCTCGGTTATGAGCTCGAGGACAATATCACATTCACGAATTCTTTACTTGAGTGTGTCGTTTAATGTTCTAACACACCAGAACTTCGTCATAGATGTCAGTTACACCTAGAGGTAGACCATCTCCTGTGAGGCTAGAAGTATCACCTAGGCTTCGGAGTTCTCCATTGAGAAATACTTCACCTCTAAGACCACATAGTACACAACCGTGGAAAAAATTACTCTACTTAAAACAACCTTATCCTGATAATTACATTGACGAATCATTTTTGCTGCAACTTAAGAGAAACACCACAGTTAAGAAATATTCCTATTGGAAATTAGTGTCTGATTTTTCCTTGATTGTGCTCCATATCTCCAGTCTTGCAATAGTTGTGCTTTTCTTTACTGGAATATACACAGAAAAATGGGATCCTACTTGGGGAACCGTAGTTAGTTGTACATTTACAGCATTAGCATTTACATTTGAACAATATATTACAAAATATGCCACACTGGCAGTGAAGCCACTGCAGATTGATTCTGGGCCCTACGAATCTACTAATCAAAGTCCTAGTATAAAGTCATTTTTCGTTATGATATTGATCATTCTAGTGATTTCACCTGTTCTTAAATCATTAACAAAATCTACATCATCAGATTCCATTTGGGCTTTATCCTTCATTTTATGCATTGCTAGTACCATGTTACATGATTATGCCATGGACACATCAGTGGATCAATATCGTCCAATTCTTTCCACAAATATTTCTCTTTCCAATGCAATAGTATTAGCATCTCGTCTTTCATCTACAGTACAGGTATTTTGTTTCATTTTGTTTGCAATACAATTCAATGTATTTGTTCCATTATTTGATTTTTCCATCAGGAAATACCTCATTAGTAGAACATTACATAACGTGCTAGTGTCATCGCTTGTATTGATACTGTACTACTCAATTGTTGTACTTTTTGACTACAAGATACTTTTATACTGGATCCTGATTCACATTGGCATAGCATTCGTTTTACCAGTATATTTCTTATTTTTACAGAAATACAAGAACGAATTACAAGGACCATGGGATATTGCAAAACCTGTTATAAATTCTAAAAAGCCCATCTAATTACTTAATTTAGTATTTAATGAATGTCACGACGTCTTACATCTTGAATAAAAAACTATCATCCAAATAAAAAGAATAAAGAATAGATAGATAAGTTTTGGGTATCACACAATATATAATACATTATCAGGCTTCCCATTTCAGCTATAAATAAATTAACTACATTATCACTATAAACCTTAAAGCAACTGGGACTTTCGTGAAGTTTCTACCTAATTTTAAACAAAAACCATTTCCAATTTTTTCCTAATTGACTAGTTATCCCAAGTAATATTTTTACGTTTCTTTTATTTGGCCATCAATTTGAAAATATATTACTTGATTTTAATAGTGCAATCATATTTTACCGTTTCCAGTGAAAAAGTCAGAGAAGATGGAACATTTTCATTTTGGAAGATTTTTGTAGTTACCATAATCAATTTCTTAGCAGTAATTATGGACTTGATTTTACCACGTTATTTGGGATCGTCAATTACCTAGAAACCTTATATCGGTGAATAAATAAAGACCTTGTTACATAGTTAGAGTCAAGTAAATACGTTCTCTAATGTAATTTAAATCTCCCCTGAAGACCCAGTTTCTTATTTGGCACAATTAGAGAATCCATTCAACCTTATCTATGGATTTTGTATTGTTCCAATCTGTGATGGGCTATCCTGTCTCCAATTTCTGTCTCATTAACATTCCATTTTCTGCAACAAAAAGTACCATACTGGTGGATTGAATATGAATCAATAGCATTATAAACCCCACTAGTAGAAAAACTACTCTATATTTACTGTTGTTGTATTGTCTATGAGTATAATTTGCATTCCTCGATAGTCTTCATACTCAATTCTCGTTATCAAATCATTATTTTGCACTCTAGAAATACCCATTATAATCTTTCATTTTGGATTATGTAACCATAATATGTAATTATAATCAATCTTAATTATTTTGAAAATGTTAATTACTTTAGTTGAGCATATTTGTCAGTAATCCCTATTGTTCTGGGGTTGTGATGATTAAATTTCCATAGAAACATCATTTTTGCAGTAAAAGAATTCTAGGTTTTTTGAATTATCTTTACTAACAGTGTAACCAAAAATTTAAAATTCTGAATACCATTGTAGTCATAACTTTGTATACTAATATGACGTTGGTTCCTATTCGATAGGAGGTAGAGTTCGAATGATTTTATTTACGGGTTGTGTTTGGTGCGCTTTTTAGGATTTTGGTATGACTTTAGTACTTAGAGCCTAGAAGTTAGGGTAGTATTAATAGATAAATAGTATGTATGACTTTAAGTTAGCAAGAGATGTTGTGATATTTTAGATGACGTACTATACGAAATACGTTTAAACACATTTAAATTTGCATCAATAAAGAGTCCACATTATATATACATGTCGCAAAATGTCGTTAAATGTCGTCTAGATTTTCAACAAAAGTTGAGTTTAGACATTAAATATAGTTGTAAAGACTTTGACCATCAGTATTAGATATTTGAAGATATGAGTGGAGAAAATAATCAATCAAACGATAATAGCAAACAGCCTAATACACTGGTACCATCAAAGCAACAACAACCTGTGCGACCCCAACAGGGAGCACAGAGAACTCCACAACAACCACAACAACAAGCAAAACCCCAACAGCCTCAATTTTCTGCTGCAGACTTGAATAGGATTGTTTTGGAATATCTTAATAAAAAGGGATACCATAAAACAGAATCGATGCTTCGTTTAGAGAGTTCCAATACCCCAACACCTGCCGTGCCAGCAGTCACACCAGCTAACACATCAATCGCTTCTCCAGCGGAAATCTCTAAAAGGGAAAAAGATTTGAAAGACAAGGTAGTTAAGAATGAAAGAGATCTTCGTGATTTGAGAGATAGACAAATGAGGGTCGAACGTGAATTGAAGGATTCAAGAGATAGAGAATTCAGGTTAGCTAAAGAAAAAGAGTTAAGAGACTTGCAGGATTTAGAAGAAAAAAAGAAGAGAGACAATGATCCTGAAGTATACATAAGGGCATATTCTATTTTAAGAAGTTGGGTTGAGACCTCTTTAGATTTATATAAGCCTGAATTGTCAAGAATGTTATATCCAGTTTTCATTCATTGCTTTTTAGAGTTGATATCAAAGAACTTCACAACTCAAGCCAAGGTCTTTTTTGATAAATTTAAGGAGGACCATACTATGTTGCATGGCTTAGAAATTAAGAATTTGGGAGGTATTTCTTTACCAGAACATTTAAAAGAGAACGAGCTAGCACAAGCTTATAGAAACAATAAGTACAGAATTATGGTTTCTAAAACATCAATGAATTTACTTCTATACTTTTTGCATGAAAACGAAGCTGTTGGTGGTGCGATTATCATTAGAATTATTAATCAATACTTAAATCCTGTGATATCTTCGACTAAGCCAGATAAGGTAGATTTGGAGGGTGAAGCTAACCCAGAAGATGGTATTCCTGGATATATTACAAAAACAAACGAAATTGAAAAATTCAACGAACAGCTGGTTAATTTGGGTAAAATGCCCTTAGATCCTGAAGTCCAAAAAGAGATAGAAGCTGAATTAAAGGTCAAGGACGAAAGAACAGAACCTGTAAATGGAAAAACTTTGGTTGATGAATTCCAAGAAATGACAGCTCAAGAAGAAGACTCACCAGCAAGAGGCTCCTTACCACTTCCTTTGACAGATGCATCGGATATAAAGAGACAAATATTAGCAGTTGAAGACTCAAGATCTAAAATTCAGCTTGGAAGTGTCCAGGCTGCTGCTCCTTCTGTTTGCATGTATACATTTCACAACACTAATAATGACCTTTCATGTCTTAATTTTAATGATGATTCTACCCTAGCAGCTGCCGGTTTCCAAGACAGTTTTATCAAGTTATGGAGTCTTGATGGTAAGCCTTTAAAATCCGTATTTAAAAGGGATAATCATAATAATGACAATACTCGTAAATTAATTGGACACAGTGGGCCAGTATATGGAGTTTCATTCTCACCTGATAATAGATATTTATTATCATGCTCAGAAGATAAAACAGTAAGGTTATGGTCTCTTGACTCATATTCAGCTTTAGTTTCTTATAAGGGACATAATCAACCTGTTTGGGATGTTAAATTTTCTCCTTTAGGACATTATTTTGCAACTGCTTCCCACGATCAAACTGCTCGTCTTTGGGGAACAGATCATATATATCCTTTGAGGATTTTTGCGGGGCATATAAATGATGTTGACTGTGTCGAATTCCATCCAAATTCTAATTATCTCTTTACTGGCTCATCAGACAAGACTTGTCGTATGTGGGATGTTCAGAGTGGTAACCCAGTTCGTGTATTCATGGGGCATACTGGTCCAGTCAATTGCATGGCAGTATCACCAGACGGTAGATGGTTGGCCAGTGCTGGTGAAGATAGTGTAGTTAATATCTGGGATGTAGGCTCAGGTAGAAGATTAAAGACTATGAGAGGACATGGTAGGTCTTCTATCTATTCATTGGCATTCTCCAGGGATGGTACAGTTTTAGTCAGTGGAGGTGCTGACAATACTGTCAGAGTATGGGATGTTAAGAAGAACACACAAGATGCCGGACCCGAGCCAGAAGCATTTGTATTTGATTCATCAAATGGTGCAGCTGCTACAGATACTTCTAATGGTTCCAAGGCTAATGAAAAAGTAAATAGAAAAGAGATTATAGCCACTAGTGATCATATGACAGCATACTTCACTAGAAAGACGCCGATTTTCAAGGTGCATTTCACAAGAAGAAACTTATGTCTTGCTGGTGGTGGATTTATGGGCTGAGTAATATTTAGTATAATAGTCATGGCGAAATATAGAGATCAAGTTTCTGAAACAGTTTCGAATATATACCTATTTGTTCCTTCGACTCCTATTACAAATCATCTTATTGGATAATATTTCACATCAATACTTTATAACCAACCTATTTATTGATTTTGCCTCTGATTACTGATTACTGATCCCTATTATGTTGCATTCTATATCTACTACAAGTTATTAATATTCGAGATTGTATATTTAATACAAAAGCTTATTGCTTAAACTCAACTTATCCCCTCTCTAACTTGTCTAGACTTACTTATAAAAAACGGAATTTTGAATGAAATAACAGCGAATAATGATTACATTAAGCTTATTTATTTGTTGAGGTTTGAAGTGTTTCTTGGAATACATTTGCTATGATACAATGTTTTAAAATCCTGGAACACATTTTTTGCATCATGTGCACGACAGCTAATTAATGCGAATTATGGCTGCATTGAAACTTCTTGTACTTATTTTGAAACCATGATTGCAGATTGGCCCAGTATTATAAAAATGTGTGGATGTTTCAGATTGACGTGGAGCTACCTTAGCGTGTAAGAATTTGGGCGCAATAATTAGAATGAAGACTACTTAATAGAACTACTAAGAACTACTAAGTAAGCACACATAACGGAAATTGACACAGAGGTACAAAGAGAAATGGAGGAAGATAATAATGATGAATATTTTTATTCCTGAAGGAATTGAACTGAAAATAGTGGGGATTGGTTTACTTTAGAGGGTGTGGAGAAAGCACCTCTATTATCACAAAAAATTAAATGCCTCAATGTATGATCTACCTTGCGATACATTGAGGCATTTAATTTTTTAATCCTGGTCAAAGGTAGGGATAAACTTCAAAAAGGGCCAACGGCCAAGAAGCTTAAGATAGATGAGAAGTTTTTGAAAATCGATCAAAGGTTTGATATGATGGATGAGTAGTTTGATAAACTTAATAAAAAGGCAGACAGTGCTAATGCATGGATAGACAATTTATATGAAGGGAGAGAAGGTTCAGTTGAATCCAGTCGGGCAGACTCTGAAGTAATGAATGAAGAGTGTAACCTTCCCTCTGATATTGGATTGGCTGCATTTATATCTATGAATGAAATATCTTATTTAGCCATAGGTGCATTTGAACCTTGTTTAAGTTTTTATGGTTCCCGCTAGTTTAACAGAAATGCAAGACGGATTAAAGTCTTTGTTAGGTATTGATAAAACTCTCAGCATAAATGTTATTGGAGGTCAGACATCAGGTAACTTTTTGAAAGTTGTGACATGATTTCAAAGTTATTTAGTTGAATCTTGAATTAAGTGAAGATACCGGGAGAAAATTATGCACTTAGCTGTATGTAATATATTCCTCCTTGCTCTCTATAACTTGAAGATAACAATAATACTTATTACGTCTACTTATAGTTTACTTTTAATATTTAATAAATAATAAGATTTTCTGTATAGTGAAATTTTACATGCCTAGAGAGTAGAGCATTGATTAAAACTATATCTTTTTGATATTTATCGAAAAGACAATGAGAAATTTTATGGAAAGCATAAAATTTTAATATCCAAGATATCATTCAACTAGTTGATCTCGAATGAAGTAAAATGCATTAACATTGCTGACAACAATAATCAGTCAATTAAATTCAATGAAAAATTTGATATATTACAATATGCTTAAAATCTTTTATAAGGATTGCTACTTTATTTCAAAGAAAGTGTGTTCCTATAATTTGAATCATTCTCCTATGGATATCTGACTTAAATGTAAATCTATTAGGCAGAAATTTTACTATCTTGTAAACAAGTCAAAAAAGTTGATTAAAGGAAGGAAAATCTAAGAAGTAATTACATAAATACCTTCAGGTCCAAAAAAAAAAGAAGAGAATAAACGTAAACCACTTTTCTTGATAAATCATTTGCAGGTAAAGTTATTTATATTAAGCTAGAGGATAAGTTAGTGCATAAGCTATAATTATTACTTTAAGGAATAATGTTAACCCTTATAATGCATATTCAGTAATTTCTAAAAATCAAGAATTATTGTTCAGTGAAAATTATGGCAAATTTCTTGACTGATGCACCTGAAAGAATTTAATTGACTCTTACGGAATTGTATTGACAATATCTTTAGATGGACATTAGTATTTTCTATAATGTACTGTTTTGATCCTACACTTGTTAAAACTTACATCCTTAAATCCTTACTTACGAAAGAGAACATAAATGATATTGAAAAGCTGATATAGTCACAAGATAATGAAAAATATATTGCTTTCCTATATATAAAAATACCCCAAACTCATTCCATCTGAACCCAAATACTCTGCATATCCCTACAGATCATCACTAACTATTTTGTCACTTTTTTTTCGCTTATCCATTGGCCATTTTTCTTCTCTGTTTGATTTACTTCCATATATAATTATTATTATTTAGGTAGGTTAGTACAATATTTCCATTTTAGTCTCTTCATAATGAAAAAATATTCTGCTTACTTCCTTTAGTAGTAATATGAATGTCCATCATTTTCTCAAATTTCCTAATTAGGAAATAGTATAATCAGGTCGCAGTTTTTGGAGGGGAATAAAATGGTAAAATCTCATGGATTCAGCGGACTATAAATAGGAGCTATAATTACCTACAGTTGTATAATTCGCTTCTTCATATTCACTATAGATTATTATACACCATGAAGTTATCCACAACCGCAATTATTACAGCTTTATCTGCTGGTCTTGCTAATGCTGTTGAATCACAAGATGTTGCTTTCTTAACTGCTTTAGTGAGTGATTTCTCAGCTAATAAAAAAGAATACTTAAATTTCTTAGCCACTGCAAGCTTTCCTGGTGAAATAACAAGTCTTGCTAAAGAAGTCGGCACATATACTGATGATTCATACACTACACTTCTTAAAGATTCCTCCTTGGATATCCTGAGCTTAGAATCATATGCTACCAACTTTCCTTGGTATACCAGACTTGCTTCAGAAGCTCATTTCACAATGTCCGGTGCCCTGGATAACAGTGCAAGTGAAGCCGCAAGTGTAAGTGTAAGTGCAAGTGAAACTTCCAGTGGTAGCAAGTCATCAGCATCTTCATCTAGTTCATCTGGTTCATCCTCTTCATCGAGTGCCTCTAATGCTGGTGGAAGTTTGCTTTACTGTTCTTCTGGAGCAGTTCTTGGAGCTCTTGCTCTTGCTTTATTCTAAAAGCTGTCATATACCCTAAACCCATTTATCATTAATACTCAAAATATTTAATACATGCATTTGAAATGTTCTCGTAATTGATAATCATTGAACTTGTATTCTAAATTCTTATTTAATTGTGAATTATTCTAATATTAAATTATCTAATGATGCTATTATGTTTGAATATCGAAGGGAGCTGTGAGGAAAAGCATGATATATTGTAAATTCCATAAGAGATTGTCGAGACAATCAACAGGAATAGTATTAGTTGCTGCCTGAGGAGCTTTGGTTCCATGATAATAAGTACCATAGGTATCTGTAACATGACTAATAAGGTATACTAAGTTTTTATTCAAGAGTGAAAATCCTCTCTCAAATTTTTCATTCTTTAAGGTAACTTTCCTGTCAATCCCACTAAGATTATTGATTTTCTCAGATTGTTCATGCAAATAAAACAATGGATACTCTGTAATAGAATCCAGCTCTGAAGGATCCCTTATAAAGTAATCATTATTTCTAACAACGATTTTATATCTTAAATATGTATTAGTAATTTTTGCAAGCTCTTCCACGACCCTAATAATATATGATATACCAGTATTTATTTGGAAAATATTTGCATCATGATCCTCTAGCTCAACCCCTGATTGATCCCAATTAAAATTCCTCAATCTATGTTCATTATAATAACAGATATCTAGTAATTCTTT
Organism: Schwanniomyces polymorphus var. africanus; assembly: GCA_030563145.1. Taxonomy (NCBI): domain Eukaryota; kingdom Fungi; phylum Ascomycota; class Pichiomycetes; order Serinales; family Debaryomycetaceae; genus Schwanniomyces; species Schwanniomyces polymorphus. The sequence goes on from JAKUBG010000004.1 coordinate 115,881, forward strand.
CTTGGAAATCGGAAATTCTAACCCCATTATTTTAAATCTTATAGAATTGTCTATGTTATCTATTGCAACCATTTGTTGTATAATCTTCGTATGCTCATTCAATGTTTCAACTATTGATGGATAAATTGATTGCTTTAATGCGTCTTTTATTGGAATCAATTGTAATTCTGTAATTTCGATATCCTTAGCAAGGGTTTCATTTAATGATGGGATTGCTTCACCGACTTCATGTGTTAAATCCTCAATCCTATGCTTATATACAATTACCTGTTTCGAGATACTCTCGTTACTATTTTTGAGCTTAGAGATTTCATTTTCTAAATAAGCAATTTGAGTAGTTAATCTTTTAACTTTAAATTCAATCGTCTCATGGTCTTTATCAGCATCCAAAATATGTATTAAATCGCTAATTCCTGTCTCGATTTTTGACTTGGAAATAATAAGCTCGTTAAAGGAGTTGGTCAAAGAAGCTAGAGATCTTATATCATTGTATTTATATGATGTTAATGCAGTTTTATGAAACCTTGAATCTTCCTCCTGGGTCAATTTTTGAGGTTCAATCTTTAAGAATTTTTTTATAGTATAGTATTTGCCATTAATATTAAGGATAACAGAATTATCCGTAAAAAAATCTTCATCGTCATCTAGTTTAAATCCAAATAGGATTAACTTAGTTAAATCAATATGTAGTTCTTGATGTAATTGCCAATTTCCATAAGACTTCAACTTACTTGAAACTAAACTTTGCTTTACCCATACTTTAATCTTAACCTTTTGACTATTATTATTGGTGAATTTAGGTAGTACCACTTCAAAATTAGGATTCATGTTGGACATCACCACCCCACTGACATATATAAGATCATCACCTCCTGAGAGATTATGCAAAGACACAAAAGAGTCTACCAATTTACGATTATTCAACAGAAGAAGTTCGAGATGTCTTTTCTGATCCCCTATCAGTGGGATTTGCAGTATTAAGCTGTTTTTTCTAGATGACTTGCTTGGAGTGTTCTCAAAAGATCTCTTATCTGTGGTGTCAGCTTGTGACGAATTCAAATTGTTGTCAATGTACAAATTCCTAAGCGATATCGTCCTGATATTCCGGATCTTATGATCGCTATATCGTATCATTTTGGGTTGCTGGCTCGTTCACTATTCGAATTGAGTAATTTGAGGTGATTATTTAGTTAAATTATCGAAAGAATCGGACAAAAATTGATAATGATAACATCTTTAATACTATTAATATTAAGAGATTTACACACTAAACAATCTAATCACGATTAGTATGAACAGTACAACTCCTCCGAATATACTATTCTGTTTATCCCACTTTTGTGAATTACATGGCCCATCAACAATAATATGTTCTCAATTTACAACCCCAGAATCTAAGAGTGATTTTAAACTTCCATCATTTAGTAGACTACAAACATGTGCCTCGTGTAAACTTATCCTCCCGAACGACTCGGTGAACTTGGAATCAACTTCTATGGCAACAGTAAAAGGAATAGATAAAGAGTGGGCGTTTATATCAAACCAATACCCAGTTTCTGAGAAAAGATATACATCATTGACAAAATTGGTGATGAAAGCCCTTTCAGTGGAAACAGCATCTGATATATCTAAACCTATGTATTTTGGTGATACTGTAAATGGATTTTGTTTGAATAAAGTATTTAAGATACGAGATGTGGGTGCTCGTGGGGGAGAAAGAAAATACATATTTATGGTCGTATGTGACATAGAGACTGAGTTATTACAAAACTGGGAGGTAATATCAAACTATTTTGATGAAATGATATCCCTTCTCCAGAAAAAAGTGGAGGAAGTTGCAGAAAGGGTGGGTAAATCAAATAGTGGTACAGATTTAGACAATGAGAGATTTCTAAGGAGATCGGTAATAAAGCCAAGATCTTTGGTTGAACTCACTAATGATAAAGAAATATTTGTAAAGCTTCATTTATGGGGTATTGAGCTAATCAAGGATATAATGGCATAAGATTCGGAATGTTTCTGAGAGTTGGATACAATTGTAGAGAATTGTTGCTACAAAACAGTTATTCCATAACGGAATTTTAATGAAATTTGAATCGAATGGTTAATATTTTTATATGGGATATTGATTATTGAAGGTTTATTAAAGTGAATAAACTATAAATCCTTGTATTGATACATAATACTAAGACATATCGTGAGAATAGTTCCAAATTATTTTCAAATTTTATTCCATCTACAAACCTTTTTATTATAAAATTAAAGATATGTTAGCTTATATGAATTGTTAGCTTCTATGAATTGTTAGCTTGAGACATAAGTGTTAACCTTATTCCATTTGTAGGACATTTTTAAGTCAAAATTTCAATCAACAATCAGTCCCATATGTCTTCATAATAGGTAACTAATATAAATTAAATGGGGTATTACTGAATCTTACCATTAATAGCTTCATAAATAAATAGAAGAAAGGCATACGTGATTAATAGATTGGAAATACCTCACTCCTGGAATTGGCAGATTGGTCAACTAGCAAATTTATAATTCATAGAATTCTTTAATCCATGAGTATAATTATTTGAATTCTAACTAAAAATATTATTAGGAAGAGATTGATCTAGTATAAGGAGATTATATAAGTTTAAAACTAAATTTATAACTGCTATTACAATGTAGAATTTGCCTGGTGTGTTTGTAATACTTTAAACATTTTAATTCTAGAATATCTAGTCAATACATACTTGCATTTCTTTTAAAAAAAAACTTATTTCATTATCATCTGGTAATATGTCTTTTCAGATTTGCAATTTCTCTGTCTCCTTCGTCACTATTATTTGGGTATCATTGCTATATCCCTATTAGCACCAATATACACTCACAACACGTCAATTTTTTATTCCTTAGTATAATTGTAGCTCTGTACCTACATTAATACTTTTATTCATAATTATTTGGACTCATCAGTATTAAAAGTTACTTTCTCCGTATCCTAGACACAAGTGGTTGAAGAAACCAAAAAATCACTTACGCATGAATGTATTTCCATTATTAATTTTAGTCTTTTTAACTTTCCAAAACCTATGGGACAGTGACAATTATATTTAAAATTGTATTTGCAAAAACTTATTAAAATCTAGTCATTTATGAGTAATATCTGATGAAATATGCCACGTAATGTCAAGATATATTTTGCATTAAAGTAGAATATTTTGCATAAAATGCAAATTTGAAAAATTATACTGACATCATTTCATCAATTACCCGAAAGAGACTAAACTATATACCCACGTTACTTACTTTAATTTATATATCTAATGATCTTTTTACTCAGTGTTGGAAAACAGTCCTTACATACATACATCCTTTGCAAGCCTATTATAACTGATGTTCTGTAGTTCTGTTAAAGGTATGTACAAAAAACGACTTACTTTGTATGAATTACACAAAATATAATGCATGCATAATTACGAGGTTGATCCATACTTTCCATATTTGCTGCTTTTAAGCATTATTTAATTGGATACTAGTCATATAAAGGGTTAGCTGGAATTTAAAATCCTTTTATAAGAATCATGACCAATCAATTACCTGGAACTATTACAAATCACTCGTTGTATAACGCTGTTAAGCGTTGTACCAATCCATCATTTAATGATCATTATGATTACAGAACCTTCTATCCGTCATGGATTGAAACTGGTTCTAAAGTGTTAACATATCATAAACTTATTAAAGAAGTTTTTAAAGTATCGGAGAAAGAAGTTAATGCTTTTATTGAAAAGAACAAGCCACGAAGGTCATCATTGAAATTTTATGAAGATTTACTTCATTTTGACTCAGAATTTTGCAAGGACTTGGTGTACTTTATCTTCAGTTTGCCAATTTTAGAATTTGATTTTCATCAATTCGATTTTATTACATTTAGTACAAAACCAGACTGTATCCTCAACGATAATGTTAAAAAGTTCCACTTTGAGAGTCAATTAATAAATGAAATTGAAGATAACGAAATCTGGAATTTCTTTAAAAATGTTGTTGAAGGTTCTAGGAATTTCGATATTATTGAAGGATTAACAGGGATGGCATTTCCGCCTTATAGTTCTGCATTCCATAGTGCTTTAAGTGAACCAAATCGTATATATGCATTTCTAACTAACATTGTCACTCCATTATGCTTTTTCATAAAAACTACTTTAGGAAAAGAAATATGCCCACTCTCGTCCAACGAATATATTACCAACCAAAACGAAAGAAGCCCATTCTTACTGGATCTATACTTAACTCTTAGGTCAGAATCAATATTTGGAATAGTAATAGATGTGACATGTACTATTGAAGTGAAATCATTTCCAATAATGTCAGCTTATTCAGGGCTAATGGAGGGATCCGGAATTTTTACAATATATTCAATTCCTGATATTTTGAGAGAAGAAATTATTCAAATGACATACAACAACACCAATTATGGAGTTTTGACAGATACTTATACAACAATTATCTTGCAAATTGATCTAGATCTATTTGAAGAAAAAAGGGAAATGCTCTATAAAAGAAAAGATGTCAAACTAATACCCTTGAAATATAAAATTGTGAATAATTTGTCACATTTTCCAACTATCAGAATGGCTTTATTCTATCACTTTTGTAAGTCCTCTGTTGTTTCGCTAGATCACTTAAAGGAAAGGAGAAGTAGAATATTTGATTTTAAAACATATTTGGGTATCTATTATTGTGATCTGCAAGTGGTATCATATTATACACAACACCCAAAGAAGGTGATATGGGGTGATCAAGATTCAGTTATTCAAAGTGGTATTTGTAATTCACAAGTATTTAAATTAAATGCTGAAATATTTAAAGAATTCTTAATGGTAGAAATAGAAGATAAAAAGAAACTTGTTGTTAAGGTATATGATGCTGACCTTTGTATACAAGCTAATCAAAAGGATGAAAGAAATATTTCTTATTTTCAGGCTCAAGATTCTTATAAGAAAACTTTCGTAGTCGAACGTCTGTTTTTACAAGAGTTGTATGAAGACAAAGAATTTAACAGTTGTTATATTCCACATAGGAGTGGATCAATTAAAGTGATGATAGATGAAGAGATAGCTGCAGAAGGCTATTTTACTCTTTTCCATTTTATTGAATGTAAGCCACTCCCTCGAGATATAGACACGTACAATAAAGCAAAAAGACAGTTAGATATTATCCACAGTCATGGAATAATACATGGCGATATAGCAAAGCGAAATGTTCTTTATTCACAAGATGAGAAGGTCTATATTATCGATTTTCAACATTCTAGAGATTCTAGAAAACAATATATGTTTTTTAGTAAGGAAAGTGATTTGGAAAATTTAAATAGAATATTCCATTTATCCAAGGATGATTAATAAAAAATCTTAAAAAAAAAATATGTTCTTTAATATAAAATATTTTGCAATAATTCTGAAGAGTCGTACTTTTTGTATAACTATGACTAAAGAAGTCACAGCATATGGAATTTGAAACTATTAGTTATTTCCTGCAACTCTACAATAAATAATATTCCCACAATATATATTTGATGATAAGATGTTTCAGAAGTATCTAATAAAGTTAACTCAATACACTTTTCTAAGCTTAATTTTAACTGTTCAGATCATTGATTTGGCTTAAAATAATAATCTATTGCTTCACTGTACTCTTTATTAATACTGAATAATCTAGTATATTGAGCCTTCTTAGCAATGTATATTAAGAGCTTATGTTGTCCGAAGAGAATTATTAGGAGAGAGCTTCTGGAACATAGGTATTTTCCATAATGACACAAAACCGAATAATTATTGCAGCATACCTAAAACTCCAAACTCCTTATATGTATCACAGAGTATTGCTCTATATAGAGTTAGAAGATGATTTGGGCCATGATTACCAGAGCTTGGTTATGATATAAATTATATATAGCACTAATTGTTACGAACTTCAATATGCAAAAAAGTATTGTCATAAAATATTATGTGTTGAGGTCATTGAAGAACATCTTCTTCTATACCTTCCAATTTTGAACCGAGAGCACTATTATAAAACCAAATCTTGGTCAATAAAATATTAATTGATTATAAGTTGTTGTAATTAAATTCAATGAGCCCTCAGTTACCAGAGCCTATCACAGAACACCCCTTATATAAAGCTGTTAAGCGAAGTATCAATCTATCATTAAATGATCACTATGACTACAGAGCATTTTATCCTTCTTGGCTTGCTGCTGATTCTAAAAGATTAACATATCAGAAAATGATTGAAGAAGTATTTGAAATATCGGAAGAAGATGTGAAAACTTTTATTGATAGAAACAGACCACTAAGATTATCTTTGAAATTCTATGATGATTTAGCTTCATTTGACATAGAATTTTGCAAGGATATTATGCATTTTGTCTTTAGTTTGCCTATTTTAGAGTATGAATTGCATGAGAATTTATGGCATTTTAGGCCAAGATCTAAGAGAGGAAAGGAACTTGATATTAACGTAAGAAAATTCAAATATAATGGTAAATTAACAAAGGAAATTGAAGATAATGAGATTTGGGAAGGCTTCAAAGATATTGTTAATAGTTCTAAGAATACGGATATTATTGAAGGGCTAAGTGGTATTGCATTTATACCATACTATGAGGCAAGCAATAATACTTTAGCCGAACCAAATTATGCATTTACATACTTAACATATGTTGTTAACCCATTATGCCACTTCATGAAAGCTACTATGAGAAAAGATGTCTATCCGATCTTATTAGATGATTTTACTAATAATCAAGGTTCTGATGGTAAATTATCACCAGATATAATTTTAAGTATAAAGAGTAATAATAGTCCCGAATGGAAAACGTGTTGTACAATTCTAGTAAAGAGATTTCCTATAGCTCCTCTAGGATATGAGCTATCTGAAGGTTCTAGATTCTTTACTATGGATATAATACCAAGTTATATGAAAGAAAAAATTATACATATGATACATTATAAAACAAATTACGGGGTATTGACAGATACCTATATATCCATAATCCTCACGATTGATTTGGATGTATTTGAAGCCAAAAAAGAAGTTCTTCATGCAAGAGAACACAGGAGACTTATACCCTTGAGGTACAAAGTCATAAATAATTATTCACACTTTCCTAGTGCAAGAATGGCCCTTCTTTATCATTTCTCTAGATCCGTTGTTGATTTGGATGATAGGGAAAGAAGAATGGTTGAATTTCAAGAATATATGAAAAAAGACCATCTTTATTATCTACAGAGGTCTACTGAGAATAGTTTTTCGAATTGGCCCGATAATGAGTGTGAGCTTTCCATTTCATCTATTGAACGAAACCTTCAGAAGAATGTTATATGGGAAAAGCCGGATTCTGTGATTCAAAACGGTATCTATAATTGTCAGATATTTAAATTGGATGCAAAGCATTTTGAAGAGTTCTTTTTAGTAGAGGTAGTTGAGAGCATGAAAATTATTGCTAAAGTATATGACCCTATTATGTGCCAGGAAGCCAACGAAAAGTACCTAACTAGGAGAGATTGGCGCTGGGCTCAAGATGCTTATAAGAAAACTTCTGCAGTCCAACATCTGTCTATACAAGAGTTGTATGAAGACAAAGATTTTAATAGTTGTTATATTCCACATAGGAGTGGATCAATTACAATTATGATAAACGAACGGATAGCAACGAAAGGCTATTTTACTCTTTTCTATTTTATTGAATGTAAGCCACTCCCTCGAGATATAGAAACGTACAATAAAGCAAAAAGACAGTTAGAAATTATCCACAGTCATGGAATAATACATGGTGATATAGCAAAGAGGAATATTCTTTATTCACAAGATGAGAAGGTCTATATAATCAATTTTCAAAATTCCATAAGGGAAAAATATTCTGGGAATCTGAATATTAGTAAGGAGGTAGATATGAATAATTTAAATACAATATTCCTTCGTTAAGTTTGGTTCAATAGGTATTTTTGAAAGTTATTCAACAGAGAGATGAGAAAACAAAACTTCTTTTGAAATCTAAAAGGAAGAATAATCGAAATAATGGGGTAGACCAATGTTCATATTTTCATAAAAAGTTCTTAATTAATTGAATTTTTGCTAATTTAAACTCGTATAGGGATTATTAGGATGTAAATAAGAAATTATAAAATCTTGATGATTCTTAATTGGAACAGATAGAGAAATAATAAGTGACACAAAACTGATTTTATTTAATCTCATTTTGCAGCAAAAATGTATCCTTTCTATCATTAGTACACTCAAAGCTTTACCATCATTTCAAGTTAATCTTTCGAGTATTCCATACGAAGTTGACATTAATTGATTACTAAATTGAAAAATAATATCTAGCTGTATTGATTAGTAATAATGGACGACCGATTACCTGATATCATTACAGAGTACCCTTACAGAGCACCCTTTATTTAAAGCTGTAAAACGTTGTACTGATATTCAAAAAATGTTCAGTATGACTATAGAGTGTTTTACCCATCATGGAATTTTACTGAAAATAAAATATTAACCTACAATTCAATTATTAAAGAAGTATTTGATTTACCCAATGGTGATGTGGAAGAGTCTATTAAGAACTATGAACCCCAGGTATCAACTGCATCATTATTTTATGCATTGAGTCCATTTAATAGTGGAATGTGTAAAGCTATTGAATACTTTTGTATTTAGTTCACCTATATTAGAATATGGCCTCCGCGGCTATCACATATATACTATCGCTCCAAAATGAAAAGAAAATAAATTAAGCAAAGGCTTTGGAGAATTCAATTATAAGGTAGAAATTAAAGATAGATTGTACTATTGGTAGAAGCATTCATTACTTCTACAAATAACCAAATTATTTATTTGGTCTTGTGTTTAAAAAGACATGTAATAGGCAGCATCAGAAGCCATAGTACTGGACCCTAGAATTATAAAATAAAACAAATATTGCTATATGTCCAAGTGTATCTATTCCTATGATAATTGAAGAGTATCATATTGCTATACTCTGAAATATGGTACATTTAAAACAAAGTTAGAAGGCGAATAGAAATCCAGAGTCATAATATATCATAACAAATTATAATTAACTATTTTCGATACATTGGGAATTTCTCCAATTAACCTAACTTAGAGCTTCAATCTTGCTTACTCCATTTCAGTCTCCACTATCAACTAACTCTATTCTAAATATTTGCATCAAAATTCTTGTGCCAGACACTTCCTTTTGAGTTTTACAATATGATTTGGAGAATTTAGATTCAAGTTGCAAACCTCTTATCCAGTCCTAATAACTACAGGTGTAATTCAAATAATTGACTACTCTTTTTGTCAATAGATTCTACTTATGTTAGATTTGGCGATAAATAACCTTAAGTTGTGATTGTGAATTTTTGATGTGAGTCACAATAGCATCATTACAAGATCATGGTTTGCTTAATGAACATTATATGGACTCTTATAGTTCTACTTGCGGGTTTGAGTTGGAGATTCTTCTGTAAGAATGACACCGGATATGATATTCAAGATGCACATTCTGTTTTCCAAAATATTGATCTCATTGGTGAGTTCTTAACGAGATCTTATTTACCAAAATGGGACGTCTATTCAGAAAATAAGATTCGTGATGACTTTGATCCAAGGTTAATTTTAGGTCTTTATCTTCATAAATTAAATTCTCATTGGAAAGATCCTAAGCATGGTGCATTCACTTTGGATTTCTCATGGAGCTTTTTAGTTGATCCCAGTAAAATTGTTGACTACAATAACAGCCTGGACTTTAGAAAATTTAAGGTTACATTTGAAAACAATTCTAACTTTAATTTTAATCATCCAACCTTTCCAGTAGAGAGTCTACATCCAGTCGACGAGGATCTCTCAGAAGAGATTAGAAGTATTGTTGGACTTTCATATTTATTGACTACTGCAGATACCCCACAACGAATTATCTTTCTTGGCTTGGGATCAAGCTTAGTTGATATTCCTTTACGGAAAGCTCAAGAACCAACTATAGTTATGAAAAATCTAGTTCTTAACTTATTGACTGAAAATCATGCATCCTACTTGAGATTGAAAGATGAAGTAATTCGTTTTAATCTAAATATAAACATGCAAAATATTACTGGCAAATCCCAACATGCTTGTTTAGAGAACGGTGGTTCCAGAATGAAGAACCTTACTAAGGAAGACTTCTATTTTAATAAGCTGGAAGTAAATTCTTTTAATTTCCATTCTAAAAATGCTAGTAGTAACAATTCGAAGTATTTCCATGAAGCTTTAATCACAGGCTCCAATGAAGGCGGTCATTATGATTGGAGGTTTTTCAAGACATTATCATATTCCTCGTATGAACGACAATCTATTTTACATAGATTGACTAGAACATGGCTAAGGTTCTCAGAATCTAGTAAGATTAAAACATGGCTAGCCCATGGATCTCTATTAGGATGGTACTGGAATGGGTTAAATTTACCTTGGGACCAAGATATAGATGTCCAAATAACCATGTCTTCATTAATGGAACTTGCATTAAAGTATAATCAAAGTATTGTTGTTGACTTGGACGAAAATGATATAAGCACTGGTACTAGTGTATATTTAATTGATGTTAGTTCTAATATCTTTAATAGAGAAACTAGTGATGGATTAAATACAATTGATGCAAGGTTTATTGATGTATCTAGCGGTATGTATGTTGATATTACAGCTCTTACATATAGAGACGATATTGACACCTCGGAATTTTCTTTAAAGAAAATGAAAGAGTTCAATCAAATGCTAGACTCAGATTTCGTATCTAAAGAGAATTCAAGAACCATCGATAAAGAACAACTACATAATGAACTACAGGCGACTAAAAAATCTCTTATAAAGAATAATATGTTGTTAAATTGTAAGGATAATCATTTCTATAAATTAGAAGAGCTCACTCCATTGGTTCATACGATGTTTGAAGGATATGGTGCCTACGTCCCAAATAATTTCAAAGCTCTACTCAAACGAGAATACAGTCATGGCTTATATAGTACACAACATGAGGGGTATACATATAGACCTGTTCTTGATATTTGGGTCCCTAGTTATATTTGCAAGAAGGATCCTATAGGGAATAGTTGTCAGGATCAAAATACATTGTTAGAAGCAAATTATACAAAATCAATAACAAGTAAACGTAGGCAAGAGAAGCTACCAAAATTCTCACCTTCAGATGATTGGTTTCTCCCAGTACCTCCAATACGCATAGATCAATGGATCATAGATAGAAGCAATCAAATCATGGATATTCTCCGCTATAGTAATATGTACAAGTAATTAATAGATTATCTCCAAACTTATTCTAATTCTTCTATCTGTTTAGGCATAAATTCGATGTCGTCGCTCTTTCTAGCATCTCTTCCTCCCTTTGAGATATCTGTTCCCATTCTGGAAATTGGCCATATGACACCTACAACTTTACCAAGAACTAGACCCTGACTGACAGGCCCAAAATTATTCAGATCGATTGAATGGAAAGTGTTGTCTCCTTCTAGCCATAAATGATTACGAGGAACGTTTACCTGGGGTCTTAAACTTGGAGGACTCTTTGTGTTGATGATTTCACCCTGTAATCCGGTGACTCTCTTCGTCACCACTTTTTCTGGGTCCTCTGGCGACCTAAACACTACAATATCACCTCTTTTGAAAGAATCCGGCTTCTTTAAGTTAAATTTCTGAACTAGAACAATATCGTTTGCTGTGGACTCCAAGCCAGGATTGAACGTCGGAGTCATCGAAAACCCTGTGATTCTATATGGCAGATAAACATGACTAGTAAAAGTATATAGCACCGGAAACCAAGTTAATGTTATTAAAGCTGTTCTAATCCCTCTAGGAATTCCATTATTCTTCAGCATTTCATCTAGTTTTATACAACGTGCTTATTCGATAAGAGAATGTATGAGATATTTGAATTTTCAATATCGACTTTCGATTTAGGAAAATTTCACCAAATTTGCAATCCCTACCATTTTCTATATAAACACAATAATATTACCATTATTATGTCTCAGAGCAGTGTGCTTGATCAGATATTGTTAGAGGATATCGCTCGTTTTTGTCCCAATCAATTCTTAGCGTTCCATCAATGTATGGCTAAACCAAGTGCAGAAAACAAATACTGTGCTATGGAACAGTATAACTTGTCAATGTGCATTAGAAAAGACGTTCCTTCGTTTCAGAAGATTCAGGGTGTGTGTGCTGGCAAGTTACAAGCTTATGAAGCTTGCTTAAAGATGAATGGCAGTGATGTTAAGAAGTGCAGTGATGACTTGAAAAGCTTACGGGATTGTGCTTTTGATTCGTTGGAAAACTAGCTTATTTGACAGGTTTCTACTTCTACATTGATTGAAGATACTTCGGTGCCAAATAAGGCTATATTACTTCTACAATAGTGCTTTAAATTCAGTTTTCAGTGGATTATCGTCTTTAGTATACGATAGCGTAAATATATATTCAATACACATAAAGTTCCAAATAATAACAGCTTAGTTAGCCAAATATTTCTGAGGAACATTGTTTAAGTTGATATCTGAAAGATAAAGTTTGGTGACTTCTCTGATCTCAGGAGAAACAGTATGTGTTTCCTCCATTTCGTGGTCATGGTGTAACATTTCATGCTCAATATCTTCCTTATGTTTAATTAACACATCAGGGTCATTATTAGCGTGGTATTTATTCCAGTGATGTTCTTCGTATTCACTTTCGAAATCAAGATGGTGTCCTTGTCCGTAGCCAAAATCTGGTAAAATCCCTCTTTTTTCAGAAAATTGCCTCCACTCCTGCAAGCTTATTTCACCGTCGTTATTGGTGTCTATTAACTTCAATATTTCTTGTACAACATAATCCTTTGCTTCTTGGGTGATTTTCAAGTCATTGTGGGTATGTTCCCCCATACCAGAACCATCACCTACAATAGATTCCCTTAATAACCCGTATAAGTTAAGAATATCAGCTTTGGACCAAGTACCCTTAGCTTGCATATCGTGTAGCTTGAAGAACGTATCAGTGTCATATTGATCCAATTGATGTTCTTCGAGCATATGCCAGTTCTGCCAGCTCAAAGTGTCTGGTTTTTTCTTTGATTCTTCGTGTGATCCATGAGCGCATGTAACTGCAGCCATCAATAACCCTACAAGGATCTGTAACTTCATATTCAATTGTAAATCAATAGTTAATTTCGTCAAGGTTCATCTAATGCCGGTGATTTTTCAGTGCATACAACAAAGTAAGTCCTGTACATAGCACATCTATACTTAGTAAAATCTGATGATAATCATATACCATATCAAATATACTAGACACTAATAGTTATACAACAGCTTAAATGCTGTATATTACAGTAGAGTTAAAAAAATTCCAATAAAATCCTGTCTTTATTCGATGTCATTCAAACCTATGAAGGATTCTCTTCACCGAGGTCATTAAAGATTTCATTAAGATACGGCAAGTTAAACCTCATTGGTTCTGTTTGTCGTTAGACACCTAATTGGCTTAATTTTGGTCATAGAATCAACTATCAAGTCATATTTTGGGATAATTAATGGATGTTTCTAAGACTATTTAATATTGTCCTGTATATAGATTCCCCAGATATGGAAATTTAATTATCATGTTCTATAAGAGTCACCTTCACTAAAGGGTCATTATATCTAGTTAAAGCTATATAGAATGGAAAATATAAACCTACCAGTCAAAACTACCACCTCGAGAGTTGGTAGAGATAACCAGCGATACAATCCGGAAACTGGAGCTAGAATGGTTGCAGGATGTATTTGCTTAAATGACACTAAAGATAAAGTAATTATGATCCTGTCTTCAGCTCACAAAGGTAAATGGGTACTTCCTAAAGGTGGAATTGAACTAGATGAAGGTGAAGACTTTGTTGTAAGCGCTGTTCGTGAAACCTGGGAAGAGGCTGGTGTCGAAGGCAAGATCACAACTAAACTTCCTATGGTACTTGACTCCAGAGGTAAGAAGGCCCCAGTATTGGAAGGAAAAGAGTTTGATCCTAAGAAAACTATACCAAAGAGTGAATTCCACTTTTATGAGATGATAGTTGACAAATTAAGTACCGAGTGGCCAGAAGCTTCCGAAAGAGAAAGAAGATGGTGCACATACTCTGAGGCCAAACACGAGCTATTAAAAGCCAAAAGACCAGAGCTAGTGCAGGCATTGGACTCTTCGTGTATTTCTAAGGACATACAGGCTCCTGTAGATAAAGATTTATATTGAGTTAGTATATTGTATTATTGTTATAAATTTATATATTCGTATCTCCCTTCGTTATTTAAATAATCCTCCCATAAGGTTTGCCAACATATTTTGACCACCCTGGGACTGTCCTAAGTTTAAATTGAAGTAAAACTTTCCCAAATAGTCAACACTATTTTTTAGCTCGTTAGAAGTTACTACTTGCTTGTATTGGTCGTATAATTTCATGAACTTCTGGCCAGAGTTTTCTTTCTTTAAGGTGATCACTAATAATTGTAAAAAGTTGATCAATGGGAATTTATCTTCGTAGAAAACAATTTCTGAATCGTCTTGCTTCACAACTTCATAGTTACTATAATCTTGGGTCAACTTGTTAATAAACACAGTTAATGCCTCTTGAGTAAATTTGATATTCTTCAAATAGGCGTAGTTGATCACAGCTCTGCTTAAAAATAAACCAGCATCTTTATCCGGACTTTGTTGAAACCAGTTGTATAAAAACCCAACATAAAGAGGAACAGATTCATGTGTACCTAATACTAAATGGGTTTCAGCAAATGCAAACACTTTTTGCCTTTCATCTTCCTTTCCTTCTTGTTTACTAGCATTTAAAAACTTGGCACCAAATACATGATGCAATTCTGAGTCTCCAAATTTGGAGCTGTTATTTATCTGAGACCAGCTTATAGCAGCCCTTGATAAATCTGGTAACGTGGAGTCGGTGTCTGGTAAGTAATTGATCAATTCAATCAATTTGAGCTTACAATTCTTATACTCAACATTATCATATGTAAGATTAGCTTCGGTGTATACTTGGATTAAATACGTAATTAAGTCACTGGCAGATGCGTATTCCTTCTTGGATGATAAAGTAGAAGAACCCTGGTACAAGATTTCGATTGCTTCCTTGTACTGCTTAGACTTCACATATCTGTTGGTAATAGTTCTCAAAGTTTGATGAGCTTCATAATAAGCACCTGTTTCTATTTTCGATTTGAAACGAAGAATTGTTCTTTCCAATTTAGCATCAGACATTATAAAATATTCTAAGTATGAAATGTATTTGGTAATATGTGATCGCTTAAACTATAGTGGTACGGATTTTTTGATTTCCGAAATTTGGCTAAATTTCCATTCTCACTGAAAATTTCGCTGTATATGAAGAATACAATAATGCCACTAATATTGGTGTAAATTTGGCCTATATACGTTTAGAGATATTGGATATTATGTAGAAGATGAAGAAGCCTCAATTGGGTTTTTAAAGATTTTCAGAAAACGAAAAGGTTGAAATATCAAGATTACAGGATCTTTATAAGTTCTCTTTAACCCAGTTACTAAAAGTAGCTTTACGTAATTGAATATTTTACGATAAAGGCAAGATTTGGTTCATTATTTATATGAACAGAAAACCTTGTATATTTATATATGATTATAAACTAGATCAATAAGTATATTAAGAAGTAATTACTATGGAAGAACATTCCAAAAACTTTGAAGTTTAAAAATAGAAGTAATTGAAATATAAATTTCATTGCTATTACTTATTATCATATAAGATAATACCGTTCTATCATATTTTGATTAAGAAAAGCATGATAATTCCGGTAACTTTATCTAAGATATAAAATAGATGCTTATCTGAAAAACTAGATCGAAAGATAAATAGGTTGATTAATTTAAATTTAAATTAGAGATATAAAAAAGTCTACAATGGTTCAATGTACGACAATTAAAGTTGTTATTTGGAATCTTCTTCTTAATTAAATGTTAATTAAATTACTATTTACATTAATGATTTTATGTCCCTTTTCGTATATTTCTTCTGCAAGAATCTAGCCATTGATCGCATAGATACAGACATCACCGCCAACAAAACAAATGACCCACTGTAAATCGTTTTATTATACCATTATCATCCAATTGATATACTCTTTAACATTAGTACTTGACAGATGCAAAAAAAAAAAAAGTACAGGGCACTTGATTTTTTGACGGTTTCCTTCGAGCGCAAAAATGCATTGGGGGATGCTATTCTTGCAGCAATCTGGAACCAAAGGATGGTATCTTTATTTTACAATCCAGAATTCAATAGGTTGGCTCTCCAAGGGTTACTGTAGTTTTTGACATTTGGATCATTCAATATACTGAAATTGAATTATCATTTGATTATTTCAAAAATATAAGAATCAATGCTGATAATTTTAATATAATACAAGAGCCTTAAAAAATCTACTTAACTTTGCTATATCTTTCTGAGAAATACTGTATAAATAATACCCTACCCTTCTTGTACAATATAAATGAATAAAAGAGAAATAAATTACTGGAAATACGTGAATTAAAAATCAAAGTAACAATCATTTATCAAAGATGGAATATGGCAATATGCTCAACTTATTAAAGAACAATTTACCACATAATACCTATACTGTATTACTTCTCATTTTCGAAAACAGATGCTTCGATGTTATCGCGGTCTATAAGTTTATATTCTTGCAATCTTCGAGGAAAGTTTTCAAGAGAAAGGTCAGGAAAATTCTCCTCTATTTTTTTCATCAATTCATCATATAATATCTTGTAACCATTACCATTGAAATGAACACCATCGGATAATAAGTTTTCTAAATTGCAGGTATCACTTAATATTTCTTCTTCGGTATAGTTATTGTACTTTCTAAAAGCATTCCATAAATCTATAAACGGAAGATTTTCTTTTTTTGCAATCTTTTCTACGATCTTTGAATATTCAAGTATCTGCTTGTTAGTAGAAATTCCTATTTCCTGTGCTGATACAGGATCATATAAGGCTGGTCCGATTAGAATAAGGTTAATGTTATATTTACGAGCAGTATTAACCATTTCCAAAAGATTGGATTCAAATTCCTCTATTTGAATACGTTGAATAGTATTCCTGGCATCATTTGTGCCTAAAAATATGGTCATCAATCTAATTTTTGAATATTCAGTTATCTCTGTTTGGAGAACCCTAGGTAATATGTATTTAGCCCATGCAGTATTATAGCCACCATAACCACGATTTAAAACGTCTAGTCTCCGAACAAAATGGTTTTGTAAACTTCCTCCTAGGGAAAATCCTCTGTCTGTATCGAAGCAACGTTGTGTAATAGAATCACCAAATAGAATGATTTTATCGTATGAGAATGGTTGCATTATATGTGAAACAGAATAAATACCTATTATTTGAAATTTTGAGCCTTTACACGGACTATGATCTAATAATTCTAATAACGGAATTTGCAACTCCTCTTAATTTCTCTCCAGTAAATGTTACGAACACTCTTATTGTTCTATAACATAAAGTTCACTTAATTTTCTTGATACACCCTCCGTGTTATATGCACTCTGATTGATGACGGAGCAATACATCGAATCGGGAAGCACTTTCCTTTCGCAGTTTACTAAATCCATAACACATATTGTGGGGTTACTTTAGGATAGGCGTCCGCTAATTATCAATAAATTTTCCTAAATACTCCCCCCATTTAAACAATGATATATTAGTCGAAGGAGATTTCTACTGTTTTAGGACTTGTTACAAAATTGAGCTATATATACCGGTATTGCATCCCATATTTCAATTAATAATTACAACAAGAATGGTTCATTTTGAAAGTTCAACATATGTTGAGCTGGTTCTTAAGAACTGGCAATATAGAGAAGCTAATACAAAAAGTTGGAAGAATTCAAAGCCAGGTGAAATTACTGAAATTTATGCTGATTTGCTAGCAAATAAAGAAATCCCTGATCCTTTCATGGATATGAATGAAAAGGAAGTTCAATGGGTTGCTGAAAAAGATTGGGAGTACGAAAATAGTTTCGATGTTCCTTCATCATCGTCAAACTTGAAAAACCATGAGCTTATATTCGAAGGCTTGGATACCTTTGCTTCTGTGTATTTGAATGGTAAGCACATATTAGATACTGACAACATGTTTAAACAGTTTAAGGTTAATGTAAGTGATTCGGTTAAATTTGGAGCTAGAAATTGTTTGAAAATTGTGTTTAAAAGTGCTCTTTTGACAGGAAGAAAGCTAGAGAAACAACATGGAAGATTAAATTGTTTCAATGGTGAGCCTAGTAGATTGTATGTTAGAAAAGCACAATATCATTATGGATGGGATTGGGGTCCAATATTGATGTCATGTGGTCCTTATAAGCCAGTAAAATTTATCTCTTACGACTCAAGAATTGAGGACGTTTATGTTAAGCCTATAATTAGAGATGATAATACTGTTCTAGTCGATGTGATCTCTGAAATTATTACAAATACTTCTGAAATTTTGAATATAGAAGTCTCTGATCCGTCTGGAAATGTGGTAATCTCAAAGCAACTTAGCGTATCAAACACTGGCTCTTTTAAAGAAACTTTTGAAATTGAAAATGCTGAATTATGGTATCCTTTAGGTGTAGGAAAGCAGCCATTATACGAATTTAAGCTTACTTTTGGTAATCAAAATGTTATCAAAAATATTGGTTTGAGAAAGGTTGAATTAGTCCAAGAAGAATATGATGACCAGGAGGGAACTTCTTTCTATTTTAGAGTCAATGGGGTCCCAGTATATATAGCAGGTTCTAATTGGATTCCTGGTCATTCTATTTTAACTCTTTTAACTGATGATGACTACAGAAAATGGTTAAAATTGATGGTAGATGGGAACCAAAATATGATCAGAGTGTGGGCTGGAGGTTATTATGAATCTGATTTTTTTTATGAAGAATGTGATCGTTTGGGTGTCATGGTGTGGCAAGATTTTATGTTTGCCTGTGGACAATACCCAGGTTATCCAGACTTCCTTAGAAATGTTAAAGATGAAGCAATTCACCAAATTAAAAGGCTAAGAAACCATTGTTCCATGGCTTTGTATGCTGGTAATAATGAAGATTATCAGGTAGCTGAACAAAGAGGATTGGAGTGGGATAGAGATGATAAATCTGGAGATTATACCAAAACTAATTTCCCAGCTAGGACAATTTACGAACGTATCTTGCCTGATTTAGTTAGTGAACTCTGTGCTGAAGTTCCATACCATCCTGGTTCTCCTTGGGGTGGAAATGGTACAGCAGATCCAACAATTGGTGATATACATCAATGGAACGTCTGGCATGGAAACCAAGAAAAATATCAGGATTGGTACAAACTAGGAGGTCGCTTTGTATCAGAATTTGGTATGGAAGCCCTTCCTTGTAGAAAAACCTATGAAGACTGTATAACTGATCCTACAGAGTTATATCCTCAAAGCGAGATGATAGACCATCATAATAAGGCAGATGGATTCGAACGTCGGCTTGCTTTATATGTAATTGAAAATATTAAGGTTGAGGGATTGGATCTTGATTCTTGGATCTACGCTACTCAGTTGATGCAACTGGAATGTCTTGGTTATGCCTATAGATGTTGGAGACGACAATGGCGAGGAGACGGTCAAAGATATTCAGGAGGTGCAATTGTTTGGCAAATTAATGATTGTTGGCCAGTTGCATCCTGGGCACTTGTTGATTTTTACAGAAGACCAAAGTTAGCTTATTACTCTGTTAAGAGAGAAAGTCGGGAGGTTGGAGTTGGCATGTACAGAATTGAGAAAAAGTCCACTCCAGACGAGAAAGTGGGTATATCTTCAGAGGGCCCTCCCCATGATTATTCTAAGAGCGAATATTACGTTGATTTTTGGGGTGTTAACTCCAGTTTAAAGGATGTTCCTGCAGTCTTAAAGGTTGATTTATACGATGTCACCGATGGGAAAAAGATAGATCATTTACCAGATAAGGATGTTGTATTAAAAGCTAATCAAACCACCGAACTTATTTCCAATTACCATATTTCTAATAAAATTCCAGTGGTGGTTTATAGTCGGTTTATTTCAAAGTCTGAGGGGTCCATAATTGCTTCTGCTGCTGATTGGCCACAACCTCTCAAGTATCTCAAATTCAATAATAGAGAAGTAAAAGTAAAAGTTGAAGACGATAAGGTGATATTAACCTCTAATAAGCCAATTAAAGGTGTTGAAATCTTGCTTGAAAATGATCTCTTCTTAGAAGATAATGGGTTCGATATTTTTCCAGGGGATACAAAAGTCGTTGGAATCAAAGGCTTAAAGAAGACTGATAAAGTTAATGTAAGGTATTACATGAAATAGTAACAAATGAAGATTAGCAATATAAACCTTTGCGAGTAATCCGATTAATATTGACATGTTCACCAAGAATACTGAAAGAGATCGAAAGCTAATGGAAAACCAGAACTGGTTGGCTTGTTATAACTTATATCTTATAGCAGTAAATCTGAATGATAATTTCCCACTTTAATAATCGGAATGTATCATACTTCTTTTGTAACTGGAAAGATGAATTAAACCAAAATAATCAACTCCAGCCCTCGTAGTAGTATGAAGTTTTGTTAGCCCTTTGTTTTAATTTATCTCACATACACATATATTGTTTGCTCTTTGTTTGTAAGGATATATGACTTCTAACTGCATTTCTGACTTAAACGATTTGTTTAAGTGTAATTGATTCAAATAGATTCTTTCATAATAAATTACCTTCAAATTAGTAATGTAATTACCCTTAAGTTATTCGTTAAATAGAATAGTTGGTTTACTCTTTGATGCTGGGATTAAAGTGGATTTCTTTTGAGGAGGATTTCGATTAAATAGTACTAGACAGCCACGCTATTTTCAATACAACTTTATCCATGAAAAGCCTCTTTAAAAATATACTCAAGATTTCGCATATCATTCTTCATACCTCTTTCATTATCAGGCTCATAGCTAGCACTTGAAAAATCAATTATATACACTTTCTCATCCTTCGAATATAGAATATTACGTTCCGCAATATCATGGTGAATAAGCCCTGCTCTATGGATAATTTCTAACTGCTTCTGTGCCTTTTTAAGCGTAGTAAGGTCTTTGGGTAATGGCTGATTCTCAATGTATTTGAAAATATTAGTAAATCCAGAACAACTAATAAAGTCATCTATAAAAAGAAGAAGACTAAGATTTCTTTGGTCATAAGCCACAGAATTGAATTCCAGTTCTTTATTTAATTTTTTGTAACACTCTAATTCTGTTAAGTAATTTTTCAAGCTTCCGGTGAGTTGTAAATTGACATAATCATCTCTCTTATCTATAAAACAATCAACGATATTATTTTGCCAACTGACAGTTTCAAACAGAAAGCTTTGTGAAAACCAATTATGCATTTTCACAGCAATTTTCGTATCAGTTACTCTTTCATTTATATAGTCTAACAATTGCTTTGTCTCAAAGACATAAACATTACTATTATAGTAGTCTCCCTTCTTTATTACTTTTACATCTTTTGATTCTAGTAAAACAGTTTTGTGCATTCCATATCCTTGTTTACATATCTCGCCAAAATGGTTCGTTCTAATATTTTCGAAATACTCATTATATTCTGTATCTTGGTTATACGTATCAGATATAGAAGTGGGTAAACTCGCATTTGGGTTACCAGAAAATATCTTACCTGATTGGGAACTAACACCGGTAAGGTTCATTAAGTCAGTCCTTTGCTCTTGTTGTGTAGAATCTTCATGAGGTGAATTCTTAAGAATGGCTTCTTGAGCTAGCGAGACTTTATCAAAATTAAACGTATTAGATCTAGAAGAGGGTAAACTAGAATTAGAATTACTTGAATATAGTTCAGTTGGTTGAGAACTAAATGTATTATTGGCAAGCTCATCTACCTTTTGCGGATTCTGTATGTTAGCCCTATTTAGACCATCATCTAGAAAAACTTTTTGACGACTTAGTTCACGTATTGCAATCGTTTCTTTGTAGTATAAATTGTTTAAATCTTCAGGCACTGAAGCACTCGTCACATTAGAATTCTTTATATGACCTTCCCGTATGTTTGCGTTCCTTTCTGCGGCAACACCATCCGGTAACTTGTAGTACTTCTCTAAAATTTCCATTTTCTTTCTAACTTCTTTCAATTCTTTCTCTGTTCTTAAAGAACGGTAATTAAAATCTAAAAGGTATTCCCTAACAGTAAGTTCACCAGAATGATAACTAGCAACGTTATAATTTATCGGGATATCTCTTGGTTTAAAATCAGCACCTTCTTTTAACTTACCTTTAATTTCTTTCTCAAACCTTTCAAGATCAATTATAATAAAAATAAACGTATATGAATCAGATAAAATACCTCTGTCTATCCTATGGCTGATCATCTCAAGTTCAAGTTGTTTAAGGTATTTCAGAAGAGCTTTTTCATTAGTTCCATTATCTATTTCAGGTTCATCTTCAAATAACTTCCCTATATTAAATGTCCCGTCCGGAAGATAATATTCATACATTATTGGGAATTGTTTGAATTCATAACAACAAAGCATCTGAGACGTTCCTTTTAAATATAAGGCACTATCGACATATTTTATATTATCCGAAGTGAACTCATTATGTATTCTTTTCTTTTCAAAAGTAAGCTCGCATCTTTCTCCAGATATTTCTTGTAATAATAAACATAATGGCTCAATAACTGATTGGTATGAGTTCTTCAAATCTTTCACATTTTGACAATCTCTTGGCCTCACATTGAAAGGTCGTACCCCGGCAATGGTTAACCGTCTCGAGATATCATCTATAGTATCTCTGCATTCCTCTTCATTGATTTCCACGTGCTTATACCTAAAATTGCCTATTGTAACACCATATGCCCCCAAAGGCGTTGGTCTATTAAATAAAAGCAGTTCCAGAGTCCTAGCGGTATCCGAATACTCGTACTCAAATATTGGTAATGACATATAAAATTTGAAAAACTTTCGAATTAGTAATTTGTCTTTTTTCATTTCATTAAATAGCTCGTCTAAAATTAATTGAAAACACTTTCGATAATAAGGAATATCATCCGTTACTCCAAACATAAATTTAATAATCGAATCACTTGAGCTAAGAGAAGTTTGCCATTCTGGATTCCAACTACGATAATCGTAAAATCCATAAGTTTTTTCCGGCAAATAATCCTTTTTTAATTTTATCTTCTCACGAATTAGCTTCACTAAGTACTTTCCTGCTAGTTCTATTTTGTGAATATCTTCATCAATAATAGCAAAGATGTTTTCATCAAGTTCCTCTTCAATTTCATCAGTATCTTCGTCCATTATTTCAGTTGCTACTTTTTTACCTTCACTTCCATCTTCTTCTCTTGTTTTTAGTCCCGTAGATTTCTCTGTTTTCTCCTTACTCTCTTTATCTGTACCTTCAAAAGCAACAGCAGTATTTTCCTTGACATTTTTACGTCTTCTTTTCTGCTTCTGGATTTCGTAGTGAATTCCTGATTCAAAACGTCTTTTGACACCTTTCTTTAATTGTTCATTAATTACTGGTGATAAACTTTTTGTGCCCTTTGCTTCCTCAGCTTTATTGCTACTTCTAGTCCTAGCCATATTTTTGATTGAATCTAACATCAGAAATCAAGACAAAACCGCTTCTATTTAAATAGATATTATCAGAATATCGCTCACTTTATTGAAATTACCATAACTGGACATTAATGAGTATTCTGGGATAAATTTTTAAAACAGATTAAGAAATTATAAGTATGTTTCAAGTTTTGAATAAGGTAACTGCAGTAAAGTGGCGATTTTTTCTATTCTTGACAAATAAGATTTACGTATAGCTAAAATCCAATTCAAATATAAATCGAAACCTAAATCATAGCCTTGTGGTGTATTATATTCTACTTACTGCATTAAGTATTATCCAAATATTTGTAACTTTAATTTAGCTTTACAGTCGATTTTGTGTACTAGATTGCGAGATGTGTGAGGTTGTGGTTGTTTCATATTTTGTTTTACTTACTGGAGAAGGTCATTTCTTTCACTAAGAATAAATTCAAGATGTGGAGTAATTTAAATTAAAAGCTATGAGAAAATGAATGAGAGCAGATAAGAATATCGTTCCAACAATTTATCTCCGAGTAACCAATTTATGTCCGAAAAAGCCAATCTCTTCTCCATTTCAAATAGTACAGGTTTTCAACTGAGAAACTCTTATAGAGCACAGACTACTTTTCTTGTTGGTTATATCATCTTTTGAGTGATTTTGTTGATCACGTTGACGACAAAAAATTATCCCGGGCAAGGAATTCAAACAACTTAATTAAGGAATAATAGCCAAACGCAATTCATTTCAACTTATTTATTTGAAATCTCCTTGAAAATACATTTGAGATTGTATATATCTTGTTCCATAGCTAGTTTATTATCAGGTTCATGGCTAGCGTTAGAAAAATCAATTATATACACTTTCTCATCCTTCGAATAAAGAATATTACGTTCCGCAAGATCATTGTGTATATACCCAGCCCTGTGGATAATTTCTAACTGCTTCTGTGCTTTTTTAAACGTAGCAAGGTCTTTGGGTAATGGTTGATTCTCTATGTACTTGAACACATTTGTAAACCCAGAACAACTTAGAAAACCATCTACAAGGACAAGTAGATTAAGATTTCTTTGGTCATACACCACAGAATTAAATTCTAGTTCTTTATACATATTTTTGTACGCCTCCGATTTAAAAGAATCAAGATCTATTTTTTTATTTAATATTTTGTGACATTTTAATTCTGTTAAGTAATTTTTCAAGCATCCTGTAATTCGTAAATTGTGGTCGCTATCTCTAATATCTATGGTACATTTGACAATGTTATTTTCCAGTCTGACGCTCTTAAACAGAAACCTATTGGAATCTGGATTATGTACTTTTATGACAATCTTTTCAGAAGTCACACTTTCATTAATAAAGTCTACTAAATGTTTTGAATCAATAACATAAACATGACTTTTAGACTTTTCACCACCTTTTAATATCTTGACATCATTTGAATCTAAGGAAATATTTTTATGCATTCCAAATCCTTTTTTGCATAATTGCAGACGATACTTACATTGAATGTCAGCTATTTCATCCGTATATTCAGGATTCACATTGTAACTAGTATTTTGGGAAGTTGGTAGTTTAGCAATGGGTCTGATTGAAAATTTCTCGGGGGACTGAGAACCAGGTATATCATAAACAACTTTTTCAAAGTTAGCTTCTTGCTCCTTTGTGTTATTCCTTTCATTTAGTACATCTTCCAGAAAAATCCCTTGACTTAAAAGAACTATATCATTCCATTGTTTTGCGTATAAATCGAGTAAATCAGTCCCATTTCCAAAGGTACATACTGAAGAATCATATATATTTCTTCCTTCATTCTTCATCCTCTTCTCTCCGTACCTTCTTCTATCGCTGATATATTCTTCTCTCAACTTATAATACTTCTCGAGGTTGGCCACTTTTTTCCTAATCTCTTTCGATTCTTTCTCTGTCCTTAGGGAATGGTAATTAAAATCTAAAAGGTATTCCCTGACAGTAAGTCCACTAAGTCCACTAGAATGATAACTAGCAACGTTATATTTAATTGGGAAATCTCTTGGTTTAAAATCAGCACCCTCTTTTAAGCCACCTTTAATTTCTTTCTCAAACCTTTCAAAATCAATTATAACAAAAATAAACGTATATGAATCAGATAAAATACCTCTGTCGACCCTATGATACATCATTTGAAGTTCAAGTTGTTTAAGGTATTTCAGAAGAGCTTTTTCATTACTCCCAATATCTTTTTCAGATTCATCTTCAAATAATTTTCCTATATTAAATGTCCCGTCTGGAAGATAGTTTTCACGTAATATCGAGAAATTTTTGAATTCATATAAACATAGCATTTCAGATTTTCCTCTTAAATATAAAGAAGTGTCGACGTATTTTTTGTTATCGGAAATTAATTCTTTGTATATTTCTTCCTGCTCAAATTCGAGCTTACATTTGACTTTTGATATTTCTTGTAATAAAAGACATAATGGCTCGATAACTAATTGGTATGCGTTATCTAATATTGTATTTTCATTCACAGTTAATATACTTCGACAATCTCTTATTCTTACTTTTAAAGAGTTAACTGCAATAATACTTAGTTTGCGGGTAATAATATCAACACTTTTTCTACAGCTATCCTCATTGAATTTCATTAGCTTATTGTGGAAGTTGCCTATACTGTTCCCATATATTCCTAAAGGTGCCGGTCTGTAGTGTATTGTTATTTTCCGTATTCTAACTTGAAGTGGTTTAGCCGAGTATTCGTACTCAAATATTGGCAATGACATATAAAATTTGAAAAACTTTTGAATTAGTAATTTGTCTTTTTTCATTTCATTAAAGACCTCGCCTAAAATTAATTGAAAACACTTTCGATAATAAGGAATATCATCCGTTACTCCAAACATAAATTTAATAATCGAATCACTTGTGCTAAGAGAAGTTTGCCATTCTGGATTCCAACTACGATAATCGTAAAATCCATACGTTTTTTCCGGCAAATAATCCTTTTTTAATTTTATCTTCTCACGAATTAGCTTCACTAGGTACTTTCCTGCTAGTTCTATTTTGTGAATATCTTCATCAATAATAGCCATGATTTTCTCATCTACTTCATCCCCACTATCTCTGTCTGGTACTTCGTCGGAATCTTTCTTCGTATGCTTATCTTTGAATTCTTCAAACCTTCCCTTCGTTCTTCTATTACTCGCCCATTCTTTTCTGGCACCTTTCTCCAAAGTACTGACCCCTTCAGCAGTATTTACTTCAATATTTTTATGTTCCCTTTGAATTCTACTTTGCAATTGTTGCTTGATTCTCCGTGAAGATCTTCTTGTAGCCATATTTGGCTTTGGCTTTTGTATTCTGTCGTTTCGTTTAGTCCTAGGCATATTGCTGGTTTTATTAGCTCCATAAATTCTAGTATTATAAAGTTTTATTTCACCCAGAAAAAATTAAACACATCATTTTTTGGTTACTATTTAATCACAATAGTTTGCAATTTAAGGAAATTATAACGATGAAATTCTTTGTGTCAAACAGAATATGTCAACTATAGTGTAGCTAGTTTTTTACCCTCTTGGAAATGAGGTGAAGTAGGCAGGTGATTCATATACATATTCAAGCATCTGTTGTACGTTAAGATTTACGTATTATTATAAGGTATTATCAAATATGAAATTATTGTAATAATCCTTGATAACATATTTTTTGATAATAGTACGTTTTGTGAAACATTTGATTTCACATATCTTGGAAAAGCTGGAGCGTAAAATTTACGAATGGATTCTTGACAAACATAATTCGAAAGCTAACTTGATAGGAGGTTTGGTTATATTACTTAATTTTATAGCAGATATATCACGAATACAAATCATAGAGCATAAAAATTTAATTGACCCTCTAGCTCACTTCCGGAAATTTTCTTAACGGATTGATTGTTTCACATTTGTTGTATGGAATGATGGACATCAATTTCACTTTTAATATAAGCTTAACGTGTAAAGAAATGTAAAATATGATGTATAAAGTAGCTGCTCTGAAAAGATATTACACCTTTGATTCTTGATTATCCATGTACAAAATAGTAAATTTTGAGATTTAGAATAATAAATAGGGTGTTAATATGGTATTATCAACCCAGTGTTCATATGTTTTAACTTTATATGTGATTTTTATTTTATAAAATGAGTCCACTACAGTAGGCAAGGGTAATAATCGGATAGATATTTGACGATAATCATTTGTGAATAGGACTTTCTTCAGTACATTCTAATGTTATTTTTGAGTAAATACCAAGTGAGGTTCAATTTTATTTGCAAAATCTAGACCTTATTTAGTTTTAAGCAAATTTTCTCCTTGCCAATCTTGCTTAACTTGCAACAGTTTCAATGGCAGGATTTGCAACATCTTATTTGTAAATTGAATGTATGCAGGTTCTGCCATTTTCTCGTCGGGTAATCACCAAATCTCCGGGTTTTCAAGCAAATCAAAAGACTTACAAAACTTCTATTTGAAGAAACACAATTTATTAAATATCATGAGATCTAGTTCCAGATTATTGAAACACGTCCCTCTTATAAAGTTCGTTGGTGGTCCACATGTCGCCCCAAGTATGTATAAGTTTTTGGAGCCTTTTTAATGAGGATGAGCATTCCATGCACAGTTAAACCCATAAGAGCCATTTAAGACATTGTACTAACATGATTGCAAGAAAACATATCACACACCCCAAAGCCACATCCACTTGCTCCAAATGGTATTTTGCCGGGCAAAGGCACATCCAATAGCTCCACTTACTTCAACTCAAACCCAATTCAACCAAAGGAAGGTGAATTCTTCTCAAGAGCAGAATTGTCTAATAGGTTTAGATATAAGGCACCAAATGTTAAAGAAATTGATCAAATTGATGCCGGTGGTGCTGAGTTAGTCTTCTAAGCATTTTAAAAAAGCCAATTCTTCAATTTGAGTATGCAATTTTTCACAGCACCCCCAAAGAGTATTTTTGACTTTTACTTGTTTTTTTACTACATATATCATAAATGCTTGGTTTGAATTATGTATAATTTCTCGTTGCTTAGTTAGTATTTTACGTATATTTTGCAATTGGACTAGAATTCAAATAACAATGGAGCATGGTTTGTCAACTCCCGATTTTTTTTACATATTTATAGTCCTAAAGCTATTCCAGGCTAACCCACATATCTATATATATCATATAATAGCAATAAATGTAACCCCATGAACTTATCTTAACTTTCATTTCTAGCATACTTTTTGTTTTGGTTACATAATTTATTATGTAATCGACTTATATCGATTTTTGTTTGCCACTTCTCAGAAGTAGTTAAAAGCTACAAGCTTTATTCATTAGATTAATTGATTAATTTTTGATAACTAACAAATTGCAGAGCGTATCATTTAGATTTCCAATTCAGTTTCCACATATATTGAAGGAATAAGTTATAAAATTAGTCTCAAATAGATATAAACTAGATACAATATGAATCACGATCCTTTTAGTTGGGGAAGACCAAGTAACGAAGTATACGGTCAATACAATCACCAAATTGCCAATGCCTCCACAAAGGAGGTCTCTCATGGATTGGAGAGTTTCCCTAAGATGAACACGCAACAACCTTTAATTACAGGTACATCTGTCCTTGCTGTAAAGTACAAGGACGGAATCATAATGACAGCCGATAATATGGGATCCTATGGTTCTTTAATGAGATTCAATGATATCGAAAGATTGATCAAGGTTGGTTCTGAAACTGTTGTAGGTATTTCAGGAGATATATCCGATTTTCAATACATACAAAGATTACTTGATGAATTAGAAATTAATGAAGACGTTTACGATAGTGATGGCGGTCATAAATTGAGAGCACCACATGTTCATGAATATTTATCGCGTGTGATGTACAACAGAAGATCTAAAATGAATCCATTGTGGAATGCAATTGTTGTTGGAGGTTTGAATGACGACGGCACTCCATTTTTGAGATACGTAGACTTGTTAGGGGTCACTTACGGCTCCTCCACAATAGCCACTGGTTTTGGTGCTCATCTTGCTGTTCCATTATTGAGACAACTCATCCCCTCTGATCCTGACTATGAATCGATCACCGAAGAACAAGCTAGAAAGGTTATGTTAGATTGCATGAGGGTATTGTTCTACAGAGATGCTAGATCTACTGATAAATTCACCCTCGTGACTATTGCCAAGGGCCAGCCGGTCAGGTTCGAAAAGAACTTGAAGATCGAGGGCCAGAGCTGGAGATTTGCAAAAGATATCAGAGGTTATGGTAGTGCTCAATTATGAAAGCTTAGAACATTCTCCGCTTCAGAATTTATCTCGGCAGCTCGTAATTGCATTGCTTGTTGAGACGCTGATATTAATATTCTACTTGTCTAAATAATAGTATAAATACAGCATATCAAAATTGAAATATTCGTAGACTCCAATATCTAATCTCGTCTACCTAAGAGTAATGACTAAGCATTAAATTTTTTAGTGACCCACCTCGACGAATCCCCACAGCTGACGACGAGATCGGTATAATACACTAACAAAAGAGTGTTCGTCATATGCACTAGCAATGTCTTAGGCGCGTAACACATTTGATTATTAAGGGAAATATTCTATTATACTGCAATAACCTTTTTCTCCCTGTACAAACAGCAGTAGGGTGTCCAAAGTCGACTGGTTGGTAGGGCAGCGGAATGTGTCACTCCCTATTCTCTCAATAATTTTTTTTCTTACATTAATAATAGCGGCTTAATAAAGAAATCGAACAAGTATAGCGGTTATTTCAGTGCTTAATATCCATTATTAGTATTACCGGCTTTATATTTACGCCAACAATTTTGTTCACTGACATTTAATCAAACTAATCGTTGAATCTTTTTTTTATAGGCTATATTATATAGGCCTTTTGATATTTTAGTTTTTCTATTCCGAATCCCCTTTTAACGGGCGCAATAAAAAAATTATTCTGGGGAAGACATCATGGGGTTTGAAATTACATTCTTGGGAGCTTCTGGTGGACCTGTTGAAGGTACAACATGTAGTTTATTATTAAAAGCAGATGATATCAGTTATGCTGAGATAATTAACAATAACAGCTTAGATGATTTAGTATGTATTGACGCTGGTAGCGGGCTATTCGCATTGACTCAATTAATAGATAACCCGCTGAAGAATGGGCACAATAGGTTGTTGAAATGTTATGAGGATGCATTACCATTGCAGGACTATTGTGAAGCACAGATTTCTTTCCCATTTACTGGATTGTGTGAAAAGAACTCGAGTCCATTCACTATCTCCATGCAGATATTCAACTGTTTAAGGAATTACTTGATTACACATCCACATATGGACCACATAGCGTCTTTGGTGATCAACTCAGCAGCGTTTAGTTCTAAAAGTCCAAGGAATGTCTACGGGTCTCATTACACAGTCAGATCTTTAAAGAAACATATATTTAATGGCATCATTTGGCCAGACTTGACAAAAGATGACATGATACGGTTCCATGAGCGAAGCTTCTGGGAAAGCTTCTCAATTAATAATGGTAGGTATAATATAGAAATGTTAGATTTGAGTCATGGAGAGCTTTGTTCAAACGACGATCCAATTGTACTGGATGATACTTTAGATAATTGCGTCCACTCAATGAAAACTTACGTTAGTTCTGCATTTTTGTTAACAGATACCCGACAACATGAGTCTATATTAGTATTTGGTGACTTTGAGAGTGATATAAATTCTGGATTAACTAAAAACAATAGAATCTGGAATCATATAGCATCTAGAATAGTTTCAGGTAACCCAAAGCTCAAAGCTATTGTGTTGGAATGTTCAAATTGTATAACTATTGCAGAATTATATGGACATTTAATGCCCTCACATCTAATATTCGAACTTAAAGAACTTAACAAAATATGCCATCGACTCAACCCAGATTTACAATATCCATTGAGCGCCATACATATCATAATCAACCATGTTAAAGATACCCCCAATAGTCCACATGATCCCAGAAGAAAAATACTTCATGAACTCAATGAGCTAAATCGGAAGGAAGATTTAGGAGTTAAGTTCTCTATCGCTCTAAGTGGTGAAACCTTTTTAATTTAGTAAATATGAGTAGACTTACATATTAATTCAATTCATTGTATTCAGTAAAAAGCTATAGAAATTAACTATACACCAAGTCCTAGTATTCCATACTACTTAGGATTATTTATGTTAAATCTATTGAATTAGTTAACTCTGTAACTTTCAGAGTTCAAATTAAAATGTAAGTCGAATGGCAATGAGGCTTCATCTTCAGTATTAGAAACTACATCTAATACCTTGACCTTACCTAACGCAACATTATTATCTGTAGCATCAACATTGTTAGTACCAAATTGAAGCTCTAATGGGAACAATGCATCTTCATCACTTACAGGAACAGTAAATTCAAATGACCCTTGTGGATCATTTGAGGTGATGGCATCAATAGTGAATATGATGCCTACTTCGGTAACATCATAAGATATATGATCTGATTCACTGGCTAAATTAACTTCGTGAGTTGGAACAGGTACAAGAATCTTCAAGTCCTGAAGTAATGGATCTTCCGGACTCAAATGAGCATTAGCATCCAAGAAATCCGATGTTAATTCATATTCTAAGGTGACTTCACCAACTCCATCATTAACATTTACCCAAGCAGTGATGACAATTGGTAAGGTGGAAGCATCATCAGTCTTACCGACAACCCTCCATCTTAATACACCTAATGCTTGGTCATTGGATGGGAATGACTTGGAAGAGTCCTTCAATCCAATTATACTATTAGAGTTAAATAAATTACGGTCAACGTTAGGATGAGTTTTATATTGAATTCCTGAAGCTTTATCACCAACTGTTAATAAAATCTTGGAGTTAGATAATTCGGGGTTGTTAATTCTTAATTGCAAATCACCTTTAACTTCTGACAGTATGATGGAACCATCACGATTAAGTTCGGCAGATACTTTTTCATTTACGGTAATTAAAATACCATTGTTGTGAACTTTTGCTACGTTAGGAGCTGGGGATGCAGGCTGTTGTGGAGGAGTCGCTATGGAGGCCGTACTAGGACTGTTAAAATTCAAGTTACTTCCACTAAGCAATCTTTGTGTTTGTTCTATAGGAGCAGCTTTGGTTTGTTTCTTGCCTAATTGTAAACCACCTCTAGCAGGTTTGTGTGCTTGTACTTGTGGTGCACTTTGGTTATCAACAATAGTTTGAGGTTCATGAGTTGGTTGGTAACCTTGAGAAACATGAGAGTTTTGATAAGAATCATAATTGTATGAATTAGAACTCATCGAAGGAACTTGCTCCAAGTTTCTTCTAGCAAGTTCCTTTCTTTGAATTTCTTTTGCTCTTCTCTTTCTTTCTTCTCCTGCCTCTAATTCCTTGTTTCTTTCAATAATTTCTTGAATCTTTTCTTCATGAGAATCCATTTCTAAGAAAGATTGTACTTGTGAGAGAGTCAAATTTTCTTTGAACCCTAAATTAACAATTTCATCAAAGGCGCTCAATATTTCAAAAGCATTTTCAAATATTTCTTTTTCATCAACAGATCTTAACATGTTAGAAATCGTAGATCCAAATAAATGTAACGTATCAATATCCTGTAAAATATTTGATTGTTTATTAGTTAACAACACAATGTACAATTCTTCCAATGGTTGGTAGACATATCTCACATTTTCATCTTCAGCAGTAGTGTGTTGTGAAGAAGAGTTCAAAATCAAACTAGGGAAATTTGCCAATAATGCTGTTATTCTGTCTTTACTTATATCTCTAAATTGTCTCGATAACAATGGTTTACCACCACGGGTACAGATAGACGCTGCTAAAACAACCATTATATCCAAATATTTATTAAACTTATCGGTGCCTCGTAGTGTTAGTGCAATCAATTAATAAGTTTCAATATGCTATCAATTCGGATGAGACAATTGAATAATTTTCACCGTGTAGATGTTCGTATTCAATAAAACTTCCGTTGATTTCGTGTCAACAAA
Source organism: Schwanniomyces polymorphus var. africanus (assembly GCA_030563145.1). Taxonomy (NCBI): domain Eukaryota; kingdom Fungi; phylum Ascomycota; class Pichiomycetes; order Serinales; family Debaryomycetaceae; genus Schwanniomyces; species Schwanniomyces polymorphus. Next base: position 149,627 of record JAKUBG010000004.1, read on the forward strand.
AAAGGTGGAAGATCTGGGTCGTGTGCTACCGAAATAATAGCTACAAATTAAGATACCAATTTAAGTTATAGAACAATAAGAAGTAAAGATGGTATATGTGTAAAGCTTTAAGGATCTTAAAACGTTAATACACTATCTTCTTTTTAAGAAGTAAGCAAGTAAATTAAAAATAAAAAATTTTTAGATCGAAACTTTTTGAGTAGGAAAAAAGGAATTGACACGGACAGGAATTGAACCTGCAACCCTTCGATCTGGAGTCGAAAGCTCTACCATTGAGCCACCGCATCACCCTTAAAGTATTTATTATTTTGAGCAAAGTAGTGTTCTTACTCAATTTATTAGAGTAGCCACAGAAGTATTCTATATTAACAAACTGATAATGGTAAAATAACATTCAATTGTCTTATTTTCGTAGCCTTAAATACTTCTTGTCTTTTAACTTAAAGATAAGGTAATGAATATAATAAACACTTTACTCATTTCATTTATAAATATATATTTATATATAAGTAGCTAACTTCACAAATCTACAAGTTTTCTTGAAATGTATTAAATGACGACCGAGATGCCATGGTATTGTTCGTTGATAGAACAAATATGTAATGATATGAAATTTTTGAACCAGTTCAAAAAATGACTTTGAGTTATGGAAGTTTAATTTTCTCATTGATATGATCATCTGTCTTCTCGCTGAATTGATCATCTGCCTTCTCGTTGAATTGATTATCTGCCTTCTCGTTGATTTGATCTTCCATCGATAGAACATAATCTGGCCCATTGAGCAAATGAGCAATAACAATATAACATATATCACCATATACGGCCGCAAGGCACATTGCATTATTATAAAAGTTTCTTTCGAATGTATCCCAACTTCCTGATGTGTAACAATTAATAACTGCCTTCAATACTAAATACCCGACTTGAGACAATATAAGTAAACCTAATAGAGATACCTTATAATGTTTTTCCTTCTCGTTAACTATCAGGCTAGAGATGAAACCCATAACGGTACCGTTTACTGTTAAGGGAATAATTGCGTCACCCAACGTGGCGTTATACCTGACGCTATAGTCTTCAGAGCTACCTTTAAGAGGTACCTCTAACGTATATTCCGCAATGTTGTTTTCAATCCATGTAATTAATCCTGCGTCTTTCATAGCATCTATTAAATATCCTTGATTCACTACTAAGTTCACACTTTTATTATTGGCATCGAAAATCATTTCTTGTTTTTCAGATTGCTGGGTTATATCCATTGAAAGTTCTAATGGTTGTTGTACTGGTACTAAAAGTCCTGCTCCAAAAGAGTACATTAGTATGCTTAACGTGGAAATTATTATAATGACCCTCATATCGAAATCTGACTTTAAATGGGTTAGAAGTTCTAAGTATTCTTCTTTTTTGGATAGGATATACGATACAATAATAGTTTATCGTCACTAATAATTAATATACACTAATTCGATCTAAAATTCTGCAAGTCGGTTCGGAACTCTTATGATCGATTTAGGTGATCTAAAGTATACTACATAACTTCAAATAATATGAAAATTTTGATAAAAAAACCAACGATTTGGATAATGTTACCTCTGAATGTGATTTTATAAACCAACAATTAAATTATGCTCTAGAGTTTAGTATAATTTGCTTTCCTTTGTAAAATGAGGCAGAAAAAAAAAAGTGCCCCCTTGTTTTCGTCGATAATTTCAGTTTCAATACAGTTACTGGGTTTTCTTCTCTCTGGTTCGATGTCATATTTTTGCTTGAAATAAATAAATACTGCTTGGTTAAAGGTTAAATATTATAAAAATTGCAACCATAAACTTAAATTTCTAGGAGTCGCTCTTGCATACAAGATATTTTTATCCTAAAAATATATATGGTACGCAAGATTTTCTGGGTATAGGACATAGATATGCTGTAGTTGTCAAATTAATCACTGCTGTTTCGTAATCACATGTAGCACTTAGAAATTTCCATTACTCTAATCTGTAGAAATGTTAAGGTATAGGCTTTTCCTAATCCTCAATGATGAGATGAAAATACCGAATAAAGAAGTTGCAGTTCATGAAATATTAACCTCCTTATAAATATTTATAATATGATCTACCAATACGATATCAACTAATTTTGTTTTTCATATACATGTAACAATTTTAATTACGTATCTAAATTTGATGTGATGAGACAGTACAATTATGAAAATTACAATTTTATGGACTAATATTAAAAAAATAAATAAATTACAATAATAATTCAAGGTTTTAAAATTTTACGAAGTATAGATATTAGCATGACCTCAATATTCTACAAAATACAATGTTTAGCCTACGAAGCCTAATCATGTAGACGTTTACACCAATTACTTAATTATTACTAACATGAGGTGATATAAATTTAGATGAGTTAAGTCATATGACGCGAACATTCAGTGCTTAAGTGCCTGCTACTAACTCCGTCTTGCGCTTTTTCGCGAAACCCTTTTAATATCTCTGTCCTTTAGAGACATTTTGTAGCCGCATTCGTCCGAACATACCTAACAGGTATTGCCTGCTATTGTCTTCAAGTGACTTAATTTCATTTATACAAACATAGGCCATAATTTGTTCAAATAGCCATGTTAGAGATTCCAAATCTGATATATTCCCAATTAGGTTTCCATTAGAAATGCCTAAATTGGCGACATTCGCCAATCTGTAATTCAATATAATTTAAGCCCATCGTACGTAACGAAAAAATAAAAACCTGTATATAAACCAAAATTTCCCTTTTTGCAATTTAACCTGATGTTACCCCTGGATATAGGCACTCTCACTTAAGTCTACGGAAGACTGCCGGTTACAATAAGTCTGGTAACCTATATGGAATTTCCTTTTATTTTGTACTATGAAGACAACCAGCTAACACCATATTGATCTTGTAATCTTATTTTCGTATTAAGAACAATCTAGTGTAGCCTCTTTAATATTGCTTTGAAACTTCACACAGAGAAAAGTTTCACTTCAACATTATGTTCAACAGTTACTTATTAAGCGACAATGCACATTCCCAGGAACAGACGCTTCGAACCAATTCATAAATGTTATTCTATCCACTTTCAAGACCCTATATGGTTATGAATTATAATCCAAAATCTCTACGTGCGTCCCTACAATATGGCAGTGATGATGGCAACGGGGATCTAACCTCTTGTTAATACAATCTATTGAATAAAAAAGTAAATACCGCATTTATACAGTATATTCATGCCAATATGTACTGTATTTAGCTCCAATACTCAGCTATATTATTATACTATTCAAAGCATTCTTGTATCCCTTATCGTTTGCTTATTATAATTGTAGCCTACTTCGTCTCGATTGTAAATACACTCCTAGGCTATTGTTTTAAGTCAGTGTTGTCCTTTATATAGACACGGTTTGACGACATCATGCTAGTTTCAAGTATTGTTGAGACAGGATTGTTTCAGCATTCTCATCACATCATTGGTCAGAGAATGAAATAATCCTGCATATTTACTATGATTACATCACATTTCATACCCCTGACATTGTGCATTGAAAATTTGACTATTGTATCAAATTGAAGATTCCGTGTCGAAACTTTTTAGTAACTAGTCATATAAATGTCATTCTTCAAAGGTTTTTATATATAAGTTTATCTTTATCTTTATCTGACTTAAAAATATAACTTAAAAAATTGCATATATCAGATAATATTTCTTGGATATATAAATTCGTCTATTCACTCATTTGTTAAATATCATTTTGAATATTCTCGATAGTTTGTGTTTATCTAAGATATTTTGAACTACACAACGCCTCATCACAAGTCATTTGGATATTTCCTTAACTTTATTGCATAAAAGTACAATACACATAAATCATTAACATGCTGTCTGTTCAACTATTAGTCGACTCTTCCGCTGCTGCTGGAACAACAAGTTCATCTGTTTCATATTTGACTGGCTTAACAATGGTAACTTCATTAGATGATAGCAGACATGCAATCACAAACACTGCACTGGCATCTGATAATTCATTTAGCTCAAGTCATTCAGCATCTTCAGCCATTCCTTCAGCATCTTCCGCTAGTGATGGTGCTTTAAGTGCACAATGTAACTTCAAATTAAAATGGTTTTTTGCTTCATTGGTAGTATGTTCCTTAGCTGTTGGAACATTATGAGCTACAGGTTTATCAAAATTATTTATGAAATCATGTTTTAACGACCTTTTATTCGCATATACATCTTTTTAAATACCCATAATATTAATATGTATCAATATAAAAATTTAGTATTCAATGGTATTGTAAGTGGACCTCCAATCACTGAAGAATGCGTGGAATGACTTTATACCAAGTCCTACTTCTTTATAACCACACATAGCTCTAATAGAATGCATTGATAGTTGGGGTAAACCAACATCTATAACCCTAGCACCAACTTCTGTGGCTATTATAGGTCCAATTGTACCTCCTGACCTTGCTCCATTACGAATATGGAATTGTTGAAATGAAAGGTCATTTTTCTCTGCAATCTTGTTCATTAAGTATATCCCTGTAGAATCAGTTGCAACATGTTGGTTGACGTCCATTTTCAATGCTAAACCTTTATTGGGCACCGGTGCATGTTTTGCTAAATATTCATCTTTAAAGTTTGGATTCAATGCATGGGTTACATCTGCAGAAAGAATAATGGAGTTAGCGAATACAACATCTTTGTTTGATGAAGATCGTAAAGCCAATATTTTGTCAATAACGGATATCATAAATTTGCCCTTAGCACCGCTTCTGGTTCCTGAACCTATCTCTTCATTATCAACTAAATAGACCATGTTAAATCCCTGATACTCCTCAATTGATTTAATTGTTTCGCAGTACTTTATTAATGCAATAATGGCACTATATGAACATAACCTGTCGTCAATTCTAGGCGCAAAAATAAATTCATTGGAAATACCTCCTCTGACAGCACTTTGAACGTCAAATAACTCCAAATCTAGTTCTAATATATCGTTAATAGGAACTTGAGAAATCTCACTAATATACCTTAAAAGCGATAGCGAATGTCTTTCATATAATGGTGCTTGCTTCTCCTCTAGAGTAGCATCACTATCATCTATTCCATAACCTACAATTGGTACCATCTGATTCTCTTTGTTATATGGCTCTTCTGCAACTTCTCCAAAATGTTCTGCTAATGACGGAATCTTTGCTATAGGACACGGTGATGAGCTTACTAGTTTCCTCACTACTTTTTCCCCATCTCTCACTAAAATTGTACCACCAATACCTAGATCTCTATCCAACCATAACTTATTTAATGTTCCTGAATAATTGGCTACACCTAATAAGTTATAGCCATAAATTTTTTGTTTTGTAGAGTTTGGCTTCAACTTGGCAGTCAATGCATCCACATGTGATCCAATAACACCAACTCCAAGCTCAGGACTCCACTTTCCACCTATAGCAAATGCCACCAATGATAAATCCGAACGAATAGTATAAAATAAACCACCTTTGGTAAACTTGGCTGTTTCTGCCAATTTCTCTAGGGGGTCAGATTCTGAAAAATAAGTAAATCCTACTTCATCAAGGATTCCTTTGAAGTAGTTGATAACATGGTAAGTGGTTGGATTTTTATCTGTAAAATTAATATATTCCGCTGCGTACCTTTCAAAGAATTGATCACCTTCATCTTCAACATTTTTTACCCGAAGGTTTACATTGATACTATTATTTTCCTTACTAGAATTCATAGTTATCTTTGGCAATTCATAAATAACTTCCAGCTTCCCCCCTACAAACGGCATAGATATATCATCTTCTTCACTATCCTCTGTTGTGTAGTCGTCATCTGTGGAGATAATTCCATCCTTATTCAAAATTGCAAATGTGCTCACCAACTCTTTCAATTGTTCATTATTCCTTAAGTTCATGCTAAAGTACCCAATTAATATCGCTTGTCAACAATTTACCTTTTCCAATGTCTTTTTGTTCTGCGTACGATAAATAATAATGTCCAGTTCTTTAAGCGGTGTCTTCACTAGATAAGAATCTTAATTTGGAACCAGCCATATTTCACGTGCACCATCACGTGATCGGGTATTTATTGTTGGTCTTTGTGTAACATTGATCAGAGTGTATCTAACTTTATTTAAAGTTGTGGTACTTTTATATGTGTTTCATATGTTGTTTCATATGATGTTAGTGTCATTCAAACATTCTATGTGTGTAAGTCACTGCCTGTTAAATTAACACATTAGAAAACTATAAAAGAGGAATAATATGAAAATAATATAATTCATAAAATACCTAACGAACAGAATAGTTAATAAATTAACTATTAGGTTGAAAGAAAGAAAACAAGTTATCCTCCTTTATCAGTTCCATAACTAGATATACATAGATACTATCTATATAATTTCTACTAGTTAACCAACTGAAATATATAAACCCACTCCTACTACTATACTAATAATTGTATACAGTTCCGACTATATACAGTACTCTAACATTTATAATTTTTTTGAAATTAAACCTTTAAGTTTCAAGGTTCAATATACTAGTAATCAGAGAAACACTGGATGTATAATTAGTGATGAACTCATCCACTATCACTGTAAATTGGCATGATGATAATCAGCCCGTGTATTCAGTAGACTTCCAACCGGATTCAACCAGGAAAAGTGTTTTATCTGAGAGGTTAGTTACCGCAGGAGGAGATAATAATATTAGAATCTGGAAAGTGAAGTACTCAGAACCTAAGCAGACTACCCTAGTAGGAGATGAAGTGAGATCAGAAGTATCTATCGAATATCTTTCAACACTTCGAAAACATACCCAAGCAGTCAATGTAGTTCGTTTTAACAGAGAAGGTAACTTATTAGCATCTGCAGGTGACGATGGGACATTAATGTTATGGAAACTATCAGATCACATAGTTAAAGATTTTGGTTCAGAAGGAGATGATGAAGTGAAAGAAAGCTGGATTGTAAAACATAAGTTTAGAAGTTCCACGTCTGAAATATACGACATTAGTTGGTCACCAAATTCAAAATATATTGCAACTGGATCAATGGATAATATAACGCGTATTTATGATGTTATTTCGGGACAACAAATCTGTCAATTAACAGATCATACTCACTATGTCCAAGGAATAACTTGGGATCCTAGAAACCAATATATTGCGACTCAATCTGCCGATAGATCTGTACATATATATGCGTTGAATTTAAAGGATGATGAAAGTCTTGAACCAACCCTTTATTATAAAAGTATGAAGGGCGATATCCCATTAACAAAATACTCAACTCTCTCGGGTGACAATCAACTGATAAAAGGTGATCAGGATAATGTTGAAAGCCAGTCAACAACGACATCTATACCGAGAAATGGTGGGAACGAAGTAAAAAATGAAAGTGAAGATTCAGGTCGTCAAATATCGAAGTCATTAATTAAGAAGAGGAACATTTTTTTATACCATTCTGAAACATTACAATCCTTTTTTAGAAGATTAGCATTTTCGCCAGACGGTAGTTTATTATTAACTACCCTGGGTATTTATAAAACAGCAAATAATAACCAAGTTAATGAAAATATCACCGACAGTCCTAAGACCACAGCGTGTGAAGATAACTTTAGTGAAGATAACTTAAATGATGATATTACGAATACAGTGTATATTCACACTAGAACCACTCTTAACAAGCCACCGACTTTGCACATTCCAGGATTGAAGAAACCTGTCATTGCAATTCGCTTTTCACCTATAATTTACAAACTATCTAATTCAGTTACCCAACCAGTCTTCAAATTGCCTTACAAAATGGTCTTTGCTGTGGCTACCCAAGATTCTATCGTTTTATACGACACTGAAAAATTACGGCCTTTGGGATTGACCACAAACTTGCATTATTCAACAATTACTGATCTTGCATGGGATTTAGATGGCCATAGTATCATAGTAAGCTCAGCTGATGGATTTTGTTCTTACGTCAGATTCGATAAGGGTGTATTCGGAGAATTTTTTGAATATTCAGATGCAATATTAAATAGCATACAGTTGAGCGGTGATATTGTGAATAGCAATGTACCAGATGAAGAAATAGTGGAAATGAAATCATCACCTGTTAAAGAAACAGCTAAAAAAGATAGCCCAAATATTATTAACCAACTCGTAAAACGTTCGAAGCTGAATGAAAGTGCCGACAAGAAAAAAAGGAGAGTAGTTCCTACATTGGTAACAGAGGGTAATTGAATAAGACTATTAAAAACTTTCCAAATTTGTGTATTAATATGTGCTATAGCGTTTAAATAAAGTTCCATTAATTTTTGGCGATTCCATCTATATTGACTTCATTTTTCAATTGGGCAGCCAATCTATTTCTGGCCCTTAAAATCATCTCTTCTCTTCTCTTACTTAGTAAGTCATCCCTTTCTTCTTTGGTAGAGCCCCATTTACCATCAACAGCATCTTCAGAAACAGGAGTGTCGCTTTCAACAACTTTATCTTTCAAATTATATTTATCAATTAATGAAGTGGCTTCAGAGTTCTCTCGCGAAGGTCTTGATTCCACACGATCCACACGAACTGGGGGTTGCGGTGATTCACCCGGTGGAAATGGCAAGGTTCCATTTTCCATGAAGTTTTCAATGGTTAACTCGACTGATCCCGTCTTTTCCAAATCAAATCTAATCTGCCCTTCTGTCAATTGTGGGGCTATTGCTTGAACGACTTCTACCATGCTCTCGGTGACCTCTCTTCTCCTCACGCGATTGGTAGCTCGTGGAGCAGCAGTCCTTTCAGTACTCTCTCTCAAATCATTTAACTCCTGAGGTAATGAATCTGGAAGAGGCGTTATCAACCACCTCAAAAATACAAATGCAACCAAAAGACTTGCTATGAATAATAATGTAGATGTCTCCATAATGTGTGTTGTATTTTTTGCTGTTAGGTGGAGGCAATATTTCGTGATAATAAATATTTCCAGAACACCAAAAACTCTTACACAAAACCAAACTGGAACCAAGTCATCAAGTATAGGATCAAAACGTGTATAGTCATATTTTCTGAAGATCTTGCACTGGTATATCTAGTGATTTCAAATGTCCTCGTATAGTAAATATTTATCATAGTTCTTACATTCATTTAAATGAAAGTTTAAACTCCTTATCTTCATTCTTCACCTTATATAAAAAGTTTGTAATTATTTCATTTTCACGACATGGCAAACTCATGAAGTGTTTTTTTGCTGATGAGCTCATATCTAACTTCGAAATCTTGTTTTTAACGTTTCCATTCTTATATGAATGGGTCTTTTTTCCTATCTCGCTATTCAAAACATCACCATTGACAGTTATACAATCATAAGCATAGAGACCATATCTCCTGTTGTATTTATCTAATGTTTCGGTATCAAAAGCCGAGAAGTCTAATGGGTCAAGACGAGGTTTATCTTGAGGGCCATTCGAGTTGATATGCTTAGATAAATACTCTTGTTGTGCTTGTTGCGCAACTGCATTCCTAGCCTTATTGGATGCTCTTGAGTTACTTTGAGGTTTTGACTCACTCTCAGAAGTACTTTCTCTGTAAGTTTTTGGCGCCATAGTTATACAATTTTTTAGTAAGTTAGCCTTTCTTGATCTTGACAGTATTCTATCTTTACAGCCATTTTACAAAAATGATACCATATAATTACACAAAAGCGACAACTATATGCACACGGAATCAAAGAAACAAAAGTAGTGCCAAAATCGAAAACATGGGTAGTGTAATTACAATTTATACCTGGTTTCCAAAAATGTGGTTTATACAAAAATAATCTGCGCTCCTAAAAATAAAAGCCTCGGTACAGTCCAAATAAGACAAGATGCAGTTTTGCTGGTTACTATTTTGCAGATCCGTGGATAATAAATCAAAAAGATTTTTACTGCATTAGGTATAGGTGGCGATATCAGCGAGATTTTTTTAAGTTGCTACTATACGGTAATTCTTGCTCCAATAGTTTAAATAGAACTAAATAAAGTTTTACATTAACTTTGCAGAAGGAATAATACGTGCTGTGTATTTTTATCATTCTCTGTTGTAACGTTATCTTTGTATGAAGCTTCTAGATAACAAGATTCGAACATTCCGCTTGAGTCTATTGTTTACATCCTCTTCTATATGCTGTTTACATTATTGCATGCATATAAATCATACGTTATCAGAAATTGTCCACAACCATTCTAAGCATTAACAATGGGGGAAACGTGTGCACGCGCCCAATTATGCTAAATGTTTGGAAATCGTACCACTTTCCAAACTTAAAAATCGCCGAAAATTTAATTCCGCTTTTGCTCAATTTTGGGAGAATTTCCAATGACTGAACAATTATAATAAAGGAGTAATTGGATAATACTCTACATTTTTTAATATATCGTACATATAACTTAGAACTTCGGCTTAGATTTGTGATGCCGTTTAAATTTTACTATGTAGAACTGAAATAAATCGACTTGCATTTTACTTTTTTAAAATATGCACCTAATATGTGATTTGGCTCAAATGAACTGATTTACTCTAAAAATATTTTGAGCCTCGAGCTAATGTCAGTAATAGGACTTTTATTTTTGGTATATTAGCCGTGGTGTGTATTATTGTTTCCATAAAAGTATATCCAGTTTTCTTAGCCTTTACAATCTTTATTCTACCCAAATGTAGTAAATAAAGGTGATTCTATTATTATTATTATTCTAGAATATAACATTCTAGTTAGAAATATTATGGGGTATAATGAATAGCTCCTTTTATGCTTCTATACAATGACATTAGTGAATCCTACATTGTTACATTGACAATATTGAGGAGATCCTGTTTGTTGTTTAAAATACGAATATTAGCTTTGTTTCAAATTCCGTGGTGATTAGAATTACTGCAGGATTTAAAAGAATAAAAAAATATATTCAAAATATAGACATGATATTAGTTGCTCCCTGCACTATCGGCAGAAATTGCTTGATTAATTCCTAATTATGATTTAAAATAGAAATTCCATTCTCTGGCACGATTTCTTATATCAAAATGAGGAATTCCAATTGAATGTAAATTTAGAATTTATGCTTATATCCTTGTTATACATACAACTTTAATAATTATCAGATCGTATTTCCCAAATATGGTTATTTATACGTCCGCCAAGAGATGAGAAAATGATTCGATGATTCTATTGAGAAATTAAATGTATAATCAACATTAACCTCTAACTAACCCTCTATTATATTTCACACCAGACTTTTGGCTAATACGATTTTGTTTCAGATTCAAGCATGTTCCTGCATGACTATGTAAGATTACATGTATTCTTCTTCGCTTACATGTACTCACTAGGTGGACCGTTTGTGCATTTTAAGCATGGCGCCTATTTTAGAACAGCCTTAATCCTAAGGTGGGTAGGTAAAAAGTTTTTTCTGCAGGAAAAACTAAGCAAAGTCAATCTGTACATCATTCCACTCACTTGGTAATCGTATCATATTTTATGCATACGTAGGTTATTGCAGACCAAAGCAAGTTATGTCCTGTGCATGTACGATTATGTTAGAGCTAATTTCATTTGATCACCCTAGTTTAGAATTATGGTCTAACATTTAACATTATCTTACACGAGCGTCAAACCCTTAAATCACTATTCAGTCATAGCCATTCTCTACACTTGCGCTTAAACTTTTGTTTCTGCAGCTAATTTAATCTATATACAGGGCGATATGTGCATATACATCAAGCACCAAGATAATACTCTCACTGTGTGAATGTTTTAGCGAATTGCCTTATTTACTAAAATAGCATTTCCTACCTATTAAAGCTCAGAAAGATAGATTAAGCTAAATTGAATGTACTTTGTTTAATAATCAGGCAAACCAAGTGATCATATTGTAGTGCTGTGGTCTGGGTCCACTCTTTTCTTTGTCGTAATGGCTAGGCTAACATTTGTCGCATTAGTCTATGCATAAATGTGACAGGTGAGTTGAAAGCAATATATATTTCTTGAGATATCTCCTTCTCCTCTTCTATATATATTTTGACTTTTTCTTAACTTGAGTTGTATTAATCAAGATTTTATATACTTTTGGTGTATTTTGTGTTGTTTATTTAGGAAGTATTTACGACTTGTGTTTGTCACAAAAATAACAATACACCAGTGACGCAGAGAGCAGCCTCAAATTAGTAAAGAACATTCGTTGGTAGGAATAGAATATAATATATTTTCAAGGGATATAATATAACATAATATTCTTTTACATTTTAGCATTCCAAATTTAAGTAACTTGGTGACATTTCCCAGGAAAACCACTCAAAAAGAAGTGACTTTTCCGATTGCAATCAACTTTACTCCCAAGAAGATAGATAAATTACTGCTTTAGAACCATTTAAACAACATGTTTATAATCCCAGAGTTCGGTAGCACTGACTTAAAGAGTATAGAAACATATAATGGTAGTGTTATGACTATCAGAGATGCATTAATCCTCTTGGAAGCGACGAGAATAGGCATGATTCCAAGAGTGAAAAGAAGATTAAATGGGCTCGAAAGGAAATATATTCGCCCTAATAGTGTTTTCGCCTGGAACGAAACAGAGTGTGGTATGAAGAGATGGACAGACGGCAAGAATTGGTCTCCTTCTAAGGTTAGTGGACCATTTTTGATCTACCGTGAGTTAGATGATAATAAAAACATCAAATCTGACAGTTTAATCAAACAGAGTTTCTCTGTTATTACCAAACAGGGCCAGAAACTTCATTTGATATCGTACTATCTTTCTGGATCTCAAGATAAGAACAGTACTCCTTCAAATAACCCAAATTTCTCATCTATACAATTAACTCTGCAAGTGTATCCAGACCATTTGCTAGAGACAAAAGAACAAGAAGTCTATCATTCTCCAGAGCCTGTTATGGTTACCACTAGGTATTCACCACCTACCATACACATGCCATATTTGAACCAATACACTATGCAATATAATCCAAATGCACAAGTGCCGGGACCGGCACCTATAACTGCTACGGTACCTGCACCTATTGCACATTATACTTCAACACCACATCCAATAGCCTCAGCATATCCACCACCCCCACCACCTCATCAACATCCTCATTCTCAGCATATAGCTTCGAATTCATATTCTTCTGTTCCCAAACCACAAACTCCTCAAGTTTTCCAGTTTAATGTTCCTTATGGAGTGGGTAATTCGCCAGTGATGTCACAACCAGTTCCTACAGCCCAATTCCAACCACAGTCGAATGGGTTCGAACCACACCCACCTGCAACCATGGTAGCGGACAGATATATCAACAATGAGTACTTGCCTCCAATTGAAACCATTCCAAGAGCATTCCAACCGGCACCATTGCCTGAACATAGAACTCCGTGCAACTATAATAGAGATGACAAATATGCATTGAATGTACTCGACAAGGGGTTTTCTACAACGGTTTAAGTTCCATTTCACTTCTTATATTAATTGTTAAAGGTTAGAAATTTAGTTTTATTATACACAAGTCTCTCGGTGGACATATAGCATGAATCATATATAGAATAGTTTAATATCAAACATATACTTCAAAGTGGGTGCAATCCACCGGCGACCTAGTAATGCTAATGTATTAGATTTATGCTTTCCATGACTTAATCTTCTTTTCCACGGCATATCTCACTGACTTGACAATCCCAGCACTGAAGATGCCCTTGATCATTTGTATGAACGACGGGAACCTCACGAGCTTCTTGATGACTTTCTTCAAGTTTACACTGAGGTTTTCGTCCTTAGCGATCTCCTTCAACGACTTGTCTCGGTAGAGATAGTACAAGTTCTGCCTGAAGTTTATGGGCAATTTGCTGATCAAGTTGGTCTTAGCTTCTATATTGAGGTTTTTTCTGAATTCCTTGACGCTAGCGTCATTATGGGTGATGATTAGCAAGTTGTTGGTGATAAAGAAATGAAGAATGGGGTTGTATAACAGCCTGAATTGGTGGAATTGTTTACTGACGATGTTTCTGACTTTGTTAGGGTTCTCTCCACCAAGCATGAACCGAATGTCGCCCATGTACGATATTTTAGTGATGGTTTCGTAGAGCTCCACCTCATTAAACCGGTCCTTTCTTATGAGCAAGATAGCCAAAGCCATGGCATTCTTAAGATTATACTGATTCAAGTGCTTAATGATGGAGTAAGACTCCACTTCGTGGTCGCTGAGGAACTTAACGGGCTTCTGCAATCTCCCAGCCAAATATAACGACGACCACTCACTCAAGTCCTGTAGAGCCTTATTCATTGACACCGTACCGTACTTGATGGATTGTTCATTAACCTGAACAAATGGGTTGAAATACACCCCGGCACCGATATCCTGGAACCGTGCTAGCGCCTTAGCCCGCAAGAACTTCATTCCCGAATAATGCAGTGGGAATTGCTGGAGATTCTTCTGGTGGAATTTGACTCCATCTTCCACAATAAAGATCATATCCACCTGGGGACTGTTTGCCTTAGAAATGCTCTCATAGCCAGCTTGGGCCAACACCCCGGACCCGTAACCAAACGAGAACATTATCGGGGCCTCGAATTTGTCTACAGTTTCCTTAAGCTTGTCCCCGTTCTCTACATCTATACTTTGGTTACTGAACTCCACGTCTTTGGGAATGGTAATTTTCTTGATTCCTTGAAATCCCTCGCTAATGATTGGCTTGTAGAGTCTGTCTGAGTATCCACAGCTGCTGCTGTACCTTACCTGGCACCGCAATGCCCTCAATAGCCCGCCTACAACCATATAGATCAACCAGTTCTCCAGCAGATTGGTGTTTGAAATTGATTTTTGGGTTGAACAAAAAAAAGACATAGTGACACAAAGAGGAATTACGAGGGGAAACCGAGAGGATTCGAGGGGATTCGACCAGGTCTGATACAGTTGCCGTGATATGTTTACAGGCGGAAGTCATAAGAGAAGGTAGTGGGAAATATGGGAAAAATCGCGGTAAAAATACCCGACGGTGGGGGGAGCAATTACATCCTTGACACCAGAAAAAAGCAATACCCTCGGATTCCTAACACGTGTTCTATCACAACACCCTCATTATCTCCGAGGGGATGATTCATCCGATAGTCGATGATGGAAATTTAAATTTCAAACCTGATTCAAACTGTGTTTTCTCCCAGTATTAGATAACAAAAGTCGCTAGACATGTCGGAGTCGCAAGTATATAGATCCAGTCGTTCGGCTGAAACACAAGCATTGTCTTTTGAAGACGTTGTAATGACTGGTTTGGCCAAAGATGGTGGATTATTTCTCCCATCAGCTATCCCAAAGTTACGCCCCGAGTTCTTAGAAGAGTGGAAAGACTTGAGTTTCCAGGAATTAGCCTACGAAATCATGAGATTGTACGTGTCTGATGATGAAATCCCTTCTGCTGACTTGAAGGAGTTGGTTTCAAAGTCCTACTCCACATTTAGAAGTGATGATGTTACTCCTATCAAAGACATCGATGCTGCTAATGGAGTGTATTTATTGGAATTGTTCCACGGCCCAACTTACGCCTTTAAGGACGTTGCCTTACAATTTGTCGGTAATCTTTTCGAATACTTCTTGCAAAGAAGAAATGCCTCCGCTACTAATGAAGCCGATAGGGAGACTATCACTGTAGTGGGTGCTACTTCCGGTGACACTGGTTCTGCAGCTATTTACGGGTTAAGAGGAAAGAAGGATGTCTCTGTGTTCATCTTGTATCCTACCGGAAGAATCTCCCCCATCCAAGAAGAGCAAATGACTACGGTGGAAGATGCCAATGTGCACACCTTATCTGTTAAGGGTACCTTTGACGATTGTCAAGATATCGTCAAGCTGATCTTTGGTGATAAAGAGTTTAACGATAAGTACCACGTCGGAGCTGTTAACTCCATCAATTGGGCCCGTATTTTGGCACAAATCACCTACTACTTCTCTTCCTACTTCCAATTAGTCAAGAAGCTTGGTCCTAATCCTAAGGTCAGGTTTGTAGTACCATCTGGTAACTTTGGTGACATTTTAGCCGGCTACTACGCTACCAAGATGGGCTTACCAGCCGATAAGTTGATTATTGCTACCAACGAGAACGATATCTTGGACAGATTCATGAAAACTGGCCGTTACGAGAAGAGTGCTGATCCTTCTACTCCTGCTGAAGTTAAGGCCACTTACTCACCAGCTATGGACATCTTAATCTCGTCCAACTTCGAAAGATTGCTCTGGTACTTAATTAGAGAACAACTCGCCAATAATGATGATGTTAAGGCCGGGGAGATCTTAAACGACTGGATGACTCAATTAAAGACCACTGGCTCAGTAGTTGCTCCAGAATCCGTTGTTAATGCCGCTAGAGCTCTCTTTGACTCCGAAAGAGTCGATAATGAAGCCACAGTGGAAACCATCAAGAAGATCTACTCACAACACCCAGAAAAATACGTTTTGGACCCCCACACCTCGGTGGGTGTTACCACCACCTACAGACACATCCAAAGAGACGCCGTTAACGGCGAAAAGAACGTTAAGTATATTTCTTTATCCACCGCCCATCCAGCCAAGTTCTCGGAAGTAGTCAACAAGTCTTTGGATCTGTTTGAAGGATACTCTTTTGAAAAGGATGTCTTACCGGCTGAATTAAAGGCCTTGAGTCTCAAAGAGAAGAGAATTAAGCTAATTGATGAAGCTTCCTTAGAAAAGGTCAAGGCTGCTATTATTGAAGAATTAAACAAATAAATTATATGGACAATATCATAATTAATGCTTTACTTTATTTCACTTCGTCTGATATATATTTCCAATAAATAATATAAACTTATAATACAATACAGTGGGTTTATTTATATTTAATTATCGCCTAGTTTCTCTGTCATAGCCTTTATTTGCTCAGTGGGTTTTAATTTCACATTCCCATCTTCAATCTTCACTTCGTATCCAACTTCATTTAGCACACTATCATCCACTGTTTGCTTAGCTTCCAATTGCGCCATGAAGTCCTGATTCTTCTGGTTTTGTTTGAGTAGAAACTTCAAACATACGATGGCTCTCTCTTTAATATATGGCTCATTATCATCTAACATACAATTCGATAATATTAGCTCCAATCCGTGCAATTCTCTCACTGTGTCTTGCATTTTAGGCGAATCATGGGTAAGATAGGCTATTATTTCTATAATTAGTGATTTGACTTCAGGGAACTGTTTTCTGGCTTCCTGGCTTTCATTTAAAGTGGATTGTCTCGTCTTGATAGTTTTCCTCTCCACATTATTATGAATTGCGCCTAATAGCGCAATTAATTCCACTATCGCATTATAATGCTCCAAAAATTGGATGGTGGAGTTGAATTTTCCCAAGTCTGCTATACAATCCAATAGCCTGATTGTTCTGGAGTGATATGCCAGTAATTCCTCGGGATCAAATACGCTACTAGTCAAGATAGAAATCGCCTTTTTTGAAGTCTGGGTGAATAAGTCATATATCCAAGCAAGTAAAGCCGTAGTTTCATAACTATTCCAATCATTTTTGGAAGAAATGAGAACCTGAGCAATCTTTAATAGTTCGGTGAAGTAATCAGACATATAATCCACTGTTTTTATGTATTTACTGAAAGATTCATGAGCAAAGACTTTTTCAAGGATATTAAGCAATATAGTGTGATTATTAGTGATAGTTTCTAGTGTGGGAAGTTCCTTTCCTTTATTTATCAATAATCGTAAAAACGGCTCATTAACACCGTCTGATAGCAAATCGTATACAATTTCTGGTGTTTTGAATGCTTCATTAATGAATAGGTAGAATGGAAGTTCCATCTCATCGACTTGTAGAATATGGTCCAAAAGTGGAATTTCCCCGAAAAATGCAGTTCTGATGGATTCTAATTTGACATCCACCTTGTTGGCTCGACTAGCATTTGATAACAATTGCAAATATGCCAATAATATGTTATCGTAGTTGCTATGGCCCGTTAAGTGTAACAGGTTGAAATTTTTCAAATTTGATAAAATAGCACCCACTGACGCATTGGTACTACTGGTGGATAGGTTCCTAATTAGTAACAAAATTCCTCTCCATAACCGTAAGCTATTAGTGAGTTGTGGTTCTTCTGACTTCTGTAACTCTTTATTTAACATACTAGATAAAATATCCCATACGTCATTATTCAGGGCTAAACTCTTTCTGTATAGCTCATCTCCGTTAGATATGGTCAAAATTGTCCCTAATTTCGCCAATAGTTCCTGGAATTCATTCTGGTTGGAATTGTTATCGAACAAGAACCCATTTATACACTCTAATGTATATATTACTTGTTCTGGCTCCATTATCTAGTCAAAGCTACATTAGTAATTTTTTTTTAGATGCGAAAAGTCACTTTAATCAAAAGAGAAAGAGGTTGTAACACAAAACTACTTAAATAGTATTTAAACACTATCAGTTCCATATTCATCCATGATTGTTTGATTAGCATATAGGTCACAAGCATGGGGATTCTGGAGACAAAATTTAGGTACTAATGGACTTGCGTTGTGTCCTAATGCAACTAAGTATTCTCTAAAGTTGAGGATTCTCTGAGTCAATGAATTTGTTCTAATATACCCAGTTTCCGGATCTCTGTTACCACTCCAGGTGGATTCAGCTAAAGCTGCAGCTCGTGGCCATAATTTAGGCGTTAAAACAGTACTATCTACCTGTTCTGACCATAAAGCTGCTTCCGCACCCAAAATATGGTTCCTTTCAGAACTGGTAAGATTTTTCACGAAATCGTAACTATAGATTCTTTGCCAGGTCTTATATGGATTACACCATGATCCTCCAGTACCACTTACTGAGTTAAATTCTGCATTTTCTGGCAAATCTAGATATCGAGGGTCATTTGTGACCCACCCACCGTACCCACAATCCAAGTAGAGATGAGAATTAGTAGATACAATGACATCATATCCCTTTGAAGTAAGTGACTTGATGTTATCATCGCCATTCCAGGATTGGAGGATTATATCCTTTGGGATAGAATATGCTGATTCTGGTGTGGTCAAAATATCTTCCCACATCATCAATCTTCTCAGCTCAGAATTATTAAATATCGGTAATGCCCGGTCCACCCAATACTGCGCTAGATCATGCATGGTTAATGAATGGTTGCGTTGAAACCAATCCTGAATTGGCCCCGAGAAATTGTAACATAATGCCTGCAATTCATCTGCCCCAACATGGAACACGTTATCCAGAAATAAGCCACTTATTTCGTTGTAGACACCTTCGACAATATCGTAAGTTTTATCATTCAAAATATCCAATTGGCCCGGAGGTGGTTCCACAGCAGTATGTAAGGCATAATTGTCATTAGACCACCAACTATTACCACATGCAACAATGTTTGGGTCAACTTGCTTCCAACCTGCTCTAGAATGGCCTGGCATATCAATTTCAGGAATCACTCTGATTCCTCTACTCAAGGCAAGATCCACAATTCCCTGGATCTGTTCATGCGTATATATTTCGTTCCTGGAATACGCATCCTTAGTCATCTGAGGGTATGTGTACATCAATACTGGCCATGATTGTGAATCAACCAAATGCCAGTGCAATGTGTTCATTTTGGCTAGTGCCATGATTTCAATTTGCTCCTCAATTGAAGCAATAGTCAAGTAATTTCTACCACTATCAATCATTATTCCTCTATGCTTATAAAGTGGTGAATCCCAAATATTAACGGATGCTTCAATAACCAAGTTTTGATTGGCATCATCATAGATAATTAGTTGTTGTAATGTGGTGAAGGCATGTAATGCACCCCAGATTGTTTCAGCAAAAATGTTAATTGAGGAAGAATCACTGGTAATATACAACGTATAAGTCTCATTAACTCCTAGCTGTAATGGCTCAGTCCAGTTGCTAATACTGACATTCACGTATTTTAATGATTCGTTTAAATTATCTCTGATTGTGTATTCTGATGTTGGAAATGGTTCATAGGATGAAATTGGTTCCTCCACAGCAGCAGGATACCACTTGATAGTGGTGACTACGTTCCAAAACCTACTGAATGCCTCCAGGACAATTTTATCTTCACCATTACTAATTAGTTGTAGATTAGGATCAACGATTATTGGCGATCCTTCCCCCCAATCAATTATTCTGGGGGCTGGGAGTGGGTTTACTTTAACACCAGAAACACCAATTGCAAATCTTATAACTGCAACAAAACCAAAAATTAAGACCTTCATGTTATAAACTGTTTGGTAAATAGGCGTCAGTACTGTTCTTAGTGATCACTTACTCACTAAGCTTCTTTTGTGGACCTTCTACTTAGCGAACCAATCTGGATTTTTTCGTGAGTACAAATAGAAGTTTTAGTTCTTTTTGTATCTCACTTATGCCAATGGATAGTCGCATACGTCATCTTTGTAACACATTTACGGGGTAAAATGGACAGTAGGAGTTGTAAGAACCCGATGATAAATAATCTCGCGACCAGGTTGCATTATTCGGTATTAACAATGGCCATATATTTTATTGTCTTTTTGATCTGACTACATCTAACTTAGCATATAGTACTAGCTATTTTGAGGAAAGACAATTCATTAGAGATAAGTGAAATAATTATAATATAACTTAAAGCAATGGGAGGTGGAACATCAGGTTAATGGACTTGGGGAAGCATAAAAGTAGTTTTGGGTGGAATTGGCGGAATTGGCGGAGAATTCAAAAGGTTTTGGATTCAATTAGATACACATATTCCGCCAATATGAATCTTTTAGAAAATATTTTAACACTGTCGATGGAGCAACGGCTCTGAATTTGTTATAGCTGAATTATTAGATGTGATGCTATGTGCGACCGACATGCATTACAGGAAAGGCTAATGCAATAAGCCTATGGCCTAGCATAAGGACATAATGTCTTGGTTCCAATACATTAAATGTAATTTAGCAGTTTTAGCCCTTTGTAAAACTGATTAAAGGGGGTGAAAGACAAATGTAGATAAACATCTGAATTGAGTAATTATTTAGGGGGTACAAAAGCTCCATGCATAATGAATCTCATATGTCTATAGGGGTTATTAATTGCTTAAAATGGTTAGAGATAAATATGTTATTTATCATTAAACTCCTATCTCTTCTCCTATAACTGCTTAAAGTCTCTAAATCAAAATAGGGTACTCATCGTGTAAAATATTTTGTATACCAATATTTCTGATCTTAGAAGCAATCTTCTGAAACGCTCAGAATAATATATAGAGTTTTATATCTCTCTTTAAGTTGTATTTCACTCTACAAGAAAGTAGATACCTGTCTAGTCTCTATAACCAATACTCATTATACAATTACATTACTGCATTGTCAAGACTAACTTTTTTCAAAAAGTACGTATCGAACCTGTTTTTGACGCTAAGAATGGTAATTCAATTACTATGAACGACATGCAAGCAAGCTTAACTGTATAAATGCTAGGGATTAAGTGCATTTCTTGTAATAGGGCAGTTAGTTACATTAATCGCGTTCTGCACTCCACAGAATCAATCTCATTACATACTATTTCCATTGTTACCTGCATGGATTTATTTAATGTGTAAACCAACTTATATATATATATTCAATTAGAAAAATACCTATCTGGATAGAGCATGATATTAATCTATATCACATACATATCTGCGGTAATTTTGATATAAAATAATAAACAATTAGTTAATGGAATGGTATTCCTGTGAAACGCCAATATATTTAATCAAGGCACGTTTGTTATTCTCAAAAGAACTATTTGGGAAGATAGAGTAAAAATCAAGGTACTGATTGACTTTTTCTTTGCTCAAGCCTTTTATCTGTTCTAATGATGTTAAGTTTTCCAATCCAGCTTTGTTTGGAAATTCATAGTGAGAATTTGGGACTGGTATATATGCGTATTTTGTTCCCGGCGTTCC
The DNA here is from genome assembly GCA_030563145.1 of Schwanniomyces polymorphus var. africanus. Classification (NCBI taxonomy): domain Eukaryota; kingdom Fungi; phylum Ascomycota; class Pichiomycetes; order Serinales; family Debaryomycetaceae; genus Schwanniomyces; species Schwanniomyces polymorphus. The sequence continues at coordinate 171,586 of JAKUBG010000004.1, forward strand.
TCCCATACCTCTAAAACCATTTTCCCGAATATCTTTCATAGTCATCCAATCATAAGACCTAAAGCTTTCTAAATCTTCATGAATGTTTTGCAATTTACCGTCACATATTTCCAATCGTTTCATGAAATTATCAAGAAATTCATTAATTCGAATGTAAACTCGGCTTATCATTGTAAGACATTCAAAAAAATGAGGATCAGACCTTCGAGTCTCTCCTTCAGTAATTTCTGAATGTACATTATTGTAGTTTATTTGTTGTCTTTCTCCTATCATGTAAATTTTATAAAAGACAAGGAGTATGAATGAAACTTCATTTGTGCTAAAGTAAAGTCAGAAATTGCGCACATAGGAATAGAAGTTTACAAATGGAATAACTTATGTTACTGAGAAATTTATATCATTCATTGAACCATATATGACTCAGCATATCATTCCAATAGCCTTAGCAAAGATTTGATCTTCTTTCAATATGTGCAGCCACTTCCATTAATTTTACACCTACATACACAGGAATGCCGATGTCGGTTGTGTTCCTCTCAAGAAACAAGCTTATTACTAACTACCCTTTATTATTAACAATTTCGGGCTCTCTGATCTTTATCAGCATATTATCCAAGTGCTTGCAAAAGGAAGAGATGATAGTTGCAAAGAACATTTTTATATCTTGTAGTTTCACAATTATTGCAGCCTTTTCCCAAAACTATGATGGTCAATAAATAGAAAAAAATACTTTTAACAAAGCTCCGTATCTATATTAACCAGGATATGCCATTCAATTTTGACATTAAACAAGATTATATATAACAAATTGGATGTGGTATCTTTTCCCTCTACTTAAAAAACTTCAGCAAAGAAGCAATTTTACCAAATTTATGGCAATTACTTAATTCCATACTTTATATATTAATATTCCATCCAAATAACCTCTAATAATTAGGATAAAAGGATATAATCTAAATGGCTCTTCTATCTTACTCAGGTTCATTTGCATCAATTCCGTTAAATGCCGGAAAGGTATTTGATATCCGATCTCAGTGATTTCAAGTATTATTTCAGGAACTAGGATAGATAAGCGGCAATTAATGATAATATCAAGCAAAATATACCAACAAAGCATTGAAGTTGAAATAATTACAATAAATAATTAGAGTAAATGCTAAGGTTAACTGATTTACCTTCTAATGTTTTAAGTGGAATCTTAGACAATTTAGACCAGATCTCTTTGGTAAACTTGAGTTATACGTGCAAGTTCTTGCATGAAATAAGCTGCAGTCATATCTACAGTAACATCTATATTGCTGCTGAGGATTCTACTCTATACATCAAAGATCTTTCTTTAAATATAAGTAATTGGTGCATCGTTAGAAATTCATTATCACCTGGTGGAAACTTAAAGAAACTAGAAAGGTCCTTTTCGGAAAATACTTTGCTCATAAGCTTCATTAGAAGAATAGCGTCAAATGATCTCCATTTTATTTTATTTAAGCTTAAGTTTTGGGGGAAACGCTTTTTTAATTGGCCCAATAGTTTGCATTCTGTCAATCTAGTTAATATGCCAAGTATTCAAATTAATAGTATTCATGGAGAACTCTTCAGTTTTTATAAGAATTCAACAATTTCACTTAGAGAACTTCAATTGAAAAGTATAGATGAGTTGATCAGGCTACTGTTTATCGGTAATCTCAATAACGTAGAGCATATCTCATTTCATCTAATTAATGAATCTGACAATTTTGAGACTAAGACAAATATAAATAAGCTAACTAGAGCGGATTTAATATTGCTCTTTAATAACTTAAAAGGATTAAAAATTCACTCAGAACATAATCAGGGTTTTCAGTTTCTATTAGTACTTCGAAAACTTTTCAGTAGAGATAAATTATTCCTCAGCTTAAATGAATTTGAAATTAATCATGTTCACTTAAAATCACAAGAGAGTGAAAAACTAATGCTAGCAACCATAAACGGTTTAATTGATATTGCAAAAGTTGAAAAATTAGCATTCCGTGTAGATTGCGATAATATATACAAAGCAACACTAGAGGGAAATTCAATGGATATAGCTAGAAACAATGGCTATTGTTCTTGTCTTGAGATGTTCTTTGAAGATTTCCTGCACTTCCTACGATCATATGACAATGGTTTAAGGCTGTTTACAATAATAAAAGAAAGTGAGACTGTCCTTGATAATCCCTTTAGCATTTACTATTTCAAATTTCATTTGTTATCGCTTTTATCCAACTTGAAAAATACTAAGGAATTAACAATAAACACTAAATCTATAATTTTTCCCATTCATAATTTAATGGGGAATGAGTCTTTTTCGAACATGGTTCATATAATTAAAGAATTAAATACTGAGTTGTTAAGAATTATTAATAACATGCAGTTAAAGAAGCTTAGAATTTTTGATTTCTTTGAATCGTTCCAAATGTGGGAACTAGCTACTTTGGAAATCACAAAAGATAATTTAAACTACTACTGTAAATGTTCACAATGTGAGGAAACAAAACTTAGTTTGGTGCGATTCCTTGAAGTAAGTGAGCAAATCCAATTCTATTTAGACCCGGCGTCATATAACGTTTTCCTAAGTTCCTATTATAATCTTATTTCTGTAATATTATCATATGTTAAAAATGGACCAGTTTCAGGATGGCGGAATGATAGTGTTATTCAAAATTTTAGGCTTAGAACGAACATTCAAACTGTCTCTATACCAAGTTCCATTTCACTTATTGGTACAATATCTCAGAAAGAGCCATTAAACCTACATTTGTTTTATCGGCATCATAATTACAAAACCCTGATAGGCTATAGGTCAATGGAACTTAGGAGAACACCCAAAGCGGAAGTTTCTTGTAGCTGCGATGGTACTGAATATATGAAGTTTGCATCTTTCATCTCACATCAATTATTGGAGAATTTATTTCTATACAACATGAACCAGAATTGTGAGATGTATCTAGACGAATTACCAATCATAGGACCTAATACCAATAAGTAATTATTCTAAGCTGAATGGGGAATTCAAGTCTTATCCACTATGTCTCTCAGAATATAATGAAATTACGAATCTGTTAAATTCAAATACTCGCTATCCAATGGTGGATTCTGAAAAAAAAGGTCAATAACGAATAATTCAAATCCTTAAGTCCACAGTCATAACTACCTAACTCTAGCAATTAATAAACTTAAAACAGCGTATTCTAGCTAAATAGCATGGGTAAAAATCCTGGTTTAGTGTTTGATCTTCTAAAGAGCAAGGAACTATTCTAAAGTAGTTTGAAGAAAATCTACTGATCAACATGAAATGGTATATTAGGTAGAAATAAAACACAATCTTATTTTTAAACTTAAGTTTACTAGATTGATTTCAAGAGATAAGTTTATTCGGTTCTGCCATTTTTCTTAATCAATTATTTTCGACGTACTTGCACCCCATAAATACCTTACACAAGTTTTAATTATTATATTAGTAAACAATTTAGATTCTAATCAAATTGACATTTTAAGAGATCAATGTGGCTTTCGGAATTTCTAAGATCATGTCGGATAAGTCATGTAAATAAAATCATTTAAGTCAAGACTTCTCCTAAATATTTTCAAATTTATTTAACAAATTTGAAACAGGATATTGTTTGAAGTTTAAGATACTATGAAGCTGGAATAAGCTTCATATATATAACCAACAAAACTACTAGATAATCATACTTAATCAATAAGATTCAAAGATCTATTCATATCGTTAATAGATGAACTACGATTGGTTCTATACATTGTGGTGCTGTTACACCTAAGGAAGAACCAATAGATTTTAAGAAATTACTATCAATAAAGATAGCTGAAGCTCCTCCGGAAAACTATATAAAGACATCATATTTCCCTTAAATTGTAGCTCAATCTACAAGGGAGTTAGATCTAATAAATACATCGCTAGCCTTTATAACTAATACCTATTATACGATTACCTAATTAGGACTTTTTTCCGTACATATGATAGAACACTGACGTAAGCAAAAATCTCTGATCGCGCGGCTTGGACCTTGCAGATTTTCTTTTTAGTAACCTAAAAAGAGCAGTTAACACTTACTCAACAAAGAGTAGTTTTAATTATTAGTCCCTCCTCAAGCTTAAGGAAGTATAGATTGTATCTATATAACATTTTAGTTAGCATTATAGAAACTTAAAATCTTCTTCAGCATAATATATGTGTATTTATTGACTTCGAAATAAGATCTCTGGGTTATCCGTTGCGAATCTTACATTTTAACTACCGCTTTATATTTCGGAATATTAAAAATGAGATAAGTTCATAGAAGTGTTAGAAAAGTAATCAACAAATGGATATTGAAGACACCTAACGAATTAAAGTGGCTATGCGACCACTTTAATAGGAATATTTTCGCTATATGCAATATTAACTACATGTTATAGTTTAGTTAAGTTTAGTTAAGTTTAGTTTAGTTTAGCAAACTTAGTTCGGCTTTTTTTCCAACCGATAATTTCTTTTGACCGACTCAACCGACCTAAGTATAAAATACTTCACTGGCAATGTATGGAGCAATATAGCCTAAATATATAATATGTTAGACTCAGGGGAATCGAAATCATATATGTCAAAAGAACTGTCTAATGCAAATTCCTCGGACGAAACCCAGATGGCGCCAAGAAAATTTAATAATGATGCCTATAACGGTTCCACGGCTGAAAGTGAGAGTATTACGAGTGCAAGGGAACAAGTTGATATTTCTAGAACCTTAAGTAGGCATTTGACTAATTCTCAAGACTTGATTTCAGAGGTTAGTAAGAATAATGAGCCAATACCAAGAATGGGTAGTGGTAGAGACTATCCTCCACCTGTTGGCGACAGCAAACCCTATAGCGTAGACTATGACGGACCTGATGATCCTATTCATCCACACAACTGGAAGCTTCAAAAAAAGCTCTTGTCATGCTTTGCTGTTGGATTTTCTGCATTAGCTGTATCTATGGGATCTGCGATTTTTGCTGAAGGAGCCAATGAGGTTGAAAGCCTTTATAACGTAGGAGAAACTGTTGCTACTCTTGGTACATCATTATTCGTTTTCGGTTTCGCATCAGGGCCAATAATATGGGGGCCATTATCAGAATTATTTGGAAGAAAAATTGTGTTACTCCCGTCTGGATTCATATATGCCTGCTTTTGTTTTGCAGTTGCAGTCTCTAAAGATGTCCAAAGTGTTATGATCTGTAGATTCTTTTCTGGGTTTTTAGGTGCTGCACCATTTGTTGCTGCACCGGCTGCAATGACCGATCTTTTTGATAATAGAACTAGAGGACTTGCAATCGCCGTTTTTGCAATGATGTTGTTTGGTGGCCCTATATTGGCACCTATTATTGGTGGGTTTGTTGTGAAAAATCCACACATGGGATGGAGATGGTTATCATATCTAACAGGTATTCTAGCTAGTGCTTCTGTGGTTGCTTTAGCAGTTTTATATGAAGAAAGTCATCATCCAGTGATTTTAATTAAAAAGGCGGAAACTTTAAGACGTCGAACTGGGAATTGGGCTATTCATGCCCCTATTGAAGAAGTGTCGTTAGACCTAAAGGAAATTGTAGAAAAGAATATTTTTAGACCACTTAAGATGTTATTTACTGAGCCAATTATTTTATTAATCTCATTGTACAATGCTTTCATATATGGTATTTTATATCTATGTTTGACAGCCGTTCCATTGGTATTTTCGGGACAATATGGTTTCAGTGAAGGGGTTGCACAATTGCCATACTTGGCTATGTTGATTGGAGTCTTTATTGGTGGAGGTCTTATTATTTGGATGGATCAGAAATATATTCGTGTTATGGAAGCAAATGGAGGAAAGCCAGTTCCAGAAGAAAGATTACCACCTATGATGGTGGGAGGTATTTTCTTTGCTGCCGGATTGTTCTGGTTGTGTTGGTCTGGTGATTTTCCTGATAAAGTTCACTGGATAGTTCCTACATTAGGGGCTGGATGTATTGGAATTGGGTTAATTATGGTCTTTTTACCCTGTATGAACTATATAATTGATTGCTACTTGCTTTTTGCAGCATCTGCATTAGCAGCAATGACACTTCTTAGATCTTCTTTTGGAGCTGCATTTCCATTATTTGCCATGCAGATGTTCGTTAATATGAAGATCAAATGGGCTGGTACTTTACTTGGATGTATTGCAGTTGTGCTAATTCCTGTTCCCTTCTTGTTTTATAAATATGGCCACAAAGTTAGGGACAAATCAAAATTTGCATTTGTACTATAAGATACCCAGTTCTTAGTATGATATTCTTAATGAATCATTTTTAATACTATAAGAATCAGTTTAATAGAAAGGATTGTCATTATGTGATCCTCATTGATATATGTCATTCAATGGTTGCTGAAAAAAATTGATGAATCTAAAAGAAGTATATATTCATATTTAAGAATTTTTAATTAATGATATTAAAAAGATTTCAAATACTGGAATATTTCTTGAACTCTCTTCATCTTATTGATGAGATGATTTTATAGAATAAAAACAATAGATAGCATCACATATTAGAAATATTCAACGAAATAAACTGAAAATTTTGACACTAGTCTACATTGATTAAAGTCAGCAACCATGATTATTCACCAGTAATCTGGGCGTATCTAATAGTAGATACAAACGATGAACTATATTGATGAATACGAGAAAACAAAATTATTTGCTTAAAATATCATTCTCGTTGTGTATTAATCATTAATAGGTATAATTTTAATCAATTTCTGAGATTAGAAAATAGGTTCTTTTAGTTTGTGCCAAGAAATTTTGTCTGCATAGTTTAATTCTCTATCAAATGCGCATTTGGTTTCTGCTAGTACAGGAGATAAAAACTCAGAATGGAAGACTCAGGTTGGAATATATATTTTCCATATTTGCGTCTTAGCTAATCGTGTTCTAGATGCTCAGGTTGGTAAATAAGGTACACAAGATTTATGGCAGTAATGTGACCAAACTCTGAAAGTATTCAACAGAAAAACTATTATCATAAATATTGCCCACAAAGATTACCCATACGTTCCAATTGATGAACATAAAAGAGTCAAGAACTATCCGCGTACATTAGATCATTTTCAATATACCATTTTTTGATTAATCTATTTTAGTTTTCTGTCCTTACTTCTGCTGGAAGACAGTTGCTAAGATTAACTATACTATACTATTTGGGACAATTTTTGCCGCAAATTCGTCGCGAGGTTTAAATCTTGCAATTTAAGATTAGATATCCGAGATAGTTTCATGTGATTTGTTGATTTGTCGGTCATCGTGTAACATCTATCAAAGTGGGTCTAACCTTATTTAAAGAAGTGGGCTTTTTATGTGAGTAAGGGTTATTTTATGGTCATCCATATAATCATTTTGTGTATTTCATTATGCGTAAGTTTGACATATGAGAAAATTATAGAAGAAGATGAATATGAGGCTAATATGATTCTTAATATAATGAACAGAATGATTAACAAAGTCATCTATTAGTAAAATAAGCTATCCTCCCTTATCACTTATCAAAACTAGATATAAATAGACACTATCTATAGATTATTACCAGTCAGAGTTGAAATATATAAATACACTCCTCCTACTAAATATACGGATACTTTCATAGTGTTCAAGATACGAGGAGGAGGTCATACATTAACGGCATTTACAACCAAATTAAACCTAAACAACAGCAAGAGTAGATTTCAAGTAAAAGTAAACCTTAATTTTCACAGAATAGCTAATTAAGTACTGTATATATTAGCCATACAATAAAGAACTGGTGAAAACACCTAAGTAAAGAAAGCTTTCCTGAGAGGGAAATTTGAATCAGTCGAATTTGCATTGCGATATTTGACATATAATCGTTAATTCGGCCGCACATTTTTTAAAACTATGTTTGAGTAAAACTAATTCAAGAAGAGGCTTTGTTAAGACTAAATAAGTAAATGGCAATTAATAAAGTTTATTGAGCAATTTGAAATTAGTCTTGGTATCCTAAAATTCCAACTTCTAAAATGAAAAGTGACTTGTTGTAATATTGACAATAGTGTTCGTTCAGTTATTTATTGTATCATTTTGTTGGTTTTGTTGCAATAATTTTAACTTATAAACTAACAACTCTTTGAGAGTTGGTATCCAAAAAGGAGCTAGGAGTTGTCTAACTACTTTGATCGCTTTTTTCTCTTTAACTGATCAGTCGCCTTCATCTGTGGCTATTTTTAAGATATAGCCCATTTACTTCTATCAAATGTCTTATCTAGAACTCTTCCAAATGTTATTTTCGGAGATTTCAAAGGTGAGTTTTGTAAATAAAAATATTCATAATATAACTGGATAAAAAAAAAAGATTAAAGAAATCCCAATTGGGTCCATAGAAATAAGTGACCAACTTGAAATACCTGATTCAGTATCTGCTTTTTATTAACAGCTTTTACAAAACAAATAACTTCAACTTTACCTACTTCAAAAAAGAATTAATGAATAGAAATTTAATTTCAAAGACTTGAAACCAAAACATCAAGTGTTTCACCGAAAACTTCTACAAAACAATCAGTTCAATAACTGCTACTTCAAGTACCGGGCTCAATTCTAACTTATTTTATTGATTCTTTTAGCCATATATAGCTTGCTCTAAGTTTAGGATCCAACGTATAATGTTAAGCTAATATATTTATTCAATACAAATCCTTGTGACTTTCGTCCAGTGTTTATAAGAGAAACAATATCATTTGGTTACTTCATAGATTCTTAAAAGAGATTTTGCGACTCTTCTAGGCTTATCGTATAATTATTAATCCATTTATGTAAGCTTGGGGCTTATTAATAAATTGCTAACTATGTAAATAATCAAAGCAATTGGATCAGTTCTTCTGGACATCCCTTTTTCGGTCCAAACGGCTCTACAGAACTTGATACTAAGATATTTTCAATCTAATGGCTTAAATAGCTGGAATTACGAGTACACTTTTTATTTCTTGGCTATATATAGATCGCATGTCTATAAAACTCCCACAATAAGGCTAGTGAGATTGCTTGTCTAACTTCACTTGCATATGCCAGAGTTTATCATCAGCTGCATTATATAGCGACCTAAATCAGCGAGAGAGTGCGATTACGTAACACGTGCTAAAATTTCATTACCCTCCAACTTTCTCCTAACCCTTCTCTCTTCCAGGAAAGTCCGGTGACGATTTAGTTCTTGCTATAGCAGCCATTTATATATCGGAATCTTATGATGTTCATCGCCCTGAAATTAGCAGTTGATACAAGTTACTGGTTGAAATGGCTTCCTATACTTCTCCTCTATTCAATAATTATAGAATTATAGCGAGATCTACTCCTATGATTTGAATGTATACAGGATAGGCATAGCCTGTCTATATAGCACTTCTTACATGCCCCTATATATTTCTTATTTCCTCGCTTCATGTATTTTGCAGTTTGGAAATGTCAATTAGAGCACGAGACCTTAGAGCAAACATAAACGTTAGCAAGTTGACATCACCAGACTCATACTAACATATGACCGAGATAGACTCATCGCATGTACTAATTTTTTGTCAGCCGGTGCTCAGTCTGGCCCCTAGTGGTTGCTACCCGATGATCCTGATAGCCATTTAGTGAGCGACAATCATCCCGATAACCGAACCCTAGCAAAAGAAATGTGCCTGAATAAATCCCCTTTTGCTGCGCTTATCGGGTAAAAACCCTCAGTGATTTAATTTATATTTGGTGATAAAACCTTTTATGTTTATCTTCTTTCATTAGGGACGTAGCATATTGCATTAGGATAATAGTATTGTAACATTCAACACCGGCTCTAGAAGATAAACTAAATATACAAGTTGGCGCTTTATTCAGATCATCTAAGAAGACTACGCACCTGTATTAGCATACATACCAATATTTACGTTAGTTGGTTGTTGCAACTTAAGTTTATTGATTTTAGAGAAAAACATTCTTAAGTGGAAATTAAAGTTGAGAAAGATATAACTTATTGTGAGTATTTAAACGTCACAAATGGGCAAGTCATCAAGCCAAGTACCAGAGCATATGAAGGTGGATTATCCTATACCACCTCCTACCACTAAGTTCCCCGTAACGAACTATTTGGCCAGAGAAGGAAGAAATAGTCCACGAGCATACGATAAAATGGCAGAGCAGGTAGGTGGAAAGTTTCATTATCTGGGTAGCAGCTTGGATTCCAGTGTTGAATCTAGAAGCTCTTCCAGAGTAAGCAGTCCTATGAAATCCAGACTGGCAACTCCCCCAACTCCTAGTCTGTCAAATGATGGGTATAATAAGGTACACCTGCCTATCCCTACCAAGCCGGAGGAAATATATAGAACAGACGAAGAAAATATTTTACATTTTCTTGAGCCTAGTCCTGTTGGGCCACCGGATTATGATACTCTACCACCAGGAGGATGTCCAAGGTACCCAGTAACGTTAAATGATGAGAGTCCGGATTGTCTTCCTGGATATTCACCAGCTGTGTACAAAATAGGGCTAGTTTTAAGGAAAATGGAATGGATAACTCCATATGAGCCTTCACCTATACGGTCTTGGAAATTATTGATTATGGAACTTAACTCGACACAGTTAAATTTTTATAACATTCCAAGTCTGCTTGAGAATAATGTATTACAATTCAAGCCATCGTGCGTTCTGGAACAGAATAAGAAGGGTCTTTCTCAAAGAGGTCATTGCCTCAATCAGAAAGAACTCCTGATGTTCAACTCATATTTAACTACTGAAGCAGATTTGGAGTTTTATAAATATTGTAACCGCTTAGATTTGTTGGAGCCTTTTGATTCTCCATTAAAAAGTTTAAATATTAATGATGAAGATATGATGAAATTAAGCAAGTCTAAAGGAAGAAAATTGGTAAGATCTTATTCACTTCAATTGGCAAAGCTTGGATTGGCAACTGATTATAAGAAGAAAGTAAATGTCCTTAGATTAAGAATTGAAAGTGAACAGAATCTTATTAGTTTTGCTACAGTTGGGGATCTCATTGACTGGAACAATGCACTCAACACAGCTAAGGATCTTGCTATGGACATACTGGAAAGAGAACTACCAATTTATAGAACTGTTCCAAGAAGAAGAAGACGTAGCGCACATGATTTGCAATTAGCAATTGCAAGATCCACTGCAGATTTAAATAAATCTGATTCTAATATAAAGCAAAAGCTTTCAAAATTTAGGTCCAAAATTGGACTTAGATCTAGAAATAATAGCACAAAAAATACATTAGAGGATCAAATAAATACTGCCTCCAATAAGCCTAGATCAGTATCATTACCCTACATTTCAACCTCAAATTTAAATTCTTCCAGAATTCCAGCTAGAACAGACTCAGTTAATGAACGGATGTTTGATGAAGAACTAGACAATGATGATGACGAAGAAGAAGATGATGAATTAATAAACGGAATTAACGGAGTACACGACAGAGACGATAACGAAGAAGAAGAAGAAGAAGAAGAAGAAGAAGAAGATATACAAGATATGAGTGATTTGCAACAATCGGATGATGAAGAGGATGATTATATTTCCGATGAAGATTTATTCAGAATACGGCGTAGAAGAGATACAATACCATCATCTATATATTCAAGTGCAGATGATGTGAAATGGAATCCACCTCCAAAGCAATCAAGTTTGAGAAAGTATTACAAGAACTGTATCAGATGTATAAAACCATTGAATGCTAACGATAAATGGGTTTTCAAGTCTATTGTAAAGCCTACAACGTTATCTCCTCTCAGCCTTGCATATTTAAGGAGTATGCACTTTTATGAAGAAATGCTTTCATATTCATGTGAGAGTGGTGGTAGTAGTAGCACTACTCTTGCTAGCTCAGCTTATAAGTATTCTAATAGAAAGAGGAATTTTTCCTTTAGAGATATGAATACTTCTTCATTTGCAGATGCTCCTTTAACAAGAATCCCTAACCATTTTTTGAAAGAACATATAGTGGGTTCTCATGGATTGATTCCAAAAGAAATTTGATTTATAAGTATTTGATATGCTATATATTGTAAGATACGAATTCTGGATATATTTATTGATGAATATTGTCTGTATAAGTAATGCATAATTTCAATAATAAAAAATATCTTGTAGTTCATCAAAAATTTACCAGATAAGGTTATGTACAAGTTTATTTTATCTTAGCAAATTTTGTTTCTCTATTTTTAAGCATTTCTTTTAATTTTAGTTCCATTGCTCTCTCTTCAAATGATTTTATCATAATTTTAGTAACCTGGTCGGAGAACATGGAGCTCAATGTATTGTAAAGTGGATTTTTGAACTTGAATTTTAGAATTAATTCGACTTCACAACTAAGGTTGTTGATGAAACGTACTTCTTTGAAGTTCCATTCATTGTATAAGGATTCAAACAAGTTAGTGCTTAATGATTCTGCAATAACTTTTTCTGACTCAATACATGTTAGCTTACAATTGAAACTTTCTTCAAACTCCTTCCAGCCAATTGCTAATCCACCTTCTATTGGAAGTTTAGTGTTATCGTCGTATTTATTAACGAATGAATTCTCGACAAAAGGAACAAATTCAGAATATCTATCTACCTTCGATACAACATCAAACATTAATTTAGGAGTAACATTTACTCTTTTCTTTACAGTATAAGTTTGAAGTTCAGAACCACTCATATTCCCAAACGAAGGGAAGTTAAGGAACGTCCTTCTGGGTATTATTAAACCTCTTGTACAAGCTACTGGTAGTCTTCTATATATTCTATTCATATCCAGTAGTATAATTATATAATATTACCCAGACAGAAATCTACGCTTCCGCCTTGATAATTTTAAATAAAATTATCTGATGACACCAATAAGATGAGCATTATTTTCTCTTACAATAAATTATACTACAATATTACAAAAATTTTCGACATAATCAAATATACATTTATCTTGGTGAATAATCCATTAACTAAAACTAAATGAGCTTAACTCACTATTATTATAAAATCAATTTAGAGACTAATGAATCTATTCGGCACGAGTGTAGATAGCTTGCTTAGAGTGCTTGGAGATTGGGGTGATAATACCGTCGTTTTCTAAGTGCTTTAAGGCAACTCTGGCAACGGAACCACCGATCTTTAATCTATCAACTAAAACAGAAACGGAAACGTACTTGTAAGTTGGGACTTCCTTCATGATTCTGTCGTACTTTTCTTGGTCCAAGATAACAACGTGTTGAGCCTTGTCCTTAACCTTACCCTTATTCCACTTTTTCTTACCTTTCTTACCACCAGCTAAAGCGGCAGCGGCCTTAGCAGCCTTAGTTTGTTGAATCTTTGGAGCCATTCTACATATCAGTTAGTATTTTATTCATATGATTAGTTAATGCAATAAATCTGACCAACTAAAATACTACCATAAAATATATTTCAACGAAGAAAAATGAAAGACAGTGATATATTGATATTAAAAACCATGACGATTTAGATTATTAATTATCCTGTTCATTAATGTTTCATCATCTCTTAACTTTTCAATTCAGTAATCATACAAAATTTTCACTTCCATACTATTTTATTATTTAAAAGATCAACTATTCAGCATTTTATTAAGTCTTTTGGTTGTAGATAGATTGCAATCAACTTATTAATATCTTTGATCATAACATACTTATTTGACGATTCTTACTATAGAACAAAAGTTAAAGAGAAAATAGCTCTAACTTTTTTTTTCGTTTGCCAGAATCCACAGGACGAGACCAGATTCCATCCTCCATACAACAATAGAAGTGAGCGAAATTTTGAAAAAATGTGGCACGTGATCGATATAATTTGATTATGTGTCATATGATATAATTGACTGTTATTTTACACGTGTTAAACGAATTAAGAAGGGCTCAGACCTATTATGCCCCGGACCCTTTTATATAACGGAACCTAAGATTGAGGCATGTTCCAAATAGAACTGTAATAGAGATCTTAAATGTTTTATATGAACATGCAAATGGAGTCTTATGTAATTGTGAAAAAAAAAACTGAATAGACATAGAAAGGGATTATTTATAGATATCATTTACGTCGTATCCAAAACATTTGCAATCTAAATAGGATATGTAAATAACATTATTTATTTCATATATGTATGCTTACTGTTTTCATAAATTACTATAAAAGGTATTTGAAACCAATTTTGATATCTTTCACTTTCTTATCTTAAATATACATATCCAATCTCTGTAATTTAATTCCCTGTGTGTGTTTCGATAGCTAAAGTAAAGAAATTGCAATGAGTAAACTATATGAATCTATATGCAGGTCGACTGATTTTAAAACTGAGATGAAATGTTTGATTCTTTGATTACACCTAGCAAGCTATTCTTTTTTAAGCAAGAGGCTACCGAGTAAATCACATTTCTAGGTACAAATGTCTAAAAGGGGAGCTAGTGATCAGATTACCAGGGAGAACATTGGTGAAAATAGTGATGATGAAAGTACGCAACAACATACTAAAGCATCCGCTAGTGTTATGTCAAAAAGAAAGATACTTAAACCTCGAGGAAGGGGTTTAGCTAATACCGGCGGTGATCAAAACAAAGATAGTACGAAAATTCCAAATGGAAATGCATTTGGTATGACTTTCAAGCCGACAAATCAAACTACTCCGTCGTTTGGATTTTCAAGTGCCACACCAAAGGCTGTGACAGATAAAAATGAACAAATAAGAGCTCTTAATGAGAAGTTTTTGGATCGAATTTCTGTTGGAAAGCAGAAAGACAATGTGAGCGATTTTAGTGCCCTTTGTAAGAAGTATATCGAATATTATGAGAAAATCCAATCTGGAAAAATAAATGTTTCAGACACCCAGATTCCAGCTTCAGTTTCCACTCCAACACTGGCTCCAGAACCAAAAGTAAACAAGGAAACGAACCCATTTTCCTCAATAAAATTTGGAGCTGAAACCAAAGGGCCTGAATCGGAAGTTAAATCAGTTCCTACTAAGGCAGCAAGCTCTGATTCTGATTCTGAATCAGAGGATGAAGAAGTTAAAATTGAAGGACCTAAATTTGTTTTTGAATCAAAACAGCCTGCAAAGAAATTACCTTTTTCCTTTGGACCAAAGCCTGTTAAAAAGCCAAGTTCAGATTCTGATTCCGAATCTGAAGTTGAAATAAAAGGACCAACATTTACATTTGATAAGAAAATTGATGATAAAGTATTCAAGTTACCCCAAAAGAGCACTCAAGCGTCTGAAAGTAACCCTGTCTCTGTATCTTCAACCCAAGAGAAACCAGCATTCTCTTTCGGGGCCCCAAATTCAACAAACAAGTCAAATGAATCTACCGAACCAAAACCGGCTTTTAGTTTTAGTAAACCATCAGGGGAGAAAAATGCTCCATTTTCTTTTACTTCTACCACTTCATCTAATGGTAATGATACTAAACCAGCATTTACTTTTGGATCCGAATCTAATAAATCTGAAGAAGTTTCAAAACCAGCTTTTTCTTTTGGATCCTCATCTAATAAACCTGAGGAGGCTTCTAAGCCAGCTTTTTCTTTTGGATCCTCATCTAATAAATCCGAAGAAGCTTCAAAGCCAGCTTTTTCCTTTAGTTCGAGTATAACTAATGATAAGCCAGCTTTTTCATTTGGCTCGAATGCATCCCCTAAAAACCCAGAAGAAAAGCCAGCTATTTCATTTGGTAGCTCTCAAAAAGCGGATGATAAGCCTGCTTTCTCATTTAGTGCTAAGGATACTTCAGGTAAAAAAGAAGATACCGCCTTCTCTTTCGGTAATAAATCTACGGATTCAACTGCTGAAGTACAAAAGCCTGCTTTCCTGTTCTCATTTAACCCTCCAAAGAATACTGATGCTAAAGATAATAAAACACCAGCATTTTCCTTTGGCTCTTCTAACTCGTCAAACGGTGGATTTTCTTTTGGTAAAACTAACGATAAACCTGCCACCAGTGTTAATGATAATTCTGAAACTGTTCCAGAAGAAGAAACCGGTGGTAATTTTGAGCCAGTTGCTAAGCTTCCTGAAAAATCAGAACCAGTACAAACTGGTGAAGAAAATGAAGATGTATTATATGAAAAACGTGCTAAGTTGATGTTGTTTGATCCATCAAATAAAGACGAGCCTTATTCTAATAGAGGATTAGGTGACTTGAAGGTTTTAAAGTCCAAAGAAAATGGAAAATCAAGAATTTTAGTCAGAGCTGATGGTGGATTGAGAATTTTATTGAATACTTTGATATCAAAGGATATGACATACTCTACTATTGGTAATGGCTCCATGGTTAGAATCCCAACTGTTGACCCTAACACTAAATCGATCGAAACTTATGTTTTAAGAGTAAAAACACCTACAGATGGACAAGATCTTCTTAATGTATTAAATGATGCAAAATAATGGGCAACTTTTTATATTTAAATGGCCTTGTATAATAAATTATTGCATTAATATATATATATTCATATATATAATTAAAATCCTGAGAAGGAATTTCTAAAATAGTCCAACATTCTATATCTTAATACTCTTAATATGATCTATAAATTCATGAGTAAATCCTATGCTTAAATAAGGATTTGAATTTGCTCCAGTAGAACTTTTAGGTTTATTTTGTAATATCTGGAGAACTTCATCTTTATTTCCGTATAACTTGTGTGAGATCTTCGTTAAAGTACCGTAAATACATCTAAGAAGAGCCTTGTTTTCCTCAAATACAAATATATCAAATATTTGTAAACTTAAATCTAATTCGAATAAGTTTGTGAAAATAGACAATGCTATATCATGCATGAAACTAAAGGGATCCAATTTTATAACACCAAAATGCACATATAATTGATTTTTCCTTTGATTTAACAACTCATATACTGGAGTTATCAATTTATTTTGAAATTCTGCTTTTGCTTTATGTATTCTCTCTT
Source organism: Schwanniomyces polymorphus var. africanus (assembly GCA_030563145.1). Classification (NCBI taxonomy): domain Eukaryota; kingdom Fungi; phylum Ascomycota; class Pichiomycetes; order Serinales; family Debaryomycetaceae; genus Schwanniomyces; species Schwanniomyces polymorphus. The sequence goes on from JAKUBG010000004.1 coordinate 188,547, forward strand.
CATTATTATCTGTGGTATCAATTAATAGTTCTAAGGAAATCTTAAGTATCCCGGAGTCATAAATATTGCACAAGCTAACAAATGTTTTATAAATGTTGTTGTATTGATGGAAAAGAATACCAGCAATATTACATATTCCTTTGCAATAATAGTTTCTAAGCTTTGATGGATCATTCCCTATGTTGTTGCCATGTTTTTGATTCAATGTAACTACAAAACTTATGACAATTAATTTCAATCTTGCTAAGAAATCGGTTCTATCGCCCATGTGTAAATATGCTGTAGCCATATTCAAATCCTCTTCAATTATTGAAAATAGACGTGACTTGGTTGAACTTGATGAACAAGCAGCTTGATCTTTCTTAATCAATACACTAGAAATACCAAATGTCATATCGCAGAATTTTTCATCAAGTTTAAGATGGTTCCCTATTGCTTTCCACCAGATATCAGATCGTATGTCATCAGAGATTCCTCTCCAATACATATCCAGAATTTTACTCACTGACTTTATATCTTTCGTTGGGTTCTTTTTGCACAGGGATAATATATTTTCCCATTTAGGAACATCCGCTTTTCTAAGCTTTTTAATCTTTTCCATCTTCTGCACTTTCAAGTCATTAGCACAAGCTTCTTTTAATAACGCATTGTATATGATATTATCAGACTCTCTTTGATGCTTTGACTTATCATAACTTGATTTTGGAGGAAGCCACACTGGTCTAGTATAAGTATAATATTTTGAAGAATTCAAGTTAGGTTTACTCTTTGTAAAAGGTAATGATGTATTAGATGAAGACTTTGATTTCTGATTAATATTCAGCTCTATCAGTGAGTTGAAATTAGGAGTAGAGTTACTCTTCTGGGAGAATATCCCTGAAGGTGATATTATTGGTTCAGGTTTTATTTTCTTAAAATCTGACAATAGCTTCAACTTTTGTCTTTTCTCTTCATAAATCTTAAGACTATCAGTTTGCTGGAATAACATACTCAAGTCAAAAGCATCCTTTGATAATGTCAAGCTATTTACACTTGCAGAAGAAAGGTTCTGCTTACTCTGATAAACACTCTTAGGATGGTTGGATATATCAGCTTCATTACTTGTTAAAGAGCAGGCATCGTTAAAACTGGCATAACTCATTATAGACGAGGACGTTGTCGAATTACTAAAACACGAAAACCTACTTCCATCTGAGATGATGTGCTTTTCTGCGAGATTAATCGGCCTTAGAGGCATTGTCAACGGTATATCTTGAGAATAATGGGTATCATCAATTTCATCATCTTCTGATTCTTCTTCATATTTCACATTCGCTGAGTTTACTAGCGGCTCTCGAAGTTTTGTTATACTTTCATTTAACTGAGACTTCCTTAGTTTCAATCTTTGAGAAGGGGTTAAACTCAGTGGTGTTTTCTCCATCAGTACAACATAATTCGTCGTAGATGTTGATTTTGTCGATTTTGTTGATTTTGTTGATTTTGTAGATTTTGTAGATCTCTGAGAATTGACGCTTCCAATTGATGTAGACCTAGTTATCCTAGTATCTACATTCAAAAATGGCGATGATGCCTTGTTCGTTTGGAAACGTTGATTTGAAATACTTTTATGGTGTTCATGGACTGTTGAAAGGCTGCATGGCCCTTTTTCTTGTGAAATGTTGATATCTTCAAAGTTATCTGACTCTAATGTCTGGGGAAGCTTCGGAAGAGCCTTTTTGGAGGAAGCGAGTGACATGATAGTTTGATTCTCCCTGATAGCGACCCTCAACCACGCGGTGTGAACTGCTAGCTTATATTCTTAAATTGTTGGAAGGACTCCACAATGCTTTACTGTACAATATCCAAATAATCAACCGTAATGAATCTGCTAAATATAACAGACTTTAGCGAGTGTAAGTTAATTGACGAGAATCTTAATGTTAAACAGAAGGAATATAAAGCCTATCTATCGTTTATATTAATCAATGCGAAGGACAATGAGGAAAAATACATCAGATATTCCTTATTATTGTACCACAATTTCCAATGAACAAAACAATTGTTGTATACGAGTCTATATCTAGTTACACGCTTCTGATGCTGCCTAATGTAAACGAACCTTCACTAAGTGCTAATCAATTTCGTTGATTGGTTCTAAAAAAGATTTGGCGCATCACGTCTAGAATATTTGCGCGATTTGCGCAAGGAGTTGTTTGTTATGGGTTTTCGGATCTCAAATATGTAGGCGAAATCTACATTTCATGCAATGCTTTTTTCACAAAAACATCGCTCTTTGAGTACATGTGCCTTAAATACGTGTCAGCTGTTGTATACACTCTTTTATATGCAGCTATATCGAATATATTAAAGAAAATGAATATGTTACGAATAAATATATGTTATGAATAAATTATATGTTAATTTAAATCTATGTACGTGAAACAGTTGCTATTTACAGGTTACAAGTAGCTCAAGAAATATCATTTCTTTTCGTCCTTATCATTCTTCAAGTTGAAGAACTTTCCTAAAAACTTTCCAATTCTGTTCAATTTGGATGGATGCAAATCGTTCTCGTCATAAGTTTCTTCAATCTTTTTATCGTCGTCTTCTAAGTCCAATTTCCAGTGGGCGTCAGTTCTTTTGGCATTCTTGTCATTGAACGCATCAGCCAATGCTTCTAATAATGCAGTTTGGATCGGAGTTTCTGGGACAAGTGTCTTAACATTAAGCACGACCTCCATATCACCTCTGTTGTTTATATTCCTATTAACTGGTACTCCTCTTTCTGGAACTGTTAATTTTCTTCCATTTTGAGTACCTTGTCTTATCTTCAATTTAATATTATGTCCATCAATAGTAGGAACAACGATTTCACCTCCCAAAGCAGCTGTAGTCATTGGGATTTCTTGGTTTACTAAAATATTGTTGTTAACTCTGGTGAAAACTGGATCCTTAGTAACATGAACTCTAATAATCAAATCACCGTTCCTAGTTTGGTTGTATTGGTCTTTGGTAATAATAGGGGCATCACCAGCACCTGGAATTCTAAGACGCGTACCATCGGCAATACCACAAGGTAAATCAACATTAGTAGACTTTGGTATTTCTTCTACACCATTACCATGGCAGCTATTACACTGATCACTTCTAGGGATAACTACACCAGTACCATGACAAGTATTACATGTGGAAGACATATGGAACCCACCCATAATATGAGTACTTTGACCAGTACCATGACAAGTAGAACAGGTGGTCTTCTTTTTTCCTTGTTTTAAACCACTACCACTACAAGTCTTACATGAGTCGACGGCTTTGTAATTGACTGTTACCTTTGTTCCAAAAATAGCTTCTTTAAATGATATGGTTTTCAACACTTCAATGTTATCACCAACGTGTTCTGTAACGAACAGACCTCTACCTCCTGCTCCGGCACCGCCAGAGAAAGCCTGTTTAAATAAATCTTCGAAATCAAATCCCATACCACCGAATGGATTACCAGCACCACCCCCAAATGGGTTTCCTTGTGCGCCTCCAAATGGATTGCCACCATAAGCATTTGCATTTCCATTTGAATCGAATGCGCTAGCACCAAACTGGTCATATTGGGCTCTCTTCTCTTTATCATTTAATAATTCATAAGATTCTTGAATCTTGTGGAACCTAGTTTCTGCATCTTTTTCTTTATTAACATCTGGATGATACTTTTTAACTAATTGGTAATATGCTTTCTTGATATCCTTAGATGATGCATTTTTATCAACCCCTAACACATCATAAGGGTTAAAGTTAATTAAGCTTCTGCTCGAAGAATGAAACTTTCTAACGTTAGCTGATCTAATTGCATAATTCAATCTCTTCGAAACATTAGACCTAACATTTGATTTAGCTAAATGAGACAAGGAGCGTCTCACATTGTAAACTAAACTTGGTTGTAAAAGAACTCTACCCATACTTCAATGATAATATGCCCGTATTATGATCTCTCTACTTCAGTGTGATATTCAGTTAAGTCTTCAAATAGATGACATTTGCCAGAGCGTTAAAGAACTTCTAGAACTGAAAAAAATTCAAGTCACGTGATCGACGATTTATCTTATTTGTTGTATTACCTAGAAGATATGAGAACATACTAGAATTCCATGAACGTATTAATGGGTTGGTCTGTACTGAGAATCACTAATTTTTAATTGTTAGGTGTTCTTTAAATGTTTATATTTTCTTCTTACGATTTTTTTTCTAGTATTATCAATTCTTTCATTTAATGAGACATAGCTGAGGTAATTTTTTGAATTCACTAAGATACTAAGCGGAATATGGTAAAGTCTTAAAACATAAATCTGATTACAAGCTTATATGTTAACAATAGTATTATTTTGCTGAATAATCAAGATTTCCCACATAGTGGGATAAGTTAGTTACATTTTACAACTATACATTAATACATCAATAAAAACATTAAAATAGGTTATTTTTACATGAAGCAGCCGGCTATTACTTAATTATTTGTCTATAATACCCATGGAAGGGAACTTCAGTATGATATTTTGTGGAATTCTAGATTAATAATGTTCTAATGCCATTCTCTTCTTACCATAGCTCTTGTATTATTAACATATATATATTATAATACTAATATATCATAATAGTTACATGAGCATGCGAAATGTTTTATCTACAAAAGTTCCGAAAGCTTATTCATTCTATGAAGGAAATCTCAAAATTGGGATATCATATAAAAAGATATTAAGCTATAAATAGTGGTTGCCACAGTGCAGTATTTTGTCTTCTCTCTATGTTCAATTTTTATTGAAGTAGTTAGCAATTAGAACTATCATCTATTTTCGTATATAGAGATTAAGTATTGGAGTATTCATTATAAGGTATTTGATTACCAATACAGCTACAAGAGGTTCCGTTTCTTTGCGCATTATGTATTCATATACAAATTTTATTAGTATAAATTAATCAGAAATTTCTCGGGAATTAAAATTTCTTGTCCCATGAATCTAACTTCATGGTTCCATTCTCTTGCATATTTATGTGCATCTTGAAGGCATCTTTCAAGATGTGTGGTTCATGTAAGCTACCAGCCTTCTTAGCGTAGAAACTAGCTCTTTCAAAGTAATCAAGTAATTGATCCTTATAATCTGGGTGAGCAGATTTATTGATAATTTCAAGAGCTCTTTCCTTAGGAGAAAGACCTCTTAAGTCAGCTAAACCTTGGTCGGTAACAAGAATATCTAAATCATGTTCGGTTTGGTCAACGTGAGAAACAAATGGAACAATACAAGAGACACCAGTTGGGTCAGTCTTCGATGGTCTAGCAGATGGGGTATGCATAATAGATAACTTTGCGTTTCTTAAGAAATCAGCAGAACCACCTAAACCATTTAACATTCTTGAACCCATGACATTAGTAGAGTTTGCATGAGCATAAATATCAACTTCAACAGGAGTATTCATAGCAATGGTTCCTAATCTTCTAATAATTTCTGGAGAATTGGAAACAACTTGGGATCTCAAGCATAGTTTCTTTGAATATTCATCCCAGTTATTGTAGAACTTTTCAAAACCTTCTTCTGTTAATCTAATAGAAGTAGCAGTTGCAAAGTCTAAAGAACCAGATTCAAAGAAATCTAAGAAAGAATCTTGTAAAACTTCAGTCCAAACACTTAAGTTCTTAAATTGGGAAGAAGCTAATCCCTCAACAACAGCATTAGCAATGTTTCCAATACCAGATTGAATAGGATGCAAGTTAGATGGTAATCTACCATACTTGACTTCATGTTCAAAGAATTCGATTAAATGAGAAGCGATATTCTTGGACATTTGATCAGAAGGAGTGTTTGGTGGGACCTTATCACGGGTAGTGGACTCGACAATTGCAACAACCTTAGATGGATCCACTGGAATAGAAGTAACCCCAGTTCTGTAATCAGCGGTTGTATGTGGGTATGGTTGTCTAAAAGGTGGATTGACTGGCATGTCAATATCATGAATACCTTCAAATGATGGGGTGTTGGTATTAACTTCAATGATAATCTTGTCAGAAACTGAAATCATTTCAGGAGAAGCACCAACAGCAGGACCAGGAACAATAGAACCATCTTCAGTGATAGCAGTTGCTTCAATAATAGTATAATCCAATAAGTCATTTTCCTTCTCTCTGGTGTAGAAACCATAGGTTAAATCCTGTGGGAACATAGATAAGTGCTTATCAAAGAACTTTGTTCTACCATCATTAATAGCCTTAGCAATTGGCTTACCAACTTGATGTGGTGATCTTCTCAAGATCATGGAATTTTCAGCCCATCTGCTTTCTTCTGGTCCAGCAGAAGCCCCAACAAATAAATTGAAACCTAATTTACCTTGTAAGTTATTCTTCTCAACGTGATTTGCCAATGCCTCTGGTATAACCTTGGGGGCACCCACACCAGTAAAACCAGACCAACCTAAGTATTGACCGTGCTTGAAAAGCTCAACACATTGTTCTCCAGTTCTCAATTTTTGCAAGTATGGGGCGTATCTCACTCTTTGCTTTAATACAGCTGACATGACCTATGTTTGATATCTGTTTAAAAATTAATGAATATATGTAGCAATATAAATACTTTAACCGCTATCAGTAAAAATAAATGTTCGTCGTATAAACTGTTACTCAAAATTTTCCAAATTTCTCAACAATTTCTATATACCTAACAATAGAAACAAGGAGATTTGTAGAGGAGCAAAAAAAAGCGGGGGATTTAGCAAAGAAGAGGATTACAGTACTTTATATACGGCAGGTTGTCCAACAATTTTGAACTACTAAGTATTGGCAAGTTCCGGAGAAGTAACATAATTGAAACCAACCCATTGTAGTATCCCCGGTAAGGCGTATTCCGATCCGCTCTTAAGACCTAGGCTGCAATACGGTGACTGGCATGGAAACCAGGATAATAAAATTTAGTAAAAATTAACTATCTTTATTAAGTATTAATCATAAATCAGATGTAAAGATGGGTATCAAAAATATAAACAAAACATACACGTAATTAATATACAAGAGGGGTGTAATTGTTGAAAGTGCTGCTTCTGATTAAGATGGGGTATGATGGTGGGGTCTGCCATTCCTAGGGAAGAAAAAACTTTGCTGTAGAAGATTGACGAACTGTGTATAACAATAGGTAAAAGAAACTAAAGTCCGAGCGGATATTCATGAAGACCGACAAAACCGAAACTTGAATTAACTGTCGAAACGCTAAATATTACTAGAATACGGATAGGATCTATGCATAGCCATAATCCGTATTTCGGGAAAAAGGCAAAAACCTTTGAATGCAAATTAGTATATTACTTAAATTTAGGTCTTGTTGCCTTAAACCTACTTATCTTAACAGGATTACCTTCTTCATCTAAAGGCTCGAATTCAAGTTCTTCTGGTGACTTTTTGAATCCATTATCATTATTCTGGAAGATGAGCTTTTGTCTAAGCTTTTGATAATTGGTGATGATCTCTTGGTTAAGAAAATTGTCCTCCAAGTCTAAATTTTCGGAGCTGTACGGAGTTTCAACGTCTGCATAATCAAAATCGTTTTCGACAATTTCATCAACAAGGATTGGTTCATCCGGATCATCAAATCCGTCGGAAGGAATAATTTCGTCTAATGCTGGATCAAACACCTCATTATTTAGGTTGTGGATTCTGGGGTCATTTGTGGGGATGGGGTTTGGTTTAGAGGGCATGGAATTTAACATTTGATTAAGTATTTCAAAGTCTTCCATTTTGTCAACAACAGGGCCCTCAGTATAAATATCATCGTCATAGGCACCTATCATGTATGCTTTGGCCATAGTATTCAAGTCATCCTGTAGGCTAGAGTAATCTAAACTCGCTTCACCAACTTCCTGTATAAGAGATTCATTATGAATTTCGGATGTTCTATTGGGTGATTTTTCTGGACGAGTATCATACCCGGATATCTTTTCTAACGACCCTGCAGCTTTAACATTCAACCCCGGTTCTGGCGACATATTTCCAGTCCTTTCTACATTTATATTGGCTATTTCGTTCATATTATTAGTGAGTAGAACTGCAGATGTTTTGTCTTCGTCCACGTCATGGTTAGATGTTATGTTTGTATCATTACTGTATTGATTACTGACAAGCGAGGCATTGGAATTAATTCTTGAAGCTTTAAACCTTGACATCTTTTTAGGAACTTCACCAGAGCTAGATTTGTTTTCAATTTCAGAGATAGATTCATTCAATAAGGATTCTCTATCGATTACTTTGTCTTTTTCAAACGGAATAATCGATGGGTCATTTATGTCAATTCTTTTGGCTTTTTGTTCTTGAAGGATTATAGATGGCTTGCTTGAAATTACTGGATTCTGAGCCTTCATCTTCTTAAATTGTGAAACTTTGGCACTAACTGCAGAATTTGTATAATTTTCATTACTTATCTCGTTTTTCTTCACAAGATTATCTTCAGAAGCTTTAAACTTAACATCTTTTTCGCTTGTGATCTTATCTGTCTGATTATCCGTAATATCTTTTTCAACAATTAAATCACTAAGAGCACTCGCCTCGTTATGATCTCTTTCAACGATGAACTCGCTTACTGGATTTTCATTAGTTGACCCAGAATTATCAGAAATAGAACTAAGGGTTGATATGCTTTCATCAACACTACTATTTCCATAAATATTTGAACTACTTTCAGCTATTTTATCACTCAATGCACCTTGATTGCTACTCTTATGTTGCTCATTTAGAAGTTTTTGCTGTTTAAATCTGGAAAAGTTTTGGTTTGTGTGTACAATATTTTTAAGTTCTTGACTCACATTTTCAATCTCATTAATTTTTAGTTCCTTCGAAAATGAAACGGACTTCTTTTGTATTTTAGTTTCAGAGTTACCATTAGAGTAACCCTTCAATATCGATTTTTTATTACTAACTTCATTGTCAATGAAAGTCTCCTGGGTGTTATATATATGGTTTCCTTTGTTGTCTCTTTTTTGTCTGTTGTCCATGATTTGTTTCCAAAGCAAATTGTTGGCAGCATTGTCATTATCTTGGCTAATAAAAGGAGTATGTCCTCCGTATAATAACTGATCAGCATATTGCTCTTCGTCACTGTCATCATCAAAATCAAAATCCCAATCTTCGTCATCTGCAAATTTATTATCTTCATCTCCTGTATCATTGAAATCATCTGCGAGTATCTGCAACTCTAAAATATCTTCAGAATTAATTCCATTTGCCATATTAGATAAATCGCTATTCTCAACTAGATCATTTTCTTCCTCATTGTTTGAGTTTGTATCAAAAGTGGCTTCCAGATCATTGAATTGTTGAATACAAAAATTTTTAAGTCTGAATTTATCTTCCTTGCTAATTTTTAATTCATCGATCTTGTTCAAGAGTACATCTTGATCTATAGAATTACCGCCATTATTTTGCTCTTTCTCAATAATTTCCATATCTTCAAACATTTCTTGCAATTGATCCCTTTCTTGTTTAAATTCATCCTCTGTTGTCTCTAAATGTATATTCTCTCTTTGAACATCTGCTTCATTTTCTTTTATCGTGGCTTCATTTTTCACATCATTATTGTCACGTAAAACATGACTATTGTCCAGCTCATTTCCAATTTCCTGGGGTAAAGTAGAAATGGTGCTGTGTATATCCCCAGTCAAATTTTTAGCTTTTGAACTGTCAATCTCTGTTAAAAATTCTTTATTATTTATCTTGGCCGACAATATATTACCTTCCTCATCAATTTCTTCTTGTATGTCCAAAAATGGCATCCCTTCTTCATTAAACGTTTCTTTTTCTTCATCTTTTCCTAAATTTTCTAACTTGATCAATTGATCTATCGTCTTGTGTGCCTGTTTAATTTTAGAATCGAATTCTTTAAACGCTTTCTCAAGATTTACTAATCTTCTACTTAAAAATTTATTAGCTTCTTCATTGTACATTTCAACAAAATAGCTTTCTCCTAATGATACCATAACTTTTTCATTAGAAGAGGTAGACATATTATCTTGCAAATATTTGTAAAGGTTTATCTGTGATGCTAACATTTCTCTTTTCTTAGTCAAATTAGATGTGGTAAGCTCTATTTGTTGTCTCATGATCTGAAAACCATCATCTTCCAGTAAGATAGAGTTGTCCATCTTCACTATTTCTTTAAGTATTTTCTACTGTTAAAATTATTTTGCATTTAATTCTTAAAAAAATCTATCATGAGGTACACGACTCATTAATTTGTAAACAATTTGATCCACACATTCGATTATACTAAAGATAGATATATATATAATGGAGCCTTCAGGATTACAAATTAAAGTTAATGCATTGCAAAGATTGATTAAGGAGGAATCCTTGTATCAGCAAGAAGTTATTGAACAGGAACAATTTGTTAATCAGATGAAAGCCAACAATGCAGACGAATATGAAATAAAAAAACAAATCGAGGTATTAGAGGAGTCCCAAAGAATGGTACCAGAAGTAACTAAAAAAATTAAGGAGCATAAAGAAGGTTTGAGGAAATTCTTAGAGAATTACAGCGGTGACGAAGATACCACTACCGCCAATAGTTTAATTTCTAGTTGATCATAAAATTTTATAATTATATACAAATATATATCATCTTTGCAATGCGCCATCTCCACCTCTCTTAGACTCCCAATCTTTCAATGCTAGTTCCCATTCTTCATCTTCAGTAAGTTCCGTCGATGATCCCTTGGATTCTTCTAAAATATTTTCTTCATCCTTTCTTTCTTGATCATCATACATTTCTTTGTGTTCAATCCATCTTTCGTGTATATCTATGTCTTTATATCCTGGGAGGCCCCCTTGCCTCGTAGCCTCACTCCAAATCGTATCGCCACTAACTTCACTTGTTCCAAAACTATATCCATTGGCCTTATCAATTACGCTTAATAAATTAATCATTGATTGTTTGTTTTCAACAGATAATACTTCAAATGCAACTAAATTGAAGCTTTCAACCAAGTCACCTATCATTTCTGTTAGACGGACATAATTCTGGCCCAAAACACTATTTGATTCCTTTTCTAAGTGTGGAGTTAAATAACTTAAGTCTTGAACGTCAGTATAAAAGTCTAGCTTAAATGGTAATGGCCCATAGCTTTTAAGTTTATCAATCTTAGATATAACATTTACATGGGGCATATCTAACTGAATCATCGATCGTAAACTTAGTAATAATACTGAAACATATTGAGATGGGCTTGTCAAATGGATAGAGTCAATTAATGAAACTACACATAGCCGTAAACCCAATGTCTTTGTAAGCTTCTTGAATATCTTAAATAGTGAGTTATGATGAGTATACAACTCAACTTGACCAGGGCAGTCAAATATTAAATAGTTCCTTTGCTCTGATAATTCTTGAACTTTTTTTGTAAACTCTTCAATAATTGAATCGTCCAAGTACTCTAAGGCATACATTAGGCCACCATTTGGACCTAGGTTTAAATCTTCCATTATTTCATCTAGAGTAATGTAATCTCTGATATCTAACGCACAATCAGGATATGGAAGTCTATCATTTGCAACATCGAGGTTTATAATGCTCAGTTTACGCCCTATTGCGGACATAAATTGGTACATACCATAGCAATATGTCGACTTTCCAGCACCAGGTGGACCTATTACAATTTGACCAAACATGAATCTATTTATGTTAGATCATCTCATACTATTCAGTAATCTTAACTAGTTAAATTAAATTTTAACTCGCGCACGACTTCGTTATGTTGGAAGTTCGATGGCGATTAAAGAGTGACATTACTAAGAGATAGTAGTTGAAGAAATATCAACATTTTAATTAATTACATCTGTTTATTTGTTTAAGTAAGACAACAAGATTTAAATATATAGGGAATATAAATTAGTATGCCAACTGCCACAAATGAAGCGACTTTCTTAAATAAGTCTGTCACAGTATCACCTTTAGTTCTTTTATCGGTTGTCGATCACTTTAATAGAGTAGCAAATGATTCAAAGAAAAGAGTTGTGGGTGTCATCTTAGGTGATAATTCATCAGAAACAATAAAGGTCACCAATTCATATGCAATCCCCTTTGAGGAAGATGAAAAAAACCCAAATATCTGGTTTTTAGATCATAATTATATAGAATCTATGGGAGAAATGTTCAAGAAAATCAATGCTAAAGAGAAATTGATTGGTTGGTATCACTCTGGTCCAAAATTGAAGTCTTCCGACTTAAAGATAAATGATGTGTTCAAAAAATACACAACAAACCCTCTCTTATTAATTGTGGATGTGCAGCCTAGAAAAGTGGGTATTCCAACAGATGCGTACTATGCTGTGGATGATATTAAGAATGACGGATCAGCTGCAGAAAGAACATTTGTGCATGTACCATCTTTAATAGAAGCTGAAGAAGCTGAAGAAATTGGTGTTGAACACTTATTAAGAGATATAAGAGATCAAGCTGCCGGTAACTTGTCATTAAAGGTTTCTCAGACATATCAGTCTTTATTGGGTTTACACCAAAAATTGAGAGAAATAGCAAATTACTTAGATAAGGTATATCAAAAGAAGTTGCCAATAAATCACACTATTTTAGGTAAGTTACAGAACGTGTTCAATTTATTACCTAACCTTGCAGCTGAAGTAAGCAATACAAATGGAACTAAATCTACCAATCCATTGGCTACAGCATTTACAATTAAAACTAATGATGAATTGATGATGGTCTATATCAGCACTCTTGTAAGGGCGATTGTTGCTTTTCATGATCTTATTGAAAATAAATTAGAGAATAAGAAACTTAATGAAAAAAAGACTCAAAATCCCATTGAAAGTTCTAGTGATACATCTGGCTCTGGAAAGGTAGATCAGAGCGAAAAACTTAGTTAGATTATATTTTATTAAATCAAGGATTTGTAGTGCGAAACTCAATATTGTAACCAGAAAAATATAACTACTTTTTATTAATTATAGAGCTAAATACCAAACAGTAGATTGAGTTACGTGAATGTTTTAGTTTGGAGATATGGCCGTGAAAGTAACTACACTACCTAAGTTGAACTATGTTTCAAACTTTAATTTCTTTTATCATAATACAAAGAAGAAATTTTTTATTGAACAAAACTTTATTGGAAATCAATTCTTGAATTATAGAAGCCCCATTTCAAGTAAAAGATTCCACAATACATATGTGAACCTTTCAACAAGCACCAATATAAGAAATAGTCAAGGTTCTAATTCAATTTTGGAAAATGTTGCTACTAAAGTTTTAAACTGTCAAGACGCTGATACTATGAAATATAAACAAGATCAGCAGTCTAAAATTCCATTCAAGGTCACGCCAGTAACATCTACTAATAAAGTTGATATAAGTTCAGAGTCAAAGAAAAGCCTCATGAGTCATATTAATCCATATATAAAATTAACAAAACCAAACTTAACAATCTTAGTGACTTTGAGCTCCATATGCTCCTATGCTATTTCTCCTTTTACTGCATCTATGCCCGAGCTCATTTTCCTTACTTTAGGTACAGCATTATGTTCTGGAGCGGCAAATGCTATAAATATGGGGAGAGAACCGGAATTCGATAGTAAAATGCCTAGAACAGTAGGTAGACCAGTAGTACGTGGGTTGGTTACACCCAAACAAGCTTACCAATTTGCTACAGTGACAGGTTCTATAGGTTCTTTGATGTTATATGCTGGGGTTAATCCTACCGTATCTTTTTTGGGGGTTTTGAACATCGTATTATATTCTTGGGTATATACATCGTTAAAGCGAAAATCCATTATAAATACATGGGTTGGTGCAATAGTGGGTGCTATCCCCCCATTAATGGGTTGGGCAGCTTCGTCTCCTTTAACTCACCCTGGAGCTTGGTGTTTGGCAGGGTTGTTGTATGCTTGGCAATTTCCTCATTTCAACGCATTATCACATAATATTGCTGATCAATATAAGAATGCTGGCTATGTAATGACTGCAGCTGAGAATCCTAAGTTAAATGCTAGAGTCGCTCTTAGATACTCACTTTTAATGTTTCCATTTTGTTTTGGTTTAAGTTACTTTGGAATAACAGATTGGGTATTTCAATTTGATTCGGCTATTATGAATAGTTGGTTAGCATTTTTAGCGTTTAAATTTTGGAAACAACAGAAAAAGAACTATAGGACTAATTATAAACCAACTGCTGAAGATATAGCGCTTTCTAGTGCCCATGCGAAGAAGTTATTTTGGGGATCAGTCTGGCAACTTCCTGTAATATTAATATTGGCAATGTTACATAAAAAGGGACAATGGGATAGATTATTCGACTATTTAGGATTTGGTAAAAACAAGGAGAAGCATCTAATACTGTAAATAAATACATATAATTTTCCATATACATATTCATATACATATTCATACTCATTTTATATATTACTGCTTTTATAATAACTATATCAAATATTGTCAAGTCTTGTATTTAATATAGTACCTTAAATTAAATTACAAACTCAACTGTATCTATGTTAACTTTATACGCATGTTGCCCAATTATACTTCGAAGTTAGATAAAATTTTCAACAGAAAATGAGCTAAGGCATAGTTATCTATTCCACTTGTAAGCTTATTTTTATACCTAGGATCATTAGTCTTCATGACTTCACAAAAATTACCTCTTGTACTTCCTAAGAGCATCATTATTTTGCATCAATATATCGTTTGTTCATTTTTGTGTAACTATAGATTTGGAACCAAAATCAATTTTAATCTGATGAGGGTGTTATAAAAACTCTACTTTATCAACAGAACCTTTTATATATGTGAAATTGGATACACTATTGATAAAAATACATCCTAATTGTATCGATTGGAGGAAAACTGGATTATATAAATCATAATCTTTCAGTATGAGATAAAAGTATATCTCTACGCAAAAAAGCAGGTTTAACTATTGTCTTAAAAAAGGAAATCCTTTGCATTCCCAACTTTTAGAAAGTATAAGCGACATAATTATAGCCAATTTGTTAACATCTTCTCAAATACAATAAATATTTATTATATATCAAAGGTCGAAATGAATATTTGACACAGTTAGGTCATGTGTTATCCCCGGATATCATATCCTTAGCTGAAATACTAGTAAT
Organism: Schwanniomyces polymorphus var. africanus; assembly: GCA_030563145.1. NCBI lineage: Eukaryota > Fungi > Ascomycota > Pichiomycetes > Serinales > Debaryomycetaceae > Schwanniomyces > Schwanniomyces polymorphus. Next base: position 203,665 of record JAKUBG010000004.1, read on the forward strand.
ATTTAAGATGAAATATATCCACTTGACAGAACTCAATATCAGAGATTATCTATATCAATATTCTATTAATTATTTAAAAAACCTATTTTTCGGGGCAGAATAAGGGAAAGGCTTTATCACTTTTTTTAAAAAAAAGTGATAATTCTAAAAAATAAGCAAAACACATAGTTCAAGTTTAACATGATCTTATGTTTTACGCTTGTACAAAATTTAAAGCCTGAACAAATATCGTAAAGAGAGCATAAAAAGAAGCTACTGAAACACCAAAAATAGATATGTTGTAAATTAGTCTATTCTAAGAAACTCTTCAAATAAGTTGCAACCCAATACAAGATTAATTAAGTGAAGGAATGGCTATGAATCAGTCATTTGCACCGAACAAGTTAGAAGCCTTAAAATAGTTATTTTAAAATACATAAAAGTTTATTTTATTACGACAGCTACTTATTTCAGAAGGTTATAAATGAGATACAGTTGTCGCATAGTGTATTCATTCATACAGGACACAAATTATGCGTCAATGAATTTTATACAGCATTTTTTCTACTCAAACTAGCTGCTCGGAATTGTTCATACTAAGGGTTCGGAATATTTCAAACCATAAGCAAAGAATAGTTTAATACCAAATTGAAAACTATTCATACCACCAGCAACAATACCTCAATGTAATATTAAAAATATTCATACTATGAATAATATAAACCCCTATTTTATAATAATTTTACCGTTAAACTTGTTATTTCATAGAATTTAAAAATATATCCCACCTCCAATCTCATTCTTCTTTATTTCCCATCTAGATCGATTGCCTTTCTTAGCATAACTTAAAATTTCCTGAGCTATGCTTACAAAATCCTTTAAAACTTCCAATAGATATTTGACTACATGCTTCTTTAACTTGAGATGTTATCTAACTGCGAACAGTTAACTCCATTGTCTTAACTTTTGACTTACAAAGGGACCAAAATTCTTCAATTGAATTCAATGCCGGTGAATATGGAGGTAAGTAAAGTAATGGAAGTCCATGATTGTAGCCAAGGTAGATATATCTTCATGTTTATTACCAATAAGATATTTCATTTCTTTGAGTTCTTCGTTACTCTTGATCTCTTCGATAACCGAGTGATTAAAGTTAAAGAAATGGTTTGTTTAGTACCTATCGTAGTCTTAGCAGATCCTGGTATTTTTTCTTCTTCTTTGTGGTGGTAATTGCACTCTTTACTTCTAAACTGATCGGATACATATTGTCCCCCAAAAAAGGAAGTGTTTGTTCATCTTGTAACAGGAAAAACTTTGATAGCTCTTTGTCCTTCAATTGCCCAGCCACGTTCTCTCCATGTGCCTATATTGAAACCAACTTCATCGATGAAAACACAAAATTTCAGAAAACCAAAAATCAATTTTCAACTCACGACCCTTCGTTCATTAATTTTCTTCTCCAGACGTCTTACAGATGGAACTAATGAAATTCTTTTAAAGCTCAACCTACATACCTTTCTAAAATTTATAAACGGTAGAAGAAGAAACCTTTAAATCCATAAAATTTTCCTGGAGACTATTTGTCATCTTTCCTAGTGTGTTTTTTTGAGTTTTCATTTACAATTGAGAGTAAATGATCTTTATGTAGCTGATTCAAAATGGGTTTTCTACCAAGTCTTTTAGTACTAATTTGAATACCTAAAATATTGTTGCTCTTGGCTTTTCTTTTCCAAGTATAAGCTGTTTGTTTAGGATTTCCAAGGATATTTGCAGCCAGATAAGCGGAAGCCCTCCTCGACAGTCATTTCATGGAATTTTTGCTTAATTTCAAAAGAATATCTAATCCATTTTCTTTTTGGCTATGTTTGAATAATAGCAATTTCCATAATGGACTTTTCGTCGGAATCCTTAATCTCTTTTTTAAATTTTACTTGACAATCTTTGGTCATCATTGTGAAGTCTCTAAAACTCATACAAGATTCCAAAGGTGCACCTACATTGCCTACATATAACGTCATTAGTTTCCTATCCGTGCTATCAAATAAGTGGCCTAGGCCATTTTCCATGATAGAATTATCATTAGGTTCATTACTCATTTAATTTATAAAATCAAGTTATCACATAAGGTAGTATAAGTGTTTTGCAGTTTATAATACCACTTTTGCAGGTTAATTTATAGTATTATCGTTATCCACCGATAGTATGAAAATATTTGAACCGGAAGTATGAGTGAATTATAAAAAACACTTTACTATGTTCATTTACAGTCAAGGAAGAGGAACACCATAATTTGGTAAAAGTAAAATAAGACATACTAGGGTAATATAGTATTTGCATTATCGTATCACTCATCAACGTCCCTACCAAGTCAAAATTCACACCAACTTGCAAAACAATTACTTCTAATCTGCAAACTTAATGCATAATATTCATATATATATATAAAGTCTGACGAAAATACTATAAAAACTATCCGTATGTTTAACAAAAAATATTCATCCAATAATTAATTGTAAAAAAAAAAACTAGAATATTAGAAGCCTCTATTGGCAAATATTGACTAAAATAGTGTAAATATGTATAACATGAGAACAACAAAAAAAGAGTTGGTTGAATCCAAACAAATAATAATAAAAGAAAACTTCAACAATCATTTTCACGAGATTATTCATAGAAACCCAGTAATATATCAGTCAGTGTATGACGAGTACATTCTATATTTAGCTGCAAAAATATTCTTGAGAATCAAAATGCTTCCTTTGTATATGCCCAAAACAAGACCTAAATATGATCAACGTATGAGAAAGAGACAAGCCAGAAAATAATTGAATCAAATTTACCTGCCACTAGTAGCAAAACTTAACAAATCGGTAATAGTTCTAAAGAGGAATGAAGTATATCATCATCAATAACTACCTCGCATACTATACCTTGTGCATGATAGCTATAAAAAAATACCTCAAAACGAAACATGGATTCAACGAAAATAACTAACTTATATTTCTTTACTAATTAATATCTGTTTGATCTTAAAAGATATAGAAATCTAATTTCTTTAAAACAAATAGTAAATACTCTTTTATTAGCACTTAAATGTTCAATATTAATAAACAAAATATACATTCATATCATTACTTTACTTCATGTTCTATCAAATGACAAGTACAGCATAGAGTAATGGTTGATTAATTTCTAATGGATAAAAAAATCTCAACATAAGTAAAAAACATTCACTCAAAACATCATAATAAGCAAAAAAAGCTATAGGAAATTAACTTTTAAGATGAATGAAGTATTGATACAGTTACAATAGGAAAAGAATTATGCTCCTTGAAAAGAATTACAAAAGTTAACAGAAATAAAATTCTGTTGGTATATATAGCGAAAAACATCCTTTCTAAGGCTGCTTGATAATGATAGTATATGGTTTAAACATCCACATATGTGAAGAATGGTTAAAATGTTACAAAAAATTGATATATTAACTACGAGAGTATTAAAAATATTATTAGAAAATAAGAATAAAAGCATATACTAAGATATTACCAGTTATAAAATTGGCTTATATTTTAAAAAAATACCAATCAAATACTCTTAATTTAAGAAATTAACATCAGAAGATTTCTGTAAAAAAAAAAAATTACTAGCCAGGCTGTATTTACCCAATATATGGAGTTCAGAGGGAATCGTTGTTTAGTTCAGTCTTAATATTCTTTAAGAATAAGGTTTGAAGACACTTAAGTAGATATTAAATCAATTAACCATATAAATAGTAATATTAATGTCAGTATAATTGTTTAATACTAATATTCTCTTTTATTATATTAGGCAGCGGATTTTATAAATTTAATCGATATATACTTTGACCATAAATTCAATGAATGTTTTCGAAAGAAATATATTTAGAATCGATAAAATGGAATCAGAATCTTGCTCTTTACCGTATACATATGAGTTATTTATTTGACTAGATTCTTATATTCTAAAGCTCTAAGTAATATTTATTTAATAACATTGAACCATCATGTTAATTGATCATTGCTTTTCAATATACATAACTAGAAATTATATTTATTGTATATTAATTGTATATTTGTTACTAGGTTTAACATTTGAATTGATATGAATATTCAATAATTTTGCAATCTTTGTAAATACTCAAAATACAGACATCCAAGAATGATATTATAGAAATCTTTAGTTATATTCATACATTATCAATATTTGAGTAATACTTATATAAAACAATTTTATTTCAATTTTTAAGAATATTTACGTGGATATTGCTATTGTGATTATTCTGTCGAATGTAAGGAAATAAGTTAGTCCAAGGACAAATTAATTTTAAATTGAGAATTGTTACTAATTAACATAGACATTAAAATAAGTACTAATAACGTAGATGTTATGGAATATATTTAATAGTTATATAATGGTGTCTTCAGCAATACGTATTTAATTTAAAATTCAAATAATAGAGTTGCTTTAATTTCGCTGGATATTTACTTTAATGTATTTTCTTAAAATGCCCAAATGAGATGTTCACCGAGTTGGACCATTTGCTTTAGATCTTATTTGAACTAAATATTAATAAATTATATCTTTGGCAAGTAGTAATTTCGATTGTGAGTTTATATTTTTAAGTAAATAGTTAATTTATCTTTAAAGTTATAAAAGTAATTATTGTTTAGCATTAAGTTTTACTGTTATATTTGTAACGTATTTCTATGCTAGATCACTATTAAATATCTATTATGATATTTTTATTAAAGGTTTTAGATAATTTTAAATAAGTGGATAGTCATATTCTTTTTTAATTCCGGCATATTTTCTGTGTTTATTGATATTTCTATATCTTTCTATTCTTTAAATTTGTAATTCAAGTTGATACAGTTCTTAAGTGATTGTCATCATAGTGGCTAGATATATTTTGCAGAGTGAGTTATATAACGAACTATCGGATAGCTTTTGAATAATTTCCTTTGAAGAGTATTTAGATAAGGCCATCGTTTAATAGTATTGTAGTAACCTTTCAATATTATGTTGCAAGCGTAGTTTCCGTGAAATATTGAAATTACTGGAAGAAATAGAAATACTACATCTTAATTATTAATTCTAACCTAGAAGTTTCTTGAAATTGTTATAAAATACGATCTTGCTCATTTTGCTATTAAAGTTATGGTAATATGATTTAAGGAATTACTTTGTGAAGAATACTTTCAAGTTTTAAGATATATTCTTTCTATTTTACATTTCGCTTCTAATTTACCTTCCCCATTTGCTTATTTTCTTTGGTCACCATATTTTAGATGAAGATATTTTATCGGTGACTCTAGACGATACTGGAAATCAATAGTAGGGGTTTTTAAAGAAGGTATTATCTTTGTTAATAACTTGCTGGATTAATTCGTTTTTTTATTTTCGGTTTTCAAACACCGCTAGAGATTAGGAACGGAATAGAAAACCCAAATAAATTAAGATTTTCCAGACTTTTTCCCATCAGTTTCTATTCATTTTTATTATTATTATTATGTCTTGTTTAATACCTAATGAACTTCCAAATTATTGCTGGCAGATTTGTGTTATAGAGCTACCGGTGTTCCAATAAAATAAAATGATATCCGACCTGTTATCACGTGAAATATTTTTGCCATATTGTACTTCCGAGAATCCTTATACTGCCAAAAGTGTAACTAAGATAAGTAACGAATCTAATAATTGGAAATAGCCTACGAGGCGCTTCATGCCTATATATTCATTTAGGGGTTTTTCCCAATGAGACTGAAGTATTGTGAGTAGATCATATTATGCCTTATGCATTACATGGAAAGAATTTTTTACCAAGTATAGATAGGATTCATTTTCTATAGGTACTATTTTAGTTTAATCGAATGATCTACACAACAGGCATAACTTATCTTATTGTACCGTGTTCATCAAAATGATGGCTTAATTACATACGTCCAATATATTCATAGACATGCATCTCAACCATTATGATTTCTTACACACTTCCTAAAATATTTTGCAATCGTAAGAATTCTCGTAGCCTGATTTCACTTTGACGTAATATCTTTATTAATATTTAGTTTGTTATCTACTCTCTCCAAATCAACTTCAGAACTATAGTTCTCCTGACGGTCACTATAAGAAGTACATTCTCCTTGGATCGAATTCTGGACTTTAAAACATACTTTACCAGATGAATCGACTTCTAACCATGAGATAACGGTTAATTTAGGGTAATATTATGATTGATAAGAATTCAACACAAAAAAAACACCTAACTACTACTATTTGGTACATAAGGCTCTACATTATCTCTGCCATGGATAAGCCTCTGATAATTTTTGGCTTTTTAATTTCTCATCAAACTGTTCTTCCTATAGAAGCAAGGAGAAAATAATATGATACCAGGCATTCTTAACCTTTGCATGTTTTTCTAAGACAGTTTTATGGCAAACAGTTAGCAAATTTAATACAAGAATTTTGACTAATTCCAACTAGTTAGCATAAGCATAATCATTTTTACCATGTCATCATTATATTTCTATCATGTACAATATAGTACATACTTTATTCTGTAAAATTATCGATTGTCTTAATTACCTCTTAAGGTTATAAGATTGCTAAACCAAAGAAGAATCCAGCATCTTTCATTTCAAAGTATCAGGATGTACTAATTGACAGAAAGTGCTATTTAAGAGAGATTTTCTTTTCGGTATCGTATAAAAGACAGAATAGTAGAGTGAGTGAAATAAGAGGGTAGGCAGATTATGGCCCAAGATATTTTGGGGTAGAAGTAATTAGGAAACTGTCGTTATATTCAATTCTTTATTCCATTGAAATTAAACAAAAATTTCGTGAACTGACCATAGAGGAAGGCTCTTCTGGCTGCAAATATCCTTGAAATTCCTTAGCAAAACAATATTGAGAGCTATTAGGTACACCAATTAGCCCTAATTCACTAGGTAGAAAGCTTCTTTGAAATCAGCAACGCTACATAAAGATTATTTATACTATATTGTGCTTAGGTAAGAGTAAACAGCCTACTGGAAAATAGTCTACTGGAAAATTTTATGAATTTAAAGGTTTCTTCTTCTACCCGTTTATAACTTATAAGGAAAGTATGTAGATTGAGCTTTAAAAGGATTTTATTGGTTCCATCTGTAAGACTTCTGGAGAAGACAATTAATGAACGAAGGGGGTGTGAGTTGAAAACTGAATTTTGGTTTTCTGAAAAATTGTGTTTTCATCGATGAAGCTGGTTTCAATATAGGCACATGGAGAGAACGTGGTTGTTTAATTTAAGGACAAAGAGAGATCAAAGTTCCTGTTACAAGAATATTTCCTAATATATACAAAAGGTCTTCTCTGTTTAACCACTACAAACAAGAGAAGAAAATTACCAGGGTCTACTAAGACTAGGACAGGTACAACAAGTCACGTCTTCAACTTTATTTCCTAGGCTATCGAAGAGATTAAGAATAATGAAGCGTTCAAATAAATGAAAGATCTTATTGTCGATAACACAAGAATCCACAAATACGAAGTTATTTCCACCTTGGCTTCAAATAATGGCCCTCAGTTAGTTTATTTAACTCCATATTCACACCCTATTGAGACAAAATTAATATAAAATACGGGTTAAGTATACTTCATAATACTATGAGTATTTTTGAAGATTGTTTACGCTATTTTTGCTGACAGTATGTATAGTTTTCAATTTTGATATTGAACTTTTTCTCTTAAGGTTTGATAAATTCCGAACCCTTTAGTATAACAATTCCGAGATATTGTGTAGAAAATATAAATGCTGTATATGCTTTAATATTTTCTTCTTGCTCATGTAAAATGACCTAACGCAAATCTTCTGTTTGTTGCATAGATATCTATATACATCGTTAGCTATACAAGGAGCAGCGTTCAAATTTAAAGAGATTACAATGCTGAAAGGTTGAGTACTGTGTTAAGTAAACGTGTTTTATGCCTGATATTGTCTCAATTGTAAACAATTTTTGAATTTTTGAAGTTTTTTTATTAAATTGTAATAATTACTTGAATTTTATAGATAGTTTGTCAATACTATATCAGATAAATTTATCTTAGATCTTAAGTGTAGTTTTGAGCGTAGATAAATTATAATTGTAAATAAGGATTCAGCCTACTTATGAAATTTTAGGATATTTAGTTAAGAAACTTTTAGCCGAGGAATTTAAATTGAAGCAAGTTCTAAATATATTCTAAATATCCCATAAGAATTAACCTATTATAGTTAGGAGTTAAATACTAATTTAGTTTCAAAACAGGCTTTGTAGATCTATCGATTAATTAGGTTTGGGGTATTACCTCTGAAAAAATAACTCAATGAAAGTATCTTGATTTCGCAGTAACTGACTCATTTGCAAGACAAGTCACCTATATACTTTAATCTTAGACACCGCCAAATAAAGAGTGAGAACAGTTCAGTTATTTTAACGATTCTTTTACAAGTTAAAATAGATATAGAAGATAAAAGTTGTCTTTACAGTTATAAATAATTAATAAATGAAATTTATTCCCTAATATACAAAAAGAACCAAATAGACTAAATAATACAATAGAAAACTAAAAATATAGTCATAATACTTACTCGGAAGCAGAAGAGTACTTGGTAACAGCTCTAGTTCCTTCAGCGACAGCATGTTTTGCTAATTCACCTGGTAAAATCAATCTTACCGCAGTTTGAATTTCTCTGGCAGAAATAGTTGACTTCTTATTATAAGCAGCCAATTTAGAAGCTTCACCAGCAATTCTTTCGAAAATATCATTAACGAAAGAATTCATAATAGACATAGCTTTTTGTGAGATACCAGTATCTGGGTGGGTCTGCTTCAAGACTTTATAGATATATGAGGAGTAAGTTTCCTTTCTAGTCTTTGACTTCTTTCTTGGTTCAGTAGAAGAAGCAGTCTTCTTAGCAGCAGGCTTCTTTTCAGCTGGAGCTTTAGAGGCAGGTTTCTTTTCAGCTTTTGGTGGGGCCATTTTTTATTATATGATATTATTATTGAGGAAAAACACCTTCTTCTCCTAAATCATCTAAAGTGGATCCTATCTCCTTTTTATAATCATAATGCTTATGCAATTAATTCGAGTTTGTTTATTTACGTTAGGTTTTCTGGCGTTTTCGCGAGACATATTCGGACTGTAATTTATTATTACAGTATGAAATTTACTTAAGAATGAGAGTGCTGATTATTTCTCATTTATGTGTGTAAAAACTGGAACCTTTTCGCTTCATCAGTATGCAACAAAATACGATTGCAGCAAAGATAAAATGGATTATATATAATTGCGATATTCCCAAATCGCAATACGTTAGGAGACATATTAAATCAAAAATAAAACATAATTAAATAATGTCAGGAGGAAAAGGAAAAGCCGGTTCAACCGAAAAAGCATCTACTTCCAGATCTGTAAAGGCTGGTTTAACTTTCCCAGTTGGTAGAGTCCACAGATTATTGAGAAAAGGTAACTACGCTCAAAGAGTCGGTTCTGGTGCTCCAGTTTACTTGACTTCCGTCTTGGAATACTTAGCAGCTGAAATTTTAGAATTGGCTGGTAACGCTGCTAGAGATAATAAGAAGTCCAGAATTATCCCAAGACACTTACAATTAGCCATCAGAAATGATGAAGAATTGAACAAATTATTAGGTGATGTTACCATTGCCCAAGGTGGTGTATTGCCAAATATTCACCAAAACTTGTTGCCACAAAAATCTAGCAAGGCAAGTAAGGGCTCTCAAGAATTATAAGCTTGGAAATAATTCAATCTTCCTTCACTTCGTTGTGTATTATATAGTTATTTTGTAAATTATTACATGTATGGGTTAATTTGAAAGTAAAATACTGTAGCTTAAATATTGCGTTCTAACTGTATTGCTGTGCATGGGCTATTTCTATAAGCTCTTATGGTTTTATGGAATACTTTTGTGTTTCTCATGTTGCTTATTTTTAGATAAAAAAGATGCCAAGTCAGATAATCGCACATGAATAAAATATACAGCAATTAGATCATGTGATTTATTGCTTGATTCTTATCTAAAAAGAGGAAAGTTTATCCAACGATAAAATTTTTTATTAATTAGAGGATGGCACTTCGTTTAAAAGATAATCGCAGCCGAAATTTAAAGCTAACTAGCGGAGCAGTAGTGATAGGTACTGCTTTTCTATTATTCAAGACTTACCCTCACATTAAGAACAGTATTTTTGGTTTCTTAGGTTGTGAGAAAGAATTGCCTAGAGAAGATAATGAGCCTATTGAATTAAAGGAAGATGAAGAAGACAAAGAGGAAGAAGAATTTGACAACCTAGCAGAATCAAGTCTAGTGGATGTGGGATCTTGGACTGATGATAATTTAAAGAGCTGGTTGACACAAGTATGTAATAATTTTCTCATAATTTCATAAATATTTACTAACTTAAGCAAGAAAGACATCAACCCTCCACAGAATGCTTCTCATAATAACCTTGTATCCATTGTTAAGTCAATGCAAGAAGATTCTAATTAGCTATAATATTCTTGTAAATATTAGTTTCACTCAGTTGATTATGAAGATTTTAGTGATATTTCGTCAACTGGTGCTAAGAAAGTGATGTATCTTCAATCATGTACTTAAAAGCTTATAATATATAATTATGTACTATAATCTAAATCTATTTATCTTTTTGTCCGTTCCGAGAAGTCCATTCCTTTAAAGCAGATTCAAACACAAGACGAGTCAAACCTTTACTTTCATCTGCAATGTAAGCAAATTGGCAATTGATTCTCTCAACGTCCCTATTCCTGCTCTCATCATCAAAAAGTATAAATCCATGTTCCTTAAGCTCATCTTCAAGACCCAATTGTTTAGCAGCTTGGCTAATATGCTTGATTTTTGATCCTTGTCCCCATTGAAGCAGATCGAAGTACTTTATCGCAGCTGTTCCTTCAATTAGGAATAAAGATAATAACTCTTGTGCCACTCTAGGTGTTGCGGTTCTACTTGCTCCAATAATGGTAACTCCAGCATTTTTCAACTCAGTAATAATCGACTCTACATCCCTGTAAAACGAGAGTTCCACACCGTAATGATCCACAATTTTATTCCTTCCTATTTTTTTTAAAGGCATACTAATATGAGTATCACACCAACATGGCCAAAGTGTATAGTCTAAATCAAACACTACAGCTGGTGGGTATTCATATGCTTTTGGCATCCTTTTTTCTCTTTCACACTACTAAGAAAGTCTAATTATTTTTAATGATTCAACTTGTACCCCATTCCTGCAGCTACGATAAGGGATAAACTGAAGGCAATTATATATACATAATTATTTTACTCTTTATTTTACTTTAACAATACAACATTTTAAGTATGGATATCGATAAGAAGAACATAATTCTTAAGATCACTCATAAGAAATTTGGGTTGGAGGACAACTATGTGGAGCAGGTGGTAACTGTGAGTAGGGATAGGTTTAGTGGAGTCGCAAATAAGAAATCACTTATTGGCTTATTAAGAACAAGTACATCAACTATTACTTTTAACGAGGAGGATGTAAGGTTTCTAAGAAAGCTGAAAAAGCATAAGGATTATGTTCCGTTAGAGCTGGAGGAAGATTTTAAATCATTAGCAAGAAGTTTAAAAGTAAAAAATCATGTGAAGTTGCTAATCATGGAACTTTCCTCCGATAAGAGCAATTACACGAGCGATAACATTCCAAATTGCAAAAAACAGAAGAAATCTAATAATTCAATTGATTTTGCAAGTCTAGGGGATGCTTTAATTGAAGCAGCTTTTGAGCATTTTAGGGATATTGTAACGGAGTTTAAAGGTGGTGCGGTTGAAAAACCTAGCACTATAAATAGTGAACAAGAAAACCAAAATATCCATGAAAAGGCAGATGTTTGTCATAATAATGTTGCTTGTGACTCGTGCCATCCATATGATTTTGCACCTATCATTGGTACAAGATACAGCTGTTTAGTATGTCCAGACTTTGACTTATGTGCAACATGTGAAAGCAATTTGAAAAAGACAAAAGGACTGATAGGAAGACATTCATTTGAACACCCATTAGCTAAGATTGATGTCGCCAATCCTTCTTTTAACCACAGCAAATTCAAGTTGCCTAAAGCATGTCCTTCTTTTGCTTCTGAAAAAGTGATTGATATTCCTTTTGAGAATTGTTCAGTAGAAAACAGAGATATGATTGAGAAAACTATTAATATTGAAGGAATACAGAAATTTTCTAAGAATGTAGACAAATACATCTCCGACTCAAATAAGCTATCTGAATTGATTTCAATGATCGATTCCGGTGAAGAAGATTTTGAATCAGCACTTAAAACCTTGAAGAAAATCATTTTGGAACGTAATAATCGTAAGCCTGTCGAGAAAGGAATTATCACTGCAAGGACGAGGGTTTATCCATTGAACTCTACCCAAATTACATTGTTATTAGACAATAATTCACAATATACAATCCCCTGCTCAGATTTATCCTTCATATTCTATAATGAGACTGAAGAGGAAATAATTGAAATAGGAGCGGTTTCTTGGACCATGAATCCTGGAGAAAGTAAAAAATTTACCTTCAAGAGACCAGAATTGAAATATAACAAATTGAAGATACTCTGTAGTGATCCAGATCTAGTAATTGATGGCAGTTATAATCCAAATGTTTGTTTGTCAAAGTTAGTTGTTTACAAGATCTCCGAAGAAAGAGATACTAAAGAAGATGTCGTCGATGAATTTAAGCTGGGTATCTCATTAAATAATGTTGTTAAAGAGACTTCTAAGAAAGCAGAAGATATAGAACAAACCAATAATATTGAAAAGTTCAATGAGAATGAAACATCCAGCATTGATGATGTGATAATGTCAGAATCTGGATCTATTCACTCTATAGTTTTACCAAAATTACCTAAAGAATCTGTTTTGATGGAGTCTAGGATTTCTGGTTCTGAATATGCTGATGCTAGATCATTCATTAGGGAGCAAGGTGACATTCCAGTAATGAATGATGATTCAATATGTCATAACTGCCTAGATAAACTGAGTCAACTTAATGCATTAAAAGTCTCTTTAAAAAATAGCCTGGGGGATTCGTCCACTATTATCAAAATAACAAATAATTCCAAGAAGGTATTTCCATCTTTCGAATTAAGGTTTAATAGTGTTAACCTCCTGTCTGTTAAGGTTAACGGTGGCCCAGTGAATCCTGATGAAACTGTTACTATTGATAAGATATTCCCGGATAAATTCTTCTCACAAAAATTTGTCATGATAGTAGAGACAGACTCGTATGAAGGCAGAATTCATATGGATCCTAATAATATAGAAACTTATTTTGACCTTTCTTTAAATCATCTTGATATGATTTCTGAGACATCTAGCAATACCGCCTCCATTATTGAAGAGCTGAAGCAAAATGAAATGACTGATACTGAAAGTACTGACTCCGAGAATTATGATATAATTAGTATTGAGGGTGACATTGAAGACTGTGAACTGGGATCAGATTTTGAAATTCTTTCTCCTATAAACAGCCACCAGCAATAAATTAATTTTTTATGAAGTTTTTTTTTTTAATGATATGAATGATTTTCTTTACCTTAATTATTATTTATTTATTTCATTCTGTTTTTATGACGTAGAGGATACCTCTTTATATTTTTTATCTTGATATTACCAAATGTATGAAATTTATTTCTTGTAGTGCATATAACAATGTAACTCGCAAATCGTAATGGTGAGTGGTAATATTAGAAATCTTTATTAGAAAATTGTAAGGAAAGGAAAAGAAGATAAAGATTGAAGAATGAAGGCTCAATCGACAAAGGCAGCTAACAGCAAAGATGGAGCGCCAGAAAGTGAAGGTAAGTATATGTTAGTATTCAGATTTTGATAAATATTAACATCATAAGAACAAAAATTCAAACAGAAGTGTAAAGAATTAAAGAAAAGAATTACAGAAATAGAGGAAAGCAACGAAATAGCTACCTTAGCATTATCAAGGACTAAAAATTCTATACGTAGAATGCGTCTTGAGTACACAATATTGCTAGAAAGGCTTGAAGAACGAGCTATAATGATACCAGATGGTACGCATGAACCTGAAGAAATGTCTTCGCCGCCTTCTCCATCAATATTGGATGAAACGCTCAATAGTGCTAATGCTAAATTAACTCGTAATGGCCTTTCAAAAAGAGGCAAAAAGGGTAAAATAGGGCAATCTACTTCTAATGGATCAGCTCGTGCACAAAGAGTTAGAGATCCTGATTTACCAAAAAGACCAACAAATGCCTATTTGATTTTCTGCGAAATGGAGAAAGAAAGAATAAAACAAGAAATAGAAGCAAAAACACCGGGTGTTGTAAATGATTTATCAAAAACGTTGACAGAAGCTTGGAAAAATTTAGGTGATGAAGAACGTAAACCGTATTATAAATTGTATGAGGATGATAGAGATAGATATCAACGTGAAATGGTAATCTATAATCAAAAAAAGCAAACAGAAGATCCCCAAGATGATGCGAGACCGGCAAAGAGACAAAAATTTGACACCGAATTACTTTCAGATGATATTGCTGATGATAATGCTTCAAAACCCGCAAATGAACTTGACGAAGAAACTAATAATGTTTTGAAACTGGAGCCTGACATCCAAGAACCTCCAGAACAAAGTACTGAACTTCAAAGTAAGCCAGATGGTGAAACTAATAAATAATAAATTTTATTGATATATATCTATAATACATGTATATGAAAAAGTTTAGCTAGGATTAAATCTATTCTTCTTGCTACGGTAGAAACCATTTTCATCCTTTTCGTGCTTCCTTTTTTCTCTTGACCTTTCATGCTTCCTGAATTTTCTTTTAGCAGAAATATCAGGAGCAGTTACTGCCATTTGTGCTCTTTTGGCTCTTCTATCTTGTCTTCTTAAGGTTATTATTTGTTTAACTTTGGTATAAACCCGTGTATATTCTGATACACCCATCTTCTCTTCTAAAATTTGCATACATTCCATTGAAATATTAACCAATTCACTCTCTTCCTCACTATTACTTGCATTAAGCTCAGTAATATTATTTAAAGCTAACAATATCTTTTCCGCTGCAGATGGTAAGTTTTCAGTAGAAATAATTTGGATTAACATGGCTAAAAGCTGTACTGATGATTTTTTTGAATAAAAGGAATCCTTGTAATTATTTTCTTGTCTAACGATTGCACATGTTCTTGCAACAAGGTAATCAATGGCATATTTGTATTTAGAACTATCTTCAGTTTCAGAATCCTTAGATGAATACTCATATAAAGTTCTTGCTTTTTCCCATCTCATAGCAAAAATAACTAAGTTCTTAATAACTTGATTGCCTAGTTCTTCACTAATTCCAGGAGCCCCTAATTGGTGCAACAATCTATAAGCGATAGTTTGTATCTCATAATTGGTGAATTCATAATCAACATTATCTAAGTTGTTTAGAAGTAACCCTGTTAATCTACTTGACAACAATCTAACCCAAGAATGAGGATATAACAAAGTATTAAAAATCAATTTCCAAATGCTAATATACTTTGTGGTGAAGGCCTCAGTCTTCACTTTACTACAAATTGTCGAGAAAACATTTAATGCAGTATAAATGTATTCCCATCCAATATCTTCATCATTATTTGAATCATTCTTAGCAGCCAGCAAGACTTCTTCTATGATTTTAATAGCCAAAGAATCCAAATCTGCATTCTCACCAACGCCAAATTGAGAAATATAGATCTTGTAAATGTTCAAACCGCATCTCCTCAAGAGTAAATTAGAGGATTGGCTCATCCATCCTAAGCAATACTTTTCAATATCTGATACATTACTCGAACCTAGTTTATTGAGCATACTACTGATTAATGTAGTGGCCATTTCACGACATTTAGAAGAATCATCACTAATTATAACATTCGCTAACGCAACGAAAAATGAAGATGCAAGCTTAGATAAAAGCTCACCACCTGACTTCATAATAATTAAATGTATCAATTCCATTACTGATTGTCTTCCAGCCTGTGTAGCGTAGCCTAAATTGTTGACTAAAAATTTGAATTGTTTCTCTAACTTTCCTCTACCTTGGTCATATTCCATTAAGAACAGGAAGTAAATGCTTCTGGCCATATCTCTGATTTCTTTAGAATGGTTAACAATCATGATTTTCGATACCTTTTCCATCGTATCATATACTTCTGGAATCATTATATGCTGTGAAACAACTGCTTTTAAGAAGTTAAATGCCAAACCTTGTCTATTTGGCTCTTCTAAATCAGGCTGTAAACGAACTAAAACATAACTTATAGCTGTGTGCTTCAAAGTAATGTTAGGCTTGTGTCTGATAATAGTACTCAAAAATTTAAGAGATGCTTGACAAACCTCAGAATTAGTTGAAGGACAATCTTTTATAATGTTTAAAGCTCTTCTTGCACAACTCTTGAATGAAGCCTCAATTTCTTCTGAAAAAGGTAATCTTACAACTTGATGCAATAAACGCAAACATGAGATAGTTACTCCTTCATTGGCCGACATTAATCCATTTTCCAATAAAGGAATAAACGCTTCGAGGTTAGATACCGTCAATAATGAGTCATGTCTAGACAAAGCAGTTCTGAGCAATTCAAATGCAAATTTTTGCAATACATAGATGTATTGTGAATACTCGACTTGTGTCTTTTGAGGTCTTGAATCTAATTTAACAAGGAAATGATCGGCTTTTTCATCAACTGTTTTAACACGAGAAGGTCTGTTGTTGACTGAATCCAATGTTTGTTTGTGAAGTTCGTAACAAAGCAAAAGTATATCTCTGGTAGAAGATTCATCATTATGATTAAGACCGAGGGCATATCTTCTTAAAAGTTCATCTAACTTGTTTTGAATCTTAAGTGAAATATTTTCTTTTAACAATTGCTTTACAGGTTCTACCAAATACACAAATGATGTCAAACTGATATTTGAAGATAATATCTCCCCAGAATCAAAACTTTTCTTGAATTTAACTTCTTTCATAGTACTGTGGTAACCTTCTGCATCTTTCTCTTGACCAGCAGCACCAAAGATATCCTCCATAATAACACCGACAATGAGAGATGCAGCATCATCAAGATCACCATGGTTTAATTCATTTTGAATTGTAGCTAATAAGGAATGCATAGTAAAACTAAGAACATGGATTTGG
Source organism: Schwanniomyces polymorphus var. africanus (assembly GCA_030563145.1). Classification (NCBI taxonomy): domain Eukaryota; kingdom Fungi; phylum Ascomycota; class Pichiomycetes; order Serinales; family Debaryomycetaceae; genus Schwanniomyces; species Schwanniomyces polymorphus. Next base: position 220,880 of record JAKUBG010000004.1, read on the forward strand.
GAACCTCTAGAAAGAGCAGTTTTCAATTCCTTCAAGATGAATTTAAAATATCTAGCACCTAATAGAGAAGTAATTCTTCCTAATGTCTTTCTAACTGCATCTCTTAACTCCTCAGATCTTGAACGCATAACTTGACATGTACTAGTCAATATTCCAGGTAATTGAGATTCGATAGAGTCTTCTGAGATACACATTACCAAGCTGGTTAAACCTTCAGATAATGGGGCTCTGGCAACAATGGTTTCATCATCACGGATAGTTAATACTTTTAATAATAAAGGCATTAAATCCTTAGTGACAGAATCGTCGATTTCTAATTGATCATTTGGAAGTCCTTTCATGACATCTACATCATCTCCTGCCCTTCTGGCTTTCATGGAGGCCATAAATGACTTACAGATAGCAACAATCAAATTAACGTGGTTCTTTAAATTCTTGTTAGATTTCAAGTTAGAAGAGTACCTTCTAAACAATGCCTTAAATTGATTCCAACTGACACATCTAACTAAAAGACAAATGGTGTCAACGGACTCATTGGCAATGTTTCTGTACTTTTCATCTTCACTAATTGCATAACGTTCAATTATCGGCAAAATATAATGAGAAATGTTACTGTCACTTAAACTATTTCTATATTCAGCAACTCTCTTAACTGCTCTTTGACGACGATGCAATTGAATATGGTTAACATTCTTAAAAAAGTTAGCTTCTTCATCATTTCCAAATAATAATACTTTCATATCCTCCATATCAACAAAATATTTAGAATATTGAACCGTATGCGAAAGCACACCAATATATTCTGTTTGAACTGCTTCATTAGACTTTCTAAGACCAGTACGCAAATGAGGTAATACCATGTCTTTAAATAAGCGAATGTAAGGACGTGCCTGTTCTTCGTTTTCTTTTTCAGAGTAACAGTCAACATATCGATTTAATATAGCTGTGGCATTGGTCCTTATAGCTAACTCATTTTCATCATTGATGAAGAAAAGCGAACAATTGATGATTGGAAGCCATTGAGTAGGAGTAAGTTGTTGGTAAAGCTCTTCGTTGATCTTTTGGAAACTATTCAATCTCTTCTCAAAATCTAACTCTTCCATTCTCTTGTTGGAATAGGAATTTAAGCCCGATATAACATCAGCAATAAGTTCATACTCAGTAAATCTATTACCAATACTATTGAATACATCAACAATTTGCTCACGAATACGACGATCAGGAGAAGTTCTAAAGGCTTTTGAACAATTTTGATAGATCGGTAATATATCATCAAATGAACATTCATAATCATCTATTATTGACGACATGGATAATAATATATTAATTCTATCACCATTGTGTACTTGTGACGCAGGCTTGTCCAAAGCTTCGTTCAACGAATCAAGTAACATGGCTCTGGTATCATTGTCTTCGATGTATTGACCATCTATTAATAACAATAAAATATCCAAGGATTTGGAAATTACTTCGTTATTTAATGAACTCTTAATGATTGAAGGCAATACTTTCAACAAGGTGGAAACAATTATAGCCAATAATGTAAAATAATCTTCTCCATCTACGCCCTTTAACCTCAAAGCACTAATACAAAAGTCTAAAATAACAATAACAACAGACTCTTTTATATTAGGATTGGAAACTAATCCCATAAGTGCATTAATAGATGAAAAATCATCATAGAAAAGAAATTTGATAAGATTTGGATGTTCAATCCAAGAAGTGATAATTTTCAACAATGACGAAGCTTGTTGTAAGTTCTCATCTGCAAACTTAACTAATCTTGGGCCAATAATTGATTTATGAATAATAGGAATATAATGATCCCAATTAAATGAATCACCTAATAATACAAATAATTCACTTAAACATTTCATTCCCATTTGTCTCACACCTCTGGATGACTTACTTATGGTAAGATCATCATCATCTGTGATATGTTCAATTTTGTATTGTGCAAGTATTAATGAGTAGACTAATGGTTCAATAGTTGTCTCGAGGACATTGGTGAATTTATACCCAAGAACCTTGTAAGAATCATTTAATAAGTTAATGAAACCACTTACCTTCCTTATGAGAGCAGAGTCAATAGTAGGTAATTCATTGTTACTGAAAAATTCTTGGTACTTAATACGGTCAGATCCTAGCTTTAAGAATTCAATGATATATTGATCAGGGAAGTTTGGTAATACAGTAATGACTGCAAATTTTTTGTTAGCCTTGCTATTACTCTTTGGTGTTCCTTGAACACGGCCGAATAAGATTCTCAAGACCAAAGGCATTAATTTCTCCTTGTCGGCTTCTTCTATAGTAGAGTCATTTCCTAAGGTTATGAATTTAGAAAGCTCATCCCTAAAAATTGTATCATCTAAAAGATTTCTCAAGTTGTCTGAATACTTTCTTACTGGTCCCTTATAATTAAGAATAACCTCTAATGCCATTTTTTGGACATTAGTGTGTTTGTTACATAACAATTTTAACATATGCTCATAAAACATCTCACTCTTATATATAGTCTTTAAGTTCTTAAATTTTCCAAATAAACCCACCAATTCATTTCTTTCTTTCAATGTCCATACTCCAGCGTTCATGTTTTCTTTCTTCTCATCCAGATCTTCTGGTATTTCACCATCCTCGATATCATCACCTGTTTCATGTAAGACTAATTTCACTAACTCCTTAGAGTGAGACTCACCGATGAATGGCAGACCATAGAGTACTTTTATGGCATTAGTTCTGGTAAAAGAACTACAGGTATCATCTGACCTTAAATTTTCAGAAAACTTCAAAATAGAATCTTTGACTTCACGATAGCTTTGATAATAATCGTTATACATATGACTAAAATTTCCTCTTAATCTTTGATCAGTAACCTGCCAATCTATCAAGCTACTTTCTTCTTCCAAGAAATTGTCTAACTCGACCTGATGGTATGAAGCATCCAAGCTATAGTCTTTATTAATGAAATCATATACTAACTCCCAAATAACTTGAGAGCATCTTTCAGCAATATTTGGCAATCCTTCAAGAGCAGCAGTCCATGAAGGTTGAAATCTAACAGATAATAATCCAAATAAGAAATTAGATATAATACTTATTTCGACTTCTGATACTTTTTCTTGTAATTTGAACTCAGATGATAAGTTACGAGTTCTCAATAAGATATCTCTTCCAGTGTTCAAAGTAAGTGGAATTTGTTCTATGATGGAAATTTGACTTAATAAACTAGGAGCGTTTTTACCCAGTAATTTGTATAATTCAATTATCAATTGAATTGAATTGTAACGTGATTCATGTCCTGCTAAAGATAGATTTTTTGATATACGGAGAATTAATGAAGTGAAATTTTCGTCAATAATTGGGATTGCAACTTCTGAGTGAGCAGATAAGAATCTTTGCATAGAAGCAATAAATTGAGAGGATTCTTGATAAGAGTTGAAGTTGGAAAGAATAACTTTAAGTACTTCTTTGGTATTTTTCTCAGTTAAATTTTTGAAAGCTCCCAATGAATCAACTAAAGCTGCAACTAAATCGTGAGTGAATTTATCTTTTTGCTCAAAGGTTTTATCCGTTATTACATGAAGTAAATCAACCAAACATTCTTGTTCAAGTACGTTTGACTCTGAGGTATATTTACATAAAAGCAAACGCCAGTAGACTTCATAAGCTTGGTTTGGACTTGAAATATGCTTGAAATTATTTTTCAATTCATCAATAATCTTCTTTTGAGTTGTTGGAGGAAGTACGAAAGAATTAAAATTATTCTTCTTCTTGTGGTCTAATCTATTCAAAAACAAAGATATCTTTTCAATTTCAGTTGAATTCTTAATAGATCTATTAATATGACCTTGAATATAATTAGACGCTCCTAATGCAAGAAGTTTAGATTCAGCAACTTCTAAATTGGATTCAATAAACGGAAGAAAATACTTTCCTTCCATAATATTTGCCGCAGCATTAAATAGCTTGACATGGAATTTAGTTAAGACTTGAATATCACAATTACGCAATATTAATGTGAAGAGATATAAAAGCTCTTCAACTAAATAATCAGTCCACTTATCAGCATCCATACTTATAGTCTCAATCTTTGAAATTAAAATTTGAATGGTACTTAAGAAGTCTTCCCAAGAGGGAATTTTTCTACCAGAATCAGCGAATGTTAATGTTACCATAATACTTGTAATGGAGATCAAAGATTTAGTGTTATTGGTTTTTTCGATTATTTCATTAATATTCTTAAGAATTGTCAGATAAAAACTTGCAACACCTTCTGATGAACCATGATTTATTATTCTGAGTAATATATCTGAAGTAATTGAAACAAATTTAACTTCAGAATTCTTCTCGGATAATGAGTTTTCTATAAGTTTAAAAAGAATAGGTGATGATTTGGAGTGAAATGAACCCTTTGTATTTATCATAGCCTCACTGAATAAAATTATTAATGATTCTTCGTAACTTTCACTTTCCTCGATTAATGATGCCTGCTTGTTAAAGCAGTAATCAATTACTGAATCCAACTTATCAATTTTCATTTTTCTAACCAAAAATGATAATGCTTCTGCACAAAACCTCGATATATAAGTTTTCTTCTTAAGCAGGAGTAAAGGTAATAATATTTCTAATGTTGGTACTAGATCTTCAATTAAAGTCTTAGATAAATATTTAAATGCAAATGCTAAGCAATTGAAACACCATTCTAAAATGTTAGAAGAGTTTCTATTGTTCTGTAAATCGTTAGGATTTGTTGATTCTGCTATGGTTATAACCAACTTTAAAAACCTGGGATAGAATGGCATAAAGTCTGGGCCCAAATCATGTACAAATTGAGAAAGCAATTCCAATAATGGTTGAATGGAATTGCTATCCTGAACCTCAATGTGAGTATATAATGCATCGAATATACTATTTTGGTGGTGTAAAATCTGTGCTAATGTCTGGGAATTCTGTTCTACTTTATCCAAAAAGTCTGTAAAGTTTCCACTAATATTGACTTCTTTCCAGTGTTCTAATGTAGCAAGAAAATGAGAGGTTTCCACATAGTCATGGACTCTCTTATTTAAGTTGATATTAGGCTCAATCTTTATCGATTCAACTCTTTCTCGAAATGAAGAAAAAGCAAATCTTCTAGAAGAAGCAGTGCTCTTGCCTTTGCTTCCCTTTGCCATAATATATGATACTCTAGGTTAATATTATTGAAGATAGATATAAATTCTCTAAAGATCTATCTCATCACAAAAAAATTCAGTGTCACAAAACCGACGAGCTCATAACCATAATCTTTTAGTTTTAAACACTATCGTAAGAAGGGCCGGACCAAATTTAAAGCAACATAGGTATTAAACACTGTTAGCAAAATGTCAAATACATCTGAGGCAACTCCATTAATAAGTCGAAATAATTCAGATAATCCGATGATCCTACCTGATGATAATGGCCAAAAAAAGCACAATGGAAATACCCTTATGTTACCACAGGCTAATCGATCAAGCTCTAAAATATCACAATCACCTAAAATTGGGCTACAAAGGACAAGTAGAACCACCCAAAAATTGAAACTTTTGCCTGAAGACCCACCTAATTTAGTTAATGATACAGATAATGAAGGTGTTTACTCACAAGTAACAAGGATTACAGATACACCTGCTAGGAAGGATGCCGAAATATTAGGTAAAACACATAGAGACCTTCTCCCAAGAGTAACTGCCTACTGTACATGTGGGTCATATAAGATGAAAGATTTATTGAGATGGTTTAAGGACCGTAAGCGTATCCATAATACTAGCCCAAAACTCTTTGATGAGTGTCTATATACACCATTTACCTATAAAGATTGGCGTGGAGATAGTGTACAAGATGCACAACACCAATTCATGAGACTTGCTGATGAGGGTGGTGAGATAGATATCGGTAAAAATAGTGATATCTTCGTTTTTGAATATGGTGTGGTTATTATGTGGGGTTATTCACCAAAAGAAGAAGCAGCATTTTTGGACGATCTAGAGAAGTTTGAAAGTGAAAAGCTTTCAAATGAAGATGTGCAAGTAGAAGAATTTAATTATTATATCACTACTTCCTACCAACCTCGTATATATAATGATTTTATTACATTAAGAGATGATTCGAATTACATGTTGAAACTATCTATATCTCATGCTCTTGCTCAATCTGTCAAGATATCTCTTTTCGAAGAGTTGGTAGATAATACGATTGAAGATACACAAGATATACCCCAGCAAATTGCTCAAACTGGTAAAGTAGAGATGAATAGAGATGAAATTATGAAATCTATTGGAGAATTATTTATCTTAAGGATAAATATTAATTTGCATGGCTCCGTTTTAGACTCTCCAGAACTAATGTGGGCTGAACCCCATTTGGAACCCATATATCAAGCTACAAGAGGATACTTAGAAATTAATCAACGTGTTGAATTACTTAATCAGAGACTTGAAGTTATATCTGATTTGTTGCAGATGTTGAAAGAGCAATTAGGACATTCTCACGAAGAAAACCTAGAATTTATTGTTGTTGTATTAGTAGGAATTGAAATCGTAGTAAGTGTGTTCAATATCATCGTTGATATCATGTCATATTGAATGTTTGTTTATACTTATTCTACTGCATAATAATTGGCATTGTTCCAATTTACTGAATAATTTATTTTTAATCATATCTATCATTTTATAAACATAACTACTCTTGTTAAATACTTAATATATCGTAATTATGATTTTCTTTCAAAATTTTTTACAGATTCCTGAAAGTCAGGTGTGCTTTCAAATACTGCACCCTTTCCAGGTTTAATTGTTACAGTATTCAAATAATCAGCTGATTTACGCTCTATTTCGTTTACTCCTGTCTTCTGTTGAATTAATCTTTCAGTTGGTTCAACATATCCTTTCATAGTGTAGGCAGGTGTACTTGACTGCAACAAAATATTACGAGGGCCAACCACCTTAACGAAATCCTGATTTCCTAGATATGTATTAAAGGAATTATTCTTAACAGTTTTTGTAAAGCTCATTAAATTTTTAAAGAAGTCCGTTAAAACCCCTAAATATTTATTCAAACCAGCACTGTTAAATCTGAATCTATTTATTATTGTTTTAGTAGTTTTTTCAGACGGACTTGGTGTTTCTAATTTGTTATCTATTGGTGAAAATGAGTATCTGGCAACGCAATTTTGTAAGTCATATGGCCCATTCACGCTCACAGCCAAGAGGTTATTTTTGTTTACTAAAACTTCTTCATTTGCTGATAAGTTAATATTATACAAGGATCCACAACCTACTATACCAACCTGGCCCCTTCCACTTACCAACGTGTATCCACTTTTATTCCACCTACGTAAACCTGTCAATGTGTCGGAAGGTACTTGCAAGGAATTAGCTAGTTTTTTTGAAACCTTTTTAGGAATACGGTACATATTAATATTAAGAGCATTTCCTGTAAATACCTGAAGTGAATCTCTTCCTAAAAGAGCCCAGTCGCTAGAACCATCTAAAAGAAGCGTTGCAAACGATTTGTTTTCATCATCTGTTCTGAATCTAAAGCCTCTGTGTTTTGAAGACACTAATAAAGAAAATGGGGAAGTAGATATTATTCTTTGATATGAAGTAGAATAACCTCCAAAAATGAATCTTTTAATAGGATTAAGTAATTCTAGTGTACTAGAGATAGAATTGACGGGAGAACTACCAACGCCGTAAACTGCAAGTAAAGAACCTTTTCTTATATAAATAGGCACCGATGGGGGTGAATTTATAGACATAATTGAAGGAGGGTTTCCTAATGCTTGGAATTCTGCCCTGTTTAATGACTTATAATGAGCTAATTCTTCAACATTGCCAACTGTCTCAGGTTTTGCGATAGCATTAATTATATCTGAGCTTGTAGCCACAGATGACTGAGATACTTTAAGGGATCTAATAAACTGCAATTGTCTCATTAGATCTTCACTTTAATTAGTTTAATAATCTGAGCGTATGAATAAAAATCTCTATCGAGATTTGATATTTCTCGCTTGGAAAGTCGACTTCCTTAGTAGCAAAATTAGTCTTAGTGGAATCCAAACATCTTTATAGTTCATTACCTCTTTACACAACCAGAATAAGTTTCTAATTATTAACTGTATAGGAACATACTCACTATAAAGACTTCCAAGTAATCTATTGAACTTTCTAATATACCATTTTTTTTATTTCACTATGACTATGACTATTTCTAACAATAATAATCTTGTAATGGATATTAGATTATTTAAGTAAGTTATGTATTAAGGAAACTAAAATCTTTAGAATTCTGCAAGAGTGGGATAATATATAAGAATAATGTTGAAGAAAAAAGGGATTAAACAAGAATTTGGTGAAAAACATCTAGAGATAAAGTATATTGTCTGTGTGTCTAAAAACATAGATATTAAGGATGGTTTGCTTAAGAAGATGTAATTTTATTCTAGTTTTACTCTCGGCTGAATGATTTTTATCATAAAAGAATATGATTTTTATTATGAACTTTATTTATCAATTTTTCATAATTTTTTTAGTTTCCGTACGGAAATGATGTAATTGCATATATTCTCCAAAATTATTTGTCATTAACTTTAGATATATTAATATATTTAATTAATATTCCTTTTAATATATATAGCAAAAAACTATAAAATTAAAAGGTACAATATAATGGTTGTGAAATTATTAACAGCTTTTTATCTTAGCTATAATTTCTAATTGAATAATATACGAACTAATAAAATTAGAAATAATACTATTAAATTACTTATAACATATTACTAGGTTGACAGTTCAATGTGTTTATTCGTGTGATTATAAAATTCATAATCACTTGAACACACAATGACTTGAGCAGTACTTTTCACAGACTTGTATCACCAACTATTGGATCATTCTTAAGAATCAGCCTCACTGGGATAATTGTATAATGTATGTTAAATATAGGGACAAAGATAAGTATCGCTTAACCCCCTTGCAGAGTGACTTACATGTTATAGAAAAACGTCAAATTTCTATAGCATCCAAAGAGAAAGGAACGGAATTTCATACCCTCGGAGTTAGTTGCGCTAGTTGGTAATGAATACATTTCTATCCATTTTCCTGTTAAGTGGAACGATACTATTATACCTTGAAATAATCTTTTTCAAATTATTGGTTAGGGGAACCTTATGACAAATTATATCATGTCTTATTTGCTTTATATTTAGCTTAATCTACATTCATATTTTTACATTCTTACATTCTAGATTCATAAAGGATTTACGAAGTAGTTCCGGAAGTTCGAGGATTGTTTGTTGATGACGGGGAACACTTTTTGAGCCTTGAAGTGTAGCATGGCATTGTCAACAAGTGTCGTAAATAACATTAAGTTACCATAAACCATTGACGGACCAAATATGCTTAAGAAGATCATGAAGATGATAGATTTAGAGAATTGGATTACAGTAATAAAGGGCAAACACCATATGATCTGATATATAATCCGGTATATCGAGACGGAATAAACGGGAAGTCAGTTTTAGTACGATCTGTTACCTAAAAAAGGCATCTCCGAATAAATATAACCGAAAGAAAAAAAAATTAGAGCGCGTATAATGAATTGTGTTGGACATTTAAAGGTAATATACAGTATTTTAGGTCTGTATCCTGACTAGAACTGCATAGTACTTCAAGAATTATCATCTCACTATTATCTGATTAGAATCGACTCACTAGAAAGCAAGAGCTTTAGTTGCCCAAAATGATATACTGGATATAGCCTTTAAGGTTCTAAGGGATATCAGTCTTTTATACTTGCTAGTGTTCAAATACCTTACATACACTGACATGACTACAGTTTACAATACCGATGATCAGCTAATCCGACCAAACTAAGTACCGAAAGCCAATAGTTGCCAAGATATGCGACTGCTAAATACAGGAGCACTTCATCGTGTGCCTTGGAAATTTTCTTGCAGTATAAATAAGATATATTCCGTGTTTATGTTTTTAGTTGTTCAGTGCTACTATAAAAGTTTTGCTCGTAATCGTTAAGCAAAGGACTAATTTTGAGACGTCCAATACTTTTAAGTCATACCAGTCATATTGCTTCTGTTTGTCGCAAGTACGATTAAGAAATTGTAGACGGGCACTGTATTGACCTTTAACGGCAATGATATCTTATATTTTACGGACATCGCTGAAGCCGTTTTTGCTTATTTTTCGACTTGTATATCGTGTATTTTGGTCTGGGTTAAATGAAAGAAACATTTTTCAATTGGTGGTAAACTTCTGGGTCAATTTTGCACCAGTATTCATATGGTTGATGATTTTTAAAAATTGTGGTATTATACCGAAGGAGATAAGGCCACCAATTCATGTAAGTTTAGCCAGAACTCTTGATGATTATACATTTGATATAATGCAGCATCAGATAACAGCCATATGTGCTATTGGCTTACTTTCATCAATATCCTACCTCCTTTATTTGGGAGTCTATAAGAATAAGGCTCCATCTTACGGTAAATTGGCATCCTCGGAGGGAGAGTGTGACTTTGACTTATCATCTGACATTGAACTAACATGCGAGTGTAGATCATTGGATCTTGAATCAGGCGACTCTCTGAAATGTTGGTGTCAAAGTGCTTCCGTTTCTTCAGCTTCTAGCGATTTTCAAGATAAAAGACTCCCAGACGGTTTAGTATCGTCTTCATCTAGCATTTCCATTACTAACAAGAAAATTGCGGATCATATTCAGAGAACGGGTGGCTACAAGCCTTATAATTGTTGGCATTTATCTCCTGTAATTTTAACAATGGCCAGTTGGTATTTATTGAATTTTGTTTATTACTTCCGCATGCCTATATCTAGAATAAAAGATTTTACTTCGTGGGGATCTTATGTTTTAGGACATTTTTTTGTTCCTTTATTCACGTCTATTTGGTTATATGTATTCCATGCCCCCGGAGCTCTCAAGTTATTTTCATACGGTTTGGGTTTTCAAAATATTTGTGGAGTTCTTACCCACTTGACATTACCAACAGCACCTCCCTGGTATTTTACAATTTATGGAGCTAATGATACGGCTAACTATGATATGCCTGGTTATGCAGCTGGGTTGACGAGAGTTGATGTAGAAATGGGTACTCATTTGCATTCAGACGGATTTCATAAATCACCTATAGTATTTGGAGCAGTTCCTTCTTTACATTCGGCAATGGCTGTTATGTGCTTTTATTTTATAAGTTATTATTCAAGATGGACTATTTTAAAAGTTGCAGCACTTTTTTTTATTTGCATTCAATGGTGGGCAACGATTTACTTAGAACATCATTGGAGGATTGATCTACTTGTGGGAATGCTTTATTCATTAGTAACAATCACAATTTTAAGGTTCTGGAAAGGAGGATTTAACAAGGTTGATAAAGATTTTATCGAGGCAAGGCTAGAGGACGATTTTCAAAGAGGATCTACAATGGGGATGAGGGTATTCTCTAATACTAAATGGGAATCATTTTTTGATCCACTATCTTAACTGCATAATCTTAGAGAGGTGTATAGCGAACTATAGTTTTCAATAAGAGATTAAATAATACTATATAAAAGTGAAGTCTGTTCAAAATTAATTTATCTATTGCTCGTATAGATATATTCATACCCTATTTTAGATATCTCATCTAAGTAGTTTATTCACAATTAGCTGAATTATATCTCAAAAATTTAATGTGGTAGTTGAAATATAAATTGACTACTTTCTTTCGTATTAAGCTTATCTCTTAGATACAAATTCTTAAATATTGTTCCGAATAGAAAGACTCCTTATCCAAGCTTCAATGATAAGTCTCAATGCGATTCATCGTCCTTGGTATATCTCCCCTTTTAATTACCAGTTAGCTTCCACAATTGATAATATGCTTATAACAATATTAATTTCTTCAAATGTTGTCGAATTGATGTCTTTGGCCAATTGGTAACAATTGTTTAGAAGTCATTGGTTCGACTCTGAGGTAGATAAGAGTTTCTTGAGAAATCTTGAAATTTTGAAGCTCCAGTGGCGCAGAGGTTAGCGCTTCGTGCTTATAGCCGTATTACGACGATTTGGTTATACCATAAGTCACGGTCGTGTGAGGAACGCGACGGTCGTGGGTTCAAACCCCTCCTGGAGCATTTACTTCTTTTTTTATTTGAAATACTAGATATTCAGTAATCAACATATGAAAGATTGATTAAATATTGAACAGTAGGATTTTGGCCATAATTTTGGCACAATGTCTAAACACTGAAGTAAAATAGATTATATGTTCAGTAGAGCGAATAATGTTCGATCAGAAGAAGAAAAGGAATTTATTTATTCAATGGCTTTACCAAATTTTAGATAAGTTTTCCTTTCAAATATCAAGAAAAGTTTAGTTGACCGGAAACGATGCTTAATACTATAATTCATAATTAATATTTAATCTATGGTATATTTAAAAAATGCGAATAGCTATATAATATAGCAACTATATAGAAAATATGTTCAATTTAATCATCTTTTAACTTTTCAGGACCGGTTCCTTTCTTAATAAAATTTAAGAACCTATTTCCATATTCTGCAGCTGGAACTGCAGAAATCGAGCTTCTGGAATGACCAAGGACTCTCCAAAATGTCTCAAGCCTTTTCTTCAAAGAATAACTAGTCAAACAATCAATAATCCCTAAATAGTATATCTCAGATAGAGGTTCATTATTTTCATTGGTAGCCCTTATACCACCATCATGGCCATAGAAGACATATTTCATTCTGCCGGGGAAAACATTTGAGGGTAAATCGTTTACACGATCTATATACCTTGGATTTGTATGAATAAGCTCATAAGGATCAGCAGATTTAGGATCAAATACAGATAGTTTTTGTGGCAAATCAAAGGTGTTTCTTTGTTTCACATCGTGAACACCTAAAAGTAATGAATAATCCATTACATTGATATTTTTTAGAAATTTAACATCTGATTCTAATTGATCAAAGAATAGCTTTCTTTTGTTCGGACCAAATTTGAGACGGTCATGTCTTTCTAGCCAATTCAAATCTTTCAAGGTTTTATTAGATAAGTCCTCACCTTCTTTATATTTTGTAATTCTACCCCAAGTGGAACCCTTGAGGTCATATTTTAAATGTATATCTCTATGGGGTGGAAATAAATTATTCATAACAATAAAATGAATCTTTCTACGACCATTAATGCTATGTGGCATCTTAACCCTATGCAAACCATAAAATTGCGAAACTAACGTATTTGGATTCTCTTTAACATGCTTATAATATTCTTTTAAAATTTTTCTCAACTGTTTATGCTCAGAATGATGCACTGTCTTAATAATAAATCTATAATCTCTTGAGTAATAAAAAAACGAGCCACTTTTACCGGGGGAAGTTAATTCTGATAAAATATATTTCCCAGTTATTGAAATAAGATAATCGGCAGGATCTAAGCCAAATAATGATCTTAACTCTCTGAATACTTCTGGACAGTAGTCCTTAAATTTAAAGTCATATTTTGAAGATGGAGTGAGTTCAGAGCCATCTAAATTAAAAGTCAACTTCTTAGTTGATTCAAAATCCTTATCACTTAGCTTTTCCATAACCCCTGAACAGCGGGATACCGCTACTCTAATACCAGTTAACATATTATAAGCCAACACAAAGTTAACATGGCCCTCACTTATTTTATTACCAACAAGGACTTTATCATCTTCTACAGAATCTAGCCGTTTTTTACGACCCTTTTTAGAGAGTACGGAGTTCCTCATTCTTGTTATCTCTAAACTTGTTGAATTACGAGAAACATGAGGTATACTATTTGCAGAGCCAGAATAAACTGGAAATGAATATCTTGATGGTGTTACAATTCTGCTTGGAATAGAATTGTCAACATGCTTCGGATCTATCTCAACACTTCTTCTAATACGTTGAGTAGGGGTTAAAGGGCTAGAATGTCTTCTATCATTTGTTGGGGCCCTTTTAATTTCTTCAAATTGTAAAATATCACCACTTCTTTTTCCTGAAAAGGTTATCGAACTTTTCAATTTGGGTACTTCTTCTACTATTTTTGTACTTGCACTAAGTAATGGTCTATCATTTGAATTGGATATGAGAGAGATACCCCCATCTCTACTTATATCATCAATTATAATTCGACTTTTGGTTTCATCTTGGATAGAATTATTCAAATCATTAGACTCGGTATTGGTATTGATGTTATGATCATCTACTTCAATTTTATTCTCTCCTGCTGGAAGCAGCGGCAAATCCTTGGATGTTTGTAATTGGATACTAGAGTTGCTTCTGGTTAAGCCATCAACGGTACGAGACTCCTTAACTTTGTTTACTATTGTCAGGTACGAAAAAGTTGAGTTCCTAGCCAGTCCCGTTTGCCCGTTAGTAGAAGTGTCATCAACCTCTTCTACTGAAGAAGGTGATGTGTCATGAGACACAGCAGATCCATCAGATTGCGATACTTTGGATGATGTTGGTGTGGTCGGTACATTAATCTTTGTTGTTTCCAGCATTTTATCGTTATCCCTCATTATTATATCGTTCGATTTAATTTCCTTGTATTTTATATTGTTATCATAATTCGCTATATACTCCTCAAAGTCTCTCTTATCAAATCCGTGTTGATTAATATCAAGTGTTTCTAATTGAATCATCCACAGGTTGTCTTGCTTATTTCATAAAATGCTCTTATTTTATAGTATCCTTTTATATTTCTAGTGTACGCCTCAATCTATCTATCAATAATTATAAAGTCAATTATTATTTGTCTTTGTTGACAATAGATGACTTGTGTATGTGTGTATTTCTGTTTTACAGCCGATGTTTGTGGATATCATTTCAGGACTTTGCAGAGTAGTGGCACAGTCCAAGAATTCCAGATATGTTACACAAAATTGCTTCGGATTTAGTACGGGATTACGACCTGAACTGGAGGTGATCTCGGTGATCAAAATACTATAAAGTGCTTATATATTATTTGCAATATGGATGAATTTTTCGAGATTAGTGGTATTAAAGCAACATAAATCGTAGCACATATCTTGCTTAATTCCTAATATAAATTTTATTTAAAGTGATAGTTTTGTTACATCTAATCACCTAGGATATAATATTGATCACGACAAGAACTAGTACCAAAAAAATTTCTTAGGCGTTACAAAAGTAGTCTAAGTTAGTTATAGGATATAAGAGATAAAAAAGTATGGGATTACTTGGAACTATTTTTAAAAAAGGACCAGATGTGGAAGGCGAAATGGTTACTAAAGGATTCGAGGAGTCTAACTGCTCGATGGAATGTGATGGCTGCTTTTCAAAATTTCCTAAATCTGTAGGAAACTTGGATGAATCATCTGTATTGTGGAATCTGACAAAGCCATATGGAATACATCTAGTTGTCCCAACTGGTAAAACGGATTGGCCTCATGATGCATGTTCTGAGGCTGGAAAAATACCTAACGCTGTTGCACGATGGGGTGAAAAGCATTCGGGTGGAACCTGGGGTAATATTAAGGTTACTGTTTCTTCATTGTCTCCTAGCAAATATGCATCTGATGATGACCACCACAATCTTTTGAAGGGTGATGTCTTGATACTTCCATATTTTATTTGGGTGAAAGATATTACCGTTCAAAATGTTGGTGAAGTTTTAGATATCGTAGTCCCTGAAGTGGTTAGTGCAAGCGAAAATGATACGTCACCTCCAGCCAGTGTTGAAGGATTCCCTGATGTCGAAGTCTCAGTTGATGAAAATCAATCTTTTGTATTCTTATGTTCTCACAAGACAAGAGATAAGAGGTGTGGAATAACCGCGCCGATTATGAAGAAAGAAATGGATTTACATTTGCGTGATTTAGGATTAATTAGAGACGCTGGTGACCACAGACCAGGTGGTATTAAGGTTTCTTTCATTAACCATGTTGGTGGCCACAAATTTGCCGCAAATGTTATAATTTATTTAAAGAAGAGTGGAAAGAATATTTGGTTTGCAAGATGTACCCCAAATAATGCGGTTCCAATTATTGATGAGTGTATCTTAAATGGAGGTAAGATTTGGCCTGATAAAACTAGATTGATTCAAAAATTCAAACCTATAGAATGGTGAGTTAGGATTTCTAATATAATTTATTCCTAAATTGTATACATTATTTATTTAATATATTTATAAACGTATTTAAAATGTTGAATCTTCTTTGATATGAGTCAATAGTAAGGCTAGGAAGGTCATCAAGCTTTAACTGTAAAACGTTAGACAATCTTGTTAATTCAAAGTTGAAAAAACCATCTTCTCCTTCAATAACAGAGTTTAATAAGGTTCTATAATAAGCAATGTCATTATTTGCATTTAAAGGATTTATATCATCCAATTCCTTCAATGCTAAAACTGACAAGGAAACCTTATCGATACCGATAACAAGTTGTTCTTGCAAGAACGTGTTAATATGCGGGATGATTCCCGAGTTTTCTGACAATCTTCCATCTTCGTTTCTAGCTAACAGACATTCTTTGTTAATATGTCCAATCAAGGAAGATAATTCCTTCTTTCCCTCATAAATTTCTGGAACTGGGATACCATCGGAATCCATGGAATTGGCATCAAAAAATAATACAGTAGGAAGAGTTTTAATTCCAAAGTGCAGCTTCAATTCTTTTGTAGATTCTTGTCCAACTTCCACAGAGCCAAACTGAATCGTGCTATTATCATTTATGTAAATATGTGACGCTAACTTTTCCCAAGTTGGTTTAAATTTTTCACAAGCACCACACCAAGTAGCTGAAAAGAGCAACGCTGTTTTGCCATCTATCTGTGTTACAATTTCTTTAAAATTATCATCGTTTACACTGATAATAGAGTTATTTTCATTTATGTCTTCTGTTAACACCTCATCCTCATTCTCTGGGTCCAACCTGATACCGGAGATAGCTTGTACAAAGTTGCTTAAAGATTTCAAGTCCCTACTACCATGGAATTCTATAGGCTCATCTTTTCCATGGAAAAGTCTCAAATCTGGGAAGCCATCAATTCCAAACTTCTTGACCAATCGTTTCCCGTCATCATCTCCATTGACTTTAACTATCTGAATATCAGGATATTCTTTAAACTTGAAAGCCAAATCCTCGATTGTAGGCATAAGATTCTTACAATGGCGGCACCAATCGGCATAAAAATCAACTAATGTAAATTTATTCGAGTTTATAACCAATTCATTAAAGTTTTTATCATTTACTCTAGTAACCTCAGAAGAGTACACCTGCTGAAATAGAATACAAATGTATAGTATGAATGTATTTAACTGCATTATTAATAGGTGATAGGTGATAAGCGAGAGGTGAAGACAAATAGCCATATCGATTATATATAAGCGGACTGCATATTAAAACACAAACGGCTTTAATTTATGTGCAAAACCTGTCCTCTAATATTTAAAACAAGACGAAAGATATGCCATAAATAATTTACTCTAACAAACAGTAATCGTAATTATAAACCCAAGATTCATAAATATTGTTACCACAATATTATAAGCTCCCCACCACCTACCCGCGAGTCTAAACTTAATATTCCAAAATACTCCCTATATATATTTTGCATCTTCAGATAACATATTTAAAGATTGAGAAGAGATGGGGCCATTCCAATTTTAAAATCTATCATTATTCTCAATATCTAAAAAACTGATACTGTTATATTCCTAAAAGTAAATTTTGATTGAACTATATTCATATTGGTCCTATATATCATGCAAGATCTTACATTTTAAATTACAATCTTAATTATAGAGTTGCTTTTGCCTCTTCTTGATCTAGCATTTTATACATAGCTCTATGGGTTTTGAATCCTTCAACAGAGTCACTATCAGAAGGGCTAAGGCTTGCGTTAAACTTCATCGTTTCCCTGAATATGGACTTGTAAAGTAGCAATCCTCTGATCCCATTTCTTACTTTAGTACTCTATAGTCGATTTGGTAATATATTCACTTTTATATGATTAGACACCACTTTCAGTTGAGGTTACCAAGAAGGAAGTGTTGTACTGATATGCTATCGGTACTGTATATATGTAACAAGTTTTGGGAAAAGATTACCAACATTTAAAACTAACTATATAATTGATTTCAGATAACTATCATACAGTTGATAGCTTAAGAGGCGCAAGGCATTTTCCATGAACAGGTCCCTCCATAATATTCAATAGCCTTGGATATCCTTACATCACTATGCCATGTGTCTGAGTGATCAAGTCTACAACAGAGTGCTATCACACCCAATTGGTGAACCTTCCTGATACATTCGTCTAATCTTTTACGGATCGCATCGACTGATACCGTAGTATTGCAATTATTTTCTGTGGTCCATATGTCAATCAAGGCGTGCCAGATAATTCCACCACTGGTGAATACCAAGTGACCTCCTTTGCATCTACTCTTTACAGAGGTGCCTTTGATATGGGGTACTATGGCGGATGTTTCCACCATCATATCGAAAGTGGCAGCCAAAAACTCTCCGAATTTATATAAATACCAACCATATCCATCACTTAGATTGTTCCCGTTAGCAGGCTGCGCTAAGCTTACTGGCTCATCTTGTGGTGAAATCACAGTGCTATTTATATATAAGTCTATATCGATTATAGATGAAAAATTATTCAAGTTCATCGAAATAAGCCCACCTAGATAGTCTAAGTCTGCTCTCTGTAATAACGAGCCGACGTCAAATGACTTTTCTTTCCAATAAATACTGGTGCCTAACTGATTTTCATTCTCATCTTCTAAATCAATTAGTTCTTTTAACATTGGGCTAATATATGTTAACTGAACGTGAGGCTCTTTGGCTTTCTGGTACAATTCTTTATCATCTCCATCTAACAGTCGCACACATTGGAACTCATATAGCATTTCACCATTGACTATGTTTAAATACCATCCTGTAAAGGTTAATAAGGTGAAAAACTGTAATTTCATAATTACTATTTTTTCAACTAGAAAAAGGCTTCTATTTTGCATTTTATCTGCTAAAACTAAAAATCTATAATTACACAAAGCCAATATCAAATAAAATCATAGTGTAGTCATATATAATAAAGTGTATTTGTCAATAACAAGTCACAATTTATTTAGAATATCTAAGTTACCCAATTTTTGATTTATCAGGCTCATTCTTTTAAGAATTAGCTCTATTAAGTTGAAACTAATCAAATATCTTAATATTCGGAGAACCTGAATTACAGAGTTAATTCTTATTCCATGTATTGTGTTACATTTAATTTAGTTATATAATAGCTGTTGTCAAAAATTCAGGTAAGCCTTTGTCTATATCTTCGATACTATTTAATTTTCAGAGAGTATATTAGAGAGTGCATCATTATTTAACAAATGAGAAACTAACTCTAGTTTCATAATAATATTTCTAAATATTTTTTGCTACCTATACTATCAGACGTGATTATTTATACGGTTTTAACATCATTTATTAACTGCTAATAGATACTAATAGTTTTATTTAAAGGTAATGGAGCTCATAGTCTTTAAAAATTTAGGAAACTTATAAACTTTATTACTCTCGCATAGGCTATAAGATCTAAATAGATGAACTAATGAAGACAATATTATATAGAAAACAATGCTGCTAAATTACTGCTAAATAAGGATTTGCAACATGATAAGCGAACAAGGTATTAGGATATCATCACAACAAAAAGTCAATAATGGTTGTATAGTGTAGTGGTTATCACTTTCGGTTTTGATCCGAACAACCCCGGTTCGAATCCGGGTACGACCTAATTTTTTCTTCTTTTGTTATCAATAAATGTCGAAATCCAACTATGTCGGTTACATGTCGTTTTCTTGTTTTTGTTTACAATTTGCACGCAATTAGTGATTTCTTGAAATTTAATCTGTTTATTGACATCTATCATATCTTCACCGTATAGTTACACTTCAAAGATTGTAACTTTGGAAATAGGTACTACATATTTGCTTCCTGTTACCCTAATTTTTTTTAACTCACCATGGAAGAAAGTAGTCCAACTAAGAAAGCCACGTCGTCATCAAGAGTGATTGATTCGCTTCACTCTCAAATAGATAAACTCAAGGAAGAGCTTGAACAAGTCAGAATATCAAGTGATGATTACAAAAAGAAATATGCTGTTAGTTCTAAAAAGAATGAGCTGTTCGTAGATCAACTTGCCAATGCAAAGCATGAAAACGACATGATTAACGCTCTTTTGAAACGTAAAGAGAGAAGAATAAGTGATTTGGAAGATCAATATAACGAACTAAGTCTGTCTAATGAATCGCTCATGTTAGCTAAAAAGAACTTGAAGATACGCTGTGACAATCTTCAGGAGTCTTCGGCCTCGTCTACTGCCGAATACGAGCGTTTAAAAATTGCTTATGATGCTCTAATTGCCTCTCAAGTAGAATATAAACGCCATTACCAAAAAGAAATCAATTCATTAACTGCGGAACTTGGAAATTATAAAAAGGAAAGCACGGCTAGATTCGAAGAATTAAAGTTAAAATTGGCAAATAATGATAGAGATAGTGAAACGCTATTAGACAGTCTCACAAATAAGAGAAAAACATTGGATAGCTTATATGTTTCCAAAAATAAAACTGTCTTGGATTTGTTATCAGCTTTAGCTAAATCTGCTAAAGCTCACGGTCAAGAATCAAAGGCTGTCTTGCAAGATAATGTCAAGGCAATTGAAGCTCTTACTGAGAAATATCCTGATTTACAAGAAAAATTAACGACCCATGAGAAGACAGAACTAGACTTGGATACTTTATTAAGTGAATGTAACGATACCTTGTCTAACTCATCATTTGACGATGAAGTAACATTAATAAATTCATCAGAAGAAAAAGAAAATTTACAAGCTTCCTTTAATTCTGCGTCAATGAAAAATCTTTCGAGAAGTAATACATTACAATCCAAGAAGAGAAAAAACAAGAGGAACTCCATGCGAATTGACTCAAAGAATTTGAGTGATTTATCAAATATTAATACCCCAACATCGCAACTTCATTTGCCAAAAAGATCTTCTACAGGAAAGAATTTAGTAGACTCAAAATCAAGAACTACTACTCCTCCTAGAAATGATTTCTACCAACCAAATTCAAGCAGCAATACTTCGTCCAGAAACAGCTCTTACAATAATGCTCAAATTAATGTAAATAATATAGATTCTTCTGTCGCCAACAATCATAATAGTGGAAATAATCAAAAAAATAATAACAAACAAAAGAATAGCAATAGGGCTAAGAGGAGATCGATGTATGGTGGAAATAATCATGGCAAACGTAATTCTCAAATTATAGATAACGTTAACTTAGTATTGAACTAATTATTTATGAGTTTTGGACAATTAAATTTTGCGCTTGGCAGTCTATTTATTTAGCTTTAGTTGTATATATGATATGGACTATACTTCAAATGCAACAATAATACCATCATTATACCCAATATACAAAAGTTTTTTATTGGCAAATTTCTTACCTTTAATGATATCTTTATAAGATTTATCAATTGTATTAGTTTTTGAGATTCCAAGATAAAGGCAGCTTAGTTTAAGCTTATCTTGCTTATGATTATTTTCTTCTGAATTCCCAACTGAAGACGTGAACAGTTCTATCACTGGGAGTCGCTTTGAAATCTTGAAAATAGGCTCAAATGATTTAATGTTAAAGCCCCTCACTATTCCATTCCAAAATCCAACAATTAGTTGGCCAGGAAGTGAAATTAATGATTGAATGCCAGCATTGTTCAACTGGTATTTTGTACTTTCTGAATGTTCATAGTCATGGAGGACGACAGTCTTATTGGAGGACCCTGTAATTAGGTAATTATTATGGGAGCACATTGAAATAATAGGATTTGGAACATGCGAAGAACTGAAATATTTTAATTCAATTTTCGGCTCTTTATTTATGACTGTTCTTTCAGTTGTATTATTCATTAAGGCAGCTAAATTTGACATCGTTGAATCTGTTGAACCACTAGGCCTATTTCTATCTATAATAATACTGCTTGAATTAAAATCTATCGAAAGCCCCACTATATGTCCAGATTCGTAACCAATAAAAAATGTATTATGCCCTACTGCAAGAATCTTCATCATGATACCAAAAGTATCTCTTTTTGTATGTTCATCTTTCAAATTAATTTCAAAATCAATATTTTCCTCTTTTTTTAAAGTTTTTTTATATAAACTATAGGGATCTAAGTTAGCTATGACCCTTTTTAAGTTAAGTTGATCACCTAATGTCTCACCAGTTGAATCTTTAAAAATACTATAGATATCAAAATTTTCCGATGACTGAGTACTAGGCGTAATTAAGTGATGATCATCTAATAATTCAACATTGCAGAAGTTTAGTGAGTTAACTGGGAGAGATACAAATTGAGGTAATGGAAAGGTCGACTCTAACTCCCTCCTAAGCTGTATTTCTGCTTCCGACTCATCAACATTGAAGTATTTGGCTTCATTAAACTTCTCCATAGGAGTAGATACATTGAATGCTTTAAAGCTGAAGATATCCCATATCTTAATTTCTGAATCTTTACCATGTGTTAATAAATACCCATTACTTAATTGTTTCAAAGTTAGAATGGAACTATCGTGTGCTTTCCATGTTCCAATCGGTCTTTTATTGCGTAGGTTCCACCATATTACCCAACCTTTACTATCTGAACTTAGGATTGTATATGTTTCATTCAATGGATCATTAATTGAGATCACACAAGTAGTACTACTCAAGTGCCCACGTAAAGTGAAAACTTGTTTGGGAGAATTCATAACAGTATTTCTATCAACAAAGAGTGTATATCCCAATAAAAAAATATTTTAGCTGAATCATCAATCATTAAGTATATGTAATAGAAATACAGACTTCAGAGAATATTTCGTAGTTAAAAGTTTAGTCGCAGTTTTTGTGATTTCCATAAACCTTGCTAATGATTGAAAATATTGAATATATTTGATTAGTTAAGTATTTCATAACTATTATATATATAGATGACGTCAATTTTACAAATATGCTATTTAATTACTGCTGATGCTGATAGACCTAAAAGAATCTAGTAATCCTTTCTTAGATCTTTTCTTTTGCGATGATCTCTTTGGAAGTAATGATGCACTATTCTTCACATGCTCTGTATTAGGAGACCCTTTAATTGTTTCCAATGGCCTAGTGGGGGGATTCAATTTCTTCTCGGGCTCAAATGAAGACGTCTCCGAAGAACGAAGAGAGCCTGCTTGCGAATTTAGTTTTAAAGAGAGATCGATAATGGATGGAGATGCAGATATTTGATTCAGTTTACGGCTTTCAATACCCGATGTCTCAGACACTGCTCGTGTAGTTCCATGCTTCGCCAGAGAAATATGAGAATCTGTAGATAATTGTGTAGTAGAAGTTGACTTCAATTTCTTATCAAGGGAATATATTCCTTTCAATGATTGTACTTTCTTTGACATTTCTTCAGATTTTGTCGTCAATTCATGTAATTTCTTCAAAGAATCGGACTTCTTCATTCCTTGATTTTTTTGATATGTACCAGTGAAAGTGGGTGGTCCTGAACTCAAAATGTCCTTCATGCTAAGGAACAGCGAATCCATTTCATTGTTTTCATAAAATTTGAGTTTTTCCTCCAAATGTGTGATTTTGCTTGTGAGCTCTCTCACTTGATTTTGGTAGTTGGATATATATAATTGTTTTTCAATTGCCTCTTTCTTCTTCCTTTCGTACTCATTTTCAATAATAGCTATCTTTTCTAACAACTCATTATTAAACTGACTAGCCATATGAAGTTTGCTTGTTAAAAGTCTATCGTTTGACTCCATGCTATCGTTTTCGATTTCCACTGCTACTATGGTCTTCTTTAGATGGTTAATCTTCTCTTCGTATTCTTGTATTCGATCAACATGTTGCTGATGAACAGATACTAATTCTTGTTGAAGTTCCATTATATTTTGCTTCAAATCAACTTCCTGTTTATCTTTCTCCAGTAGCAAATTTTTTAGAGCTTTATTTTTGAGTTCAAGTTCCTGGAGCTCTTCCTCCAAAGCAATCTCAAGTTCTTTACTTGATTCCTGAAACTCATTTAATTCACCTTCGAGTTCAAATACCTTCTGGACTATCTCCTCTTTTGATAACAGCGTGAGTTCTTGTAAGTCATACCTTGACGGAGAAGTAGACTCTCCGTATTCCTCTAAACCACCCTGTAACTTTTTAGTTGGTGTATCCATTGTACCCTTCACTATTTACTTCTAAATCAAAGATAGATAAAGTTTAATGATAAACACGCAATTATATACAGGTCGAAAGTTATTGTAATAAACAAAAGCTAAAATACTTTCTTGGTTCTGACAATAGTTTAGTCAATAATAAGTTAAAGCGTTTTTATTTATGATAATATCATTACGATTGCTGATTAACATAGCATGCTTCATGTTTAAGAGATAGTCATTAACAAATAATACTAAAGCATTACATGAAAGATTCTTATGCGCAGGTGATATATTAATTACTGTAAAAGTTAATAGTTATCGAAGTGGGTTGCTCAGTATTGTAAACTGCAAAATTACCAACAATAGACTATTAATTTAGAATCAATACCTCTTAAAACAAACCTATACAAATTATAACTATCTATATAAATAAACTTAGGTATTGTTTAAGCCTTGCTTAAATATTTAGGGCCCTAAAACCGTTAATCTTCACAGTAATTTTGAGAACGCGCATGTAAATACTGGACCAATTCATCACCATCCTCTTTTCTCCTCATCATCCAAATTATTGTTTTTTTTTATCTCTATTAGTTACCCTACTTTTTTTATCAAAACAGCGGGTAACCCTTTGATTTACTCTATACTGATTAATTAGGATAACAATATGGAGAATCAACAGGAAATTGGTGGAGCACAAGCTTTACTTCAATTAGGATCCAAAATTAAGGATGGCGAAGAAGATAACATAGAGGGCCACGAGCAAGATGAATCAATAGCATTAGAGAATGTTGACGATAAAAACAATAGCATGAATGTCGACGCTAATTCAGATGTTGAATTATCAGACCTGAAAGCAACTAACCAACAGATCAACGATGCAGTGGAGGCTGCTGTAATGAGGTATGTTGGTGGCACTTTAGAGGATCTGGGAAAAAAGAAACGTAAATCACAAACTGACGATATCATGTCAAATATCAACGAATTTAATCAGTGGACTGGGTTTTTGGATGAAGATATCACGGCTACACACAATGAAGATTTTAACCATTTCAACCAGCAAAGGCCACCAAAGAAGAAAAAGAAAAAGCATCTGTCTGATGGTCACAATCATAACGAAATTGATCCAGAATTAACTGGGCTCAATTCTACTTCAGAGCATGATCAATTAGTTCAGGCTGCAATCATGGATGCAAGAGAATTGGCCAAACAATTGGGCACAGGTTCTTTACAAGATCATCATGATTCAACTGCTTTGCATAACAGCTTAACAGGTTTACCTCCTCACCAAGCACAACAAGTTATAGCTGCTGCTACATCTGCCGTTCAGAATCAAAACAATAACACCGATTCTGTTGCAGCTATCAACCAACTTGCTCAAGCTGCGTCATCTTTGTCTGGAGACTTAAGTGGTAAAACTAATATAAAAAGAAAATTTTTAAAGAAAATGGATGATAATGTAGTCTATTCGACAGGTAACAATTCTCAACAATTACAAAGGAAACCAAGATTTAACCACTTAACTAATGTAGAATCTTTAATTGAGGAAGCATCAACGCAAGCTTGCAACTGGTATAATAACTTACCACATACCACAGCAAGTGGCCCACGTATATTTTCGCCAGAAGAAATTTCGGCTGTTGATCATTTTATTACTGGATACTGTCATATTCACAAATTAACAAGAACTGATATATGTAATAGAATTTGGTCTAATGAAAGGAAAAAAGACAATTTTTGGGAGTCATTGACAAAAGTATTACCTTATAGATCCCGTGCATCTGTATATAAACATGTTAGAAGACAATATCATGTATTCGAGGTTCGTGCTAAATGGACTAAAGAAGATGATGAATTATTAAGAAAGTTAGCATCTACCAAGGAAGGTAATTGGAAGGAGATAGGGGAGACAATGGGCAGAATGCCCGAAGATTGTAGAGATAGATGGAGAAATTACGTAAAATGTGGTGATAATAGAGTATTAAACAAATGGTCTGAAGAGGAAGAAAAGAAGCTTAAAGAAATTGTTGGTGAAATGATGTCACAAGTTGACCCGGGTAAAGATAAATCGAATGCTATCAATTGGACAATTGTCAGTGAAAGGATGAATGGTGTGAGATCAAGGATTCAATGTCGATATAAATGGAATAAGTTAGTAAAAAGGGAATCAGCAAACCGTGCTTCTTATATGAGTCCAAATACACGTTTGTGGCTCATTGGAAAACTTAGAGGCTTAGGATTTCAATCTATTGAATCTATTGAATGGGATTACATAGCCCATTTATATCATGAAGGCATGAAAGATGTCGATAAAAAGTTACATCCTATGGAATCATGGATCGCAAGTGATTTCAAGGTTGTATTTGAAAAGATGAAATCTGAAGTAAAAGACCATAGAAAATTACCACTTCAAACGATTTTACAAAGGCTTATTGAAAGTTATTATAATAGACAAAGATTAGTCGGTCATACTGACTCTGATCAATTATTAACTCAGCTTCATCATACTTCACAGCAAGAAGTGCAAGGTCAAGAGGTACCAGAATCGCAGCAACTCCCATTACATTTGCACACTTCTGACCAAAACAATCACTTCCTGACCGCAAATAACGAGAACCAGGTAGGATCATCTGAAAATGTTGA
The DNA here is from genome assembly GCA_030563145.1 of Schwanniomyces polymorphus var. africanus. Taxonomy (NCBI): domain Eukaryota; kingdom Fungi; phylum Ascomycota; class Pichiomycetes; order Serinales; family Debaryomycetaceae; genus Schwanniomyces; species Schwanniomyces polymorphus. Next base: position 247,779 of record JAKUBG010000004.1, read on the forward strand.
TTCTAATGACCCAGCTTCTATCGCAAATGCTGCAGTTGCTGCAGTTTCGTCCGGAGTTGATGGTGCTGATGCCCAACAACAAGAATACAGCTTATGGAGGTAATAAGCTGTTGTTGCATATTTTATCGTTGTATATATTTCTATTTCCATAGCACATAAATGACATATTATTTTTCATTTCAACAATGTACTTAATGAACATGTTTATATAATTGTGGTACTCTTGGATATTTTTGGAATATTGTTGGAATATCTTAGATTACCATAAATACGTACAACTCTATATTACACTTATTTATAAACTTTTTCGTAACATTAAATTAAAGAAGTATATGTAGGCTCTCATAGATAGAATTTATACTCATAGTCTTTTTCCGTTATCACGGATGCGTTGAAGTTGAATTTTGGAGCTCGATTCTCAATATGTCACAAATCTATCGAAAATTTAGAATAAACATTCAGTATTATAGATCCAATATTAGAGAAAAACAATGATTGATTATGATGACAGTGATAGAAACATCTTACTGTACTACAATATAACGACTTTAAATCCTGTCACGAAGACTCAGCTCAATTTGTTAGATCAGCCATTTATTGATGATGAGGAGATAACACAGTTATCAAAGGAAGAACAATATGATTTATTAACAAAGCTAGTCCAAAGTAGTACTGACGCAAGAAATAAATACGACCATGATAGCGAAATATTAGAGGATCCTTTAGAAGGATCTGGGTCAAATGTAGCAGAACAACTTGTTAAGCGTGGCATTATTCAGTCCATGAATGATGAATCTTTGAATCAATATTTGATATCATCCCAGCAATTTAACAGTAAACAATACCTTACAACAGTACATAAGGATACAAGTATTAATGAATTGACTCAGAGTTTAAAATTTTTGGAACAGAATATCCATAGTCAGACAGAACAATTGAAATCAGTTATGGATGATAATTTCATAAGTTTTCTCAATTGTAAAAAGTCTATCGATGACATTCTTACAGAATTCAAACAGCAAAAGACAATAGCACAAGCAGAGAGAGATAATAGTAAGGTCTTCAACCCTCAGAGACATAGGAATATGGTTAAACAAGAATCCTTGATATCAGGATTAGAAGAATCGATCAAGAACTTGAATATGGCTTCCACCTTAAGAATAAGACCTGTTGTTGAAAACAAGAATATAGAATCTAAAGTGTCTAGGTTTCTAGAATTTGTGAAAAAGAATAGTTTTTTCTTCGATTTACCCAAAAAGCTATTGGAATATGCTAGTGAACAGGATCATGACAAATTGATTGAGACATACCAAACATATTTAGAGGAGAAGAATAATTTATTATCTTATCACAACCAAAAATATAAGAGAGAAATTTCTAAGCCAGCACAAGAAAGAGATCATCAATTAATATCTTCACTTGAACAAGAACAACGAATGATAAATACGTCTTTATCGAAGATTTTCGAAGAAGTTGATCAAGTTACAACCAAGTATAAACAAAGAACATATGAAGAGTTATTATCAATAGATTACGAGATGGATAATTCTAAGAGACCATCAGAGGATGCGAACTTCTCAAAGTTTTTGAGTTTACTTCAGAAATTAGATCAATTAGACCAAATAAATAATGGAAATTCTAACCACGTATATGATTTCCTTGATCTCCAATTGAGCAATTTATTACAAGATTTTGATTATCAGTTAACAAGATTTGAGAATAAATTTGCATTAGTTCAAACCAAATTGCGGGACTATATAAATTCCTTGCATAGCCAGAGGAAAAATGGATCAGAAATAAGGTTTATTAGAGAAAAGTATAATGATATGGAGGAATATTTCATGGCAGCTGTAACCAGTTCCATACCATCTGCGGAGGAGAAAGAAAGGATCATTATGGAAATTTTTGATACCTCCGATAACATGGATTTATCAATCATCAATGAAACTTGGTTGGTTCTAAACAATTTTATTTCTTATTTAAGCGAAATTTATCTTAAAAATTTGAATAAGTTTATTAATAATTATTCTTATTACAATGACTCAAAGAAAAATAATACAATTATTGATACTGATGGGTCCCTAAGAATTAAGTTTTTCTCACTTGTTGAAAAGTTCATAAATATTTTGATTGAAATATTCAGTGATGATTCAGGTGAGGTGAATCAATTAGAATCATCACCTGTGAATTATACCCTGTTTTTACCATATCATACCAACTCATTATCTGCCATTGCTTATCTTAGTAAAATCAATTTAAATTTGAATAAATTCTTGAGTATGGTTGGTTCATTTGTTGGATCTATTGGAAATCTCAGTAAATCTCCAGAAACAAATAAAATGATAAAAAATCTAAGATCTTGTTCCTCCAAAATAAATCAAAAGATCATTGAGGCTGTATGCTCAGTATGGGTTAATGATTGTTCTCAATTTTATGACTTGGAGACATGGGAAATATATAATATAGATGTTATTGGACATGGGGATTCTTCCAAGCAATCAACATTTACGAAAGCAATGAAAATAATAGAAAGCTATCAAATTTATATGATAAACAAAATGTCTACCCTTGTTTTTCAAAAGGTGCCCCTTGATGAAAATGATGTAAGGATAGTTTCCTCATATCCAAATAAAAGGATATTAGTGAGTCTTGAAATCCAATTTATGAGAAGTTTGAATATTCTAAATGAATCAGTAATGAAAAGATATAATGTTGAAAGAAATAATAGCGACTTCAATGATGAATTCGAATTATATAAAATACTCACTATGAACAATTTTGATCAGTTATCAAGAAGATGCTTCCCATTATTGATACATGTATTTGATAGAGAATTTGATAAGAAATTATCCGAACAAAATCTTAAAATTTTCAAAGATATTGACAAGGTCAATGAAACAGTCTTCCAAGATATCCTAATAATTGAAAAATTATGGATAAATAATGTCGTGTCAAATTTCTTCGTAAAAGTACCAGTTACTCGACCAAGTGAAAGAATGAAAATAGATGGTTTTATTTATGAGACATTAATGCATTTTGTAAAACTAATCCACGTTGTTAAACCTTTAACGAGCTTAGAAATATTTATTGAAATATTAAATGAATTGCAAGAAGCCTTCTTGAGAGATTTCCTTACCGATTTACGAGGTTTGAATAGTGTGTCCACTGAGTGGTTTACTATCTTCAAATTGGATATTAATTTCTTCTTGGAAATATTCGAATCTAGTAGGTATTTGAAATTGAATGAAAAGTCTTTAAACATGGTAAATTTAATTTTACAAGAAATTACCAACAATGAAAATCCAAAATATACCGAAGAAGAGTTTGAAAATATCTTGTTACAAAATTTGAAAGATTCTGAGAATCAATTCGATTCATTTTTATAATAGTTGATTTATGTATATATAGATTAAATAAAATTTCTCATTACTAGTGTAGTTTTTAATTAAGAAATGAAATAAGCAAGATGTTTGTCCTTGCGGTACAAGCAGTTTATTTCTAACATTAGAAATTTAGAGCATCTTCTCGTTCGTCAAGTTTTCCTCAGTGCAGGAAGTTGACTCTCTAATTTCCGAGGTTTCTCCACCAAACCTTTGAGACTTAACCTTTGAGAATAATTCTTCTTTTTCAGCTTCTGTTAATTCATTCTTCTTCTTGTTCTTAATATGATACATTGGGTTCAATTTAATCAAGGTCAAATTCTTGGTAAGTGGTAAATGACCATGTTTTTCTTCAAACATCATTAATAAAAGGACAATAACGACAGCTATCCAATATACGTTATAAGAGATAACCGTACCGTAGGTAGCTGTGTTTTGCCATCCTAATAAGGAGTTAAAGATACCCCATTTTGCATCCATCTCAGGATTACAACAATTGACATGCCACACAGTTTTATGGATATTGTATGTTCCAGGACCAGATCCATTCTCAGATGCATCACCACCAGTTTGTTCACTAAATATTTGATTTTCCAAGAACCATACACCTCTGGAAAACAAGCCAGCTGCAAGTAAGTACAAAATACAAGTACTGACAATTAAAAGAATTTGTAATGAAACAGTAGCACCGGAATAGTACATAATAGCACCACATGCAACACCTGCGACTAAACCACAGACTACCGGAAGTGGGAAAGAACTAGCTGGTGACGATAAACCAACACCTCCAACATAGACAACAGCTTCTAATCCTTCTCTTAAACAAGTGACAAATGGTAAAATGAACATAGCATACTTCTTAGTCAAGTAACCGATCTTCATTCTGTCTTTCTTACTTTCTGGTGTTTTAAGTAAAGCTCTTGCTAACTTAATTCTCCATTTTTCTTTCATCTTATTGATTCTCAACATTGGAATTCCCATCAATGAAATCAAAACTGTAGCAATAAGACAAAAAGTACCTTCCCATATATCTTGTGAATTAGCCCATATATCATGACCTAAAGAGTAGAAAGCACCAATGAAAGCGCACCCAATAATTATACACACGGCAATACCCAGAATTGCACCAATCCAAACTTGCTTCACAAGTTTTTTGTAGAGTCGTGGGTCTTCTGCTTCTCCTCCTAAACCCTGTTTAAGAAATGCCAAAAGAACCGAAACGACAATAATCGCTTCTAAGGCTTCTCTGAAAACCACGAAAAATATCTGAACATTGAATACCGTGTTAGCCATTTGAACTCAAGAACTCAGTTTTTGTTAATTCTTATTAATAGCAAAGATATGGAATAAGATATCTTATATAATTGCTAATTAATCGACTGATATAAATTTTTCTTACCAAGAAATTGAAGTTCCATCAAGAAGGCTTAAAAAAGCTCGGAATTATAAGATAATACGACTAATTTGTAATACGGTTTTGTGTAAATGTACCAATCCAATCTAAGCCTAGCCAAGCCGACTAACTACTTTTAAAGGTGCAAAGATTAATTTAGCGTACGTTTTAACTTCAATTCTTCATTCTGCATAATCCAATATTGTTTTTGCAATATTCGTAAAGTCATGCTGTCCACTAGCCTTTACAATGTAATCTATTTTGGAATCAAAAGCTTATTATTACATAATACTGAGTATTGCAAATTCCCGTATATTAACCAACATATAAAATATATGAACAACCCAGCACTATATAATCCCCCCCAGGATTAGAAAATAAAATAACAAAAATTAACTACTTAAAATTATTCAACCTGACCATCTTGTGTGTGTGTGTGTGTATTAGACTGATCTTTGGTGAAAATCTTAAAGTAGCAAGAAATTATACACAACAGTCAAGATTGAATTCAACTATTGTGTTTTTTCGTTTGATTCAACGATTATAGTTTCCTTTTTGGAAGTTGTAGATGATTCTTGCTCATTTACTTGTTCATTTACTTGTTCATCTTCAAATCTTTGTTGCTTTAATTTAGCAAACAATTCTTCCTTTTCAGCAGCACTTAACTCGTTTTGCTTCTTATTCTTGAGATGGTACATTGGATTCAATTTAACCAAGGTCAAATTCTTGGTAAATGGTAAATGACCATGTTTTTCTTCAAACATCATTAATAAAAGAACTACAATAACAGCTATCCAATATACGTTATAAGAGATAACTGAACCATAGGTAGCGGTGTTTTGCCATCCCAATAAAGAGTTAAAGATACCCCATTTGTCATCAAGTTCAGGGTTACAACAATTGACGTGCCAGACTGTTGTATGGATGTTATAACTACCTGGACCATCACCACTCTCAGAAGCATCACCACCAGTTTGTTGGTTAAATATTTGAGTTTCAAAACCCCAGACGGCTCTTGACATTAAACCAGCTGCAAGTAAGTACAAAATACAAGTACTGACAATTAAAAGAATTTGTAATGATACAGTAGCACCGGAATAGTACATAATAGCACCACATGTAACACCTGCAATTATACCACAGATAACAGGAAGTGGGAAAGAACTAGCTGGTGACGATAAACCAACACCTCCAACATAGACAACAGCTTCTAATCCTTCTCTTAAACAAGTGATAAATGGTAAAATGAACATAGCATACTTCTTAGTCAAGTAACCAATCTTCATTCTGTCTTTCTTATTTTCTGGTGCTTTAAGCAAAGCTCTTGCTAACTTAACTCTCCATTTTTCTTTCATCTTATTGATTCTCAACATAGCAATACCCATCATTGAAATCAAAATGGTAGCAATAAGACAAAATGTACCTTCCCAAATATCTTCAGATTTAGCCCAGATATCATGACCTAAAGAGTAGAAAGCACCAATGAAAGCACAACCGATAATCAAACAGACAACAACCCCAAGAATGGACCCTAGCCAAACCTGCTTCACAAGTTTTTTATAAACTAATGGGTCCTCAGTAGCACCTCCTAAACCCTGTTTAAGAAACGCTAAAAGAACTGAAACGACAATAATCGCTTCTAAAGATTCTCTGAACACAATAAAAAAAATTTGCACGTTGAAAACGTCAGCCATTTTAGTTTAATGTAAATTTAGTCTGTTAAACCTATAGATAATGGGATTAATACGGGATATAGCAATCGAAAATATCGGAAGGTCCACAGAATAAATCTAGTATACAAATATTAACGTTGTTAAAGAGAAAGAAGTGCAATCAAGTGGCTTTTTGTATCCTTAAATACATTTCAATAAAATATAGGATTCTAAAAACCACTCATTAGATGCATTATGCGGGATTCAAATAGATAAATTTAACCAATTAAATAACTGTTTTGACATAAACTTTCCCTTTGTCCTTAAATGGAATAGCCAGGGGCATATAATTGGCTAGACTGATTAATCAGATATATAAAACCTACATGAAAATATGCATAATCTCGCCTCATCCCATATTTTTTCCTCAACTAGCCACACTGATTGGCCAATACTTACATAATGATTGTATACAGGATTGAACTATGCAGGATTTGTTATTTTGACGTGCCTAAATAGATCTGATAAAAATTTTCAGAAGACAATGGAGACGAGGATATTTGAATTTCCTCTGTGTAACATTCAAATTTCTTACTATTGTACTGAAGAATATTCAACAGTATTGTTAAAAATTACTATATAAAAGTTTAAACAGATAAAATCTCAGTAAAAGTATAGGTATCTACATATGTGACAATTTTGACAACCATTTTGACATTTTAAAGCCAACAAAACAGAATGTGCCAAGATAATATATCGGATGCGATTCGCAAGAAAATTGAGAGTTCAACTTCGTAATCCTCGCTCGGAATCCAGCTATGAAAAAGGCTTTGAATTTAAATTTTCTTATTTTTTTCAATAACATAAGTAAATATGTGAATCTTCGATGTAGAATTTGGTACATATTATTAATACTGATCTTATAAAGTAGCATTGTGTTTTTTTGGGAATACAATTTGCTTAACTGTGGTTGAAAACCTTAGGGAAATAACTCGGACATAAGATCAAAAGAAATTATCTGATTGATCTACGATTCTATCCATAATTTTCTCGTAGTTTTTGCACTTCATTTCCGAAATTTAATATGCGCTAAGCATATGCATCAAAAACATTCGAGTTAGAAACTACATACTGCAATTGATTACTTTGCTTACGTCTTGACAAGGATCACTTGATATTTAATGGAATTGGTAGCAAAGATCCTATCTCATAATTATGTCTCTTTTTGTCGTACTTAGGTGTATGTCGTTTAATGTCGTGATAGTCTTTTCGTATTGTCGCGTCATGACTTTGGCGTTTTAAATCAAGTCTTTGATAGTTGTTATTATTGAATCGTAACTAGCGTGATTTGTTTTAAGATGGAAAAAAAATCGATAGATGACATGCTAGATGCATTTGACTTGGCTGAATTATATGACTTCCTAGTTAATATGAATCAGTCATTGTCAAATTTTTCAAAAGACGAATCAAAGACGTCTGAATTTGGCTCATATTTAGAACAACTAACAAAATTTATTAGTAAATTTGAGGACAAAAATGCTAATAAATCAAAAGGGAAAGAATCTGATATAAAGGAAAATAAAATAAATAAAGTTAGAGGTTCAGCTAATCTTTATCGCCTCATTTCAAGAAATTTAATAATGGTGTTCTCCCTGATGCAAAATAAGATTTTTGACTTCGTAAATAACTTGACGAATCAATTGGTATTAAATGAAGAAAATGAGCTTTCAGAGATGTCAAAACTTGCAATTATTATTTTAATTGATATATTTGAGGCATACCCAAACTCATTGAATTCAATTGTGGGTTACTGTATTGGGCAAATTTATAAAATTATTAAAAAGGAACCTCGGGTCAGCAGTAACTTGGTGTATTTATTGTACTCGATGACTAAAAATGCAACAAAACTTGACATTGATGATAAGTTACAATCAAAATTATTAAAAGTGATAACGAAAAATATCACTCAATATTCTATTTCATTTGAGATTGATGTATACTCTGGGATATCAGATAATTCTCCTGAAACGTCTATATTGATAAAGAAGAATTATATATTGGTGCTTAAGAATTTATTAGTATTATCAATAACCGCCAATTATGAGAACTTATTAGCAGTCTCCACATCGGGTACTTCCGCTGGATCTAAGTTAAAACCTGCGACAATTATGAGTCAACAACATCAATTCCAGTCAAATTTACTCTCGCTTCATGTAAAGACCTTTCAGTATGGGCTATCTAATTTTAATCAGGAAATAAGAGTTGCCATGGTAGATTTATTAGCAAATTTATTTATTAATTTTGTACCTACCGGGAAATTTAACACCATCGAATATTTAATTGGGCTTTATCCTCTCCCTAATATAAATAATTGGAATGACAATTTAACTAATCGAAGATCATCTGAAGTTGATACTATTTCCCATGATGGTAAAAAGGAAAAATCAAGTAGTAGTTTGCACGATGGTGAATTCATGATAAATAGTAATACAACTATGGCCCTATTCCAGGCTGGTGTTATTGAGACGATTATACTTTTTATTCAATTGGAGCAATTTCAGAATTCAGATTACATACCTACCCAGCTTACTATGGTTCTTGATCAGATATTAGGTAAGTTTGGGATCCTCAATAGAATCGAGAACCATATTTTTAATCATTCATGGAATAGAGTAATGAAAAACTGGGAATCTGTGATAAATTATTTAATCGCAGAAGGAGGGATATCCTGTCATGAGATTTTGATGAATTATGTGTATCTGAAATTAAACTTAAATTCTGAGTCTGAGAAAAAAAATGACGAAGAGCAGAAGGCTAAGGGGAAAAAGAGAGAGTCAATAATTTTTAACTTTAAGACCTCTAAATCATTGAAAACGAAAGAGTCCGGCAGTAAGGAAATTTTACCTTTTTCAAACTCTTATCAGGCTTTTTTATTACTTAATATAGTAAAACAACTCTTGCCTTATGGATTAGATTTTAACTCTGTTGCCCATGCAGAGCAAGAAAAGTCACTGTCAATCACTGAAACACAATCTGCTAGCGAGTCAAATTATGAGGCTTATGACGGGCATATTGATAATTCTTTCCTTAAAGATACCCTTTTTACATTGCTCATAAATAGAAATGACTATATTAGAAACTATGCCCTTGAAGTTCTTTTACAATTTTCAAGCCAGGCTAAGGTTGAGACCAATCAGTTAATGATACGTACGTTCAAATTATTTTCACAAGCATATGAAAATGTGGATTCTGAACCTTCGTCCAATAATGCAATAGCAAGAACCACTAGTAACATATCTGGGTCTCTGAATGTTAGGTTAATGAGCTACGCGTTATTTTTGCTGTCTTCGATAAAGAGAACAGATGCAAAATTACTTCAAAATACTATAATTGTTAAAATTCTTAGTTTCTGTACTCAGCATCTAAAACATAATACTTCTATGAGTTCTAATTCAACGAAGAATTCGGCCTGTTGGATTGTTTTGTCTTCTCTTGTGACCTTATATAATGATTCAGAATTCGTTAAATTAAATTCATCTCAATTTTTGGTATTTTGGAAAGGCTTATTAACTTCTCAGTATACTGGAACTTGGCAGAATTCTGAAAGTGATGAATCTATTAAGGAAGTTATTGAAAATTTGAAAGTTAGGAATTTTAGTTTGATATGTTTATTGAATTATTTAAATTCGGTTAATTTGACTCCAGAATCTTTGAAACAGATTCAATTCTTATTATCAAAATCATATAATTATTTAACATATTTGGAGAGCAATCTAGATGAAGTCGGAACTGTAACAAATTTCAATTATCAAAAGAACAGTGACTTAGATTATAATTTATTATTGATTAATAATTTGCAATTTAGTGGTTATTCATTTAACGGTGCATTATCTGCCGATAGGGTTTTAGTTAATTTAGTACTTTATGGAAAGAAGGTTATATTACAAGGATTTGCAAAAATTGCAACTTTGTCAAAGATTGACATAAACTCGAATATGGTCATTTTTTTGCTTAAAGTTTTTGGGGATACCAAGGTTTTATCAAGATATGGTAATGCTATTATTCCATCGGAAGACAAAGACAAACAAAAAAGTAAATCTCAAGCAAGCAAACTCAACGATATTAACTTCAATAATATGTTACTTCACGATGATGAAAACTATTCATATGGTATTACTAGTAAATACAGAGCGGAATCTGTCAATATTGATGAACTTTTCAATAAGTCTCCACTCCATATTACGAATACACCAACTCATAAACCTCTGTCTAGTGCAGGGTCACCTCAATCTCATATTGCAGAAAGTAGATTTTCTGCATGGTTTTATGAGTTTGAATCTATGGCATTAAGGGCTGTTGATAATAGCATAAATTATGACCCTTCGATATTATTGTTAGAAAGATATTCTATTGTTGAGGATTATTCTCCTAACTTGTTAATTTCTTTGATTGATACGTCAATTGAGTTATTTCAAATTGTATTTCCACAATTAAGTCTGAAAATCCAATTTGCCTTACTTGAACAAATGAGAAATTCTATAAGTTTAGAGAGGGCAGATCCTTTGAGAAGAAAGGCTGTATTGACGAATTTATCAATTACAATTCATGGTCTTCTTTCAAATATTATAAAAAAGAACTATATTTTAGAGAAAGATATAGTCGATGTTCTTTTGGATATCTTAACAAAAATCAAACTTAAAGATGATAATTTGATAAGAATAAATTCTCATTCTATCGGTATTATTGCTTCTCTACAAAGTCCTCAAGCTTTGTCTGAAAGTATAGCCGTTATGATTAATGGTATTGTTAGCAACTTGAACCCATATGAGAGAAGCAGGTTGGTTCTTTCCTTAGGCCAGATTTATCAAAATACACATATAGGGTTCAAGGATATATATAGCGTTGTTTTCCAATTGTTGAGCGATCCAAATCCAATTCTATATCATTATTGTTTGGAATCTGCTCTGTTACTTTTTGAGGACAACCTTGAACATATATCGTTAATTCCCGTCACCTTGGAAAAAGTTTATGCAAATTATCTTGATAATAGTTTTGGATGTGATTCTCCAAACAATATTCTTGTTAATTTATCTTCAGATTATGGATCTATTGGAATGTTGGCAAAATTATTGAAACTGTTCACTACTTCTTTGGGACCAAATATAAGAACCATCAGCTCGGGAGATCGTGCCAACTTCAAAAATATAATAATTTCTCTAGGTTTAAGTATTGGATCTAGTACAATTGATGAGCAACTACAGATATACAAAAGTTTGCTTGAATTATTTGCGGAGTTAATTATTTATGATTCTAACTTGATTGAGAATGAGATTGAAGTATTTACTGATTTGATATATTTAGTAGTATCAAAAAATTTGAAAATTGGAATAGTATCACCAAATCCTACATCAATGAACAAGGACGACATATTTCCATTTAATACTAGTTATGATTTATACAAGTTTTCTTACAAGTGCCTTGCAGAGGCAGTCAAAGTATTTGGAATAAAGATAATAACTAAGGATATGGCAAGATTAATGTGGATATCCATGAATATTAAACCATGCTCTGAGCTCGTTGATGTAATTAAGTTATGGTTAGATTCATCACCCGATTCATGTTGGTTCACCACATTAAGTTCGTTATTCAAGTATTCTACCAAGAAGCTAGTTGGAAATTTTATAGATTTAAATTTCCTGCAGAAGTTATTACCGTTACAGCAGAGGCAAAAGAAGAAAAATATGAATAATGTTGAATTGAAAGATGAGGAAATTGAAAATATAGTCTCTGAAGGGGCAAATGATGAGAAAGATGAGCCTTTGTCATGGGAGTTTAAAGTTTTGATCTTTGAATTGATGATAGACCTCCTTGATGCATCTCTTAAAGACGAAGCTCTCTTTGAATATTTGAAGTCCAAAATTAACGATATAGTGAAGATGTCATTTTTAGGATCTACTGCAACTATATTAGATGTAAGGTTGAGAGGTATAGCTCTCTTAGATAAGACGTTAGAATTGTTTGGAAATTTTTCAGATCCATTATACCCTGGAATTTCTATCTTAGAACAGCAACAGGCTCCAATTATTAGTGCCTTGGTTCCTTGTTTCAGTGCTTATAGTGATATTACTCTAATGGTTGATTCAATTAAAGTTGCATCGAAATTCATTAACTTACTGAAAATTAAGTTTCACTCAAAGAAAAGAATTTTGAAAACTCTTATTTCACTATTGGAGGAAATCTCTGCTAATAAGTTCATCACGTTTGGCTACTTAGAAAATGTTTCTGAATATAATAGAAAGGCTATCCAGTTATCTATTCTAAATTGTTGGGCGTTATTAAAATTAGATGCCTTAGAAAATCCAGAAAGTACAGAGCCAGAGCTTTTGGAAATATTAAACAAATATTCTGTGTTGCTCACTTCTTTGTGGATATTGGTGTTGAGAGAATTTTCTGTTTTGAAATATAATGCATCCAATGTCAGAGAAATCGAAATCTATAGTGACTATTGGATTAATTTTATCAGTATTCTAAGTTCTGATCTTGAAAAAGATGAACACTTTGTGGACCAGTATTTGGCTGGCGATGCTACCAATTTCTACTTTATATTGTTCAGTCAATGTGTGGAATCGTTGATGAAAAATAACAATGTGTCAAAAATATTAGTTTGTTTAAACAGGTTGGTTCAAAGTCCAAAATTAGTGGAATTATTGTTTTACGATGATATTTTTGGAGAGCTAATTGATATGTTTGATCGATTCATTTTATTGCACGATGATGAATTAGAAATTTGCATGTTGATTGAAATAGTTGCAAACATATTTAATAGCTATCTAAGGAATAATTCAAATGTTCCAGACACAGTATTTGATAAATTATTTGAACTTGTGAGAATTTGTATGTTACCTTTGTTCAACATATTACCGTTTTTGAGATCTGATTTCGATTGTGAGGATCAATCAGTAAAGATCAGCTTGAAAGAATGTGATAGCACCCGAAATATCCTGGTATTAAAAAAGTCTATGCAAAAAATAGTAGACCTAATGTCTCAATTCCCACAAGTCGTGAAGAATGATTTATACTCCTGTCTTTTATTTGTTTTCACGAAAATCTATGAATTTGGTAACGAAAAAATCATTCTTACCTTAGTTTTACCATATTTAAAACAAATCATTCAAGAAGTTAAGAACGTTAATACTGATTTAGTAGAGATATTTGGTGACACAATTCGTGATTATTGTACATTAGACACTGCCAAGCTGTATGGAGTTTTGACTTTTGTTATATTAACCACAAATGGAGATTATACATTGAAATCTGATGATGCAAAGAAAATAGGAAGTTGTTTAATTGGTATGGTTATGGATTCTGATACTGCTACTTTATCTATTCAATGTATAAAATCACTTATTCAAAGTTCGAATTTTACTGAGAGCAGATTATTAATTCTTAGATATCTCATGACTGAGATCACAGACTATTTATCAAACTCTGAAATTTCTAGTGGGGTTGATCTAAAAGTTGCATTTGAGATTTTGCTGTTATATGTTAAATTGTTTTCTCAGAATGAGTCAAAATTTAAAAGTATTCTTTCTTTTTTCATCCCTTTGTTATTGAAATATACTCAAGATGGATTAATCTCTAAAAGTTATGCACACGATAAATTAATTCAGTTAGTTCATCTTGATCCAAGTTCGTTTAAATATATTGTTAATGGTGTTTTATCACCCTCACAAAGAGCAGTTGCGGAGGATATGGTAAAGATTAAAAATGACCTTCATAATTTGGAGCTTACTGATGAGCCTAAGATACTTTTAAAATCATTTAACACAGCATGAAGGATTTGAGCTTTGTTTAAGTTATAATAATAATACTAGAAGGGCCGTTTGTATGTATTATACACAACATTATTTTATAAGTATTATACACAATACATTATACTATACAATGTTTTTATTATTCTTTCTTATAAATTACGCTATCATATGTATTATATTATATTCCAAAAGTTGCTAAATAGATCAAACTCTACTTTGCATTAAATAGTAAGTACTTATAGTTCAGATGAGGGATTCACCAACTTCATTGATATCCCTTCCAGCTATAGCAGCAGCACCAGCATCACCGATGGCATCACCGGCTGCTGCTACACCTTCAACGATTGTTCTACCGGTGTCGTCGATACCTTTAGCAACACCTCCGGCAAAAGTAGCAGGATCTCCGGTTTGAGCACCATCAACTGCTTGATTGGCATCTTTCGCAACTTCGTTGAGACCATAATTAGTTACTGCTACGGTGTTTTTAGCACCATCTCCACCAGTGATAGCAGTGTTTTCAGTAGAACGTTTGTGAACATCTAAAGCGCTGAGATTATTAAGAATGTCTGATAAATGATTTGCTAATATATCAACTTGTTCTTCATTTTCACGCTTGGTGGCACCAGATTGAGCACCACTTGGGTTAACTTGTGAACCGCTTAAAGCACCTTGTAAGGCGTCTGCTAAGTATTTAGCAGCATCTTCTGGGCTAAGGTCTCCAGCCCCGTTTAAACCCTTATTAAGGTTAGCACCTGCTGTGTTTAAATAAGCTGCAGGACTATTAGTTTGGCCACTTCCATCTGCAGCAACTGAACGCTTTCCAGCTATAGCAGCAGCACCAGCAGCGCCTATAGCATCACCAGCAGCTGCTACACTTTCAACGAGTGTTCTACCGGTGTCGTCGATACCTTTAGCAACACCTCCGGCAAAAGTAGCAGGATCGCCGGTTTGAGCACCATCAACTGCTTGATTGGCATCTTTCGCAACTTCGTTGAGACCATAATTAGTTACTGCTACGGTGTTTTTAGCACCATCTCCACCAGTGATAGCAGTGTTTTCAGTAGAACGTTTGTGAACATCTAAAGCGCTGAGATTATTAAGAATGTCTGATAAATGATTTGCTAATATATCAACTTGTTCTTCATTTTCACGCTTGGTGGCACCAGATTGAGCACCACTTGGGTTAACTTGTGAACCGCTTAAAGCACCTTGTAAGGCGTCTGCTAAGTATTTAGCAGCATCTTCTGGGCTAAGGTCTCCAGCCCCATTTAACCCCTTATTAAGGTTAGCACCTGCTGTGTTTAGGTAAGCAGCAAGACTATTAGTTTGGCCACTTCCATCTGCAGCAACTGAGCGTTTTTGAGCTAAATCTACTGGTAAAGCAGCACCTAAAGCAATTAATGATAGTAAAGCGATATTTCCTTTCATTTTACTCTTATCTTTATTTTAATTTAATTTTAAGTGTAATATAATACTTTAACAAATACCTACACATATATATAGTATTTCTAGTAGATGGTTCTTTTGTTTTCATAAACCATTGAGGGGATTTTATTACTAATTGTCATGACTTTCATCCAAGAAGGTAATGGTTCTACTACTTTTAGAATTTGTATTTCAGGTGTACAATAGAAGAATTGATGATATCTATACACAACTATTTGTAAAGAACAAAATATCCTTTAGAACAATACAGGATATATCGGCATGGAATTACCACAATTTTTGTAGAATTTCAGGGTGCAAGTTTCACTTCAAAATAAGCTGCGAACAATGCGCAACTTTTATCAAATGGTAACTTTAAGCGAATGCTTGGAAATGTTCTTTGTGACAAAAATGCGACAATACACCCAAATGCGAAACTCTTAAACCCCTAAATGGCGACGTGCATTAAATTTTCTCTCCACTTCTTATCTGGGAGAACAATCTTACAAATTCGGATAATAATAAACGTAATATTTGAAAAAAGAAGACTTCTAAATATGAAGTTAACTGAACTATTAATAGTAATTAAGCGATAAGAAATGAAAATGGCATATAGCGATCTTGTTATATGTTTAAATTAAAGCGGCTGCAACTTCTTCACGTTTGGTGACACCTCCTGCCAAGTTAGTTGCGGAACCAAGACTGCTAGAGCCACCACCAAGTAATCCGAGAACGGTGCTAAGAATACTGCTGATAAGACTAGCAAGGTCGACATTTCCTGTAGAACCATTAGCAATGCTAGTTAAGCCACTTGCTTCACTTGTTAATCCACTTGCAGCACTTGCTAATCCACTGACAGTTCCTGTTGCTCCTCCGGCAGCACCAAGATCGACACGTTTACTTAAGCCACCTGTAAGACCGCCAGCAGCATCAGTAGCGCCACCACTAGTAACTTTACCAACTAAACCAACAACTGTAGAAACAACTTGAGAGACAATGTCAGTTATGTCACTTGGATCGAGACGCTTAACAACATCTGGAGAAATTGCTTCATTGACAGCGTTCAAAACATCACGCTTAGTCAAACCACTAGTTAAACCACTAGCAGCACCAGTAGCACCTTGTAAACCACTAGCAGCATTAGCAACTCCGGTGGCAGCACTTGTAATTCCACTAGTATTTCCAGATAAAATACTAGATAATAAGTTTTGTAAGGCAGTAACTAAAGAACCGACAATATCATCACGTTTGACTGAACCAGTTAATCCACTAGCAGCTCCAGTAGCTCCACCAGTAGCTCCAGTTAATCCACTAGCAGCTCCAGTAGCTCCAGTAGCAGCTCCAGTAGCTCCGCTTGCAGCTTTTGTAATGGAACTGAGATCGCCACCAGTGAGAGCAGAGAGTAAACCACTAATAAGTGATTCGATAAGTTTGAGTAAATCTGGGCTTGAGAGAGAAGAAACATTTGTTAAACCAGAAGCAGAGCTAGTTAAACCACTGACAGCACTACTTGCAGCATCTGTTGCACCACTAGTGGTACCTGTTGCACCTTCAAGAGATCCTAAACCAGCACTTGGAAGTGCACTTTCAAGAGCAGCAGCAACATCAGCACTTGCAAGAGCAGCAGCAACATCACCAGATACAGCAGCAGTACCACCGGAAACAGCAGCATCAGCAGCAGCGGAAACTGTACCAGTGGCATCTCCACGCTTTTCAAAAGGTAAAGCAGCAGCTAAGGTAATTAAGATCAGTAAAGCGGTATATCCTCTCATTTCTATTGTAGTGTTTGTTTTATTATTTGATTGTTATTCAGTTATTTAATGATTAAAAAAGAAGATAAAAGTAAGATTCCATGGCTCTTAAATAGTTTTTCAGGATAGGATTCTTTTAGCTGAAATAATTAATTGATTACTAAAGGTGTGGTTTATCCGGTGTGCTGGTCAATTAGTTCCATAACTTTTGATTCTCACAATAAAATCAAGGTTAATTTTACCAGCTTAATGAGATGCATGAATACAGTATCCCCTTAATCAACTATGAGCCAATATGTCGCTAAAAATTTCCACATAATGGCTGGCTAAAGGTTGACACTTTACCCTATCTTCTCGATAGTGGCAACAAAGAGCTTGTTTTGGTCTTATTGTTAGTTTTTCCTAACAATTAGTTTTCATAATCAATGATTGCAAAAACATCGACTTCGGAGACCGGAAATCTCATTTATGTGGCTTATAGTAAGACAGGCTGAAACTGCGGCTCGTGGACGTGGTCCCACATAACATCCAATTGGAATATAGTCCTTCCATAATATTGCTACAATTTGCTATTGTATAACGATTGTGACATCATTAATAAGATAATTATGGCTGTACCATGAGGGTAATATTTCTTGACTTAAGGAATGTGAGCACTACAATTATTGGTTCCTTGAGTCTAAATTGTTGGGTTATAACAATAGAAAAGAATACTTTCATCTTTTCCCGAGAATTTCTTCTATATTCCAGGCGACTACTTAGAGCTATTTCATACATCCAAAATTTATAAATCTTTACTTTAGTACTTAAAGTTGTTAGTCAATATTGGCCATCGTTTTCAGTTCCATCGATTTCAGTCCTTTTATTCTTCATGAAAATATCTTCATAATATCTATATAAATAAAATATCAGAGATCAAAAATTCCTGAAGACCTGAACATAGTATAGGAGTCATATTAAACAATTTATTAATTTATTATCTCATGACACATTAACAATGGCTTTTACTAAATTCTCGTCTTATTGTTGAAAAGAAAATTTGAGCTAATGCTGGTCCCGTTATCTATATTTGGCTATCCAATAAGATTTCTAATTGGCTATCCAATAAGATTTCCATAATATTTGTTATGGAAGTATATTTTTTAATTCACGTTTCTTATTATAATTCTCAAAGAATGCCGTATATTCTATCAAATAATATTTAACAAGTTCCAGGTGTAGTTATCTTTTTGAAGATGTAAAAATTAAGCCATAGAATTCTTTTAGAGGGTGTTGGTGATTTTTTAAGAATAGTATTTTTCAGTTTTCTCTAATTCCATTGGAAAATACAATTATTGTATCATTGTATTGATTCTTGAGCATTTCATTTATAATATACTTAGTATCTAATATCTTAGTCTATAGCTTGATTAATCAATTTGTAATATCTTAATTGAATCAAGTGTTTTTCAGTGAGTACTTCGCAACATCTTCGGTAAAAGTTGCGCATTTAAATTACTAGGAAGTGGTAAAGGCATAACTACGCTCTTTTAAAATTCAGGAGATTTTCAAATACTTGAGTAAAACCATGACGAAAGCATTCTGTACTATGGAATCTATTTTATCAGTTTATTCGCAAATTATATTTATTTAACTTAGCTTATTCTATAAATAATCACTAAACCTAAATGTTATTGATTAAATTCAATTTTTTTTTAAAAAAAAAAGATATTTTTGAAATTTTCATCACTCCTCCTCTGGATTTTACATAGAATTCTTAGAATAGATTTAATTTTAAGATTGTCAGTTTTTTTTAAATGCCTTTTCCCCCCAACAATAATGTCATTAAACTTGAAGCAATTAAAATACCAATATAAATAACTGATAATTTAAAATCTTTCTCCCTTAGCCATTTAGTGCATTGTAAAGCGATCATAAATTAATGTAGTGCAAGCTTGCTTACATAAAGAAAAATATAGATTTTATTCTCCAAATGCCAAGATTATATCGGCAAATGAATCTATAAGTTTACTATGTGGCCAAGACAAATATCGAAACGATACAGATACTGTCAGGGAACCCATTTGTATTATCAGATATCTTGCTTCAATTATTGTCTCGTTATATAGTGACCATAAGCAATGATTATTTCTGCTAATGTATTCACTTCCAAATTAGATTTAGAGAGCATTACAAAAAGATAAAAGGGCATTTAGAGATTTCAAAGTACAAATCCTTCTAATAATCTAAATTTCACTAGTCGAATTAAGGCTCACTAAAGCGGGGATAGAAAATTTTTAGTTAGTGAGGCTAATTCAAAATCCATGCAAGGTGTGTATGTGAGAGTAAGAGCTTTTATATTACTGGTAGTTTCAATTCCCGATATCGCTTCGGTAAATTATTTAATCTGATTGAAATTAAATATGTATGCAGATGTTTTAGATTAAAAAAATTTTACATTGTCCATGGGATATTATATTTCTAATCATAGATTTTATCTTGGAACAAAGTAGAGATGTCTAGTGAAAAGGTAGGAGAAAAGAAAACTGATACTCAACAAGACTTTGAGGATAAAAAAGAGTTTACAAAAGAAGCTTTCGAAGACTTGGCATCTCTAGATGAAAGCTATAAGCACTTATTCTATGTCAAATTAGGACATGGTAATGTTTTAACTGAAAATTCTGAAATTCCTGACATAGAATACCTTTACGGTAAATTAGAAGAACTAACTTTGTCAAGGTCTCTTGAGATTTTGAATGAAGTACTCGATGTTCATGAGGATGATCCTAACTTCCCCTTTGAGGATTATGAATTAATACAAAAAATCACCAAAGGATATTCCGAAGATCTGGAATTCAGTTATAAAGATTGGGTCTTTCTTATTAAGATGCATGCCACTTTGAATGAATATCATTCTCCTTATCCAGAAGTTCGTGCCATTTCGTCTCCTTTAGATGACCCAGAAATCCCTTGCGAAACAATGCGTGCTTATTTAATGGGTTTTGTTTGGTGTGTAATTGGAACAGGACTTAATGAATTCTTTTCTCGTAGACAACCTGCTATTTATATATCTGCTTCTGTTTGTCAAATGTTAATGTATCCTTGTGGCCTCGTTCTTCAGACTATTTTACCAGATTGGGGATTTACCTTGTTTGGCAAAAGACATTCTTTAAATCCTGGCCCTTGGACTTATAAAGAGCAAATGTTTGCTACAGTAATGTTTGATATCGCCATCGGAGGTATGTATGTTGGATATAATTTCTATGTTGAAAAGTTAGATGTCTTTTACGGGAATAAGTTTGTTACCATTGGCTATCAAATTTTAATTTCTCTTGCAACTCAGTTGTTTGGTTTTGGTTTTGCAGGAATCCTCAGAAAGATTGTTATCTATCCAGTTCGTGCTGTATGGCCAACAATTTTGCCAGTACTTGCTTTGAACAGAGCTTTGTTAAAAGAAGAAAAGAAAGAAATAATTAATGGCTGGACAATCACTCGTTATAAGTTTTTCTTCATTTTATTCACTTGTTCATTCTTATATATGTGGATACCGGATTACTTATTCCAAGCATTACTGTATTTTAATTGGATGACTTGGATCAAACCAGATAATTTTAATTTAGCTATGATCACTGGATCTGTTTCGGGACTTGGGTTAAACCCCATCTCAAGTTGGGACTGGAATATAGTTGGATATTGGATGCCGTTAGCTTTTCCTTTTTATACATATTTGAATATGATGATTGGTATGTTTATAGGATTCATTGTAATCGTCGGACTTTATTACAGCAACTACAAGTGGACAGGATATCTTCCAATTAACGACAACGATATCTTCACAAATACTGGTGATTATTATCTGGTTCAAAGTGTTCTTACAAACGGTAAACTTGATGAAGCAAAGTATAAAGAATATGGTCCACCATATTTATCTGCCGCTAGTTTAGTTGTTTATGGCGCAAATTGTGCTCTTTATACTTTCATGATTCCTTACGTTTTCGTTACCGAACGTAAAGGAATTTGGAAATCATTAAAGTCATTAAAAGATCTGATTCTTGATTATAAATCCTCAAATTTCTTACGGTTTAATGACCCACATTCCAGGATGATGGCTCGTTATAAAGAAGTTCCAGAGTGGTGTTTCTTAATAATCTTGGTAATTGCTCTTGTTCTCGCAATTGTTTGTGTAAAAATCTACCCTGCAAATACCCCAGTTTGGGGTATATTCTTAGCTCTTGGTATAAATGTGGTGTTTGTCATTCCAATGTGTGTTATCTACGCTATCACTGGTTATTACTTCACACTTGAGGTTTTAGTTGAATTAATTGTGGGATATGCATTACCAGGAAATGGAGATGCTTTAATGTTCTTAAAAGCATTGGGATTCAATATCACTGGACAAGCACAACAATATGTTTATGATCAAAAAATGGCCCATTATGCCAAGGTTCCACCCAGAGCAGTATTCCGCGGCCAATTATTAGGAACTATCTTCCAAATCATTACTTCTTTGCTGGTGATTAATTGGGAAATTGGCCATATTAGAGATATTTGCACGGATGAAGCACAAAATAACTTTACTTGTCCAAGTGAAGTTTCGTACTATTCATCTTCTGTATTCTGGGGTGTTATTGGCCCAAAGAGAGTGTTCAATAAATTATATCCTGTTTTACCATACTGCTTCCTTATAGGATTCTTACTTGCTCTTGTATGTCTTGGTATAAGACACTATTTTTACAAGCAAACCCAATGGTTTCAGCCTGCTGTTATCATTGGTGGATTTTTCAATTATGCTCCATACAATATGAGTTACTTCCTTCCAGGTTTATATGTTTGTTTTGCTTTTAATCACTATATTAAAAAGAGATTTTCCTCATGGTGGGAAAAGTATAATTATGTCTTATCTTCGGCACTTGATGCTGGTGTTGCGTTTGGCGGTATAATTATATTTTTTGCTGTCCAGTACAAGGAGGTTGATATCAATTGGTGGGGAAATGTAGTGTCGTATTCAGGTACCGATGGTGGTAATGGCCAGATCAGTCTATTGGACCCTTCCACGGCTCCAGACGGCTATTTTGGCTTAAGAAAAGATGATTGGTAATCTTATCAAATCAAATAGTTATAACTAGTTGTTATAATGTTTATGTTTTCGTTAATTAGTTAAAGTATATTATATTTCAATATTCGAACTTCCTGTAAAAAGTTGAAATGGAGACCATATCAGACTATAGTTTCATAAAGAACGATATTGTTGAATAGCTTAAGTATATTCTTTATTTTAGTTTTCATCTCCTTGATTATGAATCTTTGAACATATCATTTATTAGCTTTAGCTTAAGAAAAGAAAAGACTAAACAAAATAACTTCAATTCCTTGAATCATTTGGAAACCCGGATTTACAAGGATAAACTAGATCGGATTCAATTTAGTGCCGAATTTGACACATTTCGATTTTAGCATACAAGAGGAGGGGGAGACTAATTCCATAATTGGCTAATTTTTGTCATAACGAAGATTATTTAAAGGAGAGATCAATTGAAAAGTTCCATAATTGTTTAAAAACCTTTTGCATCTTTTTTTTTCTTAATCTTATCCCATAATTTATTCAGATACCTGTCTCTCCAGAGAGGATTAGTAGTCCTTTATTTGGAACATTTTATTTGTGAAAGTCCGTACAATTCCCCTTAATTAACAAAAGGAATACATTATTGTTATTCAAGCATATGTTTGCTATGGTACGAAATTATCAGCCAAATTAAATTGTCTAACGTATTAATAAATGAGTAATATATTATTTAAGTAGCTTAAAATGTAATCCCTTTCATCCAATTAAATAAATACATATGACATGGTAATAAAATTGAAATATATTGGAAAAGTATATATATTTAAAAGAATAGAGAAGAAATAAATACATCAGATTTATAGAACGCATCATATTTTATTGAGGAATAGTTGATTATCTCATTAATTAATGCTAGTTAAATTGCCCAGTTTTTCATAGCCTCTCTTATTAATGTGCCTGTCATTTAATTCTTGAGCATCTCTTTTAGTAGCGTTGGTAAAAGCAGCGGAAGTTAAAGCAATTAAAGAAATAAAAGTGAAAAATACCTTCATCTTTTAATTTAAATATTTTAATAGTAATGAGTAAAGATTAAAAGTGCTACAGAGGAGGAATAGACAGAGATTATATAGTCTTCATTTCAAGCATTTTATTGGCAACTTTAAAGGCAGAATTATGTCATAAAACATTTGCATTAACAAAGATTAATTCGATGTAAAAGCAACCATTCAAAAAAAAAGAATACAAACCATTCAAACCAAAAAGAGTGGCTGGTAGGTGACTAATAGAAGTCTTAAACTGATTTTTTTAAGATATGGTGAAATACTAGACGATATCTTTGATAAGGACAATTGCAAAAATTTCAAATAATATGCAGGTCATTGTAGTAATTAACGGATATAATGTAAATTGGGCTTCAAGTAGTTCTGATAATTGCTCTGTCTCATACTTGTGTAATTAAGACAAATATTTGATAGTTTTATCTCAAGAATGAGAGCAGATGAGACATGTATTTTATTCTTCGATAATATCAAATTTATGCTAACTTCCTAAACTTTACTAAAAATCCCACTGTTATTTGAGGATATCTCATATCCTTGTAATCGATAATTCAGTATATAAATTTTAAGACAATTGTAATTAAAGAACAAATAACCGCAATCTGAAATATTTGTTCTAGAAAAGCTTCATATTAAAAGAGAAATTTAATTGAAATTAGAACAATGCTGTCATTACGTAATATACCATGCAACGGAGAAGGTATAAATGAACTTTCTGTTCAAATGAAGAAAGTTAATTGAAGTGAACAATATACTTATAATTAATATACTATACCTTTTATTCTTTGCGAAGCTAGTTCTAGACGACCTTAATTCTCAAAAAGGAAGTGATATCAATCTCATTATGTAATATCACGCATTTAATGGCATAATTATGAAAATCAAATGCAATTTGGAATACTTCGTTTTTTTCTATTACCGCCTTCGGTTGAATACGGTATCTTTATCCGATCAAAACAAAAGGCCCTTTGTTAAACCCTTAACCCTCAATCAGACATAATAGCTGAAACAGAGAAATAATTAATATATCAACTTTATTATATCTATATAAGTTCACCTAAAACCACTATTTAACATTCCACTCCAGAGTGTGTAATTATTCAAAAGATCTAATTAGATTCAAGACCAAGAGTTTTGAGAAGTGTTCCAACGAGACCACTAAGGACTCCACTTAAATCTCCATCTAAGTTACCGGTACCTTTACCAAGAATGTCTTCTATTTGACCAACTAGTTCACCTACTTGGTCTTCCTTCTTAACGACAGGTAAAGCAGCAGCGACAGCAACGAGAGCAAGGGTAGTAATAGCAGAAAATTTCATTGTGAGTAATGATTGAGGAGTAATGATTGATTAGTGAAGAATAATAAATATTAAATATTGGGATAGATCAGGCTTTATATACTTGTTTCTGAAAACCTTTTGATGGGCTTTTGGTGTCGTAACTAATCTAAACGGACTTATATTATGGTGTTATCAGGGCAAAAATGCCTTCCTGTATATGCAATGCAATCTACCAATCTGAACAACTATTGTTACGCTGAGCTCTATATATGAAATCTTTGTTTAATCTTGCTAATTACTATTGTCAGAGTCACTGTTCATTGATGGAGATTGCACCGACATACATTTGAGATCTGCACAAGGGTGAAATAAACATGAAACAAAGTAGCGTGAAATTTTCAATGGATTTATGTCACTAAACAAACCTGTACGTACTTAAAAAACCGCGTTTCTTAGGTTATGCATAGGTTAATTAATCTCCTTTAATCTTTACTAATTTCCGTTAATCGTAAAAAGCAGAATAATTTAACCTTTTTGGTGATTCTTGATTCCAGTTAGATAGTTGACGTAGTATTCAAGATCTAAGCTTGTATAAGGAATGACATCAATATTAGATTATATTTGCTTGATGCTAGCTTTAATCAAAGTAAAACTAAAAACTACTAAACGTAATCACGATAGAATGCCAGTTCGTTTCCATGTGATTTGCTCATTAAATAATCTTACTTTAAACTAGAGATTTCGATTTTAAGCCATAAAGCGACTTGAAATTCTGTCATAATGTTGCATACGTGTCTAGGAATCTACTTGCTCAAATGTTATACTTCTTACTAGATGTGGTTTTATTTTATTTTATTTTTCACTTGGTAACTCCCCCAACCCCTATTGTTATATTTTCATTAGTTTATTATAGGCGAAAACTGCCACAATAGAATGTAGTGGGAATTTTTCCTCTCTAGTAAGCGCGAACAATAGATAACGACGAAAATGCTCACAAAGAATTAATATTTGCTGATTTTTGATTAATTAGCTTAACTCCAGTATCATTGTGAATTTGATTCTCAGTTATTCGCGTTAGTTAGGATCACCAATGAACTATAGAACAATACTCTAGGCTTTAGTATGTTTAAATTAGAAAAAAAAGAAAAAAATCTGATTTCCAACGGAGTTAACAACATGTATTACGTAACCAAAGTAGAAATAGCATTTGGTCTAATGGACTTTGACTCTTTTCTGATATACCATAAAACTAGTATGAGCTTATATATTAGTATAGTATATTCTCTTTTGATGCCACGGATAACTAGCCCTTCTCAATGTTGATAGATTGTATTGATATTTAACCGGGAGTATAGTTATATGCACAAAATGGATCAAATGCGAGAATTAATGTGTGGAAAATATACATAAAAAAGTCCAAATTTCCATTGGTTTTATTAGCATTGCAACTATGGAGGCTATGATTTAAATGCCAGTCTACTTTTATGGTCCAATTAATCTGTAGAAAGACCGAAATATTAGTAATTTAGAATATTCTATTGTATTCTTTTAAGAATTGTATATATTATATTCTGTTCAACTTATTTATCATTTCAATGATGGCTTTGCGTCACTTAATAATCAAGTTGCAAAAAGATTGAAATTTTGATATATATAAAAGGGAAGCTATATGCTGGTGATCTCTTTTGTAGACTTTAATAAACTTAGAATACAAGACCTTTTATTTTTTTTTTTTCTCTCTCTTGTGGCTAGTGTTCTGTTTGTGGATATCAATAATTCTGTTTGTGGACAAACTATGTCTGTAGAATTGTATTTGTGATACTCATATAAAAGGACTTAACTTTACGTCTATGTAAATTTAAAATACTTTCTACTTTCTTTAGTAAATTTTCTTTCAATATGTCAAGTGATCAACAAACAACTTCTGAAATGACGTCTGCAATAGATTCAGTAGAAGAAGCTTTAAACAAAATATTAGAAACTGAACAAGGCTTTTTACCGGTTTCTGTACCACCAGAGGGTAGTCAATTTTTGTCTTCAACGGATGAAAATGACTGGTATTCTCCTCGTGGAGTTAGTGCAGCAAGACACATGAGTTTGCTTTTTAGCGCTGTTGGTGTGAGGCGTTTTGAAGAGCAAGTTCAACGTGGTTTCTTAGATAACTATGCTGGACCTTCCCCAAGCGTTAGAAAATTATATAAGCAACTATGTCATTTTCTTCCATTTACTTTAATATTCGAAGAGAATTTGAAGAATATTAACAATTTCTTATTTTTAGACGAACGAGGAATGGCAACGAGAGAACCAATTGACACTGGTGATCCCCAGTTAAATAGGTTAGCTTATACATTAGAGAATCGCTTGAAGGAATATATCAAAGAAGAATTGAGGGAAATCAAGGAGGAATTAGGGGGAATCAAAGAAGAATTAGGGGGCATCAAGCTTTTTATTCTGAATTCTGAATCCCGCTTTGAAAACAGGTTCAAGGGAGATGGTCAAGATGCTGAGTATCTTCCTATTACAGACAAAGAAGGTAAAACACCCAATGAGAAAGGCTTGGATGAATTAAAATCATATCATCAAATAGTACAATTTCGTGACACTCAACTTAACAAGTATTTGAGATTTTACGATTTAAGTTTGTCAGGCTCTAAAGAGAAAAAACAAATTAGATTATGTGCTTATTTGGGAGTAGAATTTCGTAGCGAGCCGGAGTTTGAACTCAAATCCAAGCCTGTGAACTACTAAATTGCTACTATAATGCTTTTGAATAGCCTAATTCAAGATTATCAAAAATATTAAAAAAAAAAAATAAAAAAAAATAATTAAAACATAAAAACATTTTTAAAAAAAATTATATATTAAAATTAGCTAACTAAATCTATAAAACTTCTCTTAAGTAACATCATGTAAAATGTAGGTGAATCTTGTTTGGAACTGAACAAAATTGTCATCCTTTAGTCCTAATAATGAATTCATAAGATTGAATCCATTTCATATCGTTAACTTCCTCTTCGAATAGGGCACCCTTACAGCATTATCTAATTAAAAGTCAATATTATAGAAGTTTTTTGTGACTTTATCCAAACTGCAGCAGATACTAGCAGGTTTCGACAAGTCTTTTCTATAAATTACAACCAAACTTATCCTCGTATGATTGGTAATTATCTTGCTAGACATTTGTATCACTATAGGATCATGTATCACTCTAGTTCGATGAAAGGTTCTTTTTAGTTTAGTATTTCCGCAATCCCCATATGTCAACGAGATGAAAAGCTCATCCTTAGGAATAAGTATGATTTTCTGGTAGGTTCCCTAGAAACATTAGCACTTTTACAGATTCAAAGACAAATGAAGGGCCATAATCTATAAAAGGAATATAATTGATATATTATTGAAGACTTTAACTTACGTATTTAAATATTAGTATACGGGCAACAATCTAATATACAATAATTTTTCAATAGTGTTTTTAGTGGTGATTTGAAGGTATTAGCAGATAACATGAAAGACTGACATTAGTAGATCAGTTGTTTGGGGAAAGAGTAGCCAATGAAGACATAAAATTGGCTGCAAATTAGTGACTTCTATTTCCTAAATTATATCCAGGAGAGAGTTTTTGAGAACGATGAACTTAGCCAGGTGTTTCAAACTCCTTATTTGATATGGAAAGGGTAGCTGTTTTTCGATTGGATCATTGAAATTCATTTATCACTGCTATATTATTAATAATTGATCCAAATGTTATGATTCTAACGAAGAAAAAAGCGGAACAATAAGACTTGGATGTTCCGTTTAGTGTGAGCCTTCTTGGATTATGATAAATAAGTAAACCCAAAGTGTGCCAAATGGAGCCATTTCCATCACTAATGATATATATATGAATTGTGATATGTGATATGTTATGTAGTGATTAAATTTCTTATAATCTAAATAAACTACAAATGAATAATTAGGTTTCCGTATCCTACTAATGATTGTGATAAATTCCAATCATTACTTTCAACGATGGCCTAATAAACATTATTTTCTCAGCATCGTTCATAAGTCTAGTGGAAAAGTAACAAAACCATTGTCAACATGTTTGAGTCCATATGATTACCATATCAAATTATGACTTTTCTGTTGATAAATCTAATAGAAGCCGGTAAATTCTCTCTCTAAGACACGCTTAGAGACTTATAGAAAATTGGTTTTAACAAGATATCATTATATATTTAAGCAAACTCACAGTGTTAAATCTTGACTACCTTTGTAGTTTACTGTTCAAATTGATCCCCATCTCGTCTTTCTCAGATCACCATCGTGATTATAGTCGCGTTTCGCGCTAATATTATTTATCACTAGTTTTACAACTTTTCTTACACCTCAATTGAAGACGTGTAAGGTTGACGTATATAACGCAATAACTCATGTCATTAGACAGCATTCTGTTTGGTCAATCATCTTTATTTGTTTCGGATAAAAATATTGATAAAAATGCATCTATGGATGTTGATATTTTGGAGCTAGAATTTGGTTCATCACTACTAGCAGGCTCAACTACTGAAAGAGATGTGGGTAATAATCAGGATAAGGAAGTTGTTTTAAATGATGGTACAAGTTTTCGACTAGAATTAAAGAAGAAAAAGAAACCTGTGGATATTGATCTTTTAGCAGGTGGTGATAGTTACATGAACACACAAGAATTGTTTAATAGAGTAGAGCATAGAAAGATATTAAAAGAAAGTAATAAAAGGGTAAAAGATGCAGAAAATCAGGAGAGAAGAGCAAGTGTTGAAAAGAGCCCCGGAGCACAACTTTGGACAGAATCATATCGCCCATCATCGTTTGTACAGCTTTGTTCAGCAGGTAATGATAAACAATACAGATTGATACTTCATTGGCTTAAAAAATGGTCCAGTGTTGTTTTTGGGGAAGAATTTGTTGCTAATGAAACCGTAGACCCTTTAGGGCGACCACATAGAAAGGTTTTACTTCTTCACGGTCCTTCCGGTATTGGAAAAACTGTTGCAGCTCAAGTATTAGCTCTGCAGTTGGGCTACTCAGTCCAGGAATTGAATGCAGCAAACAGTATGGATACTTTACCACAATCCAACACCTCTGGCGCTCTGGGATATTCGAGCGTTTCTAAGGCACTAAGGTTGAAAATTATGAATGCATTAACATCTAATACCATTGATTCAAATGGTAAGCCATCATGTTTAGTCATCGATGAAATAGACTCTAGTATGAACTCAGGCGACATCATAAGAGTTTTGAGTGACTTAGTTCAACAGGACCAAAGAACGATGAACAGAAAGTATTACCACAATAATATAAGCAATGAAGCTGAATCAAAAAATAAGAAAAAGGGAGGTAAAGATTTCATTTTAAATAGACCAATAATTTGTATCGCGAATGATATTTACAGCTCAAGCAGCTCCAGACAGTCTACTATGGATAAATTAAGACCAATATGTGAGATTATCGCATTAAAAAAACCGTCATATACAAAGAACGCATCAGGAATAAAGAACAGTGGTAATGCATTGAGGTCAGTGAAAGATCATTTGATGCGTATAAATCTGAAAGAGGGATTAGGTTTAGATTATCAAGAAATAGGTGAAATTGTTGAAGTATGTGATGCAGACATAAGAGCAAGTATAAATTATCTTCAATTTAATGGTAGGAAAATCTCCTTACCTGAATGCTTTCAGAATTCAAAATCAGATAAGTATAATATGGATTCCCAGCTTTCTTGGTTTGCAATGGTGGATATGCTTTTCAAGCGATACTCCCATTTGTCTAAAGATGAAAATTTTGATAGATTGTTTGACTCCATGATGAATGGTAGTGGGAAATCAGCCATTAGCAGTGGAAGCTTATTTGATAAAGTAATAAAAGGTTGTTTTAATAGATATTTAGATGTTGTGCATTATCAGGATGATTCACTTATTAGACCAGCTGAGTTTAGTGATTGGCTAAGTTTCTATGACAACAATGCTGGACAATCCAATGTAGACTACTACGCTGGGTTGGTTGGTATGAAAATATGGTCTTTATTTAGTGAAATAGACCATAACAGGATCAAGCGAGAAGAGAGTTTGATACCAAATGCTAAGAATTTAGATTTTGAAGCGTACGAATTGCAGAAGCAAAATACCACCATAATTAGAAGAGTTGCTGAAAAGATACCTATAGCGACAAAATTGGCTCTTGGTGGAAGTGTTGATTCACACGGAAATGCAGCTTACTTTATACCATACCTAGACTTGTTATTGGGAAATGTGGTTGGTCCATCTACTAGTTCTAAAATTACCGAGTTTGACAAGACTGGTATCAAAAAAGTAGCGTTCTTAATCAAGAGCTTTGATATGAAGTTGGAAAGCCACCGTGATCTCGAAACAAACCAAATATCATTAGAAATATCCCCTAACTGGTCTACGATTACCAACTATGATAATATAATGGCACCGATTCCATCAGCAGTGGTAAAGAAGCAATTACAGATAAAGAGACAATGGCTATTCCCTTTGATCAAAGCGGAATTGGAGAGATTGAGTATCACGAAAAACATCCTTAAGCGTCCACTTAACGTAAAACAGTCTTCTCCAGATAAAGAGGAAAAGCGGGCAAAGATATCCAGTAGTATAGAGTTCTTCAAGGGGAAGTATGACGGTATCAATACCCAAATTCAATCGTCTACTAGACGTTCTGAGAATCACGAAGCAACTAGAATATGGGTGAAGTACCACGAAGGTTTTTCAAATGCGGTGAGGAAGAATATAGGATGGGCTGATTTATGGACATAGCTCTATTGAAAATACTACTACTTTAATCTATTGAGTTAGTTAGCTTGTATATAGAAATATAGAACGCTGTGTATAATCCGAACAGATCGGTCGTATCTCAATCTACCCGGAATATCGCAAGTCATATCAAATATCAAATAAAGATACATATCTAAATAAGCTTCAAATGGAGAATGTCTCAATACTTATCGAATGTAATTCCTAATTTAGGTACTTACAATAGAAGCCAAGCTCAGTTATCGAAAGAATTGGAGTCAAAATATCCCCAATTGAACTATATTTTGGTGTTTAATCCTCTGTTGGCAGGTGATAATGATGAACTGGATGAGGAACTTTGCAAGCAAATTATAAGCATCAGTGTCGAGAAACGTATCGGAAAGGTACCAGAGGAGAAGGAACTCGTAAGTATTATAGGTGTGATCCGAGGATTAGAATCATTTGCAAAGAATTTCAATTCTAGAAATAAGTCCCAATTAATGACGATTAGAACCAAAGCCTCTAGCATCGTAATCCAAAGGCTAGAAGATTCCTTTTATATTGTGGGCCTGATTGAGAAACAGCAAGATGAAAGTAAATGTGAAACTTTAAGCAAGCAGTTGCTGGCATTGCTCACCCGTGCCTTCAATATGTTTGTACTTTTTAATACTTCTTTCAGTGAAATAATGGTAAAATATGATATAAAGGTTCTCGGAAGATTACTGCAAGAATACTGGGACTCATTTATAAGTCGTTATAATACCAGTGATGAAATCTCTAATTCAAAGCTTACTTGGCCAAATAGCCTAAATCACAATGGCTTCCTAGGACTACTTACTAAAGATTCACAGAGAAGCTATAAGAAATCCTCAATTAACTATTATAATGTGTCCTCAGTTGTAGATCAGGAGGCTGTTGATCCTAGCCTAATACCTTATGGAATGGTTATTGCATGTTTTGATAAATCCAATACAAAAAAATACGGATTGATACATATGGAGACCCTTCCGAATTCCTCGGCTCCAACAGTGCAAAGAGATTCCTTAATCGACATTTATAATTGGCTTGAATATTTTGATTGCCATAATATACTACAAAGTGAGTATTTAAATGCACCAGACGGTATGTTCACTGTTGTTGAACTGAAGCCAATAAAGAATACTGTTGACTCCACAGATGATTATGATGTGCGATCAATTAGATCAACTGCTGTGAATGCCTTTGAGATGATGAACCCAGTATCTCTTACCAATAATTTTGTCATTCTGCCACTCAACTATACAATGAATAGTGTAATGAGCTTTAGAAATCAACCTGAGCAAATTCAAGAAAATACAGGAGGGAATAGCTGGCTTAAAATCCCGTCTGTTTTTCTGAATATCTACAATGGAGAAGAGCCGAGACCCGTTGTGGAACAATGTGTTGAAGAAGAAGAGCTTCCTGAAGTCGGGGAGTTTCTAATAGGAGCATTAAAGGAAAGTAACTCTAACGAGGTTTCTATAACAAGAAAACTAGTGTATTTAAAGATGTTATTTAAAAATAATGCTGGTGAGGAACAGGAGATTAAAAGAGAGCATTTACTTGTGGTTTATCGCTATAATGATATTTGTACGGCATTCATCTATGATTCTTCTAATACAGCATTGGACACAACTGAATTTTATGAGACATTGGCCGAAGAGATTATTCAACCAATGATTGAAGATATAAAATGTCAAGGTTTGAACGGAAGCTACATGAGTAATACAATTGACTCTCTAAAATCACTTAGTGGTTCAATTTCCCAAGATCCTACCAATGGAGAAAATGACTTGGATCTGGATTTTTTCTACTTAGCATACGATCTAAAAGATAAGTATTTCAAAACTTCTTTGCCGTATTTACCCGTTAGTCGAGAACTGGAGACTACATTTACGTCTGGAATTAATAATGCAATGTTCAACTTGCACGATCAACTTATAGATCTATTCATTATCCAGCAAAATGGGACTCTTTTTGAGGATTCTTGCTCCATAAATGAGTATTTTCACAAATTTAACAACACCAGGACAAGTGATTGGATGTTTTATTACATCAAACATCATGGAAAAGTCATTATAATTATTAAAAATAGAAATCATGCTGCTAGAAAACTGGCAAAAAGACAGAGCTTAGTATCAAAAAAGCCCAGCATTGTTCCCAAACAACCTTCTATAACCGAAGGAAATGCTCCAGGATTTCTTCACCATATTTCTGATGGTGTCTACGAATATGCCCATTTAGGATTCTTAGATAATCTAGGAGACGACGTTAAGACATGGCTAGAGAACTTCAGTTTTTCTGGAGATCAATAATTTCACTTCTACCTAACTAAATTTCCTCAAAAATTGACAAAATGGTAGATACTGACCTAAATATCAAAAGTATATTTTCAATTCTAATAATAATATAAATTAAAACTTTTGCCATAGTAGTTCATAATGATTAAATCCATATGATGGATAATCGTTTTTGTGTCACTATCGCAGAATGGCCTTATATATTTTTCAGTTAGTACACCTTATATTGCTTCTTTATACAATATGATTGTTAATAGGATACGGACGTTAGCTACAGCGGCAGCAAAGGGTAAACATTCTCTACAAGATATTGTTATCATTGGAGGAGGACCAGCCGGCTTATCTTTGTTAGCAGCATTGAAAAATTCCAATAGAACTAAGCATTTATCATGCACTTTAATTGAGGGTGGCAGCTTAGATAAGGTCAGAGAGTTCCAACAAGACCCACCAGAAGAATATACCAATAGGGTTGTTTCGTTAACTCCGAAATCTATTCAGTTTATGCTTAATAAGATTGGAAACTGGCTGTACATTCATGAAAATCGTTTAAGGCTATACGAGAACATAGTAGCGTACGACTCACAAGACAATAACCTGAGAATCCGCTTTAATGGTAGAGTAGCTGGTATAGGTCCGTTAGCTGCCATGTGTGAAGTTTTGAACATACAGGGTTCGTTAGTGGCCAAGATAGATGAACTTAATGAAGATGCACAATCACCAGCAAATCTTTTAGATAACACCAAGGTTGTAGATATTATATCTCCACAAGAACCTGATTTAGATAATCACAATCTTTCTGATACAGCTCCAGGATTAGAAGACGGCGAGTTGGATTGGCCAATAGTCAAATTGTCCAATGGTGACTCCATCCAAGCCAGACTTTTAATAGGTGCCGATGGATACAACTCTCCTGTTCGTAAGTTTTCAGGAATAGAGTCCAGAGGATGGCAATACAACAGATTCGGTGTTGTAGCTACAATAAAAATGCAGTATGACGATTTTCGTTCCATGGCCTGGCAAAGATTTTTGACCACGGGACCACTTGCTATTCTTCCATTATCAGATAATAATGCTACCATAGTATGGTCAAGCACACCAGAGCTTTCTGAACTTTTGCTTAAAGTCGATGATAGAATATTCCCATCGTTGATTAACGCAGGTATGTGTCTAGAAGAAGTAGATTTGAATTACATTTATGGAATGTTGAGAAAAGACCCAGCAGATATGGCCGTTTTGGATGAAATAGAATGGAGGATGTCCAAGATTACTGTCGAGGAGCTTGAAGAGAAGCTTCCTTCTCCTGTAGCCACGCTAGTTGAAGGTTCCAGAGCAAGGTTCCCGCTTAAGATGTCGCATGCAGATACATATGTCGCACCAAGAGTAGCGTTAGTCGGTGATGCAGCACACACCACCCATCCATTAGCGGGCCAAGGTCTTAACATGGGTATCACCGATGTATCTATTTTGACTCAAGCATTAGAAACAGGTGTTGAAAGAGGTTTAGATATTGGTTCCACTTTAGTGTTGGAGAAATATGTGGCTGATGCATGGCCAATGAACCATGCTCTTTTGGGCGTGACTGATAAGCTACACAAGATCTTCTCAACTGACTGGTACCCAATTGTTTTGGCTAGAGGAATTGGTATGAAGTCCATAGATTTCCTCGAGTTTGCTAAGGATATTATGGTAAAAGCCATCAGTAACCGTTAATACGTAGCAATATGTATATGAGTAAGTATATGAGTATGTTATGCGCAGTATCGAATTAATGAAATTTCAGATGCAAAGAAGAGAACAGTTCCGTATTGTAAGTTATAGATACAGAATAAGACTACAGTACACCAAATAAGTATAAATGGCACTGCTATCACGTATAGTATCGGCTAGATACAAAAAAATACCGTTAGGATTAAATTTGGTGAGATTAAAAGCAACCATTTCTGATGGAAATGGAGATGAGAGATTGTTAATCACTGATAAATTCAGTGATATTAGAGAACAGTACGCTTCACCGAGGTATCCAATTGTTCTCTGTCATGGGTTTTCTGGGTTTGATAGTTTGAAACTAATACCCAAGCCTAAGTTGAGTTCCAGCACTTCGGATGATGTGAAGCAGGCACTTCACGACAGTCTTATAAAACTAGACTACTGGTACGGAATCAGTGAATCCCTAGAGAAACTAGGCACTACAGTACTTACGGCACGGGTGCCAGCTTTTGGTACTATAAGCCAGCGAGCCCAGCAATTGAATGCTTATATATCGCAACAAGCGAAGATGATTAGAGACCAATCCAAAAAGCAAGTCTACAATTACAAAGAAGAAAATCATAAAAATGACCAGGAATCGTTCAAGAGCTCTAATGACCCCATTAAGGTCAATTTAATAAGCCATTCAATGGGAGGATTGGACTGTAGATATCTCATTTCAAAATTAAAGCAAAACAACTTCCAAATTGTATCTTTAACAACCATATCCACTCCCCATCATGGGTCAGAATGTGCAGACTTTGTTGTAGATCTAGTGAAAGAGAAATCGTTGGAAGTGCTTCATCTAGACTCAATTAAAGAGTTAACAACTACAAATATGAAGAAGTTCAATGCCGAGGTTCTAGATGACTCCCGAGTGGCCTATTTTTCGTACGGAGCAAGGTTCCAACCTCATTGGTTCAACGTATTCAATATTCCGTGGAAAATCATCTATAGACGGTGTATTAAGAACTCCAAGACTAAAACAGCCGGAGTTGGTGATAATGACGGTATGGTGAGTGTTGAAAGTGCCAAATGGGGGGAATACTTGGGAACCTTAGATCAAGTGGATCATCTTGATCTTATTAACTGGACCAACAAGAGCAGGACAGTTATTGATCGAGTTTTATTCAATGTTAAGCCTAAGTTTAACGCAGTAGCATTATATTTAGATATCGCAGATAATTTAGCCAAGAAGGGGTTCTAATTATATGAATAGTACAATTATATATTTCTACTTAGCTAACAGTAATAGACTTTATGAATGAAAACTCGTCAATTCCCCAAATGCTGTTAAATCTGCCAGTACCACTATCTTTTATTCCACCATGAGGAATAGTAGGTTCGTCATGAATAGTAGGCATATTGACATGAACTCCACCAGCTTCGATTTTAGAAGCGATTTCCAATCCCTTTAAGACGTCTTTTGTCCATACAGAAGCCTTCAAACCAAATTTTTCATTATTCAATTGTTCAATCGTCTTCTCTAAATCTTCATATTTGTGAACAGTAAATAGAGGACCAAAGCTTTCTACTGAGTCTATTAACATGTCAGAGTTGATATTTTTCAAGATTATCGGCTTGATGATATTAGGGTCCGTATTGTTAGGATAGTCACCAAAGAGAATCTCACCTCCTTTCAGTAAACTGTCATCAACAAGAAGAGACACTTTTTGCGATAATAAGTCGTCTCTTTGAGGAATAAGGTAATCAGGATCTTGAGTCATCTTGGCTGCTGTTTCAGCTAAAATTATGGAGAATTCGTCATAAATCTGCTCATGAACATATACTTTATCCGTAGACATGCAAATTTGGCCCTTATGTGCCCAACTAGCCCAAATAATAGTTTCAGCAGCCTTTAATAAATCCGCATCTCTTTCGACTAGCGAGAAGTTCTTTCCGCCTAGCTCTAGGAGATATGGCTTGAGGTTTCTGGCTGCTAATACTGCTATATCTCTTCCAACTGCGGTAGAGCCAGTGAAATTCACCTTCTTTATAGCATTGTTACTTAACATCAATTCTGTAAACTCAGGGGCATCTTTTGGCTCGACATTGACCACTTGCAAAGCAGCTGGGGGAACCCCAGCATCCAAGAAGCACTTAGTGACCAAATAAGTAACCAAGGGGGACTTTTCGGAGCCTTTTGCGACAACTGAACACCCTGCAGCCAACGGAGCTAGAATGCTTCTACCGGACAAGATACCTGGAGCGTTCCAGGGGGAGATCGAGAGTACCGGGCCTATAGGCTGTTTCTTCACTAATGCTAATTTAGCCAAATGACTCTTTGGTAAGATTCCGTCAGCATTAGAAAGCTGACTCATGTATTCTTCAGTCTGGTGTATTATTCCATCGACGTTGAAGTCGGAAAACCATTTAGGGACGCCAATTTCACGATGGGCTTGTGAAATCGCCTGCTTATTCTTCTTCAACAACTCCACTGCCGTTTTGAATATCTCCCTTTTTTCGACGTAATCTTTAGAAGACCATTCCTTGAAACCCTTGAGCGAAGTAGAACAAATCTCAGGTACTGTTGATTTCAAATCAACTAAACAACTGTATTGGTGGATGACTGAAGAGTCTACAGAGGTAACCGGCTGGAGATTCTTAGAGACAATCTCCTTTCCATTAATAATCAAAGGAACAATTGACAAATGTCTTCTCCATTTAACAGTTTGTCTTCCAATATGATGGGATTTGGAGATAATTTGCATCTTTCACTAAAGAAGAGTAAATTAAAGGGGAATTCTGGGGAAAATTCTCGATCTGATATTGGACTCGCCAATCATTGTTAGTTGGGCAATTATTCCCCATCAGTGCTCGCCTTGACCGTTAACCTAGTATTAATAAGGGTGTTGAGACTAAAATCACCGATTTAACTCGATATCTATACGAGTAGTTGTTCGTATAGATTCGATATATTAAGATATTATAGAGCAATTTAACAATATAAGACTGATGGGCCTAATTAAATGAGACATCTTGTTATTTAATATGCTAACGAAATTAATACAAAAGGGTATATCTGAAGAGATTCACTAAACCACAGTCTAAGTGATTATGTTGATTTTAAATATAACACCCAAATTCAATATTCCACTAATATCAATTAATTACACTAATATCAATCAAAACTAATACTGATATAGTTTATATCCTGATCCACATTCAATGGAAATGGAAAATATTTCAGATATTATTACATAGACATTTAATACAATAGCTAAGAGAACAGAATATATATATATATATATATATATATATATATATATATATGTTAAAAGGGTAAGAAAGCTACAATGTTAATCTAGTAGTACTTAATTGCAAATTAGTTCTACATTTGATGATTTTCCCTCTTATTGCTAATATCTATTAGATGATAATTATGATTTGTCATACCTGAGCAAAGTATTTCTAATGAGTCGTAAATGTATTGATAGTCATATTTGATATAAATTACTTCTATGAATAATATTCAGCGTAATTATCAGAATGGGTGCTAATATTCTAAGTTAATAAAAAGATCTAAAAACATGGAACTATTCAAATTAAGCCCATGAGTGCATGATCTTGGTAGCAACTATCACAATAGTCTTTTATCTCATCTAAAGTCTTATTGTCCAACGAATTCCGTGTATCTTCATCAATCATGTTATATTTGAAATATGAGCACTTATTGAGCTCACTAG
This sequence comes from Schwanniomyces polymorphus var. africanus, assembly GCA_030563145.1. NCBI lineage: Eukaryota > Fungi > Ascomycota > Pichiomycetes > Serinales > Debaryomycetaceae > Schwanniomyces > Schwanniomyces polymorphus. The sequence continues at coordinate 287,093 of JAKUBG010000004.1, forward strand.
AAAGCCAATTCATCCATTCTCCCCTACCTACTTCTTCTTCTAGTTGATTGAGCATCTTAAGCTTGATCAATAGCTCATTTCTTTTGATTCCTATTTCATGGTAAGTTTTCATGAGATTTCTGCCTATTGCTCTAGTCTCTTCGTCTCCGTAATCACTGTCCCAGAAAAGCTTGTTCTCGTTCATCACAAAAGAAACGTCCTTGAAAGTGTTAAAACATCTCGAGTCTAACGTGGTGTTACAAGAAGATTCCAGGAATTGACTTTGTGATAAATACGACAAATCTTTCAAATAAATAGCTTTCAGAATTATTGATTGCTGCGAATTCACATATTCCTGGGCAGCTTGATTGGCTCTTCTAACGCTCCAATACGACGTAGCAGCCTTAGAACTCAAGAATATGTTAAAAAACACCGATATGGCTATTATAAATACTAATAGCATATTCATTTTCAACGAAACAACAAGTCTTACAATACTATCAAGCAAAAAGGTGAAAATCTTGAAAAACATTTCAAAGTATCTTAGAACCTGTTTTTCAATAATCAAGAATACAACATCTCTAAATTGGAGATATAACGTACTGTCGTTGGTGTTTTTCTCCGGCTCTTTCTCATTAGTAACTACCAATTTACCATAGAGATAAATGGCTTTGGAGACTATACCATGACTTCCAACTTTGGATACAACCTCCTTCAAAGCTGAGTCTATTCTGTAAAAGTAGAACTTCCTGAATGAAGAAGCGATTGCATCTATTATTGGATTGAAAATCAGCCATTTATCAAAAAGTATATTACCGTAGATATATACTTCACTTTGTTTTCCAGCGACTTCCACAATCACAAATCTCTCATAAAGAGCAAATCCACTTCCAAGGAAGAATTGAAGACGAGATTTCTTAAATGTGAATGTGAAATAGTCTTCACTGTTCGAATTGAACACATTTTGCTCAATACAAATAGATCCCCTTGGCTTACCTCTGTAACTAATAGGCACTGTTATATATCTTTGTTGGTTTCCTTCTGCAGTAATTGACCACGGCTTCTTTACAATGGCATCAAGATGAATAAATAGCCCACTGGTCCTTGTCATGATGGAATTTTCACCCAATAATGCATGAAATAGGACTTTTGGTGGGACTGGGAACTTCTTCAAAAACAATAATTTACCTTCTTTTTCAAAGTTTGTTTGGAACAATCTAGTTTTCTTACGCATTTCAGTATTAGAGAATGAGTTGGAAGTTGAAAACATACTCCTAGACATTTCACTGCTCTTTGGTATCATTTTTTCAGGAGAAATAGGATGTCTTGCTTCATATTCAAAGTCTCTTTCGATCTTTTTAAGATTTCTGATTATTTCAGGAAGTTTATCCGGTTTCTGTTTGGTATTATTATTAATTAAGTAAGAGAACTTTTGCTTGATAAGCTTCCCTTCATCCAAATAAAGCTTTAACTTGATTATTCCATTGATATTGTAGAGCTTTAAATAATCAAAGTTGTTCTGTGCATTGAAATCAACTGAAAATACACTTGATATTGGAAACTTATTTAAACAACTGAATCCTAAAGCTTGCAAATAAAAGTAAATGTTCTTCGTGGTGATATAGCAGTTTCCATTCAATTCTTGTTTTGAATTAGGGGCCCAAAGACATCTGTAGCAGAATAAGCATACTTCATTAGGACCAATGGCTGTTTCAAATAACGCCCTCATTTCAATATCCATAGATATCCACTCCATTGGATAATAATTAGGATATTTATTGTCTTCTAAAAAGAAATCTTCCTCTTCTTGATCGACTAATGAAACCGGTTCATCGTTTGTGATGTTCATATGATATAATCCCCAGTTTACTGATCCCCAGATATTCGCCGTCAAAGCAGTTGGGACAGAAGTTGGCGAGACGATGCTGTAAGCAATAATTGATGATTTTGTACTGCTGGTCATAAATGGTGGTTTCATCTGTGGTATTTTCAGATAAACATGGTTTTCAAATGCCTTTTGATTACTTTCAAGATGGCTACTGAGACTACTGGACGCAATAACCTGACCATTAGACGGATCTGTGAGCATAGTGTTCGTGAGTTCTCTATCGACAACTGAGTTTATAGTAGATGCTAGTTCGGTAATCATTGGAGGATATCTTCCTGATGCAATTATTTTTTTGGAAGGATCGTCTTTTGCTTCTTGGAAAACTCTCATTCTTTCATTTTCAAACACCTTTAACCAAGACTTTAAATCATTAAATGTTTCAGCTTGGAAGACTATTGTTTGGTCAATTGTCTTCACTTCAAAGCAGAATCTTCTATCTTCATTTGACGTATACTTGACGTTACACAACAAGACACCTATTTTATCAGATTCTTGGACATATGTTTTACAAGGACTCAACAATAATAACCCAAACACTCCGTTCTTAATAAAAACCCAACGTTTGACCCAGGTTGGCTTAGACTTCTTTCCTGATGTTTTCATAAAAAGATAACCGTGTTTTTCTACACTAGTCTCGTCAGTCATTGCTAAAGTATGCGCATTCACCATAGAAGCAGCGTAATCTTCAGAATTCATAGACGGTGCAAATTGAAGATATGAGCTTTCTTCCACTTGATTTTTCGCTGCCAACATATCCTGTTCAATCTTTGATAATGCTTCACTATACGAATCGCTCCAACTCTTTATTTTTTGAATCTTTTTCCATGAATCTAAGGCTTCATAATCATTATCGTTTACAGTCACTCTTTTCTTTTTCCATACATCGTGGGATAACTTGATGATAGTCTTATCTAGAATGTTTCCCAATCCCGTCAATTCCATCACCAACAATAATGAGATATGCAAGTACTCTTTCCTCACTGCGTATAAATGCCGCGAATCTTCCTGTATCATGGATGGGTGCTTTGCTTTTGGAGTGGATAGGAATATTCTAAGATATCTGTCATACTTCTCCTGAGCAGTGTCAAACTTCTGCCTCAATTTACGATACAGTTTGATACTCTTTGCAATTATATGATTCATACTCCCTATTGGAGGAATTTGGACATCCAACTCTGCTAAGTTCTTATCCCATCTCTTTTTAGTATTATCTAATGTAACTCTCAATGCTGTTGTAGTGTATTCTTGGTCGATTAACCCTTCTTGAAGAAACCCAGGCACTAAGTTTTCAAGAAAAGAGTTTGAGAACTGTTTTGTTTCCTCTAGCTTAGCATTCAATTTCACGAGAGATTTACCTAATGCGTTCATCCAATCCTCCAAGCTATTTATTTGATTATCTAAATGGTTAACATTTGCCCTAAAACTAGGTGAATCCAAAGCAGCTTCTTTGAAATTTACTGAAATTAGCTTGAATTGATGTGCCCCTTGTCCATTCTTATCACCATTTGAACTCTTATTATCGTTATTATCATTCATTATATGATAATATAGCTAATCTATTTCATCTATAAAATGGTGTGGTCGATATTTATAGCTCGGCTATTACCTGTATATAGTAAGATGAAATAGTTGCTTAAACCACTATCATCAGACAACGGCAAAGTGAATGACATTAGGCTTCATATCTACAAATATATTAAATGTAACCTAGTACACTATAACATGTAGGATTCAATGTTGTACATTGTTCGGAATATTTCTTTACTAATTTATCTAATATACATAATGCGGGCCTTCACTCAATAATGTGTATAATTCTGTTATACGTCGTTAATTCTTCTTTGGTTTATACATAACTTGCGTATTCAATGGGAAACGATAGACTCCTGTCATTGAAGGCTTACTGGATTTTGCCGATGGGGCCGGTGGTGCATTCTTTGAAGGATCATACTCTAAAATAGGACCGAATTTAATGCCATTTGGGTTTATATTCTCTTTGATTGACTCCTTAGACGATTTGCTAGTGCTTCTCAAGCTTTGAGGCTTTGGAACTGACTGCTGAATTGGCTGCTGCATTTGTTGCATTTGTTGTAATTGATGTGGCATTATTTGGTTCTGTTGATGCTGTTGGGGTTGCTGTTGCTGTTGCTGCTGTTGTGGTTGTTGTTGTTGATGATGTTGTTGTTGCAATTGCTGCATCTGTTGCATTTGTTGTTGGAAGTGAATGGGCATTTGAGTTCCCATTTGTTGTTGTGGTGGGTGTTGCATTTGCATTTGCATTTGCATCTGCATTTGATGTGGTATTTGCATCAGAGCCATTTGTCCCGTCATGTTCTGTTGAGTTGCCTCTTGCCCATTATTAGGCAGTTGCCTAAAAAAGTGGGTCTGTGAAGCTGGTGCTGAAAACGCTGGGTTCATTTGGTTGAACTGTGGAGATCTACCGAAATTGACTTTCTCGGTCGGCGGTATTAAATGTTGTTGATTATGCGAGGTATTCATATTGTTTTCTTGCAAGTTGTTTACTGCTCCAGTATGTATTGATGATGTTTGAGAATACATATACTGCTGTTGAGCTTGTGAATCTTGCTTTATGCTATTATTCAAGAATGCAACCTGTTGGTTGGGCGTTGAGGTGATCAAGTCCTTATGAACACTAACTGGGGTACTTGCTGACTGTAATCCTCCACAGTATGAATTGGATCTAGTCGGCTGTTCCATATGATATTGCTGGACAACTGTAGCCGATTGGGAATGTGGCAATAAAGGTTGGCTCTGGTTAGGCTTTTCAGGTAACATATTATGACCCTCTTTTTGCAGCAAAAGTTTTTGATTAAATTCGTAAACTAAATTAGCATTATAAACAGGGGCACTAGCATGACCCCCGCTAGCAATTCTATTAGCCTTGTTTACATCAATTACTAATGGCTTCATTGGAACACTCTTATTAATATCTGTTTCATAATGTTCCGACATAATTGGCGACGACGATGGAGGCTTATATGGAGAGGAATTAGCAACAACTGTAGCATTGTCATCTTCTACTCTATCTTCCAATAAATTATTAGTGACCACAACACTCACACCTTTCTGAGTTGTCTTATAAAATTTATGTACAATGCATCCAAATATATTAGACTGGTTTTCATCAAATGCTGTCGTATTGTTGTCATTATCGAAGAATACTTGTGTAATTACCAAATCTTTGATTGTTTCATCATCTGCCCCCTCATTTAAGAATGACAAGTAACCAGGCCAGAACTTCTTTATAAATGGAATATTCAATTCATAGCTGTTACCCTTTTTATACGCATTGATCAAATCTATAGACTCAAATAGTAAATCTTCCTTGTTGTAAACTTTAATCAAACAATTCCAATTTAAAATTGGCTCACCATGTGCGGGACAGTTTAAAACATTGATTTTCATATAAGACACAAATGTCCCATTTGCAGTATCAATGATTTTATCCCTATATGGAGACTGTTGTACATCCAGTTCTGAATTCGGATTGAGACTAATTTTATTATTGATTAACAAAAATGGTTTATGTTCCTTGCTAAGACGGCTGATTACAGCTGGCAGCAATTTGCTCTTAAAGTCTTCAACTAGCTCCTTCTTCAGGGCAATCTCGTTTAAAGATGGGGCTGAGTATGGATTTAAAGAACTGAAAGTATGAGACTTGCTTGCATCAGTGGTGTTCTTAAATGAGAGTACTAATTCAGAAGCACAAAATTCTATGTGGCTTGATTGAGTATCAAAAGGAGAAGAATGCAAGCTGTCCTGGAGCTCAGGTGATGAGAAAATTAAATCCAATTCTTTATCTATGAGTTCGTTATTTTTTGCATTATCAATATTTGCAGTAGATGAAATCAAGCTTTCTAATGGAGTGGCCATCACATCATCTATATCATTCTTCTGAATTGAGAATTCCTCATCGTAGTCATGGGTGTCTGTTTTATTTTTTGCCTTAGTTAATTTTTTCATCTTAGCCAATCTAAAAAGCCTTGAAGATATTTGATTGGCTGTTCTTAAAATCCCAGTCTTATTCAATAACATCCTCGATAAGACTTTATTTTGTGACGTATGCTTTAGAATTGATGAGTCAAAAGATTGATTTCTTCTGAAATGAATGTATTTAGTATATGACTTTATCAACACATCGTCTAACTCATCATACCAGACTTTATCAGTGGCATTATCTAACGTTTCACTGATATGTGATTTCCTACGTGCAGAAGGAGACTCAATGGCCATGTCAATTTGTGATGCAATAGAATTATTTGGAGAATCGGTTATGCCGTTCGCCAGCGAGGCTACCTTTCTTCTTTTCTTAGGCTTAGAGAACATTTCCGTTAAGTTTTTCTCTGAGTGGTTATGCTTCAAATTCTTTGGTTGAATTTGAATAAGTTTGTCACCTTCATTTCCACCAGATTGATTTCCCTCTTTATGCTCAATGCTTTGTATGTTTTCCTGATTTTCAACCACAAGTTTTCTAGGGGTTAAAAAAATCGGATTCTTAGTATCCTCGAACCCAGCTAAATTACCAAGTTGCGTATGATTAGTGTCGTTTCCTAAGGTCCACAAATCTAAAGAATCTTGGGATGTAAGCGTGTCATTTCCACTGTTATTATTAGTGTGGAACTTCAATGTGTCAAGAAACTTATTTGAAGATGTAGGAGGTGTCAAAGTACCAAAAATGTCATCTTCCTTCCTCCTTCCTTCCCGCTTGAATAAGCCGTCCTCTTCATCTTGTTTTCTATTGATAACACGGTTGAGATCATTTCCCGTTTGCAAATAGTTCCGTGGGGAGATACTGGAAAACTTTTTAGCACTATTGAGCTGAAATGAAGGCAGGAACCCGAGTCCAAAACTAAACAGCGGTGTGACGCCCAGTCTTCCACTAGAAGTAGTTCTTGATCTGGGCGTCTGAGGAGGAGCAACTGCTAAATACCCATTTTTCGTGGAACTTTCTGTCATGTTATAGCTTTATTCAACTATGCTACCTCAGATACATCCACTATACTTATAACGAAAGAAAGAAAGATAATATATGTCAGCTAGTATAGAAAAGGAATATATAATAATATATAAGATTTGACCTAACAACAGAAACACGAAAAACGCGATTTCCTAAATTAGGAAGGGTGTTCCTCGAAATATGATTGAGATGCAGGTGGGATGACAATGGAACATAGTGTATATAATGGGGAATAGGATGGATTTCATTGTTTCCTAACATGAAAATGAACCGTCATCGTAGCTAAAGACAGGATAGGTGATAATTTGTGGATTTAGGGTATCATCTAGCCAGTAGACCCTGACATAATTTCCGCGACGAGATGGAACGATTCCAGACGAGGATTTGAAACGAGTGACAAGTTCAAATCAGGCAATATAAGCACTACTAGATGCGTACAAAGTACGAGACTATAAACTTTTGTCTGGAATACCGTAGTATTTAAGTGTTGGATAGGGCGTATTTTGGGTCAGGTTCAGGATATTTAAATAAGCGTTGATTGCAAAAAAAAAATTCCAATTGGGACAAAATCAAAGTGAGAAATATACCGTGAATATTACGGAGTTGAAATCATGGGAGTGGTTCTGGCAAAAAAATCGCAATTGATATAATATCTTGATATGGAATTGCTTAGCATGCGTATTAATGACATACAAAATTTGTATAGAACCCTTTTTAGAAGCCATCAGGCTATAGTACATTTTTTACTCTAGAAGTACGAAAATATGTAGAATATCTTATAACAGCCAAATAAGCTAAATACAATATCTATGTAAAAGTAAGGATCTGTTGCTGAAGAGGACCTGAGGCAAAGCAGGCGTGTTAGGATATCATCCCATGTCATTTTCACGTGTCTTTGCTCGTACGTTATATTTGCATGTGTCGCAAAATTTTTCGTGGAAATGATTGCGAAAGAGAGATTTGAACTCTACGAACTATTTTGAACTTTATGGTACATAATAGATAAAAAAAAGAGAAAAGGATATAAACAATGTATAATGGTAGTGATATAAAAAGTTTTCTACTATTCAATTTTGTCTGAATTGTAGAATTTCTTCTACTAAGGCTTCACAGAGTCCAGGCTGTCTGCCTTCATATTCCAATAGATTTCTTATTAGATCATGTACTGTTTTCTTTGTGGAGCTGCTTTTGCCCCTGACATACACTTGTTCCAAGCAATAGAACAAGACATCTCCCCGGGATATTTCTGGATCGTATTGATAAGCACCAGCTTCTGAAAGTGGCAGCAGTTGAGTGGTGTTTCTCTGTGGCAGAACGGGAGATTGGGAATAAGACTTTTGAGGAGTTGCTGGATCAGGCAAACATGAGTTAGACTCAATCAATTTTACCTTATTTATAGGCAGAATTGGGCAGTTTTTCCCATCTTTTATTTTTGGTGTTTGTGAATCCATCTTACTGCGAAAAGATCCTATTGGAGACTTCACTGCAATGCGTGATACATTTTGGCTTATTTCATCAACATCATTACCCAAGTCTCCACTAGGCAAATTTAATAAGGTCTGTTGCATCTGGGAGCTGTGAAAACTCTTAAAGGTGTTGAAGTCCCATTTAATCGAGTTGCGATTCTCTTGTTTCTTGAATATCTCATGTCTTGGCTTCCTGCCGACCTTGTTGCTCAACTCAAGCCATTCATTTTTCTTTTCAATCAATTTTATCAAATCAGCTGAAGACTTAATTGAGGTAATAAACCTATGGTGTAAGAGTTTTGAGCAACTAGGTCTCTTTCTTGGGTCCTTGAGTAAACAGTATCTCACAAAGTCTTTAATATTTTCACTGTACCCAGAACCAGTAAGTACTGGAGGCTTATTCTTAGGGATTTCAAAGAGTATTTTCATGGGATCAAATTGGGCAAAAGGTGGTGATCCTGTGATCAATTCTATTGTTGTTATGCCTGTAGACCAAATATCAGCTTTTTCATTATATCCTCCATGTTTGCGCCTAGTGATCACTTCTGGAGCCATCCAAAATGGTGTTCCTACAAAAGTGTTTCTTTTTAGTTGAGTAAATGTAATTTGCCCGCTAACACCAAAATCAGCTAGTTTGACTTCGCCTTTGTTGGTTAATAAAATATTTGCCGATTTGATGTCTCTGTGAACTTTCTTCTCTGAGTGCAAATAATTTAGTCCTTTAAGCACGTCTCTTATTATACAAGCTACAATGTCTTCAGGAAGTTTCTTGTAGTATCTAAGTAAATCTGCACAAGATCCTCCTCCGCAGTACTCCATAACAATGAACATAGACATTTCATTGATGAATGTCTCGAAGTAATTTGTGATATAAGGTGATTTCAACCTTGAGAGAAATTGAATTTCTTGTATCAATACTTTAATTTCTTCGTTTGCTTCGTCCAAGTTAATTACCTTTATTGCAACTAGCCTGTTGTTCTCTGTATTTGTAGCTTTGTAAACATCTCCAAAATTTCCTTTTCCAATGCAATGGTGAAACGTGTATTGATTGATGGACATATCCTATAAAATTTTAATAAAGAATATGTTTAAATGGTTGAATATCCCTTCTTTTGTTATATTATCTTCTTTAGAAAGAGCTCCTTGGTTACAACGGCCAGATTCACAAGTAGAATTTTGTTTCTTCTGTAAATTCTGTTCCTGCGATGTACAAAAATATTCGCAACCACAAATAAACGTTATGCATATCATATTCGTCATTACAATATTAAACTAAAAACTAAGAGGGGCTATTAAAGAATATACAGTCATGGAGATGTGGAGCCACAGCTAAGCTTTGAGTATTTAGTTTTCCAATAATTTTTTGCATCTTCAGTAAGATCTATGTCCTCATTTAAATCTTTGAGACTATCCCATTTAAAGCCATTTAGTAAGAGCAATTCCGAAATTAAGAAGTATTTTTGGCTATTATTAACATCATGATCTGTTTCAACCATTACAAATTTCCTTAAAGAGTATTCGAATAATGAAATTCGTTTAGTTGTATCTTGATGCGAATTCGTTAATTCAATTGTCATGTTTACATCTCCACGACAAGCAATATATTTTAATACGTTTTGGATTTCGATTTTTTGTATTGCTCTTATTAGTAAATTATTAACTTGAGGAACTTCAGAGACATAAGCCTTGTGCAAATACTTATTTTTTATAAATTCCAATCTTTCTTCATGTGATGATGAAGAATTAGGTTTTTTAGTTTGATCTAAGCTTTCTTCTAGATATGAATTTGAATAGGTATTATTGATATATTTTAGCAAAAGCTCGATTTCCCCTTCAAAGTTATCCAACTTTAAAGATTTAATCTTAGAAATATGCGAGCCCAAATTTCTATGGCACGAAGAACATTGAACACAGAAGCATACTAAAAAATTGATTGAAACCCATTCAACAGACTCTGCCGAACCACAGTCAACACATATGTTATTATCACCTGGAATTGATCTAACTAATGACAAATAATTGTTGTGAGACGGTTTTAAAGATCTAATAGACATAGGAGAATCTGCTCTTTCTAAAGATCTAGACTTCATAGGATCTTCTTCTGATATTTCAGTAACCAATCTAGTAAGCTTTTTCTTAGGCTCATTAGGCTTGGTATGTTTATCTTTTGCTGGCTTATACATATCATTTAGTCTTAAAGTATCAACCAATTGACCAGCATTGTATAGTACCCTAATCCATTTGTTTCGTTCATGCTCGTTGATTGCCTGGAAAACGTGTTTTTTACCTGTGGATGTTATTATTTCAAAACAGTGATGTCTTTTATCATAATTAATTGGCTTGGTAGAAGAAAGGGCAACTTCAACTGGCTTATTGATAGGACTCTCTCCTCGTCTCCAATCTGAATATTCTATTAATTGCCCCTTATTTAAAACAACCCATTCCTTGTGCCACCCTTGCTTTCCTTGTCCTCCTAACTTATATAGTATTCCCGAAATTTCTGAATCTTGATCTTCTTTATTTTGAACAGCCTGGTCATTGTACGGACTACCAACACCAGTAGAGAATACCATATGAAGATTTTCTTCTAACGCAATCTGATCTTCCGGTATTTCATCTTCATTGGATAGGACGGAGTTATAACTTAATTTATTATACCTTATAAGATCAGTTAATTCTTCATTAGAAGTCGAAGCACCAATTAATTGTCTTAATTGAAACTTTTCGATATTAAATCTCAGTAATGCATTGATATACATCTTGTATTGATCACGTAATAATAATTGACTTGTTTGTGGATCTTTGTAGGTTTTGAAATCAAGAACTTTCTTATCAGAGTCTGAAAACCCAAGTGCAATAAATTTGAATAAATTTTCGATAAATTGATTTATGTATTGATTATTAGTGACGCTGTTTAGCTTGTTTAAATAGTCAAATTTAGATAGTTCAAAATTTATCCTCTTCGCCAAAAGTTTCAGTTCCGGTCTCTCCTTTTCATTTGACAAGTATTTGTTGAGCCAGTTATAATATTCTTTAGAGTTTGTTTCAAATTTCTTCTTTGCTTGAATTAATTCGTTTGAATTTGAATTTTCTGAACTTATATTGTTCAATATAGGATGAATTTTGGCAAAAAGTTTTTCATCGCATATATCTTTAACAAAGAACTTTAAATTCTTCTCAAAAGGATCTGTAATGATCAGCAATTTTGCTTCAAAATCTTTATGAAATCTTAGTTTTGTTAAATTAGACCCAAATTGGGAATGGGAAATTCTCATACATAATTCAATTACCCTTGTTTTTGAAGCAATTAATTTTTTTAAAGTACTTTCAAGTAATTTTATTTCATCAGTAAATGCCACAAAATTTCTCTTAAATGCCGGCAAAGATGTTTCATACATCTTCAATTCCTGTCTGAATTCAGGACCATCTTCAATATTAAATTTAAATGATTTTTGAAGGTCAGATATCTTCAACAGTCCTTTCGGCTTTGGTTTTTCAGGCAATGGAGGAGGAACTTCAAACTCCGTGCTATTTGTATCATGTAACTTCTCAATCCAAACACTGAAGTGAAAAAAAGAGTAATATCTTTTCGTATTTACATCATATTCCCATGCTGATATAACCAACTCGTCATTTTGGAAAGTTTTGGCATCAAATTTGTCATTTATAATTACTTTTTGAAATTCTGAATTTTTGTCAATTGGCAAGTCAGCATATTCAATTTTTGAAATTTCAAACTCCTTTTCCTTTGAAGCTTCATTAAGCAGCACTTGTTGAAGGTTATTTAAGTCATTATTATCCTTCTTTGATTTTAGCAATATGAGGTGTTTTGACAAATGTGAATCTAATGGTGTTACATCCACACTTAATTTATATCTATTATGAGTTCCCGGAAGCCGTAATAACAAAGGGGTTGAGTTGTTAGGGTTCTTATTCTCTATATAATTTAATTGTTCTGGTAAAGGTTCGTTTGTTTTGGATATAACTTTACTCGTATTAACACACTGTTTATCTTTTAAAATGAGAGAATATCTAGTATTGTCTCCTTCATCCGTGAAAAATATCTTATTTAGAGACAAATTACTATTCTTAACTTCATGGTAAGGAAGTGACAATTGTGAAATCGTCTCCATACCGTTTTCTATTAAATTGTTTTGCCTGATAAACAAAATAAACTAAAACATATAAATGCAAATAATACTGTTACACAAAAAGCAGAAAATTGAACTTTCGTAGCAAGAAGTAAATGTTCCGAATGCTAGTTTATATTTTTTATGTTAGATACGTTTAAGATATAGTTTATAATTAACTTACTGAAGCTGAAGCTGAAAACTATTTTCCGTTTGAAACAAGGCTTATCAGGAAATTGATAAGAGTATTCTATATTGTAGATAGTGAAGAAAACATTACAAAACTGGATACACTGTTTAAATTATTTTCCCCAATTCCGAATGTTTTAGTATATATATATATATAGAGGTCAAACCAAAAAATTACACACATTTTATTCATAAAGAAAAGAAGTCAGTAAGTCAGTAACCTTGACATGATATTCGATGTTATCAAATAATAAAAAAAAATATGCGATTTCTGTGGATCGAACACAGGACCTTCAGATTAACTGTGACTAAAGTTGACTTCAGTCTGACGCTCTCCCAACTGAGCTAAAACCGCTAAGAGAACCCACGGCGGGAGTCGAACCCGCAATCTTTTGATTAGAAGTCAAACGCGTTAACCATTACGCTACGCAGGCTTTCAAGGTGGTTGTGTAAGGAAGTCGATCATAATAAGGTAATCGTATTGACTTCCTTACATTTGGTAGCACCGCTTTAAAGATTACGACATCGGATAACAAGTAACTATAACTGACACTGGAATGACCAACGATGAGAAATTTGCAATGGTTCAAAGTAACTTCCAAAACGAGTTAAAAGAAATGCAAAAGTAGTACGCTCAGGCATTCGAACAAAAGCAAAACGAGATGAGAGAAATACAGAAACAACACTCACGGGAACTCAAACTAGTAAATAGACAACTTCAGTCGAGAAAGAATGTATATCCCGAACACTCTGCTGATATTAAGGAAAGAAATCGGGAAGAGAAGACTGTCCTGAATATCAGAATATGTCTCTATTCTGGTGAATCTGACTCTATCAAGTTCCAAAAATTTATGAACATTAAGAAATACTTCGTAGCTCACCATCTATCTGAAGATGGCTTTATGCAATTAATTGCTCTAAATTTAGACGATAAAGATTATGAATGGTTCTCCACGCAAAAGTTCCATTCTCTAGAAGACTTCGAAATAAAAGGAAGAGCCCAAATTGTTAGACAAGATACTGATATCGAAGCCGTCTACAAACTCATATCATTAAAGTATCATAAATATTGATAGTTCAACGCCGACTTCGAAAGAAACACCGTTTTACCATCCACTGTTTTTCTAACCGAAAGAGCCAATGTAGCTCTTTATGGACGTGCTCTTCCCCACTATGTTCAAATCGCATTAAGAAAATATCAAGACCTTAAGTCATGCTCTAGCTTTCACAAGCAGTTTTATCAACAAAGATACTGAAAAGGAAGCTGCTCAAAATAAGAAACTTCCATATAAAAGCAACGGAAGAACTAGCACTCCTTCCACAGGTAATAACAACCATAATTACTGCAATTATCAACCCAATACTACGAACACTACATCTCATCATCGGAACAATAACTTTCAATATAATAAGAATAGATACACTCCAGCCTCTTCTAACACAGGGACACAAGCAATGGACGTTGATCTTATAAACTCAAACAAAATCGAAGGCAATAATTCTACAAAAAACTATTAAGGTCAACTCACCTGACCGGAATTGACCTTAGGCTGCAAAACGGTCTGAGCCAATCGAACAATTATACGACGCTAAAACAGACAAAATTCCCACCATGGGATAAAACTACGAAACAAATAAAACCAAAGAATAATACTTCTAGAACTGTTTATATCAATAATTTTGGTGTAGAAATAACTGATGACTATGAAGAAGACTTTTCCAAATTATTCAGCGATACACTATTTTATGATAATACGCCGGAAGATACCGCTGTAACAAATATTGAAACTGCTCTTCCAATGAGTAGCCCAAACATGTACGTTCCCTTGAAATTAAATATCAAATTGTTCCCTATCCTAATCGACACCGGTGCCGAAACTAACTTTATACACCCTAATGTGGCGAAAGAATTAAAATTAACCACCTATATGAATACACCAATCAACACTTGTATGGTGCTCTAGATAATACGCAAATAACCTCTGACAGTTATGCTATAGAAACGATTCAAATTGGAAAACAAAAATTGGATTTAATATTCTGCGTTCCTAACCTACGAGAGAAATTGTATATAGTGCACCAATGATTGCAAAACCTAAACCCAAATCACCATATATATCTTCCTTGGAATTTATAAATGCACTCAGATCAAATATTAATCAAATCAGATTAACTTATATCACTGAAGAAACAGAGCTTACTAAACAAAACTTACCGCTCATGGTGAAAATTGAGGGGAATTGATTTATGATCCGCTTATTTGTGATAATATTCTATCACGGGCCAACCGACTTTCATTTTGGAAGGAATAAAAGTGCACAATAAAGCTTCTCATGTTGTAACATTCCCTAATACCTATTTCTTTAACGAACGTATAGTAATATTTAGAATGATTAGTTATTTCTATAAAAAGGTATCCACTAAAGTTTTAAAGTTTCTTTAACTATTATATCACAATTAACTGTACAACAATGATATTTTATTATAAGCAAGACTGAAGTAGAACATATAGAATATTGACTTTGCAATAGACATTGAAACAAACTTAGCTAGAGAATTCTGCTTAATTAAAATTCTGATTAAAGTTCGAATTAATATTATATCTGACTAGCTAAGCTTGGCCATCAATATTAATTTAATATTTAATTTCACAAAAGTTTTGTCAATTAAAACTATTTAGTGATTCTTATCTGATCAATAATAGGCACTCGTTTACTTTTTCGTATATGAATAGTTTGCAATTTCGGTGCAGAAGGTTGAGTTATATATAAAATCCTTAAGGGAAGTTACTTTTAACTTTGGATATTTAATATCCTAAAAATCATCTTTGATACCAAAAACACGCTTTAGTTCTCTGATGTCACACATTTTAGATCCATATGTTTGATCTTTGACTCTAGATGAATACTGGAAATCAATAATATAAATAACTTTCTCTTTAGAACAAAGGATATTTCTTTCCTTAATATCCTGGTGTATTATTCCATGCTTATGAATAATATTCCATGCTTATGAATAATATTCAATTGCTTAGCTTTCATATACGTCTCTAAATCTTTAGGTAACAGAATAGTGTCAATATAGTGAAGCAAGTTAAAACGACCCCCTGATACTTCTCTCCCGTCAGCTTTTATCAATATTTGTCTACCATTATGAGGAATGTAACAGCTGTTGAATTCTTTATCTTCATGTAGCTCTTTCAAGATAGATGATTCAATCTTGTAACCTTTTATGGAATCAAGTATTGCCTCACGATCATCTTCTCTGTTAGCTGCCTCATTTCTCATTCTAGAGATTTCATAGTCATAAATCTTTACAATAATTTTCGTTTCGTCCTCCATTTCATCAACTAAATATTTCTTCAAATATTTTGCATCAATCTTGAAAATTTGCGTATTAAACAACTGTCCATTTTGAACGTAAATATCAT
This sequence comes from Schwanniomyces polymorphus var. africanus, assembly GCA_030563145.1. Lineage (NCBI taxonomy): Eukaryota > Fungi > Ascomycota > Pichiomycetes > Serinales > Debaryomycetaceae > Schwanniomyces > Schwanniomyces polymorphus. The sequence continues at coordinate 303,153 of JAKUBG010000004.1, forward strand.
CATTAGGATCGAATTCAATAATATTTTCATCCTGTTCAGCATAATCTATTGTTTGTAACTTAGAATAATAACTATCATCATGTCCACTAAAAGAATTATCAGGTTGACTCTCAAACATACTTTCATTACCAGAATGTACTTCGTGACAAAATTCCAGGCTACTCTTCTGCAAATAAAGTCTGAATTGACGCATCCGTTCTTTTCGATTTTCCATCTGTAAAAAGGTAATCACTGATTTAAAGAAGTGATATAACAAAGACTCCTTAATACTTGGAAGCGATGAAAGGTTATTCAAAATTAAGTATTTCAATGGTATCAACCTATCTCCACGACTCTTAATACTATTGTAAAAGGCCCCTTTATTACTCTCAAATAAATCCAAATCAATTATAAAGCAACATGTTGTATTAGCATCAGATATTATACCATAGTTTATCCAATGGTATATCAGTTGCAGTATAGCCTGTCTCATATATTCGGGAATACGCTCCATGGAGAAAAAATCGAATCCTATTTGAGGAGGCCCATATGGAATCATCGGGAATGGTTTTACTTCAATAGTGCAACATACTTCTCTAGTAACAATCTTAGATTGTGTGGTACTATTCTCAATGTTAAGAACTAGATATAAATCAGATCTAACCTTACACCTCAAATCAGAATTTGATTTATATTGTACTAAACTGAACAGACTAACAACTTCAATGTCATATCCAGTTGCTTCTGCTAATAGCTTACATATTGGCTCAGCAAGATATTTCCTAAATATACCCTTATAAGTTGACTCACCTGAAAGGTGTCGATATACTACTTCATGATCCCGAAAAGCTAAATCTCCTAGACGGTTCCTTGTGTTTCTTAATGATGAACTTGGTATAATTCCTTCAATAGTCTGACGAACCTCATCATATTTGATTTCTCCCATACACCTCCGATCAAATAGAAACCTCTCCAATGAATTAACAAATTTATCGTTTGAGATTGAACCTGTAGCACTTGAATTATTAGGAGTTGAAAGTTCATAATCTATCATCGGTAAACATAAAGCATATCGAAGCATCTTTTTACCTATATCAGTATCCATGTGATACATTAAAGATGCACCTATCCAATAATCCACACCAATAAAGCCTTCTACTTCATTTTCTTGCAAGTCAAAAGCATTCTTAATAAGCGAATGGTAGCTTATATTAGAGTCAAATTCCCAACCTGGAAAAAACTTTCTGTAATCATAGGCATCATATAATGTACCGTTAATACAAGAGTTTACAGACTCTAGTAATTTATATATTCTAAATTGTTCACTCATGGAAAGAATAAAAATTCGTGAACCTTTCAATTAGATATCCTAGGCTTATCTATATACCATTTCGTTTAAATGTATTATACTAGAATTGCCTAGAGTGGACTTTAGGCTGAATTATGAAACATGAAGTATTGGACCAAATTATCCTTCGCGTGAATATCAATTGAGCAACTAACGCACGAGTAAGCTCATTAGTAAACCTTGATTACAAATGATTCGGAATATTATTGAACTTCCAAGTATTATTTTGTAGATAATTTTTGGAACGTATCAGACGAAAGATTCAATTAAGCATTATTACCATATTATAATTTTCAATAAATTATTAAACAAGAATCCAAATGATACATTGTAGTGATAGTTGAATTAAATGTACAAAATATTGTGTTATTCTTAATTATTTGTTATCTTTATTTAATTCTTTGGTTCCTACTATTAGTGAATATTGTCTTGTTTCAATTTATACAATCTATTCTGTTGAAGAAATGTAAAGCCCGTAATCTTTCTTGAATTCCTTTAAATTATAAGTTTATTACATATCTGTAGAAAATACTATGGGATGAGAAGATGGCCATAATATTATAATCTTTATTAAGAAAGATTAAAGAAATTACTACTTCATATTTGATACAAAAATATTGAATTTAAATTGACCAACGATACTACTACTATTGTTAGGAGCAGATCATCTCATGCAGATTATGGAAGGAAATCTTCGTCAAATATAGTAAGATATATTTCGTGTCTATGGCTTAGTTTTATTTAATTGAGCGACAGTATACATGATATGACCATTAAAGAGATAATTTAGACCAATACTTTATGTTTCATAAACATTTACCCCATATATTTAATGTAGTTATTGTAAAAATAACTAACCATAGTTCCTTTATGGCTGGAACAATATAGACTGAAACAACTTCAAATAACCTTTTTCTCCTACTTGATACTTACACAAAATCAATTACTTACTTGAAGCGCATTAAAAATTCATTATGTGGAGATACTATTACATGTTTCATCCAGCCTAAAGTCCACTTTAGGCAATTCTAGTATAACAAATTTAAACGAAATGGTATATAAATATGTTTAACATCACTAATTGAAGAGTTCACGAATTTTTATTCTTTCCATGAGTGACCAATTTAGAATTGATAAATTACTAGAGTCTATAAACTCTTGTATTAACGGTACATTGTATGATGCCTATGATTACAGAAAGTTTTTTCCAGGTTGGGAATTTGACTCTAATATAAGCTACCATTTGCTTATTAAGAATGCTTTTGACTTGCAAGAAAATGAAGTAGAAAGCTTTATTGGAAAGCAACATCGGTCATATATTTCTTTAGTTTATAACTTGAATTGCATGGATACTGATATAAGCATAAAGATACTTCGATATGCTTTATGTTTACCGATGATGGATTATGAGCTTTTAACTCCCTATCCTACACCTGCTACAGCTTCAATTTCAAACGATAAATTCATTAGGTCATTGGAGTGGTTTATATTTGATCAAAGGTGTATGGGAGAAATCAAATATGATGAGGTTCGTCAGACTATTGAAGAAATGATATCAAGTTCATTCATAAGAAACGTAAGGAACCGTCTACGAGATTTAGCTTTTCGCGATCATGAAGTAGTATATCGACATCTTTCAGGTGAGTCAACTTATAAGGATATATTTAGGAAATATCTTGCTGAGCCAATATGTAAGCTATTAGCAGAAGCAACTGGATATGACATCAAAATTACAGACTTCTTTACTTTAGTCCAATATAAATCAAATTCTGATTTGAGGTGTAAGGTTAGGGCTGATTTATATCTAGTTCTTGATACCGAAGATAATTCTCCACAATCTAAGATTATTACTAGAGAAGTGTGTTGCACTATTGAAGTAAAACCATTCCCGATGATTCCATATGTTTATGGGCCTCCCCAAATAGGATTCGATTTTTTCTCCATGGAACGTATTCCCGAGTATATGAGACAGGCTATACTGCAACTGATATACCATTGGATAAACTATGGTATAATATCTGATGCTAATACAACATGTTGCTTTATAATTGATTTGGATTTATTTGAGAGTAATAAAAGGGCCTTTTACAATAGTATTAACAGACATGGAGATAGGTTGATACCATTGAAATACTTAATTTTGAATAACCTTTCATCGCTTCCAAGTATTAAGGAGTCTTTATTATATCACTTCTTTAAATCAGTGATTACATTTTTACAGATGGAAAATCGAAAAGAGCGGATGCATCAATTCAGACTTTATTTGCAGAAGAGTAGCCTGAAATTATCTCACGAAGTACATTCTAGTAATGAAAGTATGTTTGAGAGTCAACCTGATAATTCTTTTAGCGGAGAGTATAGTTCCTATAGTGGACATCACGATAGCTATTATTCCGAACCCAATGTAGATACAATCGATGAGGTTGAACAGGAGGCAAATATTATTGAATTCGATCCTAATGATGATATTTATATTCAAAATGGACTGTTGTTTAATACGCAAATTTTCAAGATTGATGCAAAATATTTAAAGAAATATTTAGTTGATGAAATGGAAGACGAGAATAAAATTATTGTAAAGATTTACGACTGTGAAATCTCTAGAATGAGAAATGAGGCAGCTAACAGAGAAGATGATCGTGAGGCAATACTTGATTCCATAAAAGGTTACAAGATTGAATCATCTATATTGAAAGAGCTACATGAAGATAAAGAGTTCAACAGCTGTTACATTCCTCATAATGGAAGACAAATATTGATAAAAGCTGACGGGAGAGAAGTATCAGGGGGTCGTTTTAACTTGCTTCAATATATTGACACTATTCCGTTACCTAAAGATTTAGAGACGTATATGAAGGCTAAGCAGCAATTGGATATTATTCATAAGCATGGAATAATCCACCAGGATATCAAGGAAGGAATATCCTTTGTTCTAAAGACAAAGTTGTTTATATTATTGATTTTCAGTATTCATTTAGAGTCAAACGTCAAACGTATCGATCTAAAATGTGTGATATCAGAGGACTAAAGCGTGTTTTTGGTATCAAAGATGACTTTTAGGTTATTAAATATACAAAATTAAAAGTAATTTACATTTAGGATTTTATATATATTACTCTAGCATCATATTGAGCCTAGTTCACACTTTGATATTTAATTCACCAAGCATTTATATATATCTTTCAGAAAAATTTTCTTTATTCCAACAGAATATCTAATATGTTTGATTTTCGATTTCATCTGAATGGTTTAATCTCCATTTTAGATGATTTGTTGTGACTTTTAATATTCTTATAACTTATCCTAGTCATAAACTCTATAAATTTCCTAACTCTTCAGATAATTACCAGGGTTCTGTCAGAATCACTTGAGATGCTTAAGTTGCCAAAAATTTCGAAGTTAGTTGATATAAGCCAAGACGTTAACATAATAAAGAATTTAAAAATTTAAAAACCACAAATGAGAATGCTGATCTCTTGTGATCAGAAGGTTATACTGTTATCGCAAATCTTGCTAATCCAGTTACCCAAACTGGCGTTATCTCCTCTAAACTATTTACCCCGACTACCCAGGAGAATTTTCACTATGATTCACAATAACTAATCATATATTTTGCTATATATAAGTGAACACATAAGAATGAATAATTTTGCAGTTTTGATAAATTATTGGTCGGAAGTATAACTTATTGTTCATCGATAAAACGGGATTATTCACCGGAAGTACATGTTAGGTATGAGAGTACTGTACATAATTGCTTTACGAAAGGAGCAGGTACAGGATAAACAGTTTGTCTTCCTTAACATATGATTCGTACTTAACTGTCTTCCTATTTCTGATATAAAGTCAGAAGGGAATTGGTGAGAGTATTATATTTACTGATACAATAATAATCAGAAATGTATTTCTCTTCAAACATAATCTAACTTCTCCACCATATAAAGTTGCTAATCATGAGAATATTTTGATGGTACGGCTGTTTGATTGCAAATTTTGGAGACAAGGGCAAAATACATTTTTAGATTAATTTCGTCTGTGCAAAACTACTGTTAAATATAATCTAGATGCTATACTGTTATTCGTACATACAAAGTTACGTATATATTTAAAGTGATAAAAAGTTAGTGTGTGTTTACTTGAGTAGATGATTATTGATGGTATATAGCTGAAACTTGAAACACCTCCTTAATTAGGAATTGTCTTTTCAATAGTATTGGATTTACTAACATTTTCAAATATCTTGAGACTGAAGAACTTCCAAAAGATCCCGAGACCTATAGTAAAGCAGCAGAACAAGTAGAAATTATCCATAACACGGGGTTAGTGCATAGAGATATCGCTGAAAGAAATATCCTATATTCAAATGGCAAAGTTTACCCAATTAATTATTCCAGGGCTGCATAGTTCCCTTATCATCAATCCCTAAGAGATACCGATCGGGTCAATCTAAAAGGGATATTTGGTGTTAATTAAAAACTTCATATTTTTATGACAAATCAAGCTTAATAGTAAAATTAATATAAAATAGGGGTTGATATTCTTCAATTTAGTATGAATATTTTTAATAATAGTTTTCAATTTGATATTAAAACTCTTGCTTAGTTTGAAATATTCCGAACCCTACGTATGAACAATTCCGAGCCGGTAATTTGTAAAAAATAAAAAAAGATATAATCAAATAAAAAATTCAAGCCCGATGCGGGGGTCGAACCCGCAGCCTTTTGATCGCTTCTCTTTAATAAGAGTCAAACGCTCTACCGATTGAGCTAACCAGGCAAGTGATTAAAATTCTATTTTTCATGTTTTTTCAGATTCAATTATTTAGGTTGGTAAATAATTGGTGTATTGTGTAATATTTCATTTAGAGATTAGTGAATATGGTGCATAGGATGGATTGGGGTAAAGTAGGTTATAGATGCTTCAAAATTAATGCTGTTCCTATATTCAAAAAGGACTTAATTTACCTATTGGGCCTAGGATATTAGACAAATTAACTAACGGAACAATTTACATATGAATCAACTCACAAGATCGCCTTAATTGTTTTAAATGAAGCAAGGTGATTATTGAAGAAAAAATACAAATAGGGCTGATTCAGATAAGTCTTGTTTATCAACATGAAATAATAGAATTCAATAGATCATACCAGATGTATCTAGAGATACTAATACTGGTAAATTTATGGAAAGCCTCTATTTGATTTCCATAGAATTACATGATCATCTTCTTGTTCTATTAATATATTTGATTTTTAATCTACTTAAGACTCTATGTAAAGATTTAATATGCTAAAAGAAGATCATCTACAAGAGTAGAAATATACTCTACGGCTTCTTTTCTATAATTATCATTTTCAGTGGAAACACTTCTCCAATCGTACACATAGTTCCTTTTTGGCTGATATTTATTGCCATAACTGGGCCATTCAGGAATTCCATATATGTGATGATTATTTGGGTTTAATGTAGTAATAAAAGAAATCCATTGTTTACTAATAATTTCAGCCATTGTGACTGCCTCGCCTCTGTGATTTCTGTAAAGTCCATCACGATTGAATAAAGAAGTCAATGTCTGGTTTTGCTGTTGGGGAGAAAGGGACATGAAATTAGTTTGAGCATTATTAAAATTCCAGCGCAATTCTTGTGCATGAGTTGCGCCCAATTGAGCTGGTGTATCGTTCAAGAACAAATTCCACCTATATGCATATGCAGTTAGATCCTTAGAAGCCCAATTTTCAGCAGCTTTCCTCGATGGCCCATTAAACATAATATCACCAATAATGGCTGATACCCTGCGAAATCCCAGACCATAGCCCTCAAATGAAACTGGAAATGGTGGCTGATAAGGAGGTTGAAACATAGGATTTCCCTCTTCATAGTGCTCTAGTATACATTCAATTTGAGTATCATTTAGATTTGAAAAAATGGAACTTATGTATTCCTTAACATTTTCAGCATCAACTTTAGTATCGGCGAAAAGAGTTCCTTCGTCAGTATTGGCACCAATGATAATTGGTACCTCGGTAAAGTTCCTATTGACAAACATTTTACTTGGAAGAGTTGGAACATAATCATAATCAAGTGCTACACGATTGAAATAGTCACCACTAATAATTCCAAATTTGGAGTTGAACGCATTGAGAAGATGGGTAGTATTTTTGTAGTTTTGAAGACAATAAAATGTATCACTTGCCGTATTGCACCCAAGGTAAGCAGTTATATTATTATATGCTTCATTCAAAATTTTACTAGTAGCTGTACTCATAATTGTGGCAGTAGTTACAAAACCAGAATCCAATATAGCACCTTTAATATTTGAGGAGTTGAGCCTTCCTGAACCTAAGTGTAATGCAATCGAAATCGCACCAGCACTCTCTCCCCATAAGACTAGATGACTTGGATCACCTCCAAATGTAGCGATGTTTTCTTGTACCCATTCAATTGCCATAAGCTGATCTCTTAATCCGACATTAGTATAGCCTCTCTTTAGAACTTCTTCTCCACCTAACCAACCAAAGCCAGTAAGTCTATAATTGAGACTAACACCAATGATAGGCTTACCCATTTCAACACTTTCTTGAACTATGTAACTTAAGTTATATACATCAACTGAACTGGCACCGTCGGCGAATCCTCCGCCATGAAGGTAAATTACAACAGGTAATGGGCCAATTGTGTTAGCTGGACGAATAACATTAATTCCAAGACAGTCTTCAGATTGTTCCAACCCCAAAGTATCCCCACCTACATGATTTCCTAAATTCATACATGTTGAAAGGTATTCTTTGGCATCTCTAACTTCATTAAACGACTCATTGATGGACTGAGGATTAACAAATCTCAACGGGCCTAGTGGTGCTTGAGCATATCTCATACCTAAAAAGATATCTTGTCCAAAGGAGTCTAAATAAGTACCAGCATATGTTCCGTTTATTGTATTAACAATTGGTCTATATTGGAATATTTGGCCCGTTTTACCAGTTGATTCTTTATCAACAGCTGATTCAAACAAACTTGAATAAAGGAAAACAAACAACCCAAAGAGTACGCTTAGTATTTCCATAACTTGCTTTCTCGAAAAGCTCATATATACCGATTGAATTTTGAGTATATCTTTTCGTTCTCGTATTCTAAATTTCGATGCACGAATAGGATCTTTGATTGAAATGCATATTATACTGCAAGATAGAAAAGCGCATCATGATATCCGGAAATGGTAAAATGTTTCGCACATATATCCGGTTAAAATCTTCGTACTATTTACATAATTAATATAAATTTCCGGTGTAAATATCCTCGGATTACTAGTTGAGTACCTAGTTTAAGTTGGAATAAAAACCTGATTTAACCGATTTTCCTCCGGAATTATCATGATATTTTTATTTTGGGGTTACTGTGGAGAAATGGGGGATTGACAAGGTAATTTTGATGGGAAAAAAAAGCAGTTATTTAACGATAGGTACAAGTAAATGTAAAATACTATGCCAAATACTTGTGATGGTTGCTCAATAAGAAAAGTACGGTGTGATGGCCGGCGACCTTGTTTATATTGTATTAATAATGGTCTTGATTGTACAAATATACGGGTGAGGAGAAAGCCTGGTCCTAAAGGTCTAAAAACAAAAACTATTCAAGCAATAATCAACTTGAACGAAAATGAATTTTATGAAAATAATAATAATAATGCATTAATTGAGAAAGCTTTCGGTGAATACCTTCTTCTATATCGAAATAGTTTTTATAGTAGGTGGCCGGTTCTTAAGCAGTGCATGTTATTAGATGAGTTAAACGATCGCCCCAGAAATATAAAATTACAAAATCCTTCTTTATACACTCTTTTATGCTCTCTTTTTGCTGCAATATCAAAGAAAATTGAAGTCTCTGAATCCAATGGAAGTCAACGTGATATGAACCCAGAGATTTTGGGAGAACTATTTTTGAAGGAAGCTGTTGAATTAAAACATTCTATTGATATTAACTTAGAGGGAAGCTTAAATTCAATTTTAACCTCATTTTTTCTTTATGAGTATTATATAAACACAAATGGCGGGTTTCATAGAGCTATGTTGTACTTAAGAGAGGCTGTCACAAGCATACAATTACTCAAATTTCACGAAAATGACACATATGAATATCTACCGAAGGATGAGTGTCACCGTATGAGAAAGATTTATTATCTAGTCTATATTACTGAATTATGTTTTCATGTACTGGATAAGCTTCCTCGGTTGCTTGGAGAAAATATCACTTTGCCTTCAATTCAGGATGAACATTGTCTACAACCGGCTTTAAATTTTGTCAAACTTGTCGAAATTTTTTACTTATGGGGTAAATTATTAAGAAATAAGGAGTCACATAAGGAAAGTAGTCTTATAGACAGTCTATTTAGTGAACTTGATTTAGACCCACTTGGGAGCATAACAAGCAGTTCAAACGATTTGATAGTCGAAGTTATTCATGTTCAAGAAAGACTTGAAAATATTGAATTGCCGAATTTAGACAATAGTGTTGAAGCTGTAAACACTCTTCTTTCGCAACATTGGGCAAGAGCTTTAATCTGGCGTGCATTCCAGGCTAGTGGTATACGAGATTCTAGTGGGAAATATGCTTGTCTCTCTAAGTATTACCCTGTTGAAATTGCCCGTGATTTTCTTTCGATGCTTCCTAAATTTCCTGTGGAAGCATACATGTCTGAGGGGGGGACATATGGAAAAGTGATAGGTTTACTTGACAATTTAGCAGATGTAATTGGAACGAGCAACTTAGCGGATGTAATTGGAACGAGTAGCCTCTATGAATACCGATTTATTGAGAAAGTTGCTAGAGAATATTTCAATTCCTTGTATGCTTTTGTTATACGAATAAAAAAAAATCAAGTTATCCCAGAAAAACTCTTGAGAACTGCAGCCGTTGTACGCGAGAGAAAAATCCAAAGGTCTTTGAAAGATCCTAGCTATTATGGGGAATTAACAGAGCAAAGTGAATATTACGAAAATCTCCTTAATTAAACATCTTGGTGACTTCTGAATCTCAGTAGTGGCCAATTGACTCTTCAAACTTCAAGTTCTCCTTATGCACACTTGGTACTAGCAGTTTCGTTGCTTTCTCCAATTCTGTTAGACGAAGTTCACATTTGAGTTGTATTTTCATTGTTTCATATCGTTTATCTTTTATCTTTTACATATCAGTGCCATGTTTTAATTTGAAATCAGAACTGAGAAGCTAACTTTATTAGGTACTTTCCTTGTTATAGGGTGCTAATTAATTTTTAAGTAATTTTGATTATTAATGCAGATCATTTATATAAATATAAGATTGTGGCTACTTTATTAAATTGTAACAAGAACGTACTTGAAATGTGCATAATGTTTAGCAATTGGCAGGAAGAATAATAATGTTGATAGAGAAAGTAGTCGCTTGCTCTCTAGATCCTTGAAAGCGATGAAGTAAAAACAATAGTTTTATCTTTGTTGAGTGTTATGTAAATAATTAATTATGTATTTTTTCCGGCTCACCCCAATTTTATACAGAGTAGAAATAAAATTAGATTCTCCATCCTCTTTATTTTAGTTAAATTAGATATATTTAGTTTTTATGATATTAACTATCTAAATGTATCGGTAGTTTAGTTAATGTAGGTATAAAAGCAGGAAGAAATGATATAATTAATAGATACCCCGAATAGTATGTAAAAATGTTGGTTCCTTAAACAAAGACCACGAATTGTGGAGAATAAAAATTGATAAATTTTGCGGAAAACTTTGCGCAATAGTACGCCGCACAAGTAGAGCGATAAAAAAAATAATCGGATAATTTATCTCTTCAGCCTCCCCGCAATCAAACGATCTAAAAATTTATAGGCTCATAATGGCATTCTATTGAAAATAAATCATAGAACAATAGAATACAATCCTACAAGGAGGGTCAATAGCCGGTCTTTTGTCCGAATAAATAACTATATAACTATACCTAGTTCCTCCTTTTTCATAATGTCATATCTCAATCCTATATATTAATTGCCATGTTTTATTGGATACTTCGGTTATATACCGTATTTACAATTTACCATCTAACTTTGGGGGCAACCTTGTCAGCCAAAGAAAGTATGGTATCAAATACATTTGATAACTCTGCCAGGGCAACACTATTAGATGCCTGGACTTGGGGGGTTAAGCAAATTCCAAATGTTGATAACAGTTCGGCCGTGGATGCAAATGTTGCCGCAAATGGTTATGACCTTGTCGATATTACGAATGATGGTGCTGGGATCAAAGGTATTTTGAAATCTAGAGGTAATACAAATATTTATGGCTATGATTTTAATATTTTGGAGTTAACTGTTGAATACCAGGCAAATGACAGGCTCAATGTTCGAATTGAGCCTAAAAATAAAACCGACGTCTTTATCTTGCCAGAAACAATTGTTCAGAAACCTAAAAATGAGTGGAATAATGATACACTTGCTAATTCCGATTTGATTTTCATGTATCAAAAAGAAAATTTTGGTTTTAGTATAATACGTTCTAGTACTGGTGAAACGATTTTTTCAACGATTGGAAATCCGTTAGTTTTTTCAAATCAATTCATTCAATTTAACACTTCCTTACCTAATAATCATGTGATTACTGGATTGGGTGAGTCTTTTTCTAACTTTGTAATTACACCAGGTACAGTGAGGACATTATACTCTAACGATGCTGGAAGTCCAATCGGAGGTAATAACATGTATGGGGTCCATCCATTTTATATTGATCAAAGATATTCAACAAAGACTTCCCATGGTGTTTATTGGAGGACTTCAGCAATTCAAGAGGTTATTATAGGTGAAGAATCTTTAACTTGGAGAGCTTTAAGTGGTATATTAGATCTTTATTTCTTTAGTGGGCCAACACCGAAAGAGGTCATAAAACAGTATACAAAAGAAATAGGATTACCTGGTCTTCAACCATACTGGGCTTTAGGATACCATCAATGCAGATGGGGGTATACTAATGTTGAACAAATAGAAGAAGTAGTAGACAACTTCAGAAAGTTCGATCTTCCACTAGAAACGATTTGGAATGACATTGATTACATGGATAGTTTTAAAGATTTTACTAACGATCCTCATAGATATCCATTAGAAAAATACCTGAAGTTTATTAATAAATTGCATGATAATGGCCAGCATTATGTCCCTATAATTGATGCTGGAATTTACGTCCCCAATCCAAAAAATATTTCTGATAACTACCCAACTTATGAAGAGGGTAAAGGATTGTACTTAACTAATCCTGATGGTTCAGAGTATATCGGTGCTGTATGGCCAGGCTTTACTGTGTTTCCTGATTTTGTCAACCCTGGTACTCAGGAATGGTGGACAAATCAATTGAAAAATTGGCACCAAAAAGTGAATTTTGATGGAGTTTGGTGCGATATGAATGAAGCATCAAGTTTCTGTGTCGGCTCTTGTGGTTCTAATAAAGTTGACCAGAACCCAGCACAACCAAATTTTGCTTTTAACAGTACTCAGACAGCTTATCCAGCTGGTTTAGAATATACAAACTATTCCTTATACACTCTGTTGGGATTAGAGAAGACATCGTCAACGACAATGGTTACTTCTTCTTCTTCTTCTCTGGCATCAATTGATTCCAGAAATACATTGATTTCTGGAAAAGGAAACATAAATTATCCACCATATGCAATTAATCATAATCAATATAATTGTGATCTTGCCATTCATGATGTATCACCAAATGCCACACATTACGATGATATACTCGAATACGATATCCATAGTCTTTATGGATATATGCAAACTAGTGCTACATATAATGCTTTGTTAGAAATTTTTGATAACAAAAGACCTTTTATTCTTCTGAGATCTACATTTGCTGGTTCAGGAAAGCATGTAGCTCACTGGGGTGGCGATAATAATGCAGATTGGCCTTGGATGTATTTTTCAATTTCCCAAGCACTTACTTCAGGTATGTCAGGTATTCCCTTTTTTGGAGTGGATGTCTGTGGTTACGGAATGAATACAGATGCTGAGTTGTGTTCTAGATGGATGCAATTAGGCTCATTTTTCCCATTTTACAGAAATCACAATACTGATGGTGGTATTGCACAGGAGCCATACCTTTGGTCAAGTGTACTTGAAGCTTCTAAAACTTCAATGGCCATTAGATATTTATTGCTCCCATATTACTATACATTAATGTATGAAGCTCACAGGACTGGTGTACCTATTTTACGTGCTCTTTCATGGGTATTTCCAGATATTAAAAGTCTAAGCTCCATTGATAATCAATTCTTCGTCGGCGATGCCCTCATAGTTACTCCAGTTTTAGAACCAAATGTCGATACTGTGAATGGAACTTTCCCTAATGCTGGTTTGAATGAAGTATATTATGACTGGTATACTTTTGAAGCCCAAAACTTTACAAATGGCAAGAACGAAACTTTAGATGCACCTTTAGGTCATATCCCATTTCATATCAGGGGAGGATATATCTTACCTACACAAGACCCTGGGTACACTATATCTGAGTCAAGGAATAACTCTTTCGGTTTAATTGTTGCTTTGGATACTAATGGCTATGCAGAAGGAAGTTTATACCTAGATGACGGAGAATCGGTGAACGTGGATGAATATCTTCATGTTGATTTTGTGGCATCTAATTGCACTTTGGTTGCAAATCCATCAGGTGACTATATCGTTCCTCAAGAATTATCCTCGATATCTATTTTAGGAGTAAATACCAAGCCAGATTCTGTTAAATTTAACCAAGAAACCACTTCTTTTGAATATGTGAACGGCACCATTATACTCAAGAATTTAAACAATACTGCTGGAATACTCAATGAATATTTTACTTTAGTTTGGTGATTTATTGCTTGGGTTTCCTATGATTTGATTTAGTTTTGTATACGTAATATAAAAGCTCATTTGAGAGATATACTGAAGTAAATTTTATATTTACGTCAAAAGACATACATGTTATAAAAGGTGACCATTTCATCAAGTTTATAGTTATAAGATAGCAATAGCTTAGAACTAGTGGTTTAAGTTTTTTCAAACAAATCATAAGCTGCATTGCCAACTATATTTGCTCCTGATTTATTTCGTCTGGATAATTTTCATGATTAGGATTAAGATTTTGTTTTCAATTAAATCGAAGAATTATACTTATCTCAGCAATCCTATTTTCACAATTTGAGTCAATTCAGATCCAGTACCTTATTTGGCTGCAGTTATTCTTTTGAGGAGATTATTATATCTTTGGAACGGCCACGCATTTCAATAAAGTTTAAGATCCTCTAGTTTTGCTGAAATATTTTGGAATAATTTAACCTAGCCATTAAATTAGAGACAATTTACGAATTATTGTTAATTGTAATCAATACATTAACTATGAAAGCTGTATTAAATATTATATTTAATGCAATTATTGGGGGCAATAAATGTATTTCATATTGGCTATGCATATAAAACTATACAGTGACAAAAGCAAATTCTTGATGGGCCATTCAAAATAGATTTAGTTTCTGGTTAACGATAACTGACAAATATAATTGAGGAAATGAATCTTTATTCCGTAAAATTTTGAATTATACTTCTTTTTCAGAGAGATTTCTGTTTTTGCTGATAACATATTCTCTGACCTCTACCTCTCCAATATCTTGAATTAACTTGTCTACTTCAAAAACTTCAACTTCGGTTGATTTGAATTTCCTAGCCCAAATATCATCTTTAAATAAAAGATCCAATTCTGCGGTAGTTCTACCTTTTGTTTCAGGTAATTCAAAATAAGCCCAGATTAGACCAAGAAGCGCAATACCTCCATAAAAAAGACCGGTTTTTGCACCCCAATCCCACGCAGAAGGATTTATCATATAACTAGAGAGCACCCCGAACGGAATACTTCCAATATTATATGTGAGACGTGCAATAATTATAGATTTGACTCTGAGTTCAGCTGACGGAATCTCTGACACCATACAATAACAAATTGGACCAAGAGTACAGTCATAAACAAAAGTCATAATTAATAAAATTGAACCAATAGCCCATGACACACCAGTGCTGAGATGAAATCCAAGTGCGCCTACAATCACCAAAAGGACACATTGTATAAGTAAGCCTCCAAAAAAAATAGTGTATCTTCCATACCATCTAGAGGCAATCCAAGAAACCAATGTTCCTGCTAATCCAATTGCATACTGGCAGATACCAAGAGTGAATGATTCGGAAATTGAAAGACCAGCTTGTTCAAGGAAATATGTAGACAGACTCATTAATTGGGACCCAGTAATACTTTGCAATAACCATCCTATGCTAGCAATTCTTGTACGGCGAAAGTCCTTTCCTTTAAAGCACGCCAAATATGAGCCACTGTGCTTTTCACTATCTTCTTGTTTGAGAGTTAACTCTATCTGTTGCAAGATTCCTTCAATTAGAACAGTAGGATCTGATAAATACTTATTTTTGGAAAGTAACCTTTGTAGTGACTTCTTAGCATCCTCGTTCCTTCCTTTTTTTACTAACCACCAAGGGGATTCAGGACAAAAGTATAAGCCTATCAATATCGGAATGGGCCAAAACCATTGAATTGCAAAAGGGATTTTGTATTTGTATGTATCATCAACAGAGCTTTCAAGAAGAACTTTTAATATAATTCTTGCTAACAACTGGCCAATTACCCAACAAGCATTCACGTAGGTGGTCAAATAAATTTTTAAAACCTGGGGACACACATCAGCAGCATAGGAAATAGTTAATGTTTGAAAGGCACCCCAAGGGATACCTAATAGTACACTACCAATGATCAAGGTTTTGAAATTAGGTGCAAAAAATTCAACGAAAATAAATGCAATAAGCATAACCATACAAGCAGAAATTGTTTTCCTATACCCATAGCGATCGGCAAAAAAACCAGTAAAATATAAGCTTACAATACACGCAAGACCTTGACATTGACCTTGGATAGTCTGCCACTTAGCTGAAACTTGCCACCCTACACCAGGATAATATTCGCCATATTTTTCTTGGAAAGCTGGAAACGCATAAAGACTTCCTATAACTGAAGTATCGTAACCTTCCATAATGACCGCACTAGAAAGTATAATAGACCATAAAGCTGCTTTGGGATAAGTCCTCAATCCCTCCATCAAGGACATTTCCTTTTCTTTTTCATCCATAGCTTTTGCAGCATGAGAAATGTCTACAAACGTTTCTAAAACCTTATCATTGACCACCTTATATTTATCATCATTTTTAGTATCAATTTCCATCACCTCAACGGCATGTTCTGGTTTATTAATATCTTCAACAAATCTAGTTGACATGATTAATCCTAGATATTGACTCAAACAATAAGATTGGTTTTTTGTATCTCTATTTATATTCCATTATTTGAAGAAGTAGCATTAAGTAATCGGTATTGTGGTAACAATAAAGTTGGGGTTGTTGTTAGAAGTATTTGCGACGTGCTTTAGGTTTTTACGAGTAACCCGTTTGATTACTTTGGAAAGAGTGAATGAAATATAGAGAAATTGCCCCATTGGTAAATTTTCAGGACCTCTCTATTAATTTTCGGATTATTTTATCGAAGAAGGTAAATAAACCGAGAATCGTTACCCCAATAAATTTCCCCTCAAAAAGTCTTAATCCGGAAGGATAATTCTCGTTAGCTTAAAGATGCAAAAAGCCAAAGCTTTTCTACTCAGCTTATTATCAAATCAATACTAGTAAATTAGAAACCAAATCCTTCTCCTTATTCTCACAGTATAACAGATGATAATCATCGAAAAAGAAAAAGAAAAGTGTTAGTTGTATGGCTTTATAGCAGGATTTATATATATTAAAGTCTTTAGGAAATGATTTATCTATGTAATTTATCTATATGATTTAGCTCTGTCATCAGTATCATATCATAAGTTCCAATTGAATAGAGAATCTCTCAATATGACCCATTACCCTAATGAGAATGAGCAAAAGTCTTGATTGACGAAGTCCACAAAACCGTCGGACAATGCTACACAAGCTGCTTTCTTTACTTTTACAGAGGTTCTGACAAAGTTTTCTTAAAAAATATTCAGGCTTTATTTTTGAAAATCGATTAATCCTTATTTCAGACCTTGAAATATTTCTGGTCTTAGTCGTAGGTTGTCTCTCTCCTTTTAGACTTTAACAAAATACTAGTTTGTCATAAGTACATACTTATAACTGAAATATATTCTACACTAATATCAATTCATTATCGTATTACCTTATTACTTTGTTGTACTTTCACTCGTTCTGCAGCACTATTTAAATTTCATGATGAAGTAATTCTTATAATCCTATGAAATCCTATAATATTAATTCTAAATTAATACAGGTACCATTAAATATTGATCTCAGTTTAGCAATTCTATTAGTGATTTATATCATAGAACGTAAAGAACCTTTTTGGAACCTTTTTGAAGTTGTGAATCTTCTAATTGTTCCGAGATGTTACATTACTTAAAAATAAAATACTTGCTGCACCTACACTTTTGACGTATTCTGAATTTCTTTAATCAATTATTGGCTAAAAACACATCATTGACGAATACTATGAATATAAAGAAGGTTTAGAAGCGTATTTTATACTTGGTATTGCGCAAGATCAAATAATTGGAACGAGATGAATCAAATTTGAGATTATAAACCAATAAACCCAAAGTAACGTCAAGAGCAAGTATTATAAAAATATAAAGGAAAGTGATGATTTAATTATAAGTTATTTCGATAAACTATAAACAACCCGGACAATTCTTAATATAAAGAAACTTCTCCATCATATAAGTCTAATAGACCAATTAGAGCAAATCTTTATTTGGAGATTAGTTAAACTTAAAATTCCGTTGGATATTTCATAATCACTTTTCCAAGTATTACCATCTTGGCTGATTTCGACAACACTGATGTCTCCATCATAAGACATAGAAATTGCTTCAATTATATTATTTACCGATTCCTTTGAATAAGAATCAGATGGTGCAAAAACATTGGCAGTAATTTGTTTGCTAGTAGCATTAAAAGTGACTACTATAAACTCATTATTCAAATAGTTGAAAGAATTACCGTCGTCAATATAAAGCTTACCTTTGGCATTTTTATCGTTATTCAAAGCAATTGTTAATGTATATGGGTCATTCTCCATGAGCTTACTGGTCTTTCGGTAGCCCATTTTCCGTGCTAAAATATTTCCACCTTTAAGTAGAATTGGAATATCTGATAAAGTCACATCTTTTGTAATATATCCCGCAGCATCAAGTTGATCGGAGTTTCCTGAAAGAATACCATTAGTGTAATCATAATATCTTTCATTGTCAGGTAAGTATATCAATATTCGTTTAACATTCTCATCTGTCACTGGTTTTACCATTATTCCAGAATCAGAAAGAAAAAATTGGTCTTCAATTAAGTGCGTTTCAATATTATCGGGACATTCAAAATACAAAGGTTTCCATAGTGGTGTCCCTAATTTATTTGCCTCATAAAATGCAGTATAAAAAACTGATAATAATGAATATCTAAGTCTAACAGCACTCCTGATAATGGAAGTGTACGGGTCTCCTGGCACCCATGGCTCTCTTCTCTTACTATTAATATCAGCATGAGCTCTGAAAAAAGGATACCAAATACCTGCCTGATACCATCTGGTAAGTAATTCCGGGCTGGGGTCTCCAACAAAGCCACCAACATCTGCACCAGTGAAAGGCATATTAACCACATTAGATGTAAGAATCATAGGGATTGAGTATTTTAAGTATTCCCATTTAGACATGTTATCGCCAGTCCATGTAGCTGCAGTTCTTTGCGAACCAGCAAAGTAGGATCTTGTTAAAACAAATGGTCTCTGCCTAATTAAGCCTCTGCACCTATTCTTTAGGGCTTTATAAGATGCTTCGTGCATAGACAAGCCATAAATATTATGAACTGATCGGTGCTCCCATCCTCCATGGTGTAAGGTGTCTTTAGGAGCAGTTGCTTCCGGACCATCAAAAATTGAAGGCTCGTTCATGTCATTCCATAAAAATACGTTGTCTGCCGAACTTAAACATGATTCCTTATTTAAAGCATGAAGTTCGTCCCAATATTCTTGAAATGAAGTATTTAGAGTATCGATCCAGTGACTATCACCTGGCCAGCATTTTGCAACAAATATTTCATTTTTTTTATCATTGACTACCAAATTTCTTTTGACTAATTCATTAGAAACTGTACAGCCCACCTTCATATGAGGATCGATAATTATCACCATATTTCTTCCATTGCTGTTCAATACTTCAAACATCATCTGCGGATTAGGAAAGCTTTTAAGGTCCCAAGTAAAGAATTTTCTACTATCGGTATATCCAATATCAAGCCATATTGAATCACAAGGAATTTTATTTTCATCCATCAATTTACTAATATTAACAACATCTTCTTCATCATTGTAATTAAATCTGCATTGATGATATCCTAAAGAAAATAAAGGAGGTATTGGAGGAAACCCAGTTAAAACGCCATAGTTTTTGATAATTTCGGAAGGGGTAACTCCAACTGATATAATGAAGTCCAAAACTCCATTTTCTGACATCCAATGAGTGTAAGAGTCTCTTGAGGATAAAGAAAGATCAATGTCAATATACGTATCTGAACTATTAACCCAAAATAATCCCATAGATACACCAGGCTTTGAAGTAGTCATGAATGGAACTGAACCATATAATGACTTACGAGAACTCAAATCGTGCCCATAAACATCATTGTTAAATAACCTATATGGCTCCAGAAATTTTGTGTCTTTAAGTCGAAAGGAATCCGCATGTTCTGGTATTCCATAGAGATGCTTGAACCCCCTAAAAGTAAAGTCTAATCCAATTGATTCCGGCCCCAAAGGTAAACTATCAGCACTAGTTAAATTAAAGGAATCCTCGAACATATCAAAGTCAATTTCCTCCTCTGACATATGTTTTTCATTCTCTTTTACAAGTCTAAAATGCTCTATATTCAAAAATTTCTGATCATTTACCACCATTTGAACTTCATCGTTCAAGTAAACTACCAATTGAATAGGAAAAAATGATAATTCAGCCCTGGTATTTAGATTTTCGCCATATATCAAGGTAAGCTTACTTTCTGTTTTAACATAATTAACAAGCTTATTATCAATAAGAGGAAGTGTTTCATGCTGGAAAGCCCACTTTGCTGCTTCGTCATATCTCTTTGTATTTAATATTCTGGCTCGTGTCTTTCGCTCTTCATCAATCTTTAAACGTAAATTGTTCCCTTCGATTAATGATAATTCGAATGGAAATATCACATCTTCATGTTTCAAGCTAGGTAGTTTTTTTTTAATCTCTCCCTTAGCTAGAAACCCCTTTGATGTTTCTAACGAAATAGATTCCGGATCTATAGAGTATTTCGAAGTGAATTCAGGATTCCTCTTAATATTAAGACCAAAGGTTTTATTTCTCTTACAGAACCCAGATTGGGAGCTTGCTTTGAAACGAGGCCCAGCCATTAGTCAAAATCTTCAAATGTTGATTATTACTGGTATTACAAGCTTTCAAGTAATTAAAGGATAGTCCATTTTATACCTGTTTTGAAAATTCAATTGTCATAGTTTGCCATTTGTTTTGTTTTTTTTTTTTGCAAATAAAATTTACTTACTGGGACTAGGTAGTATCATTTATCGCATTAATTAATTTAGGAGTAACCCCTCCAGTATTATAACTACTGTGTAAAGAATTTATTTAGGTTACAAAGTTAATGGATTTTTGTGGGGCAGCGCGTAATTCTCGGTTTATTTCTGATTTTAAATTCCCAACTCCTGAGCCGTATTAAATTTGCAACAACGGAGATTAAGTAATATTTCCTTCTTTGACGTTAGGATGGAATTAAAGCTTGATATGGAGAAAAATTTTCGGGACATCTGAATTGATGAATATTGGGGTAATTCTTCATCGGCTCTTAAATTCTCGCTATATCTTAATCACTCTCGATCGGTAATGATATAAAAGTGATATAAAAGGACCAGGTTTTCTTGGTATGTATTATTCATTGATAAGAAAACAAAATGACAGTGGAAAGTACTTGGTGGAAAGACGCCGTTGTGTATCAGATTTGGCCTGCTTCTTACAAGGATTCAAATGGTGATGGTATTGGAGATATCCCTGGTATTATCTCTAGCTTAAATTATATCCATTCATTGGGTGTAAATGTGATCTGGCTTTCTCCTATGTATGATTCTCCGCAGGATGACATGGGTTATGATATTAGCAATTACCAATCGGTGTATCCTAAGTATGGTACTATGGAGGACATGGATAATTTGATACTTGAGACTCACAAAAGGGGAATGAAGTTAATACTAGACTTGGTCATTAACCATACTTCAGACCAGCATGAATGGTTCAAGGAGTCTAGATCTTCTAAAACAAACTCAAAAAGGGACTGGTATATATGGAAACCTCCTCGCTATGATGAGAATGGGATTAGACACCCCCCTAACAACTGGAAGTCTGTATTCTCTGGGAGTGCATGGGAATTTGATGAAGTGACAGGAGAGTATTATTTACACATATTTGGAAAAAGTCAGCCAGATTTAAATTGGGAAATCGAATCCATTAGGGAAGCAATTTATGATTCTTCGATGACTTTTTGGTTAGAGAAAGGCATTGATGGGTTCAGAATCGATATGTGCTGTTTGTTTTCAAAGGACCAAGAATTTTCAGATAATAGTGCTAGGGCAAATGGACCCAGAATTCATGAATTTCATAAGGAAATGTACAATAAGGTAACATCCAAGTATGATGTTATGACTGTTGGTGAAGTTGGTGGATGCTCCCGTGAAGATGCTTTAAAATACGTTAGTTCAAAAGAGAATGAGATGAACATGATTTTCTTGTTTGATGTAGTTGATTTAGGTGCTAGAAAAGGTGATAGATATGACTACATAGACTATTCTCTTACAGAATTGAAGAGAGCGATTGAAACACAATCTGACTTCATCAAGAATACAGATGCGTGGTGTACAGTTTTCATCGAAAACCACGATCAACCTAGATCAGTTTCAAAGTTTGGTAACACTAGCACTTTAAAATATCATAACAAATCTGCTAAATTATTGGCTTTGTTACAAACAACTTTAACAGGGACCCTTTTCGTCTACCAAGGCCAAGAAATAGGAATGACTAATGCACCAGCAACATGGCCAATTCATGAATACAAAGATATTCAAACATTAAACTATTATAATGAGTTCAAAGCAAAGAATGGAAACAGTAAAGAAAAATTGGAAAAGTTAATGAATAATTTTAGTAAGACAGCTAGAGATCATGCTAGGACTCCAGTTCAATGGGATGGATCTCAAAATGCCGGTTTTTCTGTGGGAGTTCCTTGGACAAGAGTTAATGATAACTACAAAACGATTAACGTAGCTTCTCAAATTAATGATGCAAGTTCAATATTCTCATTTTGGCAACGGGCTTTAACTGTAAGGAAAGAATTCAAGGCATTATTGAATCATGGAGCTTTCAAAATTTTAGATTTTGACAATGAGAAAATATTTACCTATACGAAAGAAATGGATGACGAACGGGCCTATATAGTCCTAAATTTTTCGGACGAAGCAATTAAGTTCGAAAGGTTAATTGAAGGTTCATTTGATTTAGTTCTTTCTAACGTTGATATACCTGATGAGAAAGTATTGACCCCTTACGAGGGAAGAGTTTATATAGTTAAAGATGACTGATCAATGTTTGGCTTACTATTCTAAGGTATTTAATGAAGTCATATTCTTTTGTTACATGTGTTGAGATATATGTGTTGAGATGCGGACACAATTATATATTATGATTAGCTTGATTGTTATTGTAAAATAAATGACCGTAGTTTCTTTATAGCTGGAACAATATAGACTGAAACAACTTCAAATAACCTTTTTCTCCTACTTGATACTTACACAAAATCAATTACTTACTTGAAGCGCATTAAAAATTCATTATCAATATGTGGAGATAGTTTTACATGTTTCATATTCCAGCCTAAAGTCCACTTTAGGCAATTCTAGTATAACAAATTTAAACGAAATGGTATATAAACAAGCTTAGCATCACTAATTGAAAGGTTCACGAATTTTTATTCTTTCCATGAGTGACCAATTTAGAATTGATAAATTACTAAAGTCTGTAAACTCTTGTATTAACGGTACTACATTGTATGATGCCTATGATTACAGAAAGTTTTTTCCAGGTTGGGGATTTGAATCTAATATAAGCTACCATTCGCTTATTAAGAATGCTTTTGACTTGCAAGAAAATGAAGTAGAAAGCTTTATTGGAAAGGAACATCGGTCATATATTTCTTTAGTTTATAACTTGAATCGCATGGATACTGGTATAAGCATAAAGGTACTTCGATATGCTTTATGTTTACCGATGATAGATTATGAACTTTCAACTCCTAATAATTCAAGTGCTACAGGTTCAATCTCAAACGATAAATTCGTTAATTCATTGGAGAAGTTTATATTTGATCGGAGGTGTATGGGAGAAATCAAATATGATGAGGTTCGTCAGACTATTGAAGAAATGATATCAAGTTCATCAATAAGAAACGTAAGTGATAGTCTAGAAGATTTGGCTTTTCGAAAGCATAAAGTATTATATCGACACCTTTCAAGTGAGGCAATTTATAGGGATATATTTAGGAATTATCTTGCTGAGCCAATATGTAAGCTATTAGCAGAAGCAACTGGATATGACATCGACGTTGTTAGTCTGTTCAGTTTAGTACAATATAAATCAAATTCTGATTTGAGGTATATGGTTAGGTCTGATTTATATCTAGTTCTTGACATTGAGAATAGTACCCCACAATCTAAGATTGTTACTAGAGAAGTATGTTGCACTATTGAAGTAAAACCATTCCCGATGATTCCATATGTTTATGGGCCTCCTCAAATAGGATTCGACTTTTTCTCCATGGAGCGTATTCCCGAATATATGAGACAGGCTATACTGCAACTGATATACCATTGGATAAACTATGGTATAATATCTGATGCTAATACAACTTGTTGCTTTATAATTGATTTGGATTTATTTGAGAGTAATAAAGGGGCCTTTTACAATAGTATTAACAGTCGTGGAGATAGGTTGATACCATTGAAGTATTTACTTTTGAATAACTTTTCATCGCTTCCAAGTATTAAGGAGTCTTTGTTATATCACTTCTTTAAATCAGTGATTACCTTTTTACAGATGGAAAATCGAAAAGAACGGATGCGTCAATTCAGACTTTATTTGCAGAAAAGTAACCAGGAGTTATCTCATGAAGGACTGTCTGAAATTTATTCTTCTGGTAATGAAAGTATGTTTGAGAGTCAACCTGATAGTTCTTTTAGCGGAGAGAATAGTTACTATAGTGGACATCACGATAGCTATTATTCTCAACCCAATTTAGAAACACTCGATGAGGCTGAACAGGAGGAAAATATTCTTGAATTCGATCCTAATGATGATATTTATGTTCAAAATGGACAGTTGTTTAATACGCAAATTTTCAAGATTGATGCAAAATATTTGAGGAAATATTTAGTTGATGAAATGGATGACGAGAAGAAAATTATTGTAAAGATTTATGATTATGAAATCTCTAGAATGAAAAATGATGCATCTAACAGCGATGAAGATCGTGAGGCAATACTTGATTCCATAAAAGGTTACAAGATTGAATCATCTATCTTGAAAGAGCTACATGAAGATAAAGAGTTCAACAGCTGTTACATTCCTCATAATGGTGGACAAATATTGATAAAAGCTGATGGGAGAGAAGTATCAGGGGGTCGTTTTAACTTGCTTCAATATATCGACACTATTCCGTTACCTAAAGATTTAGAGACGTATATGAAGGCTAAGCAACAATTGGATATTATTCATAAGCATGGAATAATCCACCAGGATATCAAGGAAGGAAATATCCTTTGTTCTAAAGACAAAGTTATTTATATTATTGATTTCCAGTATTCATCTAGAGTCAACACTGAAACATATGGAACTAAAATGTGTGATATCAGAGAACTAAAGCGTGTTTTTGGTATCAAAGACAATATTTAGGATATTAAATATCCTAAGTTAAAAGTAACTTCCCTTAAGGATTTTATATATAACTCAACCTTCTGCACCGAAATTGCAAACTATTCATATACGAAAAAGTGAACGAGTGCTTATTATTGATCAGATAAGAATCACTAAATAGTTTTAATTGACAAAACTTTCGTGAAATTAAATTGATGGCTATTCAGATATAATATTAATTGGAACTTTAATCAGAATTTAATTTATCTGTAATCATAACCACCATAAAATGTACTGTTAATATAAGAGCTTCTAATAATTTATTTATTCTAAGTTGTCCTCTATCGCAAATGGTCTATCTTCTCTATATCACATCCGCATGATAGGAACTAAATTGTAAAATTCTTCAATTAATGCTTTTCAGCTTATCTATATGCCATATTGTTCCAAATATGGTATACTAGGGTTGGCTAAGTAGATTTTGCGCTACATAGTAAAGCTATCTCTCCGTCTAACGGGTATTTTACTTAAAGCAGTTTTAAACAAGTAAAATATCATCTATTTATTTATGGAAAAACCAACCTTGATACAATATTATGCCATTTTATTTTAAAGATGTAGTCATTCCAGAGATTTATTGCTATGCACATAAAGAAAATGTGGTCATCTGTTTTCATAATTTCTATGTTCAAGTAGTGGAGTAATTAAAAAATGTATAATTGATGGAGTTCAAGAAGCATATTTTATATCAAATAAGTAAAAAATATACTAACGTATAGTGGTTTAATTAACTTTGGTTATGTTCAATTAATAATACTTTATTACTAAAAGCCAATATAGAATCATTATGTATAATAGTAGAGTAACATAGATAAGCAATATATTTATTCTTAATCTGATTAACGAACAAAGTAGCCTAAAATAACCATTATATTAGAGCATATCGAAAGAAATTTAGTGGTATTCGACACTGAGAGAATATCTATTAGATAATGTAAACATCTTTTTAGTATAAATGAATTCAGCAAATTTCCCAAAACGGTTTCAGACCTTAAATGCACCAAGTAGATGCATGTTCTTAAAAATATGTGGGTGTCACTAAGACGGATGCAAGGGAATTTGAAGGTAAATTCAAGGAATACATATTTAAGCCAATATTTAAGCCAATATTTAAGCATATTTTTGCTCTATTACAATTATATATCGATATAATATATAGAAATAACGTTGGTTCTATAGGAGTTTAGACAAGTACCACATCAAACTTTTTTACGCTAGTTACTTTTATGTACCAGGATAATTCAGCAGTACAAAAAGAGCAAGAAATTAAAACTTTATTTCAAATAATGCATAATCAACAGCCTCCATTCATCATCTGTTGGATATGGTTGTTCAAAAACATCACATAATGCTATATGTTCGTTTTTCATTGCATCAGGATTGGGGCTACTTGGTCTTGATAGCTTGATATCACCACCGTATCGGGAGTATCCAAAATCAATCAAGAAGACTTTTCTTTGGCTGCATGAGTACAATATATTTTTTTCCTTTATATCTCCATGTAATATGTTATTTTCATGAATTATTTGCAACTGTTCTCTAGCTAATTTGTATGTTTCGCGATTTTTTGGCAACTTATTCTTAGCTGGGTCAACATAATTCAATATGATAAACGGCCCCATGGCGTGATAGGATTCACCAATGTAGAAAGTACCAAATACCTTTTCTTGATTCACATATAAACTATTAAACAGCCGGTCCTTGGATAATATCTCATACGCTTTCATTTCGGAGGAATATGCCCTTCTACAAGTTTCTATTGCAGCTTTGTTGGTGATTTTAGTTGTTCCGTGTACTTTTTTAAACATAAAAGGATCAAAAACTTTTAAAATATATTTGTATTTAGCAGGAACTTTTCTTGAACTTTTGTAGCGCTCTTTGGTAACTACTTCATGATAATTGATCCTATTGGTAAGGTTTCTACGTAGTTTTAAGAACCTTACTATAGACGGAGTGACTTTGAAAATTTGAGAATTATAATAAAACCCACTTTGTATATCTATATCTTCGAAAGCATCAAGTTGGATTCTTTGTCTGCAAAATTTCAATATATTTACTGTTAATTTGCAATGACTTTTATACATTGGCATTAGTTCTTTTGCTCCATTTGTTAAGAATTCTAAGTATTCTGGATCCGACTTTCTTACGTATTGGTATATTTTGTAAAGAATAGCTTTATCTTCATCACTATCGTACTTGAAAGATTCGTATATAAAGGAAGTAAGCGCACCTGTTAAAGTCAACCCTGATGAATGAGAGTCTACTAATCTGTAGTTTAAAGGAATCTCCTTGAAACTTTTGATAGCATGATCATTTTCTTCTATCATGGATTTTACTTTGCTGATATTAATTTCAATGAAGGTTGCTTTATTTGAGTCAGTAAGAATTCCTTTGTTTTTCCTGTTCGAGAACATTTCTGAAAGAAGTTGAATATGAAAACTTGACACCCTACTATCATCAAAATTTAGAATATTTTGGCCTGTTAATAAAGGTATTTTTTTAACTTCAACCACAACTAGAGAGTTCTTTGTTTCATTCTCTAAATAAGCGCACATATCTGGATGAGCGTAAAAGAGATCATTGGTTTGATGTGGTACTTTTGTCTGGACCCCAGTTGGACCTACACTATTCTTTCCTGATACACTAATTTCGAAATTCAACAAAGACGCAACAAAACAGCATATAGGCTCGAACAAGCTCTTGAACTTATCTCTAAATTCAGTTTCATCTCTCTTAGTCACATCCTTGATAGAACTATAACTATTATTAAATCTTAATTTTAGCAAAGACATTATAACTTCTCCGATTTGGAGATAAGTATATTTATTATGAAGGAGTTCTGTATTCAATATATTCTTCAAATTATTCTCAAATCTCAGTATTGGCATCTCACTATTATGATTGAATTTGATATTGGAGAAAGTCCCTACAAGAATATTTTCAGATGCCTTGCTATCAGATACACGAGTAAGGTTATCTGGATTTATTAAGTGACCGCTTGAATCATAATATTCATAGTCTGTGAAGGGGATAACCATATAAAAGATAAAAGCAGCTTTCCATATTCTATTATCGCAACCTCTACTTTTTTTTACTATATATCCATTAAAGTCTGTATAAGCACAATAGATATCCCTTACATCAAGGGTTTCAAAAAACTTCAACAATAAATCATTGTTTGTTACAAATGATTTTTCAGGGAATAACTTTTTATAATCAAAATTTGTGATAGAAAAGTCATTGAAATTATATGTTTCGATGTCAAGGTAATCTTTGTTGAATATATGTTTCAAGATATTCTTGTGGAGCTTATTTTCTTCCATTGTGGTTCGATTCTGATTTAAATAATTTGATAAATGCTGGTATATTGAAATGTAATTGCTTCATGGATTGCAAAATATGCGATGTTATGCAGGTTTGATAATTCGGTAATTATTGCAACTCACTAAAAAAACACTTGAGTTTCTTTTATTGTATACAGTATACTGTTTACTGTATACTGTATAGCTAGAATGGATTTTATTGTTATATTCTAGCTAGTTCTGATTATTTATATCAATGAACCTTTGGTATAGATTAAAAGATAGGAAATATTTTGCTGATGTTGACTTTTTTTTTTTGCCAATTTGCTAATTTTCCAATTTGCTTAACTTTATACTTTTCTGTCGTTCGTTTAGATCATCTCCACATATTTATATACTTTTAGATTATAAATAACCCCACGTTCTGAAACATGTCTTTTTGTAATAGAAGTGGGTATTTCCCTTGTCGGTATCAGAATGATAACTTTTGAAACAATCAAAACTTTAAAATATTCTTCTGCGAGTTGTAACACAAAGTCCTAATGAAACCTGATCTAAAAGCCATACCTTGATTATTTTATTCTACATATAAAAATCAACACAAGATGGATTTAACCACCAAAAAAATGTAATGTAAATATCATTTTTGGAATGGCTGGATTACCCATGGATAGAAAGTTCTTGGATTAGTGATAAATCAATGTCAATGACAAGCAATAGTAACAGTAATATAATTTTACCCATTGTAGTTCATTATCGCTCTATGGACAATTTGTCATGTCTTTTTAAAGCAAAATAGGTTAATTCTTCATATTGAATAATTTACTGAAATAGTTATTCATATAGATTCGAAAATGTAAAATTGAAATGCTTCAGGGTAGGAACATAAATCTAGATATTAGCAATTTATAAGCCAAGATGTTCAATTAGCTTGTAGAACAAGCTTTCACGTAGCTTGATTTCCTGTGATTTATAAATGATGATAAATCTTCTTAAGTTTCTCTAATCAATTTGGCCCTTTCTTTATCTTTTGAAGCATACTTTATGAAATCTGGATTTACGGAGTTTTAGAACCCTACATGTCTAAAAAATGACGATATTACGGCCATAAAGGAATACTGTATATTTGTCCACAGAAAAAATGGAATTTTAATATATTACAGTATTATAGTGTCAAGAAGCTCAGATTTTAATGTCTACCATATCCAATTATTTAACCATCATCCTTACACATTTCTGGAGCACATATTGGACTATTGAATTATACTTACCTTTAATATTGCTTTTAAAGATATTGGGTAAATTAAAACTAAGAATCTAAAATATAATGATATAAATTCCATTTCTGAGTTCCTTTCATGTAGCCTCCTCAATGTATATGCTTTTATTAGCACCACGTCTCTCAATAAACTAATTACAATTAAGGATACTTCAATGAAACTATCAATGTTATATTTCTATCATAGTTTTGTTTCACAACATTCAATAAATTACCATAAGATTAAGAATTTCATTCCTGGGATCCCGTTCAGCTTAGGAGCCATAACTATTTCTCAAGATTTCGAAATCAATGACAAAACCTCTTCATACAAGACTACATTTACTTATATTATGATTAAAGATGGGAAGTTAATAACTCTTCTCATGTATTATACTTGATTAACACAATTACTTAGTACCAAATATGACTTGAAAAGACAACTTATCTATCATTTCGTATTCTTATATAATATATGGAATATGTCTGCTAACTTGATATTCGAAAAAAGTGAAAATTCGTAGATTCTCATCTCGAAATTTTAAAATTGACATCGAGAGTCTAGTGGATGTTAATGATTAATTTCATTAAGTATTCGATTAGAAAACCATATAGAATAGATAATACACTCAGGGCATTTGCAAGAACCCAAATCTTCACTAAAAATAATTTTTTAACTAGTCGTGTGAACTTAAATATGAAGAGAGAAGTCAACAGTGAGATCATATTGAATGATACAGAAATCAACATTAGGAACCTATTGATTGCATTTTGTGACTACTACAACTCAAAAGTGACAGAGGACAAGAAATTGGAATTGAGGATCACTGGTGGTTGGGTCAGAGATAAACTTTTGGGATTAGAGAGCAATGATCTTGATATCGCAATCAATCATCTTTCTGGAGAAGAGTTTGCTTCATCATTGCATGATTATCTCAACGAATTCCAACCTGAGTTAAAACTCAAAGCAATTCATACTATAAAGAAGAATCCAGAAAAATCTAAACATCTTGAAACATGTACTACCAAACTTTTTGGGTTAGACATCGATTTTGTCAATTTAAGATCAGAACAGTATTCGTCTGATAGCCGTGTACCTATTATAGAATGTGGAACTGCCGAGGAAGATGCTTTGAGAAGAGATGCAACCTTGAATGCTTTGTTTTACAATTTGAATAAAGATAAAATTGAAGATTTCACGGGAAGAGGGATGCAAGACTTAAAAGATGGGATCTTGAGGACTCCATTACAGCCATTACAAACTTTCATAGATGATCCTCTCAGGGCATTAAGATTGATTAGGTTTGCAAGCAGATTTGATTTCTTAGTAGAAGATGAGACATTGAAAGCAATGAAAAATGATGAAATTAAATCAACTTTAATTAATAAAATCAGCAGAGAAAGAGTAGGTGTTGAATTAGAAAAAATATTAACTAGTAAGAACCCACAATATGGTTTAGATCTTGTTAGATTCACCAACTTGACGGAAAGTATTTTTAGTTTAGGCTCTTTTCATGATGCTATTTATGCCACAAATGATAGTGAAACATTAGCTAAAGTTGAAGACTCATTTTCCCTTGTTCCTTTACAAATAGAAATTGCAACCAACGTATATCCTTCATTTGCCCAATATATACAGTCTTTGGAGCCTAATCATCTTTCTGATGTCTGGAAACATATTTTTCAAGATAAGCAGTTGCAGAAGATATTTTGGCTTAGTGTTATTTTACAGCCTTTTGGAGATTTGGCAGTCAGGACTAGTCCAAAGAAACCACAATTCACTCATATTCCTGAAATATTATTAAAAGAAGGATTAAGATTTGGAAAACACGAATTTGATACTGTTTCAACCATCATCAAAGTGTCCACAGGTTCCGGTGAAGTTTTGAACCGTTTTTTTGCTGGGGAAGAAGTTAAAAGATCAGAGCTTGGACTCTTCTTAAGGGAGTTTGGCCCGTTTGCAAATTTGGCTCTTGTATATAACTGCTTTATTAATACTTTGCAATCTATGGAACTTCCTCATCCATCCTCAGAGCCACCAAAGCCACAAAGTAGTTACATTACACTCCCTCAGTCTATTGAAACCGTAGCAACTTCCTATAACAGCCTTTTGTCGTATATCGATACCAACAACCTACAGGATATACATAGCATGAAACCATTGGTAGATGGTAAGACTTTATCAAAAGCTTTGTCCATGAAACCTGGCCCATGGATGGGTAAAATAAATGCCCAGATTCTCATTTGGCAACTCGATAATCCTCATCTCGGTAAAGAAGATTGCATTGAATACATTAAGTCCATTTTACCTCAATATACATAGATCTAGGCTCTATATAAATAGAGTTCTACCTTCATATATTATATAATTCATTCCACCTATGCTTATTTTTTTGCAATAATTATTATCCCTCGAAAACACTTCCGAGATGACTCTGGCCGACTAAATGCACGTGCGCCGTTTCCGGAACTAGACCTTTGAAAAATCAGTCATCTTTGACAGTGAATATTAATATTTTCAACCATTTAAACTAGGAAAGTTTGGACAATTCTAAGATTGAAAGCGAAGTCTGACGAATCATATAGGAAGTACTTACATCTCTGAATATGACAGACGTTCAAAAAGTTAAGATTTTGGGTTCTGACTCCATACATGTGGGTTACGGAATCCAAAATCACATCGTGGAAGAGACGATAAATCAAGCAGCCTCTTCCACCTACGTGATAATTGGGGACACTAATATAGCTAAAACAAACTACTACAAGTCCTTAGTTAACAATCTTGAAACTAGGTTGAAAGAATTGAGACCAGAGTCAAGATTACTCACTTACTTGGTTTCTCCAGGTGAAGAAAGTAAGAGTCGTGAGACTAAAGCAGCTGTAGAAGACTTTTTATTACAAGAAGGATGTACAAGGGATACTGTGTTACTTGCTATAGGTGGTGGTGTTATTGGTGATATGATAGGTTTCGTTGCTGCTACATTCATGAGAGGTATAAGAGTCATACAAATTCCAACCAGTTTACTTGCCATGGTGGACTCTTCAATTGGTGGTAAGACGGCAATTGACACTCCATTGGGTAAGAACTTCATTGGTGCTTTCCATCAGCCAGTTTTTGTCTTTGTAGATGTTTCTCTCTTGGAAACATTGCCTACCAGACAATTTATCAACGGTATGGCTGAAGTTATTAAGACCGCAGCCATTTGGAACCTGGAAGAGTTTGATAGGTTAGAGAACTTTGCTGGTAAATTCATGGCTGTGATAACCTCCAAATCCATTGATATTTCTACCATTAAAGACGAATTGGTTAAAACTGTCTTAGAATCAATTAAGGTTAAAACTGAAGTTGTTTCTTCAGATGAGAAAGAATTGGGTCTCAGAAACTTGCTTAACTTTGGACATACTATTGGACATGCTATTGAAGCTATTTTGACCCCTGAAGCTTTACATGGTGAATGTGTTTCGATTGGTATGATCAAAGAAGCCGAATTGGCTAGATACTTGGGTATTTTGTCTCCAGTAGCCGTAGCAAGACTCACAAAGTGTCTTGTTGCTTACAACTTACCAGTCACTATTGATGACGAATCATTTGTGGAAAAAGTAGGTCCAAAACGTCTCAATGTTGAATGTAACGTTTTACTTGACAAAATGTCTATCGATAAGAAAAACGACGGAAACAAAATCAGATGTGTTTTATTAGAATCTATTGGTAAGTGCTACCAATTAAAAGCACATCAAGTTTCTAAACAAGATTTGGGTTTTGTTTTAACTGACGAAGTCTTCGTTCATCCATTCGACCCAGAAACTACACCAGCAACCAATGTAGTAATACCTCCAGGTTCCAAATCTATTTCTAATAGAGCCTTGATTTTAGCTGCTTTAGGTACTGGTACTGTCAAAGTTAAGAACTTATTACACTCTGATGACACTAAACACATGTTAACTGCTGTATCAAAGTTGCAAGGAGCCGAAATCTCCACTGAAGAAAATGGTGAAGTCATCGTAGTCAAAGGTAATGGTGGTAAGTTGGTTACTTGTGATTCTGAATTATACTTAGGTAATGCTGGTACCGCCTCAAGATTTTTAACATCAGTAGCTTCATTAGTTGGAATTAATCCAAAATGTGGTAATCGTGTTATTTTAACTGGTAATGCTAGAATGCAAGAAAGACCTATTGGTCCATTAGTAGATGCTTTAAGAGAAAATGGTTCCGAAATTGAGTACTTGAACAATACCGGTTCTTTACCATTAGATATTAAGGCCGGAAATGGTTTAAAGGGTGGAAGGATTGAATTAGCTGCTACTATCTCTTCACAATATGTTTCCTCTATCTTAATGTGTGCTCCATACGCTAAGGAACCGGTTACTTTGGCTTTAGTAGGAGGAAAGCCAATTTCTCAACTTTACATCGATATGACCATCGCTATGATGAAATCTTTTGGTATTGAAGTTACTAAGTCTACTGCTGAAGAACACACTTATCATATTCCAAAGGGAACTTATGTTAATCCTAAGGAATATGTCATTGAGTCTGATGCTTCCTCGGCTACTTATCCATTAGCTTTCGCAGCCATGACTGGAACTTCGTGTACCATTCCAAATATTGGATCTTCATCATTACAAGGAGATGCTAGATTTGCTGTTGATGTGTTAAAGCCAATGGGTTGTAAAGTAGATCAAAGTGAAACTTCTACTACTGTCCAGGGTCCTCCAAGAGGCCAACTTAAACCATTACCTCATGTTGATATGGAACCAATGACAGATGCATTCTTAACTGCGTCAGTTGTTGCAGCCATTGCTAAAGGAAGCCAAACCACTTCTATTACCGGTATTGCTAACCAAAGAGTCAAGGAATGTAATAGAATTGAAGCCATGGTCACTGAATTAGCCAAATTTGGTGTCACTGCTAACGAATTGCCTGATGGGATTGAAATCCATGGAATTGATATTAACGACTTGAAGGTTCCACCAGTAAGCACTAGAGGTGTCAAGACCTACGATGACCACAGAGTTGCCATGTCCTTTTCATTATTAGCTGGATTCTGTAAGGATAAGGTATTAATACAAGAAAGATACTGTACTGGGAAGACTTGGCCAGGCTGGTGGGATGTTTTACACAGCAAGTTCAAAGCTAGCATTGAAGGTTACGAACTTCCAAAGAATTTCGACAACTCTAAGCTTTTGATCAATAAACATGCTAATGGTGATAGAAGTATCATTGTTATTGGTATGAGAGCTGCTGGTAAGTCTACTTTATCCAAATGGATGGCTACTTTCTTAGGTTTCAAATTAATTGATTTAGACGAAGCTCTTGAAGAAAAGATTGGTATGACTATCAGAGAGTTTATCAAGGCTAACGGTTGGGAGTTATTCCGTCAACTTGAAGCTGATCTTGCTAAAGAATATTTCTCCAAGTATAAGACTGGCCATGTGCTTTCCACTGGTGGTGGTATTGTCGGCGGTGAAGAAGCTAGGGAGACCCTTAAGAGTTACATTAGATCTGGTGGTATTGTATTACACTTGCACCGTGATTTAGATGAAACTGTTGTTTTCTTATCATCAGATACTACCAGACCTGCTTATGTTAATGAAATTAAAGATGTTTGGTTATCTAGAGAACCATGGTACCACGAATGTTCTAACTACCACTTTTATTCATCGCACTGTGCTAATGAATTGGAATTTAAGCATTTAAGAAACTCTTTTGTTAATTACTTAAAAACCATCACTGGTTTGAAATTGACTCAAATCCCAACTGAAAGATCATATTTTGTTAGTTTGACTTACCCAGATTTAAACGATGCTACTGAAGATTTAGAAGAGTTATCCACTGGATGTTCTGCTGTTGAATTAAGAGTTGATCTTTTGAAGGATTATTCCAAGTCTTTTGTTGCTGATCAAACTGCTACACTTAGAAAGTTCATCAACTTACCAATTGTCTATACTATAAGAACTGTGTCTCAAGGTGGTAAATTCCCAGACCACGAATTGGAGCAAATAGAACAATTAATTGATCTTGGTTTCAAATTAGGTGTCGAATACTTAGATCTTCAACTTACTTACCCTGGTGATTTACTCCAAAGAGCTTTAGAAAGAAAGGCATTCACAAGAATTATTGGATCTCATCATGACTTTTCTGGCAAATTGAGATGGAACAACGCCGAATGGGAGAACAAATACAACCAAGCAGTTTCCTTGAAGGTGGACATTGTTAAGTTGGTTGGTACTGCTACTTGTTTCCAAGATAACTTAGATTTGGAAGCTTTTAGAGCCACTCACACTGTTCGTCCATTAATAGCTATCAATATGGGTGAACATGGTAAATTGTCCAGAGTATTAAATCCTATTTTGACTCCAGTAACCCATGAGCTCTTACCTTATAAAGCAGCAGCTGGTCAATTAACTGTAGCTCAAATCAACAAAGCTTTTGCTGAAATGGGTGGGTTTGTTAATAAGAAATTCTGGGTTGTTGGTAAGCCAATCTCCCACTCCAGATCTCCTCAATTACATTCTTCTGCCTACGTTAAGTTACAATTACCTTACCAATTTGATAGATATGAATCATCTGATGCTACTGAAGTCTACGAGAGATTAATGTTATCTGAGAAGTTTGGAGGTCTTGCTGTTACTATGCCTTTGAAATTAGATATCATGAAGTATGTTGACGAATTATCTGAAGCTGCTAAGGTAATTGGTGCTATCAATACCGTTGTTCCATTACAGGGTGAACCAGGTAAATTCTATGGTGATAACACTGATTGGGTAGGAATTACCAGCTCTTTCATCAGAGGAGGTACTCCTAATATTGAAAAATCCAATGTTAATGGTTTAGTTATTGGTGCTGGTGGTACTTCTAGAGCTGCTGCTTTTGCATTACACGAATTAGGATGTAAGAAGATTTACATGGCTAACCGTACCTCCTCTAAGTTGCACGAACTTAAGGATTCCTTGCCTAAGGAGTACAATATTGAAATCATCGAGACTGTGGAACAGGCAGATGACGTTGAAGCTTCATTGATAGTGTCATGTGTCCCAGCTGACAAGCCTATGGACGAAGTATTATTGAACAAGTTAGAAAGAATCCTTTATCACGGTTCTATCCACAAACATGGTGATTTCACTCCTACCTTATTGGAGGCTACCTATAAGCCAAGATTGACTCCTGTCATGAGAATTGCTCTGGAAAAGTTCAACTGGAACGTTATACCTGGTGTGGAGATGTTAGTCAATCAAGGTGTGGAACAATTCAAGATCCACACTGGCTTCATTCCTCCTTACAAGGTCGTACATCATGCAGTTGTGACCGAGTAAATGTGTGAAATTTTTGCAGCCATTGACGTGCATATCGAGGTACTTCTCTGGAACCATATCCTCTGAATAGTAAATAAGTGTTAGTAGTAGTAATATATGTGTTTCTTATCGAGTTAATTCATCATACCACTTCAAGATCAGAATCAATGTCTAATAATCTGCCCTGCATATAACTGCGATGACTTCGATGATCCTATTCAGGTATAAAATCATACGAAACAAACTACAAACACCAAGGTGAAACTACGCCAAATACATACAGAAAACAGTTCGGATTTGTTCCATAGTGTTACTGAGGGTTATAGAGTTGTATTAGTCGCGGAAAGTTATTGCTAAAACATGGTAGGATTAATTACCAGATCTCCGAATAGGGGTTCCAGATACTTGCGGATATCAGCGAATCAACTTGCTGGGGCAAGGAGAAGTTATTTCTTCCACAGTGCCAATAGAACAAGGGAAAAACTAGTGGATGATAAGTATATTCAGTATCCTGTAGTGACAGCTGAACAGATGAAGAAAATCTGTATTGAAAAGTTCAAGTTTGAGTTTGCATTTAGTTCATACGCTTTTCACAGTTCATCAAGCTCGTTTATTCATTCCTTATCAGATCTTACCGATCAGACTGATCTCACGTCATTATTGCCTAGAAGAAGGCCGCCTATGTCGCCAGCTGATACGCTTTCGATTAGTGCTGGAGATGATGCCATGCTTGTGTCTCCAACCACTATTGCTATTGCGGACGGAGTTTCGGGATGGGAAGATAAGGGAATAAACTGCTCGTCTTCAATATGGTCCAGATCGATGCTAGAGACTCTTAGTCGACTTTTAACCGAGTATAAGATCTCCCATATTCCCCATCATCTTAATAAGCGAGATATAGACGAAGTTCTCGATGATTCATTTTTACACACTTCACATTTAATGGATCTTCGTGGATTAAATGGCTCTTCTACGCTTATTTTAGCCATGCTTAGTGATGAGTATCTTAAAATGATAAGCATCGGTGATTCAAAATTGTATATTATTAGGGATGGTGAAATCATCAAGACTAATGAAGAACAGATGATTTCTCCGCTTTGTCCCAAACAAATAGGTACACAAACCCTAGGAGTGCTTCCTTCAGAAATGGCTTGGGTGGACTCTATAAAGCTTGAAGAAGGTGACATAATGGTGATGTGTTCTGATGGGATTTCTGACAATCTCTACGATTACGAAATTCTCCATTATGTTGACGAATACATAGCATTGAAGAAAGATAGTTTAAATGCATTAGCACACAAGCTCTTAATTAAGGCTAAGGAAGTGGGATTTGATGATTACATATACACTCCATATAATGAAAAAGTTAATAAAACGACACAGCAGTATGGGACCGAGGAAATAGTAGGAGGGAAATTAGATGATATGTCTGTGTGTGTTGCTAGAGTTATTCTTAACAAAGACAATAAGTAAGTTTGGAATTTAGCTAATTATGAAGTTTACGAGTATGATAATATTAATAAATATATTTTTCTTTATATACAATTTAATTTAATTTTATAAATGGTAATGGTTTATGGTTTAAGGGTTTATTGTAAATGTTAATGTTAATTGTAAATGTTAATTGTAATTGGTTTTTTGTAATGGTTTATTGGTAAAAGGTTTTGTTCATTGTGAAATGGTTTAATTGGTTTTATGTTAAATGATTTAATTCATTATTAACAGTTTTAATTCATTGTTAAAAGGTTTTATTATTAAACGACTCTAATTCAATCTCAACAGTTCTAATTCAGTATCAGTCAATCTAAACTCTGGCGATTTCAGAAAAGTATTGTCTTAAAATCAACGCAAGCATTTCTGGAAGTTCATTGATATTCTTAACAACAGCATAAAACTCAAATGGGAAGGAATCCAAGTATTTGTTAACTTGTAATGTCAATTGGCCAGTATTTGCATCTGGAACATAACTAACTTGACTCATATCTAAGATAGACTCACTAGCATTAATTCCATCAAGAACTACAAACACTAACATGACTTTCTCTTCTCTAGCCTTTCTGACTAATCTTTGTACGGTTTCATGATCTTCACAAACACCATCAGATATGATAATTTGAAGTTGCCATAAATCAGAGTTAGAAGTGGCTCTAGCATTTTCAAATATTGATAAAGACTTGTTACATAACTCCTTGACATCTGTTCTAGTTTGTTGGAAATCAAACCATTGGAATATTCTTGAACCTGACTCTTGACTGTTAAATGGCTTATCAAATGGATGAACTACACGAACATCTTCACCGAATCTAACAATAGATAATCCTCCACTCTCTAATTGAGATAATGCTTTGGACACTAACGCAATACTGTGGAATGCTAATTCTGTGGATTTACTTTCACTCATAGACTTAGAATCATCCACAGCTATCATAATCTGATATTGTCTCTTCGATGGTTTAGTTCTTCTGAGCCAAATCTTATCTTTTCTGAACTCAGAAGCAATATATGGAATAATACGCTTCATATTCAATCTCTTACCAGTCTTATAGTCACCTCTTAATTTAGTAGCTAATGTTGGCTCTAAGATTAAACGTAATTGTTCACATAATCCAGAAGCCAATTCTTGAGTAGCTAATTCACTGTTTCTCCATAAGTTTCTGGCAGT
This sequence comes from Schwanniomyces polymorphus var. africanus, assembly GCA_030563145.1. Taxonomy (NCBI): domain Eukaryota; kingdom Fungi; phylum Ascomycota; class Pichiomycetes; order Serinales; family Debaryomycetaceae; genus Schwanniomyces; species Schwanniomyces polymorphus. The sequence goes on from JAKUBG010000004.1 coordinate 343,132, forward strand.
TTCAAGCTCCATTGGTGGAATATCATCTAATTCGTTGATATCCATGTTTAAGTTAGTTTCACTGGTTTCTTCGTCAGTTTCAATTTCATTAAATTCATTACCAATAACAAAGTCTTCTTCTTCCTTTAACTTGTTTCTTTCACCCATGAGTGCACTCTTTGTCTTTCCTTCGAAGTTTTCGTCAGCTTCAGCATCTTGATCTTGTTCTTCGTTTTCATCAACTTCCATGTCTTCAACCTCATTTGGTTCCTGGTTCTCTTCTTTCATTTCCTCGTCGTAATCCTCTTCCATATCATCAATAGCATTTTCCTCGTTCAATGACTGGATTTGATCCTTATCTGCTGCTCCCAAAGCTTGAGTATCATGTTCGGCATTTTCTCCTTCAACATGTTGAAACTCATCTGGTCTTTGATTTGCAGCTTCGTCGGTCTTTTCTTCCTTCTCTTCAACAGAAGCTTCTTGGATTTCTTGACGACGACGGTGGAATTCCTTCAATGAGTCTCCTAATTGCTTTAATGACTCCTTAGCCATATCTCTGGCATCATCTTGATTTTTAGACTCTGGGTCTTTCATATCTTCCTGCTCAGTAGCAGCTCCACCAGTAGCACCAACATCGTTGTTTTCTTCGGAAACTTGATTATCAGCACCATCACCTTTTTCACCAGATTCTTGTTTAACGGCAGAATCCTTATCAATGTCTTCATTAGACTCTTCATTTGCACCATCAACACCTTCAGCAGCTTCAGCTTCATCCTCATCTTCTTGCATATCCATACCACCTTCATGGTCTTCTTCATTCTTTTCACCTAAAGCTTCATCTTCAGACTCATTATCGACGTTTTCGTCATCTTCTCCTTCTCCTTCGTTTAGTTCAGGCTCATTGATGTTTTCTTCGCCTTCTTTTTCTTCATCTTCTTGTTCTTCGTTGTTTTCAGCGTCCTTAGCGTCTTCCTCGGCATCTTCCATATTTTCATCTTCCTCGGCATCTTCTTGCTTCTCTTGTTTCTCTTCCGATTCCATATCTAACTTATCATCTAAGCTATCGTCCAATTCCTCGTCTTCTTTATCACTAACGTCTTTTTCTTCGTCATCTCCGTCAAGATTCATATCTTCAGGTAATTCCAAAGTCTCTGTTTCTGGAACATTTTGCTCCAATTGTTCGTTTTCTTCGTTCTTGACTTCATCTTCTTGTTCACCAACGTCCTTATCTTCTCCTTCTTCACCGTCTTCGGCATCTTCTTCTTCCTGTTCATCATTTTCGGCGTTTTCGTCATTATTCGAATCGTCGTTCTTGTCCTTAGGCTTATTATCGTCGTTGTCATTTTCATTTTCAGACTCATTGGCTTCCATTTCTTCGTCATTATTTGAGTTCTCTGGGAGTTTGTCAGAATCCTTCTCCTTATTATCTTCCTTGGCTTCTTCGTCCCACATTTTCTCATCAACAGCATTAGGATCCAAATCATCAATATCGTCGATTTCTTCGTCTAATTCGTTCTCTTCTTCGTCACGATCTTCGTCGTCATCGTCGTCTTGATCTGAAGCTTCTTCTAGATTACCTGCCATATCACCTTCGATATCAACAGCATCGTCGTTTTCTTCTTCTCCATCATCTTTATCCTTTTGGTCTTCATTTGGCTGTTGTGCTTGTTCCGATAAATCTTCGTCATCTTCAACATCATTGGAGTTATTAGTGGCTCCTTCACCTTCTCCTAAACCAGTACCATCTTGTAAATTGTCCAGGTCCTTTTGTTCAGAAGGAGGCTCTGGAGAACAGAAACCCTTCGTAGCTAAAACATAGAGCGAATGTGAAAGAATATAAGCAGAATGTGACAAATCCTTGTAGCTATTTCTGACATTCTTGAAGATAACTGAGATCAATTTAATATAATGTCTGAAAAATGGTAAAGTAAAAGCAGTTAAAGAAGAAGCCAAATTAGAAGATGAGTTGTCGTATTGGATCTGAGAGATCAACTCTAAACATAACTTCATTCTCTTAACAATACTCTTATGATGAGTAGAGTTAATATACTTCATATATCTTTTCTGAGTAAGAGATAACCAATCGTCGGTTTCTTCAGTAATTGTTTCAGTTTGACATTCAGTAACCTTCTGAATAGAAACAAGAACAGCATTGGATAATTCTCTGTATGATTTTTCTAAATCTTCCAATACTTTAAACTCATTATCATTAGATTCTGATTCTGTAACTGAAGGAACAAATTGCAAGTTTTCTATCCATTGTGATAAGGAATCTGATACAAATGATAATTGCGGATATCTTTGTTTCCACACAGTCAAGTTTTCCATAAAAGAAGCATAAAATACGCTAAAAGTATCAATAAATGAACTAGTAGCAGTAGTGAATAATCCCAATTTCAAGTGTTCAAATTCGTGCTTAAAATCTAATAATTTCAACTTGGCTTTAGTGAACACTTCAGTAGAATTGTCTATTTGGTACTTAGAAGTAGAAGAAATCACTTCAATGGAGAAATCAAGTAATTTAGGTAACCAGTTCATTATAAGTTGAATGTTTTTCAAATTAAACTCAATAGAAGTGTGTTTCTTGGCACCTTCAAGAACCAAATCAGTGTCTCTAATCATAGCAATGTGTTCAAAATGCTTGAAAAGCTCATTTATCTCTGAGAAAGAATTGGCGAATTTAATCAATGGCTCCTTAGTAGTAACTAAGGAAAACACAAGATTCTCTAAAGCAGCTAAGGCTTTCTCAGCATCAACTTGCGGAACGTCTTCGGCAACTCCATTAGATACAGAAGCTCTTAATCTCGGTAAAAGATCAATAACACGGTAGAAGTAGAAATCAACAGTTTCAAGTAACGTTCCATTGAAGTTCTTACAATGAATTAATAACGAATTTGTAGTAGCTTGAACTTGATGAACATTAGCCTTAATATTGGTTTTTAAGCCAATTCTTCTGACTTCTCTTAAAGTGTCACTAAGTAACTTTCTCTTCTGAGTCTTCAATGCGCTAACGAGTTTCTTATTGGTTTCTTTCAATTCGTTAGGAGTTTCCTTACGAAGACGATCCATTTCGTCCATTAATTCCTTAGCGAAATCATAAAGTGATGGAAGAACTTCGTTAGATACTCGTGAAATATACACCTCCATATTCTTCTCAATTAACGATATATTACGCAAACGAGCTGGTCTTTCTAACCAAGTGGAAATTTCAGAACATTCTTGTACCAAATTATCAGGCATAACTTGTCCTTTAATAAGTGGTAAATCAGCCATTTGGACAGTTACAGCAAAGTCTGAAGAAATACCAGATTCAATTATCAGCATTACTGATTTCGATAATAATGAACGGTATTTTCTAACAATCTTATACAAGTTATTGTGGGAACGACGGGCACTTTGCTTAAGAGCATCAATATTGACATCTTTCCAACTTGCAAGCAAAATAACTTCAGAAACGTCCTTTTCCAACGTTTTTCTGGTATTCATGATATTTTCCTTGATAACTGGCATGAATTGTTGGTAGAATTGAAGAATATTGGCAAGCGAGTTGAAAATAACACCATTAGGCATTAAGATTTGGATATGGTTTTTAAATGCCGTTAAAAGCTTCATTCTTGGCTCAAATTCACCGTAAGTGGTTTGACCCAAGAAGATGTTAATTGCACTTAATAGCTTAGCCACTGAAGCATCTTCTGGTTCTTCTTCGGTGAAATTTGGAACTATGATGGTTTCAAATAAATGGAACCACCATTTACTCATATTCTTTTCAAGAACAGAATCTTCATGCTCAAATAATGTGTTCCAAGTAGATAATTCCAACTTTCTCCACGATACGATCAATGAAGTCAATTCTTCAAAATGAACCTTCAAGGTAACTTGTGAAGAAGCGTATTTCTCCCATTCTGCAATATAAGTGTAGATTTGTTCGATTTTCTGAAGCAATCTGGAGATTGGGTAATTCATAGGGAACAGTAAGAAGTCCTCTGAAGCTCTATGAATATTTTGAAGAGTAGCATGTTCAGGCCATTCAGCAAGAAGTCTCATTAATGAGTTTCTTATACCCGTAACAATCCTAATAGCCTTCTTGGACTCACTTGGAGAATAGCCTCTATAGAAGTCTAATTTTTCATCCTTGCTAGTATAAGTCTTCACTGAGGAATCCAATAAATATACTAATGAGTTGAAAACTGGCTTATTGCTTTCAGTTACCTTGAAATCGTCTTTAAGCTTGGCTAAAACATCAAATAACTCACTACCTTGTTGGATTATTGATGATATTTCATATTGATCACCTGTGGTGAATGCCGTGATATAGATATTCGCTAAGACATAATAAATATCTTCAAAGGAATCATTCTTCTTCACAGAGTCCATATTGGTGTCCATAACATCTTCATAATCAGGGAAGAGAGATTTGAAATCTCCTTCAATATCAGTAGTTGGGTCAGAATATTTATATAAGCTTCCTTGTTGCTGGCTTTCATCTTCTGCCTTCATACGACGTAATGACCATCTGTAATATAACATTTGGAAACTCTGGTGAAGAATGGAATCGAGAGAAGGATCATCCTTATGGTTATTATGAGCAAAACATAATTTGGTGAAAAATGTCATTGTAAACTCAGGAGCAATAGAATCTACTCCATGGCCCTTATTTAAATTCTTCAATTCGTTAAATACCACTTGAATATCATTAAAATCAGTTAATCTAACGAAATTCACCGGCCATGTATTTTCAACGCTAACACTAGCTGTAGCGGACTTGGTTTCCATGGATATCAAATCAAAACCCAATTTAAGCCCAAAAATATAACCCTTTAATATGTCATTTATATCAGAGTAGATGGAAAAGTTGTTCTTAAGACGCATCATGAAATGGTCAGAATTGTGTTGGAAGATATCGATCATTTTAGAGCTCTTTTCTGACAAAGTTTGGGCAGAATCAAGTAATTCAGTCAATGGCTTGATATCAATAGTAGACTCCATAAAGGCTTTCCATTCTTCAAACAATTCTTCCATATTTCCAGACTTACGATAAACTCTAGGTTTCTCAGGAATACTGGTGTCATCGATTACTGGTAACACTTTTTCAGCATGGATTTTCTCCTCTCCACTAATGACAAATCTAACACTTCCCCAAGCTTCATTGAGACTCTTAGATAAGTTCTGTTGTTCAGTGAATTGATCGTACAAAATGTGTTCCTTTATAGCAGGATCAAACGCAGAACTTGGCACATACAATTGAATTGCACCACAGGAGAATAATACCCAGGCTCTTCCTAAATCTCCCAAATTGTTACCTTGTATAAGCAAGACAAGTGAAGGAACGATAAACTGTTCACAAATATGAACAAATTCAGGATTATCTATGGATTTAATGATATTGAGTAATTTCTCAACAATCTCTTCAAACGACTTGTCTTCAAGAAGTAATAACTTTTCTACTTCTATTGACTCAGTTGAGTGCAAATCTAAGATATCCTTAAACCATAATACTAAAAGAGCCTTAAAGTTCTTCTTTTGATTGGTTAAAATGTTATTTGAATTAATGATCAAGTTCTTTGATAAATAGTTAATATCATCAAGATTTTGTTGTAAGTACTTTCCTGAATTCTTTAAGAACCCATTGGCCTTAGATAATGAGGAAGTTACTAATTCATTCGAAAATAGCCCACTAACAAGCGATTGGGAATAATTCTCTTTAGAAATCCATAAACTATCAAAAATAGAAGGATATGGAGAGAACAAGTTCCCTTCAGTTGATTTTAATAACGAGAATGTTGGTCTGGTGGAATTATTAGCTATGGAGAATAAACTTTCAGTACAATCCTTTGATTCAATATTAGCCAGAACTTCAATGAAATTCGATAACAATGTGAACTCGTGTTCAAACGTATTTTGACGTTTATCAATAAAAGTACTAGAAACATCTCTTAACTTTTGAATTCCTGATGATAATTCGTTGAAATAAGTGCCAAAATCATCCTGATTGACTTTATCAGCTAAAATATCTCTGTAAAGTTCTAAAATCAAGGTTCTCAAGCTTCTGATTAAATCATTACTATCTTGAAATTGCTCCTTGACAATTGAGTCGAAATCAGTAGTAAGCTTGAATAAAAGCTCAGCATTTCTCCATGATTCCTCATTTAAAGGATATTCACGTCTAAACTTCTCCCAGATTCTTTCCATTGAAAAACCTGAAGTTAATTTCAAGCCAGATCCAAAACTAGTGAGTAATTGGGAGAATTCTTCTGAATATACTGAGTTGAACTTTAAGCTTGAGTATTTTTCTTGCCATTTTTCAATCAAAAATTGGAATACTCTGACTTTTGATTCATCTTCGGTAGCAGCAGTATTCAATAAACCTTTCCAGATCAATTGGAGATCAAATAAAGATTGGTAGAAGCTTTCAGTAGAATATAAAAGATCACCATTTCCCTCTCTAAATGAGCTTTTAATATACTGACTTATACCTTGGATAAGTTTGAAGATATCAAGTCTAGGACGTTTCTTTAAATCTCTGCCTAAGTGGAAAGCTGCAGATCTTTCAACATATGACAAGTCGCTAATTTTACCGTTCATTGCCTTACTTTCGATGGAATCTAATAACACAGAAGCCTCTAAGATATTAGACACTACTTCTAAGAAGTATGCTGGTTCAGGTGATTCCACATATGGATGTGAGGTCAAAAAGTGGGCTTCTATAAAAGGATTAATAAGTGGGTGCAAATTTTGGTATTGCATGAAATGCTGCGAAATTGCTGCAACCTCGGTTCCAACAGAAACCAACGGCTTATATATATCTGAGATATTGTCTAATAACCCTTCTTCGTGTAAGAAGTGTAATGATTTGAACATCTCCTCAACAAGAGCTTTGTTAGTGAAATCAAATTCCTTACTGGAAAGAACAGTGTCTTTCCACTTTTCAATATCACTAAGTACTGCAAACGGTAAAAGACCCAAGATAGTGTCAAATAACTCCTTCTTATTCTCTTCTTCAGATACGTTCACTATATCTGTTATTAAGGAAAAGACTCTAGTCTTGGAATCACCAGCAGAAACAAAAGCTGTAGAAGGTTTATATGAAGAATCTTCAACATAAAGACTCTTCATTTGATCTACCAAATCCAGCTCATCGTCAGCTTTAAATGACAATCCAAGTACTGTAGCATCAAAGGCAGTTGCTCTCTCGTGAAGTGGTCCCATATAGACTTCAATACCTCTATTACGCATGGCTCTGGATAATTCACCATATTTAGGATCAACAGTTAAGAATAACCTGAAATTAGGATGTGGTTGAATAACTCTTGGAGAACCGTCTTCTAAACTGCATTCATTAACAATCAAGGTACCGTTGGTTTCTAACAAGGAATTAAGTCTATCAAGAACTGATGGACTACAAAGATTGGCATTATCTAATATAAGCCAATTACCTCTTTCAACGGCTTGGACTAATAACCCATCAAACCATTCAAATTTAACACTGGCTTCTTCTTTAAGTTTCAACTTCAAAGTTTCAGATTGTTTCAATAATTCGATGAGTCTTTCGTCAGAATGGTAAGAAACATATGATTCCAAAAGTGTGTTGAAATCATCGTAATTTGACACATTAACCATATTATTATCAATGTATTTCAACAATTCCAACGCTTTGGACAATATTTGAACGTTGGTTTCTCCAGATTGCAAATTAATGATTACTAGTTCCACCAAAACATCACGAACATTTGACACTATCAGAGACAATTGTCTGGTAAGATCCACTTGTTCATATCCACCTAAAATATCCATAGAATCAACATCACTGTTCATGGCAAATTCATCTAATTTAGCTCCAACAAGTCCTGCTAATAATCTGATTAATTCAGTTTTACCGGAATTTGTAGGACCAGTTAAGATTAATGGTAAATTCACATTGATACATCTGATAGCTGTCTCTAAGAATTGGAAATTACATTGTAATGGAACCAAGTTAGACTTGGAGTTATGAGTTACGAGTTCTTTCCTCTTGATAATAGACCCTCCAGCTTGGATGAAATTATCACCCAAGTGATAATAGTTATCTCTAGCAGGTTTTGGACCAAAGATACTTTCAAATAGCTCAATGGCTTTGTTCTTATCTTGACTAGTTCTAAATCTATGGCCAACAATCATATCGAAAAATGCATTTGGCTGGATATCTTTTTCAATAGTTCTACTGCTTAACAAGTCTAACCATCTTAAAGTATCACGAAGATTGAATTCCCATGGACCTCCAGAAGATCCCCATAACTTCTTAATCACAGTTTCTTCTTCTAATTTGGAGACAAATTCGATCATTTTGTTACTAACATCAGTGTCAATATTTGGGTATAAATGGCGAGAAATAAGCTTCAAATCCTCTGATTTTAAAACATCCACATAAACAACTGTGAAACGATTAATAAAGGACTTTGGTAAACCCTTTCTACCACCACCCTGGTATTGTGGATTTTGAGCAGCGAAAACAGTGAAATCTGGGTGACATGGGAAAGATCTGTCTAATTCAGGAATATAAGCTTCACCACGATGATCCAAACAAGAGTTTAAACCTTCTAATACCGCTTGAGAGGCCAAATTCATTTCATCCAAAAGCACCCATTCTCCCTTTTGCATGGCTCTAAGGAATGGAGCATCTCTCCATACAAACTCACCCATTTTCCCACCTTCAGCTGGAGCATCAGAACCAAACAAGTCCACTAAGTCTGTTTGTTCAGATAAATTCAAACGGACTAATTTGTTTCCCGTAGCTTTAGCCAATGCTGAGATTAAACTGGTCTTACCAACACCAGGACTACCTTCTAATAAGATAGGCTTGTGGACTTGCATTGCTCTAATCACACGCATAGCGTTCATAGCAGTTGTTGGAGCACTTAAATTAAATGAGCGACTGGACTCATCATTTGACACTCTAGGAACTGAAAATGGCCCAGTTTGAACTTCTTTATCGTTTAGAACTACTGTGAATCGTTCAGCATAAGCTACTACTAAATCTGAGTTAACTAGCTTAGAAAGCTCTCTAACACATTCTAATTTATGCTCATTTAACCTAATTTCATTCTCCGCCAAATAGGCTGTGTTATTAGTGCCTAGAGCATCAATAAACACCATAGAGGCACCGTGTAATAACGCTAATTCAGGCTGGACAGTAACAATACTGGAATTAATAAATTGCACCCACGCTAAAATGTCACGAAGAGAAATCACTCCAGAATTGGCTGAACCACCGTACTTTTCACCAAACCATTGGGAGAATTGGATAATAGCATCACTAAGAGATTCACCGGTAGCATGTAATTTCGATGAAACAATTTGTTTAACATCATTAAAGTCTTCCATAGAAGGAACCCATATTTCAGTGAAACGGTTTCTCAAAGCTGGAGAAAGCTCCTTCTTACCATAATCTCCACCAGGATTCATAGTGGCTAAGAATTGGAACCCTTCATGAGCAGTAATGAATGCATCCTCAGTACCCTTCTCAGCTAACAATAAACTTCTTTCTGGCTCCAAAACTGAATTTAATCTCTCTAGAACAGAATCATCAGCTAAGGAAATTTCATCCAATAAGAAGAAATTGCCTTCTTTCATAGCATGAATCAATGGACCATCATTCCACTCGAAAAGAACAGCATAATTACGCTTATCTTCTCTGATTTCGTCAATTAAGCTGGAATCAACTCCATCTAAATTCTCAATACTGTCGTATTTCTTAACGAGGTTCTCTAAGGACTCATTAGAGTCTATTTCGATATTCAAGCTTTCAAGCACATTAGTGATGTTTTTATACAACTTGTGTTGTAATTCAAATCTGTTACGAACTGGTCTTTGAGCACCAAGAATATCACCAGTTTCAGTATTTTGATGAGCATTAACTACCACCAACTCTTTTCCAAGATATTGGGCTAATATTTGACAAACAGTCGTTTTACCACAACCAGTTTCTCCCACTAAGAGTAATGGTTCATTATATTTGATTGAAGTTGCTACTAAGACTGCTAATCTTCTCATAGCCTTAGTCCAAACAATTGATGATTCTGACTTCACTAAAGCTTCGTTTTCTAGCTTAGAATAGTAAGCATCCATATCTAACTTCACCTTCATGACTTTCTCGATGGTTTCCTTAACTAATTTCTTTTCGTCTTCCTTTCTGACTCTTTCAGCTAATAACATGTAACCATTCGCAGCCAATTCTTCGTAGCCAACAGCATCTCTTAAAGCCCATCTAAACAAGTCTCTTAACGTAGCAAACGAGTTCTTTTGTTCGAAAAGCCTGGTAGATTGACGTTGGATAGATAATTGACGGTAAACTTCAACGATCTTCTTACCATAAGATGGAGCAATTTGGCACCTTTCTCTCAAAATGCTTTCTAATTCATCCTGGGGAATATCGTCGAAATGTAACTCCAAAAATCTATTACGGAAAGCTCTAGAAAGGACTTTTCTTCCTCCATACATTCCTGGCGGATTTTGGGTAGCAAAGATCATGAAATCAGGATGAGGATGAACCACTTCTTGGGTCTCAGGAATGAACAATTCCCTATTATCATCAAGAAGACGATTTAAAGCTTCCAAAACATCGGTAGGAGCAAGATTTAATTCATCCAAAACGATCCAATGTCCCTTACGTAAAGCTTCCACAAGAACACCTTCACGGAAAGTCAATTTCCCGGTGGTATCTGACACATAGGTACCAAGATACTCTTGTAAGTCAGTATGTTCATGATTATTGATACGGACAAATTCATGGCCAGTAATATTAGCCAAATATTTAATCATCGAAGTCTTACCAGCAGAAGTAGGACCCTGGATTAATACCGGGAACCTTCTACCAGCAGTAGCTCTCACTAAGTTAAGCATATTCTTTTCCACAAATGGAGTGATAATATAATGTGGTTGTGGGATTATTTCACCAGGACCTCTCTTCATCCAGTAATGTTTGAATTGAACATAACTATTAGAGTCATTAGCTGGAATTGGTGGACTTTGGCTCATTACTGACTTGGCATTCTTCAATTTGTTAATAGTATACTTTTCAATAAGAGGTTTCAAGATCTTTTCAGATTTGATGTCCAATAACGTCAAAAATGCCATACAGAAACCTTCGTATAATGATCTTCTCAATCCGTATATAGATACGATGTCACGAACGTATATTAATGTTCTTGTCAAGGTACGAATACTGAAATGAGGCTTTTGGTTAGCACCATCAACAATCTTATTGGCTTCAGCTAACTTCTTGGTTTCAGTGTATAATTCAGCAATGTCATTCACAACCCATTCGTCACCAATAGAATATCTGTTCAAATACTTGTCTATAATTGAAAGTAAATCGTCCATATCTTTATCCGGAGAATGGACATAGATTTCCGAAAATCTGGAACGAATACTTGGTGGTAAGTCTCTTTTACCAACATCAGTAGAAGGATTCATACATCCAAAGATCCTGAATTCAGGATGTGCCTTAATAGAGTCGATATCACCTTTTTCCGCAAGAAGAATAGACCTTTGGTTCAACGATTCAGATAATAAGTCCGCAATACTCTCTAAAGTATCAGAAGAAGCCAAATTTATTTCATCCAATAAGAGCCAATCACCATTTCTAACAGCCTTCACTAAGGAACCTTCAACAAAGCTGAAAACAAACGAGTTATCCAATGAGGAAGATTGAATTTCAAATTCCTTAATCTTGATCTCAAAGTCTCTCCATCTGTCAATTAAAGCTACTTTCTCGGCTGATCTGAGCTTTCTCTTTTTCTTAGGAGCTCCTTCTTCTTCTTCTTCGTCACTTTTGCTATTTACAGAGAGAATATCCTTGGCCATACGAACAGCTTCTCTCCAGAGTTTAGTGACGTTTTTCCATTGGCTTCTATTGAAACATTTTGATAAGACTTGGGAGAACTTTTCATTCTTCTTCTTAGAAAACGATATGGAAAATAACTCTTCAAATATCTCTTGTAATGGCACGGCGATGGTTTTGGTATTCACAGGCTTATATCCACCTAAAAGATCACCAGATTCTGTTTGTTGAGAAACATTAATAACAATCAACTTTTTATTCATCATTTTGGCTACTTCTTGCACAACTGTAGTCTTACCAGTACCAGTCTCACCTACCAATAAGAGTGGTTCAGCCATTTGAATAGAAACACCGATTTGTTCCATTAATCGCAAAGAATGATTAGTTCTAGCAAATGAAGTATTATTTCCCTTGTTTATACTAGAAGACCTGATACTTTTGGACTTAGTTAACGTGGCTCTTCCAATCTTAATTCTATCATTACTCTCTAAAAGCTGGGGAATATGCTTCGATAAAAATAAGTTTATTCTTGAAGTTGGGATCTCTAAGGACTCACCAATGGTATTAATTAATGGAACAAGTGCACCATTCTCCGTGATGGCACTACCGAAACAATCAACAGCTTCGGCGAAAATATTATCATAAACACTAGACTCTAACAATGCATCGGAAGATTCCACACCTTCGTTAAAGAGCATCATGTTACATCTTGCGCAAAACTTCATGAGATCTCTAAACGAAATAACTCTTGGATGGGATCCTTTATTTAAAGTGATAAAAGAGCTTAATGAGTAGATTCTGGTGATTTCATTGTAGCACTTGATAAAAGGATGAATAAGGTTCTTGAGAAGTGGGAATTGAGCTACTAAAATGTTCCTGAGATCAACTTCTGAAGGAATTTCAACCTTACATTGTTTCCATAATCTCATACCAATTAAGTCTGGCATAGTAAATCTAGCAGTATCATTAGAAACACGAATAGTGGAAATAAGTTGGAAACCATTCTTTGCTTTAATGATTTCTCCTCTTGAAGGTATGCTTAATTCTCGTTTCTCAAGTAATGTTAATAACACAGATAACACTTCTGTAGGAGCCTTATCAATATCTTCAATTAAAACCCATTTACCTTCTTTCACAGCTGTTGTTAAAATACCTGATCTCCATTGAAAAGTTCCCGGTTTTTCACCAGAAGAGTAAGTTCCTAACAACAATTTTGCATCCGTCTGTTCACCTAAATGAATCTTTACAATTGAGTCTTCGTAATTCATATACTTGGCCAATTGGTTAATTAAGAAAGTTTTACCAGATCCTGCTTTACCGTAGAGTAATGTGGGCTGGTTATTTTGTATATAGCTAGCCAATTGTCTTAATACTCTAATGGAATTATCTGTTGGTACAAATGATGAAGATTCAGCCAATTGCGAAGTTGACGAGTCTTTTTGTAATAAATTTGGTACAAGAACTCCACAGACGGACTTAACTAGAGGGTTTAATTCTGTATCTTCAATAAGAATGTTTTTCTTGGAAGAATTGAGTTCTGGCTGAGGAGGTAATGAAGTGAAGTTAGATAATCTCTTCGACTCGTGTAACGATAAGAATTCAAAATGTATTTCTGATTCATAGTCAACAGTTGATTGGAGAGGTTCTTTGGTATTGAGATGAGTTTGTATCATATGTCTTTCAGATTCTTCTGAAGCATCAAGATAAGTAGAAAGTAACTTGATGGATAAATACTTGGAAACATTGAATTCTTCTCCTTTAAGAGAAAGAATATTATGGAGTGTTCCTGGCACTATTAATACTTTAAACCTATGGCTATCATGTTCGGTTAATCTGTAAAATGCTATTAAAATGCTTTCTAATTCGATGCTAGTGATATTGGTTTCTCCATTTCTGATGGCACTGGATAATTGTGAAAATATACCTGCACGATGCAAAAAGTACTCAATTAAACCGATAGATTCGTTAGATAATCCAACTACTGTAGATAATGCATAAGTCACTATGGATCCTTTGATGAGGTTCTGATTCCCATCATTATAAATCTGGTTGAATTCTCTTTCGAATTCCATGGTATTACTTATCCATCTTGCAATTAATTCAAGAAATAAGGTCTTGAACGAGTAGAATACGGCTAGTGTTTTGGAGTTATGCAATGCAAATAAGGATAATCTGTTTAAATTTTCATTGATAGATTTTGATTGATCAAATCTGAAGAAATCTCCTAGTTTCTTCAAATCATTCTTCTCTTTGAAAGTCTGAAATAAGGTTTCAGCTTGATCTAAACTAATTATAACGTTATTATTCATGTTTCTATCACTTATGTTTAATAGACACGAATTATCAATAACTGTTAGTAAAGAATATGAATATTAAAATAGGAATAAAATGCGATGAGCTTTTTTTTCGCAGATTAATTCTTCGCAGACGATCATCACTAAACAAACACACCAAAGAGCCAAAATTGAGGAGCTAATCGAGATCTAATTGTTCCAGTAAGCTTATTATAATCATATGTTTCATATATACTAATTTTTTTTGAATAAAATTAGATGATTGTAGCACTTGGAGACGATTTTTATGATTTGAAATGGTTGCAATATCAAGTCAGATAGTCAATGAAATTTTTCAGAACTGCAGAAAGAGCCTGGCTAGCTCAATGGCTAGAGCGTTTGACTTTTAAAAATTATTAATTTCTTAAAAGAGTGATCAAAAGGTTGCGGGTTCGACCCCCGCGTCGGGCTTTCTTTTTTTGTTTTTAATGCAGTCGATAAATGTTATGATAAGCTGTATTTTTAGTATGTTATAATAGGTTATTTTTTAGTATGTTATAATAAGGATGTTATATAATTTGTTAATATTACTGGATACTTCCTTTTTTTTGGTAAATAGAACTAATAGGGTATTTTTTCCTTAAAAATTTGATATTCTTAATAATATCGATAAATCCAGTAAATTTGTATTATTTTAGTAAAAATTCTAATAAGAAAATAAAATTTATGAAGAAAAGGAGATTAAAATTGAATAATATTCCTAATCAACGATAAATATATGCCATAACTTACGTTTTTGATGACCATTCAGAATAAAAATGTAAATATTCTTTTAAATTTTGGCGCATTTCACAAATCCAACTGTGTTCCTTGGGTGCAAAACTGAGTTGTATTTGTACTTTAAGGCAAAGTTCCTTCTGTGGTTATCCAACTACTGTACTATAAATACTGGAGGAGATTCATCTATATATCTCAATGTAATTTTTATATTCTTTATTAAATTCTAGTTTATATAATCCTGGCATTTAATAATACACACATAACGCTTACTTACTAACGCTACTTACTGATTACTGATTAATTACAACTACCAATGTTATTATTATCATTATTCAAATTTGCTTGGACTTCAACATTTGTCATGAAGTTCTCAGTTGGATTGGCAGCTCCACAAGTTGACATTTTTTCCCACGATTCTAACGCCCTTAGGTTGAAATCTGAGTTATTCAAAAAAAGAGACATACAAGGAGGCATTTATGAAAGAAGTCAATTGAGCGGTTACGATGATTCAAAAGGAACCGGTTATTATTTAAATAACATTTTAAGCTATTCAGATATTCAAAAGAAGATTAATGCCGCTTTAGCATCTCCCAAGAATGACACTCTCAGCCATGATGAAGAGAAAGACCATAATAAGGAAAAGGATGAAAAAAAAGAAGCTACTAAAGATATAAATAATAAAGAAGAAGGTAAAGAGAAACCGATGCAACATATCGAAGAAAGCTTTACCAAAGAAAAAGCACCAGCTAAATGTAAGGTTGATAACCTTGAAGTTGAATCCATATTTCAGCTAAATGAAATCTCAAACTGTAAGACATTCTTTGGAAATATCATCATCAGAAATATGAAAGAGCCATATATTGAAATTAATGGCATTCAGAGTATTGATGGAAGTTTGATTATCGAAAAATCCCCCGACCTTGTCCGTGTTGAGGCTCAACTGCTTCAATCGATTGGATACGATTTTAGATTGAAGGAACTTACTTCTCTTTCATTAATATCATTCCCACAATTGACATCAATTCATAAAGTAGACTGGCAAGTTATTCCAATGCTAAGTCAAATCTACTTGGGTGATAAAATTTCGAATGTCAACAGTATCACCATATCAGATACAGCAATGACAAAGTTTTCTGGATTCGTAACAGACGAACTAGACATTTTTGATATCAATAATAATCGCTATTTGGAATCTATTGTTTCAGATGTTCTGGTAATATCTAACAGGTTGCATTTCGCAGCAAACGCAGATGATATCGAAATAAGCTTACCGAACTTGCAGCACGCTAACAACATGAGTATTCACGATGTCAAATATCTTAATTTATCATCTTTAACTGAAGTTCATAATTCAGTCAGTTTTATTCAAAATTACTTCAAAGAACTTAAGATGCCAAAATTAGAAAAGATTGGTGGTACTCTAAGTATACTGAGAAATGAAAAGTTAACTGAAGTCGATTTTCCTTCTACAACTGATGTTGGTGGTGGATTAATGATAGTTAACAATACGAATATTGGTAAAATTGATTTCTTACCAAAGTTAACCATTATTGGCGGTGCAATCGAATTTGTTGGAAATATCAAAGAAATGTCGTTCCCTCAGCTTAGATTAGTAAAAGGAAGTGCTAAGATCCAAACACAAGCCGAGTCTTTTGATTGTACCAAATGGTCCAGAAGCAGTGTGGGATCAGTCATTAGAGGAGGTAAGATCGAATGTACTAGTGCAAATAATCAAAAGATTATTTCTAAAACTCCTACAGATGAACAGGATATCGAATATTCTGATGAAACTCCAGCTGAGAAGAATATTGGAAGTGAATCTGGAGCACCAAGAGCTTTTGAGTTTACGGAAACTTGGCTTTTATTATTACTTATTTTATTCTTTTCAATTTAAGAGTAAAGTAAAAACTTGCTTTTTTTTAAATCTAATCTAGTATTAGAATGCATTATTCATCGACGAAGAGAGTATACAATGGAGAAAGAATAGAATAGAATATAAAACTCCCAAAAAAATATATATCATTAATTGTTTTTATATAGGCCTTCTTTTATAGCGAATTCCTTTATTTCAGGAAGAACTAATTCATGCCACTTATCATCATTCTTTTCAATACTAGACCTAATACCAGAAGAACTTATGTAGTTTATTTTATCACCTTTAGTATCAACTAAAAAGAGTTTCTTAGACCAATGTGATGGTATATTTTCATGTTTGCCTGTGCTAATATCAGTTATATATGTACTCTGGTTAATTTGATTCTCATCAATAGTAGTCGTATCCACTCTAGTCATACAAAGAAGATCAGTTACCTTCATGAAACCCTCTAACGACGTAGACAACTTGTCAGGCATGTAGTACTTAGGGTTTAATACTCTGATTAACGTGTCAAATCCTACCATAAATGTCATTTTGATATTGGACGGATGATTTAGGCTCTTATCCAAATAATCAAGAATTGACACCGATTTATCAACAAATTTAGCATGCTTGCTCAATCCAATACTCACATCCACATTGAACTCCTTATGTAAATGATCTGCCATCAAATACATCATTTCCAACCTTTTCTCAAACGATTCCGGCTGGTATCCTTTATCAGCATTTTTGACAGAAAGTAGCAATAAGACGCTTCTTTCAGTCAATTTATCGTCTGTACCATAATCATGAATCAATGATTCTTCTACCAATGCATAATGTCCTAAATGGGGAGGATTGAATGAAGAATCTAGAATGCAAAATCTCTTGACATTGTGGTTAGCAAACCCATTTGACGTGTTGTATACTATTTCAAAACTAGCATTGGAACTTAAGAACTTCTTGAGTGGCTCTTCAAAGCTTCTTATTTGTGACATATATACAATTGAAACAAGTTAATTATATATATAATATTTATTAAAGGATTTGTATTTTACGTAGCAATGTACATATTTCTTATACAGGCAGATATCGCAATTATAAAATCTGCTTGCTAAAAATGATTAACATCACATTTGTGACAGGTCACATTAGTATCTACAAGATTATTGTTACAGATATGAAATGAGTGACATTCTCGTATTAATGTTTGTTTCAAATGAGTATTTTGCTCTACTATAAGAAATGAGTATTTTGCTTTACTATAAGATATCTTAGCTGGACTTATAACTCATCTCTAACATTCTTTCCGTCTATTTCAATCAATTCGGTTTCAAAAACTAGATATCAGTTAGTATTATATGTTCTCCTTATTTATGGGAGAACCTTTGATTTGGACAAAAGATTTAACGTAGATACATACTCAAATTTGACTTTGGTGGAATAATTCCAAGATCTCTATCACCATAAGCTAAATTGTAAGGAATGGTAAGTTTTCTCTTTTCTCCTACACACATATCCATTAATCCTTGATCCCAACCCTTAATAACAGCACCAGAGCCCAATCTGAACTTAATTGGACTCCTTTGATAGGAAGAATCAAAAACTGTACCATCTTCCAACATTCCCGTGTAATGAACCAGAACTTCATTACCAGCCTTGGTCTTGGTAGTACATTCTACTACTCCAGAAGATTCTAAAATGTTAGTTTTAAATGTTTGATGAAAATTCCATATTTGTACTGAAGTTATCAGATAATAGAAATAAGTAGCCAAACGTACCAATTTTCAATTCTTTTGGGTCATTACAGAATGCAATTTGACCAAATAAGAAGAAAGCTACAACAATTTGCCAGAATTTATTAGAAAACATCTTTATTAATTCGAAGGGTGAGTTTTATAAAATAACATATAAATTTCAAATGTCGAGATATTTTAAGATTGATAGAGCGAGAAACTTGTGTGGAGTAATCCATTTTTTTTTATCTATTATACAAGAATAGAATATACCTATAAAAATCGAACAAAAACTATATTCATTAATTTACATTAATATGACCCTTCATTAACAACCCAATAATAAACCTTTTTTTTTAAAACAAAGCAAATCTAGAAAGAAACTAACCACCTTTAATAACATGAAATATGAACTCACTAATGTAATTCTTTTTTGATTAGTTTACAAATAAACGTCCATCTTCTAACTCTTCAATAGTTGACTCCACAAGCTCATCATCATCATCATCTTCAACCAATTCAATAGTTGCATACTTAATCATATCCCAACGTTTCCAAAATGCGCTTGCATCATTGTAATCTTCGGAATCGACCAAGTCTTGCAAGTAGTACTTTGCCTTGGTTAAACGATCTTTAAGAGCTTGTAATTGACTAGAAGACGAATCTTTAGATGTCAAAACAGACAACTTAGAAGGATTTTCAGCATTAGCCATAGCTACTGCTGTTGAATCCATCATACTCATTCTTTTCACACAAGCAGGGCGAGTTTGAGAACGAGAAGAAATAGAATTCTTATTTGAATACTCAAATTCAGAATCCTCGTATTCAGTGATATCTGTAGTATTGCCGAAATAATCTTCATCATCAGTTGCAACAGATAATGGAGTATCGTAACCATACACTTCATCTTCAACTGATGATGTGGCATTGCAATATCTTGCCCATGCCTCATCGATTGCTCCAACTAAATACTCGAAACAGCGAGATCTTGAATCCTTATCAGCATCTGGAATGATCTTCTTACCATTACTTGCAGTACTCAGATCAGAAATATGCATCAATCTTTTGTTTATAGATGGCAGACTAGACAACTTGCAATCAATGTTGTCTACGTTTTCTCCATCACTATTAGATTCATCATCATCGCTGTATTTCGAGATCGCCCGCGACAACTCCGAATTCAACGAGAATGAAATCCTAGTAGAAGCTCTTCTCTTAGCCCTAACTTGATCCGCATTATAACAAGATTGTTCATCATCCGAACTAACGTTATCTTCGGATGATGAGTAGATAGCGGCAGCAGCAGCACTTCTTCCAATCTCTTTATCAAAGCAAGTACGCTTCACTTGCTTTTCTGGAACACCAAATGCGCAACTACGCTTCGACGCATTATTAAAAGCTTGCGAACACAATGCCATTTGATAACTATGCTAATATATTTACGGTGTGGAGGATGTACCGATGTTTGAGGATGCAGTTATGTAACTCAAAAACCTTTCAGCACTAAACGTTTTATCGCACTTGTGCCGGCAAACTCAAAAAAATTTTTCTCTGAAGGCAACCAATCAAGGTGTCAGAATTTCAGTCCGATGAGGTAACTCTATCAAACTGACCTTAAGCTAATATAATCAGTCTCTTTAAACTCTCTAATTAGGAATAGAGAACTGTAGTGACTGTATAAGCAGATAAGCAGATATACTATAATATATTTTAATGTATGTATGAAAATATATTAGTATATTACTATGTTAACCCTTAAATGTGCTGTTAATTAAAAATAAGGAGCTAATTAACAAGCGGAAATAAAGAATCGACAGTAAATTTGTGTGACCTTTTGTAAAGAAGAAAGCGTTTACAAAAATCCGGATTACACTTTAGATTTATTGTAGAGCGTGAGGGATTTTTACTGATAATAGGAGTCCTAAGATGCACGTTTGTATGTAAATCAAGTCAGGGTAACAGAAAATTAATGGTTACCCGACTTTAAGAATCATTACCCGGCATAAAAATCTGAAATATTTTCTAAATAGGAAAGTGAAAGAATAAAATGATTCGTGTATAATTATGAATGTGCAGAACCACATTTCCTCATTCAGGATAAAAATCTAAAATAGGCGAGTATATATAGGAATCGTATTGAAAGAGTAGAGAAATTGTATGCTGCATGTAAAATTTTCATCTAGACGCATGAAAAGGACAGCAAACAGATTAGAGGTCATGCTGCCTGATAGAAAGATTCGGTTAAGTACACATACAGCAAATATTAGAGAGGTGTTGTGATATAGTCCTGAGCTTGCATTCAGTTAAATTTATTTTTCTGTTATGTATGTAATTTCTAAATGTATCTCGCTATGTGATATGGGTAAAATATTGGGTTTAAGAAAATCATTTTAGTTTGGAATGGGACTACTCCACATTGTTCTTGTGTACTACTGAATAATCAATCTATACTTAAATTGCATAAACTACGTAAAAAGAAACTTTATTATCATCATCATGACTGTTTTATTTCGTACTTCTGAAGCAACATAATTAGACTGTAGTATAATGTTGTAAAATATATCAAATCTCTGTTGTATATAGAAATATCACTTTATTTTGCAATTATATAATAAACTGTAGATTTTTACATGTGTATCAAGTTAAAGCCTATTTCGACACTATCTATGCAACATCAATGATATATTTTTTTCGATGATAACCTTAATGCTCAATTAGTGAAATATCTATGGAGGCTGTTAGAAATGAAATACATGATGGCACTACCTAGCTTCCTTAAAGCTTGGATTGTTAATAGCAGTATTCTTGCTCTCAACCAATTTATTATATACAGGACAAACATATTAATTGTATTTCATCAGATATAATTTTTACGAAGTTCTTAAGGCAATTATTCTACATTACCTTACAGTTTAGTAGATATTAAATACCCTTCAAAGCATTTAAAGGCCATATTTAATGTGAAATGTGTTGTTGATCAAAATTCACCACTGCTCAAACAAATTCAAATACGTAAAGTTTTTTTAAATTTTTTCTATAAATGCTTGTGAATCTTTTTAGTGTTTTCTGGAACACTTGCAAGCAATCAAGGCGCAGATGTATGCTCAAAGCTGCATTCTCGTGATGAAAAACTATTCGTTTGCATGCTACTACCAGCAATTTTGCTAAGTCAACCAATCAGCTCCCCGCAGGCTAATGCCGGGCTGTAAGCAACCTCCCAAGTAATAACTAAAGGGGAATAACCACGTATATAAAACCTGTCAGGTACGATAATAAACCTGTGTATAATTAAAGGAACAATAATCTAACGTCAAGGTTATTCTAAGAACGTTTATGTGCAATATGGCACGGCGTCATCAATATTTTTTAATCTAGCCATTTTCATTAAATTCGACTCCAACGTAAAACTGACTCTTCCCAAAGATTAAATCTCCTCTCTTAATTTTAGATTTGAATGATATCTTTATATCTAACGTGATCATTTGCAATTAAATACTTTTAATGAAGACGTAAATTTTGTAATGACTCTTCCAAATCTAATTCCGGACGAGCTTTTTCTCTTGTTGATGCAAGTAAGTTCAGGCTCGGAACTAGCTAAGGATTGTTCTATAATGGTCCGGATATCCGAACAATTTAGTGTAGCGGACCGGTATTCGCTAGTAAATTCACGTTTACATCATGATTTGATTTACTTGCTTACAGCCGCCTCATCTGTCAGGAAGAATTTCAGATGCATTTTGAGGATCATCGGTATCATAACAAAGCTGTAATAATATATAAATTGGGCAATTGGCATTAAAGGAGTTTCTTAAATTCAATTAAAAGCAAGTAGGGTGTTATATGATTCTAAGATTTAGAGACGTAAAATTCTAACAAACTAAATCTCTTACTAATTATCATAACATAAAAATGGCTAGTTCAGGCAGTGCTTCTACACCAGATGCTTCTGTCTCATCATTCGTGTCGACACTTATAGTGAATTTCATTATATTTGTTGTTTACGTTTCTATATTTATCATATTAAGAAAGAAGCAAAAGAGAGTCTATGAGCCTCGTACTACTGTTGATACTCTTCCAGAAGATCTTAAACCAACCGAGCTGCCACAAGGTAAGCTTGCCTGGGTTAAGGATTTGTGGTCTAAGAAGGAATCTTTCTTTATTCAACAATTGGGTGCTGATGGTTACTTTTTCATGAGATTCCTCATGGAATTCGGTATAATTTGTTTCATTGGTGCATGTATTACATGGCCAATTTTATTCTCACTTAATGCATCTAACTCCAATCACCAACAAGGTTTTAATATGTTGGCCTTTGGTAACGTTAAAGACAAAAATAGATATTATGGTCATATTTTTGTTTCTTGGGTGTTCTTCGGTTTCGTGGTTTTCTTAATTTACCGTGAATTGATCTACTATACTACTTTCAGACATGTACTTCAAACCACCCCATACTACAATTCTTTGTTATCTTCAAGAACTATGTTACTTACTGAAATTCCAGAAAAGTACTTAGACGAAGAAAATTTAAGAGGAGAGTTCCCAACTGCTAAGAATGTTTGGTACGCTCGTGATTACGAAAAGTTACAAGATTTAGTTAAAGAAAGAACTAAATTGGCTAAGAAGTATGAAGGTGCTGTTAATGGTGTACTTACTAAAGCTGTGAAATTAAGAAATAAGGCTGTTAAGAAGGGTAAACCTGTTCCAGAACCTTCAGATGACTTGAACGCATACTTGAAGGATGGTAAAAAGAGACCTACTCACAAATTGAAATTCTTAATCGGAAAGAAGGTCGATACCTTAAATTACGGTGTCGAAAGAATAGGGGAATTGAATAAAGAGATCAAGGAAGAGCAAGTTAACCATACTACAAAGTATGATAAAGTTCCATCAGTGTTTATTGAATTTCCATCTCAATTGGAATTACAGAAAGCTTATCAGGCCATTCCTTATCACCCAGAAATGAAGAAGTCTCGTAGGTTCACAGGTGTCGCTCCAGATGATATCGTATGGGATAATTTGTCTTTGACTACCCATAAGAGATTGGTGAAGAAATTGCTTGCTAATACTTTTTTGACTTTAATGATCATTTTCTGGTGTATTCCTGTTGCATTTGTAGGTGCTGTATCTAACCTTACAGCCCTTACTGACAAGGTCCATTTCTTAAGGTTTATTTTGAATTTACCAAAGTTCCTTCTTGGTTTAGTTAATGGTTTACTTCCTACTGTTTTGTTAGCAGTATTGATGGCATTGGTTCCACCAATTATTAAATTTGCAGGTAAATTCAGTGGAATATTAACCGTTCAAGGTATTAATTCTTATTGTCAATCTTGGTTTTATGCTTTCCAAGTTGTCAATGCATTCTTAGTCGTTACCTTAGCTTCTGCTGCTGCATCTTCGGTTACAACTATTGTTTCGAAACCAAAGGACGCCATGACACTTTTGGGTGACAAGCTTCCAGGAGCTTCTAACTTCTATATTACCTTTTTAACTTTGAAAGGTTTAGCAGTTCCAGCAGCTTTATTGTTTCAAATGGTCGCCTTAATCTTAGCTCAATTTTTAGGTAAGATTCTTGATAAGACCCCTAGATCTAAATGGACACGTTGGATTACTTTAGGACAACCAGGTTGGGCTACTATTTATCCTGCTTACCAATTCTTGGCCGTTATTGCTATGGCTTATGCTATGATCGCTCCTTTAATTCTTGGATTCACTGCTATTGCTTATGCCTTGATCTATATTGCTTATTTGTACACATTAACTTACGTTTTAAGACCAAACCAAAATGATGCTCGTGGTAGAAACTATCCTGCTGCTCTACTCCAATTATTTGTTGGTCTCTATTTAGCACAATTATGTCTAATTGCTTTGTTTGTTATGAAGAAGAATTGGGCTTGTGTTGCTTTAGAAGCTGTTTGTACTGCTGCAACCGCTGCTTCTCATATTTACATGAAATGGAAAGTCTTGGCTTTATGGGAAGTTGTCCCAATTTCTGCCATTAAGTATGCATCTGGTGACACCACTTTTGAATATCCAATGCATGACCAAGGTAAGAAGGAAGTCGCTGACGAAGGTAGAAACTACTGGGAAGGTGGTAATTTATTAAACGAGAATAAAGATAATGAAACCTTTAACAAGGGATCTGATGAGGGTACCGAAGGTAACTCTGAGAGAGTTGGTTACAATGATATAGAGAATGGTAAGCCTGACATGTCTGTTAAAGGAGGTGCAACTTTGTTTAAGAGATTCTTCCAACCTAAGTTAGAATCGTTTGATTCAATTAGAAATAATATGCCTCCAGCTCTTTTCAATTATATCGAATATAATGAAGACTTTGTCAAGACTGCTTATAACTTTAGTTGTGTCAACGATGAGGAACCACATATTTGGATTGCTAGAGATGATTTGGGATTATCAGAAATAGAGAAGAACAGAGCATTAGAAGGTGGTGTTGATGTCCATAACGAAGATGCTGAATTCAACGAAAAGGGTCAAATTATCTACACCGGCCCTCCTCCTTCTTATGAAGAAGCATTGAAGATGTAAGATGTAAAATGTAGCTTAATTTTAATTCGATTTTGTGTTTAGTATTATGTTTTTAATCAGTATTTGATTTACGTTATTAATTAAAAAATTGAAAAAAAAATTCTATTGTAGACTTATAGTATAAAATTTACTAATAAAACTAGCTAGAACACTAAATATCAACAACTTGCATATAAACACCATAGCTGGCATTTGTGAAAGACAAGTTCCTTATAATTCAACACCAGAAGATACACCTTGGGCGACATCATCAACTTCAGAAGCGATGTTGCTCTTACCAGTAACGTATTTCTTAGAGATTGGTTGAATGACGTTGTTATAGATTAAAGTAGCGCCACCGAAACTTGGGATACCAATATAAAGTAAGAAAATGGTCTTGAATAAGTAGTAGAATGGGATCCAGTATAAGATGGCCTTGGACCAGAATTCAACAACGTTTAAGAATGCAAAAACGACCCAGTATGTTAACAATTGGGTATCGTCTTTACTGGTTGTAGTTTCCAAAGCAACTAAGGAGTAGTAACCTGGAATAACGAAACCAGCAATATTAGATAAAAGTTGACCGATACCACCAACATTCAAGAAAACCATGAAGAAGTAGACACCAGCGGCACCTAAAACAGCATAGGATCTTGGTAAGCTAGTTTGAGATTCAAATTGGTTTAAAAGACCAATACCTGCAGTTTGCTAACCGGGTTAGTATGAATCCTTAAGGTACGTGTAACATTTGACTGACGGCTCAATCTAGTTTTTGATAATACTTACAGCATCAATGTGGGATAAGTATCCTTTAATTTGATCTGGAAATGACATTGTATGTTTAAGTTACTAAATATATGAAATCTATCTAGTTAATAAGAAAGAAGAATGTGAAATATTCGCCATATTGTCGTCAACTTAAGTATCACACTCACACTTGCTCGAGTTATATGCACACCTATTTTTTATCTATTATACATTATTATAACGTGCTAAAAAATGCAGTCCTTATATACAAAATTAAAAGGTTTTACTTCTTGCTCTTACCATTAGACTTTGCACTTCCTTCAAAACCAGCTCTCTTCTTTCCTTTATTAGCGGCTTTCTTTACGACACCAGTGAACTTTTTTAACTTAGGAATATTCTTACTCTTCTTTCCCTTATTTTCCTTTCTAGACTTTAAGTTATCTTCTCTTCTCTTAGCTCTAGCAGAAATTGTATCCTTTACAACTTGCTTTCTTTCTCTCCATTCAATTTCACTCTTCAACTTCTGTTTTTCCTTTCTTTTGAGCGCCTTTTTCAATAACTTTTCATCATCTTTGATTTTAACACCCTCGGCTTGCGAAAGTACACGTTTCCATTGCTCTTTACTCTTTTCCTTGGTCTGCTCCTCAGGAGTCAATTTAGAAAGCATTTCCTTCTTCTTCTCAAGTTTCAATAAATGAGCTTTAATGTCGTTATTTGCAGGACCCTTTTTCTTATTTTTTTCAGCTGTGTTACGGAGTTTACTCAAATCTGAAGTGACTCTGGAACCATCATTAAATACTATATTTCCATATAAAACAGCATTATCACCTTCACCTTCGTCTTCGACTTCAGAACCAGAGTCATCTGATTCATCTTCATCTTCAAGTTCGTCATGCTTTCTCTTCAACTTCTCTAGTCTCTTCAACTCCTCTCTTTTCTTACGCTCAGCCAAAATCTGTTCTCTAGACTTTGGTGCACCTGGGGTTTTTGTACCTGGGGCTTTCCTCTTTTCCTTAAGATTATTAATTTTGTCATTTAATTTTTCTCTTAATTTACGAAGGTTTTGCTCTTTCTTTTGCTTTTCCTCCGGAGTTAATTCTGGCTTGCTTTTTAACTTTTGCTGAACTTCTTGTTTGGTGAACTTTTCCTCCTTCAATGAAGATCCATTAGTTATTTCGTTACCCTCATCATCGAAGACCAACAGGGCGCCTTCTGGAATAAGAGAGCTATCGGATTCTCTTGATACTTCATCTTCATCATCATCATTATCATTATTATCCTCTTCATCCTCACCTTGTTCTTCTGATTCTTCTTCTACTATTGGCTTAGGAAATTTTGGTATAGATGGTAACTCTATCTTCTTGGCAGTTTTGGCCTTGTTCTTCATGACGTCCTTTGCACTTGCATGCGAGTTAGTATACTCATCGGCATTATTTTTAGACTCTGGGTCTAATTTTGCCCGTTTATGTTCTTGCAACTCCTTTTTAGACTTCTTCTTTTGTTGCCATTGATCTTGTGTTGCATCATCATAATAATATTTAGCTGGTATTAATGATAATAACCCGTCAAATGCTGTTGAATGCGTCTTAAGACGTTCCTAATATCGTGTTAGTAGACAGAATTTTTGTAACCCAGGACACCTGTTTCACTCTAAATTAATGCAACATACTTCTAAGGAATTACTCATATTGCTGGCTACGATATCGAGTATTTTTCAACGCTATGTGGTCTATTTCAACTAAGATAATTAGATATCAAAAGGTGAAAAAAAAAGTCCATCGCAAGTACATTATATGAGTGTATATGCAGGCAATACATAAATTAGATATCCTGACAAACTTTCCACCTAAGTGCACCTTACCTTTCTATTAGCATATAATAATTACTGAACAATATACAGAAGAATCTTTAGCGGCCATAAACTCCTTTTTTGTAGATTTTACTTCCATTAAATTGACCATATCTTATTGTGAACATATCATACCGGTTAAATAGCGTTATCGTACTCAAATATACACACAATTATTCCTCGCCCTACTCCTGAACTATATGGTTATCGACACTTATTGCTGACGTTGATTACTCTCTAAGGATTTCTATATAAAATGGATTCAGCTGCCAATTATTTAATTCTTTCTTTACCTAGATCCATAAATGCTCATGATTGGTTGGAACAATCGTTGGTTGGGGGTAAATGTTCATTGCATGATATCTCCATACCTGATTTTCAAATCGGAACGTTGGACTCATTAGTGCAACAAAGTGAAGATTTATCTAAGTTGGACCAACAATTGGGTGTTTCAGTTACCAAAGTTGTGGATATTTTGTCTTCAGTTACCGAATCGACTACTAGTTCCAAACTTGTCAACTCTAAGCCTGCCCTGAACTACGTCGAGGGATTTCAGTGGAATACAGTGAAGTACAGATTAGATAAACCAATCACCCAATTAGTGAATTTAATTTCAGATGAAGCCATTGCCTTGGATGATGATGTGAAAGCAGCTTACCAAAACTACCAAACTGCAAAGTCTAACTTTCTAGCTGCTGACAGAAAGAGAAATGGTGATTTATCTATTAAATCTTTACACGAAATTGTAAGACCTGAACAATTTGTTTTAGATTCAGAACATTTGATTACGATTTTAATTGCAGTCCCTAACAATTTAATTCGTGATTTCGAAGACAGTTACGAGAAATTAACCGAGTTTGTCATTCCAAGATCTGCTTCTGAGATTGCTAAAGATGCAGAATTTACTTTGTACACAGTAACCTTGTTTAAAAAGTTTCAACAAGAATTCATTCAAAAATCCAGAGAACATAAATGGCACCCTCGTGTAGACTTTGAATATTCTGAGGACACATTAAATGAATTAAGAAAAGAATTTGATATAACAAAAACTACTCAAGCTAAAGCCAAAAATGATACCATTCGTTTAGCTAAAACTGCATACTCCGATATTTTTGCGGCCTGGTTGCATATTAAGGCTATTAGAGTATATGTTGAATCAGTTTTGAGATATGGATTACCTCCTCAATTCAATTATCACCTTATCAAATTTAGTGGAAGTAATATAAAGAATGCAGATAAAGCCAGGAAGGAATTAATCAAGAAATTTGGCTATTTAGGAGGAGATGGATATTCTAATAAGAGCAATTTGAATGAATATGCATCCTTGGTAGATCCACATTATGAGCCATTCGTTTTATTCCTGATTGAAATCGTTTAATTCAGTAACTAAATTTAATTTATTTCTCTAGATTATTAAATAATTATTATATCATAAAGTTCAATTTCCTAAACTATATAATCCTGTAAAAGTTGACTTATATATAGAAACGTTATTGTATGGAAAAATAACAAAATTAAAAAATGAAGCTCGCACTCAGGATCGAACTAAGGACCAACAGATTTGCAATCTGCTGCGCTACCACTGCGCCATACGAGCTTCTTTCTGTGAAAATAGTTTTTTATCATAATCAAATGATTAATAGAATATCTTATCTAATGGTTGTTATTCTTCGATATGTTTAATCAGTCTTAACTTTAAAAGATTTAAATAGAAGCTCAGTATAATATTTGCATCGAGCTTAGTTTGAAACTGTACCCAGTTCCTTGATGTAGAAAGCTATTGGCTCACTATATACTCAATCGACTTTTTGTGTCTTAAATTATTTCTGTATCAAAAATAGCACAGATTAGATATCTGGTTTAAGCAAAATTCTAGAATAGCATATAAAATATGTCTGATGAAGACTTTATTTCAGAGGAGTCATATGAATTTGAATTTGAGGATGATGAAGATGATGAACAGGAATTAAGTGAAGTAGATGATAAAGAATCTGGGGGGTTAGTAAGTATTCTGAGGATTAAGATAAATTGAGGATTTTACTAACAAATGAAGGAAGAAAAATATTATAATGCAAAAGGGTATAAAGATGATGATATAAATAAAGCAATTGAAGAGTTTTTAGTCATTACTAAAAGTGGTAAAGATGACGAATCCATGGAGTGGGTATTCAAGTCTTATAAGCAGCTTATCAAGATTAACTTTCACCGCCAAAATTATGACCAATCGATCAGTTTTCTTAAGGATTTAATCGAAATAATACCCAAAGTAAATCCAACATATGCTAAAGAGTCTCTAAATAGGATGATAAATGCTTATACAGTTTCGGGGAGGGATTCGTTTGTTTCTCAATTATATGATATAATTCTTGATTCAATTAAAAGACATGACATATTTGACGAATTTTCCGCCAGTGGACAAAAGCTTTGGCTTAAGATTAATATTAATAAATTGAATTCAAATCTAGAAAATAAAGAATTCGATGAATGCCCTGATCTAATAAGCTCCATCAATAAAAAATTGGAGCAAGTAACAGATTCCTATAAACTTATCTACACACTTGACTTAATAGCGGCAGAGATAGAATATTATTCAAGCAAGGTGGAAGTGGATTTGAAAAAATTAAATGAATTATATAGAAGAAGTTTAAACGTCTCCTCAGCTGTTACTCACCCTCGAACTACTGGAATTATCAGAGAATGTGGAGGAAAAGTTAATTTCTACAGAGGTGACTATGAAAAGGCAAGGATAGATTTTTATGAAAGTTTTAAAAGCTTTGACGAAGCTGGATCTTTAGAGAAAAAGAGAATTTTAAAATATTTGGCACTTTGTTCAATTTTAACAGAATCTGAGGTAAACCCTTTTGAAGCTCAAGAAACACAATCATACTCTCAATTACCAGAATATGAAACTTTGATTACGCTAATTAAATGCTATGATGAGATGAATATTGACTCATTTGACGAAATAATTAATAAGTTACATGCCGAAAAAGACCCTTTACTGAAGGATAACATATTCAGAGAGGCATCAAGAGTCATGCAGAAAAATTTAAGATGTAAAATATTAATACATATTTCGAAATCTTTCAAAGCAATAAAATTTGAC
The DNA here is from genome assembly GCA_030563145.1 of Schwanniomyces polymorphus var. africanus. Lineage (NCBI taxonomy): Eukaryota > Fungi > Ascomycota > Pichiomycetes > Serinales > Debaryomycetaceae > Schwanniomyces > Schwanniomyces polymorphus. The sequence goes on from JAKUBG010000004.1 coordinate 373,794, forward strand.
TATCTTACTCGTTTGTTAAAAATAAATGAAGATGAGTTAGAGGATTTGGTTATTAAATTAACGACAAAGGGGAAGCTTTCAGGTATAAAAATCGATTTTATAAATCGATTTATTCTATGTGATCATCAGAAATCAAACATTTTCTCTACAAGATTAGAATCTAGAGCCATTTTTTATAATATTGAAGCTATGGACGCATTGAATCTCGATATGTTTGTTGAAAAATCAGAGGTCACAGAAGATCTGATGGAACTTGATGATGAAAAATCATTATGTAACTCTCTATTAGGACAAGATAGATATTCTAGTCTGAATTTAAGTGGTTCCAACCTGGAAAGCTTATTGGATAAGATTTTATTTCTTACAGAGAAACCAACAAAAGATATTGAATGGTTCAAGTTGCTTGACTCGTGGCGCTTATGTATTGAAAATTCTATTCCTACTCTGGTCAAACATGAACTTAGTCAAAAAGATCAAATTTTCTCTGAACAAAAGGCTGGAAATGGAAAAAGTAATATGGATCTTACTGATGAAAATGAAATTGGTCAAAATAACTCTGAGCCAATTATTAATTCCCAAAAGCAACCTACAGATTTACAAGAATCAGATGATGAAGATGCTGTAGATAGATGTGATCTACTAAGAAATTGGTGTAAGGAGTTGGGATATCTTGTTTAACAATCAATATAGCCCTAGATTTTTTTATGCGTAAATTATTGTAAATATGTGTAAATTTCAGAATGAAAATTTTTGTATAAATTCTGAAATTTTCTCTCGATTTACTATAAGAAAATCATTGTATTGAAAGCAACCAAAACCATCAATCAACAATATTAGTATACATGTATGTATAATTACATTTCATATAAAATAATAATTCTTAAATGATTAAAATATAATGCGTTATCGTCATGATTTAACCCGTTTTTACAATGTCTTGGGTTAAATTTGAAATCAACTAACACCTACATGAAGAAGATTTATTTTATTAGTAATAATGATAGAGATTAAAAACTAACATAAATAGAATTTGCATTAAATGAGCTAATTATATATATTAATATACAAATAACAGAAAATAAATTTATTTGTAGTTCTTTTTTACGTTCATGAAATCAATGTTTAGACCTACTAGGACAAGTAGAAATTAGTCTACTTAATTCTACTTAATTGACATGGAATACTTTACTTCAAAGAAAGTTTTTGCAGAATATCCAGATCTAATAACAACGTTCTACTAGCATTCAATGTCTAAATATATTTTTTTGCTCAGGAGAATAGTGTACTAATATGTTGATTATAAACCAACTTGTATAGGCTCCACTCCATCTCCATTTTGCTAGCTGTATTTACCAGCTTGGACTTTACTTTCAAATAGTTGTTTTAAACAGAACCAAGTATCGCAAAAAAAAAAAGTTGCAGAAATTTAACAACCATTTTATAATCTCATAATAAATTCTGCAACAGAATCTGAAAAATTTACTAATAGTACCAATTAAGATATATAATGTTCAAGAGCCTATTCTCTGGAAGTACTATAGAGAAAAGAGGTGTAAATGGAGGTAATAAATGGAAAAATAATTTAGCCGCTAACTCGTTACCAACTTCAAGTGCTTCAATTTCAGATGAAATCCTTTCTAATCAAGATATACCCTCAACAAGAATGAGACATTCATTCTCTCACCCTAATTTGATGAGCGCTCTTGAAGAAGAACAAAACACCCACGATGATTCTGAGCTAAGTATCAATCCTTTCGAATCACCATTACTTAAAAGAAGCAAGAGCCTCCCATTTAACTTGGTAAAACAACCAAGTATTTCAAATTTTAGAAGAAAAGAGGCCAAAAGTGTTAGATTTGAAAGCACAGGAAAGGAAAATACTGTGATTAAACAAGGTTTTCAACGAGAGCCAAGCGGTACTGATAAATTTATTATACACTCAAGCGATAGGTCTGGTTCTTCAGAATATAGCGATTCGCCTAAATATAGTGAAAATGAAAATAGTGAAGCAAATCCTATGTTCAACTATAAAGTATTAAATAAAAGAGGACAAAGTTCTTTCATGGATATGAATAAAGAAGCCAATCAAGAGGAATTTATGCAAAGTCCACCTAAAAATTGTGATGATGACAAATGGTTCGAAAGAATAACTAAAGATAGCAGGCATCTAAATTTAAGATTAATGTCTCAAAAGGAGCTGATGGAAGATGAAGTCAGATATGTGGAAAGTGATTCAATGGATTTCGACCTGGATGAATTTATATATCCTGCCACAAATGAACAGGAAAAAAATACTGATATAGGTCTGATAGTGGGTTTGAAGTCCTTTGAAAATAATGCTACTAAAGATAAAAGCTTTACTTCAAATATTGACAAATCAATTTTACTTAGAATTGCTGCAAATTTTACCCTCAATGTAGAGTCAAATGATAAAATCAACTGCGAGAGCACAAGAGATTTACTAGAATACATTCTTGATGAATCGTTAAATTGGAGGAACGAGATTTTTAACTATAAGCAAGACTTGCAATCTAAAGAAGAAGAAATATCAAGGCTAATTGCCTCTAAGCAAGAGTCCGAAAATAGAGAAGAGAAACAACAAAAAAAAATTGAGGAATTACGCACATCAATGGAGACGCTTAAAAGTGAACTAAATGCGGCTCTAAACCAACCGGAGTGCAACCCACCAGCAGAAAAGAGACTTGATAATGAAGGATTTTGTTTCGTAAAGCACATTGAAATTCTCAAGCAAGAAAAGAGCCATTTACTAGTGCTCAATAAGAGTTCACAGGAAATGATTAAAGACTTAGAAAGTCAAATACGTGACTATGAACGTATGCTATTAAGTGTTAGAGAGGGAATTAAGTTTATTGCTTCTGAAAATGAAAGTCTTAAAATTAGTAATCAAAGTATAGCTAATCAAGTTGAAAAAAATGAAATTATGAATAAATCACTTAGTGATTCAATTTGCGAATACGATAAATTGATACTGGAAAAAAACGCATATATAGAGGTTATTAATGAGAAACTAAAAGATATAGGCGAGGATTTCATTAAAATAAATAATGAAGCTAATGAAGCAAAAGATTTCAAAAAAAGATATGAAATTCAGAAAGCTAAATACGATAATTTGGTAAACTTGAATAAAGAAATCGAGAAGAAGACCAGTAAACAGTTAGAATCAACAAACGAAGAGTTGAAGAAAACTAAGTTAGCTTTAGATAAAGCATCTGAAAGCTATTCTAAAAAAGATTTTGAAAGAGAGGCTCTAATCACAAATATGACTAAGTACAGCAATGAATTACGCTATAAAAACTCCGAACTTACAGATGAATTAATTCAAGTAAAAGAAAATATGTCGATATTACAGAGTGATTGTATTAATACTAATAAGAAATACGAAGAATTAAATGAACAAAATTCAAAAAGTTATAAAATATTGCAGTATTATGATGATCGTATAGAAGAATTAACCATTCTAAGAGAAAATGAAAAATCAGAGTTAAAATCTTTGGAGGAATCGTATATTTGTCTAAAGGAAAATTTTATGAAATTAATTAATACTAGCTTCGAGAGTCTTCTGCCTGTGATGTATGAGGAAACTTCAGCAATTTTCAAAAAAATGCTTGAAGAATTCAGGAATAAAGAATTATTGGAAAATAATGACAAAACAGTAACACAGAATATTACTTTTTTCATTATTGATACAGTCTCTGACTTAGTGAAGAAGTTCCTTAGCAATAAGACTTCACTTGAGCGTGAGATAAATAACAGGAATATTAATTATGAAAAGATGTTAGCTAAGCTTGAAATAATCATGGAAGAAAATTTAAATAAAACAAGCAATGAAAACTTTCAAGTTGTAATGAATAATGATTTGAAAGAACCAAAGTATAAAAAAAGAACTTCAAAACATAGACATCTCTTACCCAAAAATTGAAGTTATTACTTAATTGTATTACTTGGTAAAAGAGCTCTCCACAAAATTCTTCTCTTGAAGCAAGCAAGTCATTACCAGAGGCAAAACTTCTACTTGGAAAGTTTCAAATGGAAAACTTTCACCGTCCACGGATATATAATGATTTTTCCCATTTGAAACCTTAGGAACAAGTCTATAACCAGAAATTTTTGCATGATGTACTTTATCATTATGTACATGCAAACCTTTATCCAAAGAAAGAAGCACAGAACTTGTTTCAAGAAATGACATATTTGTATCTGTTATAACCATATCCATAAGTCCGTCGTTTGGAAGTGCCGCAGGGAAGAATTGCACATCATTGGATATATAAGGCATTTTACCAACGTAGAATATACTTAAATTTGATGAAATAGATTCAGGGACTTTGACCCAATTATCAGGAACTGGCATATCCAATTTAGCAGCCGTTAGTTCTAATGTTTCTGAAGTGAGCACCTTTCCATCACCATTGTTATTGCTTTTGCTAGTATTATTATTCTTATTATAGTGCTTAGAAAAATGTGTTTCTAATTCCTCTTGTGATTGAATTTGATAATTGACATATAAATCACAAGGATATGTAGATCTCAAAATAACTCTCTGTAGTACTCCTAAATCAAATCGTATCGGTCCCATCCATCTTAAATGTTCTGTTCCAATATCCGAATCAGCGATGACTCCGTAACACTGTGATAAAAATGACAATTTTGTTTTTTCGGCTTCTCCAACACCTTGAGTGACTGCCATCAAATCAAGTTTCGTTCTTTTTGCTTTGATCATTTGCAATGTAGCCAATGCCGCGTCATTTGTTCCATGCGTGCTCAAGGAGAGTGCATTACCCGAGCCACAAGGAAGTTGGGTGATTGCAACTTTATCAAATGCTTTTAATCCCTTATCTGAACGGTCATAAAATCCATTTATCACTTCGTGTGGTAAACCATCCCCAGAGCAACACGCAATTATATCATATTTACTGAGATCCAATTCTCTTGCTATTTCTGTGGCATGTAGCTGATATTTCGTTTCCATGTAAGTATATTTCACCCTAGCAGCCTTCAATACAGGTAGAATTTTATCATTATATATCTTTACTGCATTTCCTTGTCCACCATGTGGATTTACTAGTATTAAAATTGATGGTGATAAACTATTGCCGTTGTAAGCCCTGGTAAGTATATTCTTACATTCATTTTCATATTTTGAAACCCTAATTTGAACACTCTTTAGCTCACCTGCATTATCTTTACGCGATATATATTGAATATCAATAACCTTTTCATCTTCATTCAATGAATCAGCATCTTCACACCACAAAATATCCTGATACTTAATAAAATCATCAATATCTTGTGATTTTGTATTACTGAAACAGGAATATAGATAGTCCGAATTTTCATCCCCAAAAGATTGGATAGATAATGCAATACCACCTTCTTGAATAGATCCCAGAACCGCTTCAACGCCCTTTCTTATTAAGCTTTCTGATGACATGCTCCTAAATGTTAAATTATAAGCTCGGCAAATCAGATTACTTTTTTCGCGAGACTAAAACATATGCATGCAAGGGCTACTATTACAATGGCTTACTCTAAATTTTGTTTATAAAAATATGGAACTATAAAATTTCTAGATAGCCTCTAGTCCTCTTCGGAATTTAAGTCGTCACCACTCAAGGTAAATGGTTCTGGTAATGGAGCTTCTGTTATATTTAATTGTCTAACAGTCTTTATTACCTCTATCTTTTCAGTAGGCTTTAAATCATCTACCACGATTATGCCACTGCTTCCTCTGAATTTTCTAACAGGTACAAATCTGTCATCTTTAGAAAATGAGACGTAGTTGGACTGTAATGGTAATACTCTGCTCATATTTTCAATCTTGTAAGGGGTCTTAGTATAACGAGCAACTGCTGGTTCATTATTTTCATTACTTTCTTCAGATGCCTCCTCTTTCGGCTTTGGCTTATCTTCAGAAGTCTTTACACCAGACTGTGTATCATCAATTTCCATTTTATCAGTTTCTTCGTTATCTTCTTTCTTAACATTCTTTTTAGCTCTTGCTTTAGCTCTTACAGTAGTCGACAAAACGGCAGTAGCAATCTTATCTGGTTGCTTTTCTTTAGATTCTTCTACCTTAGGTGGATATTGGAAGATTTCTGGTTTTGTGTGGCAATTAAGTTCAAATTTAGGAACCTTCAAATCCTCCCTAACAGCAATAACTGAAGTAGGAACAAATGATAAAGACAAGAAATGAGCTAATGGGAACCAGTACCAAGATTGAACAAAAACAGCTAAACCGACAATTGAGCTAGTGTTTAATGTGTTAGTGTGGGAATTTTCCAAATTAATTGTTGTATTACGACCACCTGCATCAATAATACCTTGAGCTAAGGTAGCACCAAACTTAGCTAATGCATCTTCATGCTTATTCTTGATGGTATCAGCATACTTTTTAGTAAAATCCTTAATCTTAGGATAACTTGTTTCATTTTGTTGAACAAGTATCATTGCACTTGCCATCATAGCACCTTGTCTAACGAAATCAACTGGATCCTTGGTCAATGGTTCCAATACCTCAATAGCTGCAGGCAAGCATCTACCAGCACAAGATATACCCAAAGCCATAGCAGTACCATAACGGACATGGGGATTATGTGATAAAGATAATAACTCAACAATTTGTGGAGCAGAAGTGTAATCTCTAATCAATAAGAAACCCAAACACATCACCGAAGCCCTTCTGACATCATCAGATGGATCTGAAACGGCGTAATGTAATAATTTCTTAATAGCATTATTGTTTCCGGTACCAGCGTAGGCTAAAGCGATCGTGAATACACCACCGTATCTTAAAATTGAACTCTCTTGGGACATCAATTCTTCAATAACCTTCTCTGATTTTTCTTCTCTACCATAATTCAATAATGCAAGACCAATTGCCAAACCACGTATTATATTCTCATGCTTTGTTTCCTTAGCGTATGTCAACATGTCAGTGATAGCACTTTCATTACCAGATCCTAACATAACTAAACCCATAGCCAAACCTGCAGCTTGTCCAGATATAGCGGAATCAGAATATAAGACAACTTTTAATGATTCATAAAGGCTTTCACTATTTGAGGACATACCAGCAACACCACTACCAAGACAAGCTCCGTGCAAAATAACGTCAGTTTCATCATTATCAGCAGAGTTACCATTATCATCAATATATTTTTTCAAGTAATCAATAGTTTCTCTTCCGTGTCCTGCAAATATTAAACCTAATGCATAAAGCGAACCACCCTTTGTGTGTGCAGCGCCATTTAATCCCGGTAAATAAGGTTTTAAGATGGTAAATCCTTGAGATAAGTTACCCTTATGAATAACACCTAATGCAGCAGTAGCTGAGAATTTAGACCAATTGGTAGCTTTTCCTAACCACTCTAAATTCTTTCTAAAAAATGAATCGTCAGTAGTACCGGCATGCATAAATGCATTGGCAAATGTAACAGCAGAGTGGAAGATGGAGCTTCTTCCTTCTAATAAGTTCTTCGTCTTATTTAAAATTGATATATCAGTGTTATTGTTCTTATACAAAAATGTAATATCCAAGTCACAAGTTGGAACTCCACTTAGAATATGCAATAACCTCGATGAAGAGACGCCATTTTGAGTAAAGGATTCATCATTTTTCAAATTTAAGATAACTTGATCTAATAATTCCTGGGATGCAGCATTAACCAAATCAAAGGCACCTTGATATGCAATTAACTTTTCGTCTCTATCTATTAATTCTTTGAAGACCTTAGTTGCTAAAGTAGGATCATTCAATTGAACAATAATCTTGAAGATAGTAAAGAAGTCTTGACTGTTATCTAAGCTCAACAATAAATTTACCAAAGAATTTAAGACATCAGTTCTGAATGAATTATTATTGATAACCGAATTTGAGCATACCAAAACATAGTTTAATAAAGTTAAAGCAGTTTCGGAATTAACTTTAATTTGATCCTTCAATATTTTTTCTACAGTATCAATTCTATAGCTTTCTAATGCAACTCCTAAAGCCAATTTTAATTCATTTGCCCTTATACATTTAGCTAACATTTTTTCAAAAATACCAGTTAATTGAGGGTCAATTTCCACAGAGCTATCGCTATATTTCTTTTGGGATAATGAAGTGTAGAGGTTGATACACTTAGAGACTATTGTCTCAATATACTGTGATTTATCTTCGATATCAAACTCATCTCCAGCACAAAGGGAGTATTTTACTGCAGCCTCAAAATCTCCTAAATTATAATAAACTTTAGAAATAATCAAAGCAGCCAATGAGCTCTTTTCAAAAGTTTTGTCCTCATACAACTCTTCCAATTCAGTAATATTATTGGCGATTTCAGTCCATAATTGATCAACAACTTCATTCAATGAAGTTAACGCATACGCCTTTAAACTTGGATCATTCTCACCAAGAAGTGCTAAATATGGTGAAGCCGAAACTAATGCCATTATTAATATATTTAATTATACAACTGATTTCTAATTCTTGGATTACCTTCTTTATAATCAGCTCTAATTGATAATTTTGAATGCTGCTTTGATAGTTGCCACCAAGCTTAACTAATACTCGATTTTGGACAGATAATTACACAAAAATAAAATTATCAATAACACTACCATTGCAAGTAATATGATCAGCAAAGGTTAAAATCTTACATCTTATTTTAAAGGAGTAATATTAAACTATGTTGAAAGAATTATATAGGTAGTTAGTTATATATTTTATAAGGTACAAAATGTTATCGAAACTGGGTTGAATCATTAGATTTAAATTAAAATTTGGAGTATTCGGACAACAATAATAGATTATTGTTCAATTCATTAATATAATAAACGAGTAGCAATCTTGTAAGGTGTTTGTTCTAATTGCTCATAAAGGGATTTGATATCATTAATATCAACATCACTAATATCAGCCATTAAATAAGCAACATCACCTCTTGAATCTGTGAATTGTTTTTCAATATTGTGGTTGGATAAGATGTTGTTGACAGTCTTTAAGACACCAGGAACGTTTTGATGAATGTACAAGACTCTGACAACATTTTCTTGATCTAAATCTAAAGCCCTTAAAGAAACTTCTGGGAAGTTGACAGCACCAGCAGAGTTACCTTCATTAATGTACTTAGATACGGAAGTAGCGACTTCAACACCAATAGCAGATTGGGCTTCTTCTGTAGAACCACCGATATGTGGAGATAAAATAACATTTCTCAATGAACATAATTCAGAAGCCCAAGCATTCAAATCGTTATTGAATAAATCTTCACCATTCTTAGCTGGTTCATGTGGGAAAACATCTATAGCAGCACCAGCAATTTTACCTGCCTTCATAGCCTGGATTAAAGCTGGAATATCAACAACTGTACCTCTGGAAGCATTGATAACATAAGAACCATCCTTCATAGCACTGAATTGAGGAGTACTTAATAAGTTCTTTGTTTCGTCAGTTTCTGGAACGTGACAAGTAACAAAATCAGCTTTTGATAACAATTCATCTAAAGTATCAACCTGTTTAGAGTTACCTAAGGACATGATCATTTGAACATCAAAATAGATTACATTCATACCCATGGCTTCCGCTAAAACGGATAATTGGGAACCAATGTGACCATAACCAATGATACCTAAAGTTTTACCTCTGATTTCCCAACACTTGGCACTAACCTTGTTCCAAGTACCAGTGTGTAACTCGATCGAACGATCACCTAATTGTCTTGCTAAAGTGATGATTTCAGCAATGACTAACTCAGCTACGGATCTGGAGTTGGAGAATGGAGAATTGAAGACAGAAATACCAGATTTAGCAGCAGCTTCTAAATCAACTTGATTAGTACCGATACAGAAACAACCAATAACAACTAAGTTTTTAGCATGTTGTAAAATTTTTTCGGTTAATTTGGTTTTTGATCTAATACCAATAGCATGCACATCCTTGATTTTTTCAATCAATTCATCTTCTGGCAAAGAAGTTTTGTAAAATTCAACTTGGTAACCTTGATTTTGGAAAATGTTTATAGCAGTTTGGTTAACGTTTTCTAATAATAAAATCTTAATATCACCAGTAGAGAATGGCTTTAATGTCTTTCCTGATTTATTCATTGGAATGTATTGACTCAAATACGATTGAGTTGGAGAAGTTGAAACAGCATTTGGTGAGCCTGAAATGTTCATTGCCTTTTGAAAGGTTTGGGTAATTTGTTGTGGTGACGCCATAATTGAAATTCTATCAATAATATAATTGCTCACGAAGAATACAGAATTAGAAAACTCTAAAATATTTTGATGTTTGAAATATTCACTCTAAGCTTTTATAACTACGAGTCTAAATCAATTTTTTTTCTATGAGTAATAATATCACGTGACAATGGCGAATTCCATTCATTTATCGTATCAAACTTCTTATTGGCTAGTTAGGAATCAGTCATTGCCACTACTTCTTTACCCCTATGTGATAATTTGATAATTCATTGTATATACTATAGTATCCAAGTATACTTCTCAGTTGAAGAGCATCTATTTAGTACCTTATCTGTAGCAGATATCAATAAGATAAACACTTTTGGCAGGTCTGACTCCGATATTGCACATTAATGACTCGGTCAACAGTCTAATGATGAGGTGGAGTAAAAGGATGGTAACTATCAGAGTCAATGCAGTCATGTGATTTGATTTTTAAGGTGCGCTTATTTCTTCCTATTCAGCACTCCGAAATCCAGAAGCGCGTGTCTATTTTACTCTTAGCAGTGAATCAGTAACGTCGGGTAATATTCTTAAGTCTTGGATAGGAGCGCTGTACTTTTGTATTTGTGTCAGATCAAGCTTTTACTTAATCATTGTAGATATCTACTAACTGCATTGCATTGTAGCGGTAAAACGAAGGAGGAGACAATTCTCTATTATTTAGAGTAATTGCTTCAGTAGAGCTTAATTGAGTGAAGGGAATAGTTCGTAAATTATGTCTGAAAATTGGAGCCCAACACCACGAGTTCAGAAAATGGATGCCGCAGAACCGGTGACAGACAGCCCTCTTAGCGGCTCACATAGGCAGAAAGGCCCAGAAATCAATAATATTAAGGTCCTTTGTAGGTTCAGACCAGATAGCGAATATGAAGAAGGAAGAGGGAAGAATATAGTTCATTTTTTGGATGAGAAAACGGTCAAAATTGAAGTTTCTAATAGTTCAGACACTAACAAGGACATTCCTTGCTTCACCTATGATAGGGTGTTTCGAATGGATTCGAAACAAACTAATATATATGATTATTCTATCAAAGAAACAATAGATGAGTTTTTCAAAGGTTATAATGGTACAGTGCTAGCTTATGGCCAAACAGGTTCAGGTAAATCATATACTATGATCGGTAGTTCCATAATAGACAAAGAGACTAAGGGCTTAATTCCACGAATATCTGAAGATATATTCAAGAAGATTGAGATGGGGTCGTCAGAAGTAGAATACGCCGTGGGCGTTTCATTCTTGGAAATTTACATGGAGAATATTAGGGATTTGCTAAATTCTTCTTCCCAAGAAAAATTTACTATTCATGAGGATAAAGTTAATGGAATATATGTTAAAGGTTTATCTCAAGCATTCGTTTCTTCAAGTAAAGAAATAATTGTGGCTTTGAAACAGGGCTTTAAAAATAGAGCAATTAGCTCAACTTTAATGAATAATGAGTCATCTAGATCCCATACAATATTCCAAATTAAACTCTCCCAGAAGAATATTGTTTCAGGTACAATAAAGAAGAGTCAGCTATTTTTGGTAGACTTGGCAGGATCCGAGAAAGTCGATAAAACTGGCGCTGTAGGTCAAAATTTAGAAGAGGCTAAAAAGATTAACAGTTCACTATCTACGTTAGGACTCGTAATTAATGCATTAACTGATGGTAAATCTAACCATATTCCTTACAGGGATTCAAAACTTACTAGAATACTACAAGAGTCTCTTGGTGGTAACTCCAGGACTTCACTTATTATAACATGTTCTCCAAGTTCATTGAATGAATTGGAAACACTCTCTACTTTACGTTTTGGTTCAAGGGCAAAATCCATCAAAAACAAGGCACATATAAATACCGAACTAAGCATGTCTTCTTTGCAGCATAAGATACTGAATTTAGAAAAGAAGAACAAAGAAAATCAGTTATATATTGAGAAAATTGAGTCAGAGCTTCTTCAGTGGAGAGCAGGAAAAGTACCCACTTCCAATGCAGCGCTTTGTGATTCCTCTCCAAAATCTCATACAAGGGCCATATTAGCTAAATTGAACGTTGGCGATCTGGGGAACATCAATTCAACCTTAATAAACAATGAAGAGATTAAACGAAGAGATCAGAAAATTGAGGAGTTGGAGGAAGTCATTTTAAACATGAAGATGCAAAATTTAAAAACTTCGCATCTAGAAGAGCTGAGGCTATTTCAGTTAGAGAGTTCTCTAGCTAAACTAAACGAAAAGTTAAGAGATGTGATATTGGTAAACGAAAATCTTCGGAAGCACCTTTTAATAAGCGAAAAGATTGTCGAGTCCAGAGATGCTCAAATAAACAGATTAAAAAACGGACTAAAAGAACAGCAATATAGAGTTCTGCAAGAGAGCCTTAGTTTCGAATCTAAACTAAGCTATTTAAAGGAAAAGCTAGATCAGTATAACCACCTTGATACAAATGAGAACGAAAAAATAAGCTCCGATAAAAATACAAAAAGCTTTGGTGATTTCATAATGGAAGATCATAATGATGAAAGCATGTTAGTAAAATTGAGTTCCAATTCTCCATTATCCCCAAAGTCCGGACTTAATTTACGAATTGTCAAACCTGTGAGAGGAGGAAAAGGTAGAACCACGGTTGAAGAGGATGAATTTTTTTAGTTTATTTAATACCTAGAACAGTTAAACACTAACCAGTCAATAACGTAGTCTAATATAATTAATCGTAGCATACATATTTTAATACAATATATTATTTTGCAGGTAGTGTGATCAAAAGTCTGATCATTCGCAATAATGATTAGACCTGTATATGATATCTCCAATTCCCAACCCCATATTTTGTAGGCACTTCATAGCATAAGAGAATAATTATTATTAGTAAACAAAAGATGGATCTATTCGTATCGAATCAGGCTAATGGCAGTATTGGATGTAAGTAGTTATTTGTATTTCAATTTCAAATCTACTTGGATAATATGTCCAAATGGTACTATTTAAAGTACAAATATTGACATTTTAGTGATCCGTTTACGTAACTCTAGGGAGAAAGTAACCATATCATTGAAAAAGGAAATACTTATTGATGGAGTAGAGAACTATGTTCAGAAGATAAAAGTTATTAGATTTAAAGGAAGGCTTCATTTTGTGTTGGCACGTAAGAATGGTCTAATACAATTGTATGAAACAATAAGATCACGAAATAAGACCTCTTACCTTTTATTCAAAGAATGGAAGAACTCTAATATGAATAACCAAGATCTGATAGAATCGATAGGTTTGATTGATGGTCAATATTTGTACAGTTGCTCGAATGAAGGCAAGCTTATTATAAGGGATTTGATAAATGACGATGAAGACGAAAGCTATAAAGTATACCTTATAAACGGGCCAATATCTAGTATTGCTATGAAGTATGATGAGTGCTCTAAAAAAATTGTGGTATATGGTGCTGGAAAGAATAATGAACTCAAACTATATGAAATAGATGTTGGTGGAAGTGTTCAAGAATTAACTTGCAAACAACAGAACACCCCTAGCGGTATTAGATCTACACTTTCGACTTCAAGAAACCACTTGATAAGAGCTAGATATACTTTAATGAGTCTTAGAGCTTCAAACGATCGCCAGGTAAATACTTTGATCCCATTTTGGATGGGTTGTTCTTATTTTGGTAATTTTGTTTACAAGTCTTTACCAAGTGAATCAATTTCTAATTGGATAATTTCAATTTGTTCAGCAGTGATAAATGGAAGAGAAATTATTCTTTGTGGTACTCAATTTGGTAATTTGTTAGTTTACGAAGTACAGAAGGAGAGCCATCCTTCTAAAATTCTTCCTTTATCACAATTCCCAATTAACTATTTGTGTGTTTTCAAAAACGATCAGCTATTAATTTTCAGTGACTCAGTATCCAAGATTGGCATAATAAACATCTCTACATTTGAGGTTGTTAACTTTTATGAGAATTTAAAGATTGGACCCACCGCCAGTTTCGAAATAATTTTTCTGAATATCCCAAACAAGAAGAGAAAATATCAATCAAATATGTCATTTGATCCAATATATGTGATTTGTACTAATATTACAAATACATTAATGATTTACAAGCTCTTTGATGACAATTCTTATTCGTTAGTTTTGGACATACCTTTTGGATTTATGATTCCTTCCGTCGCTATCTTGAGTGAAAACGCATATTCACTTTTAGATGATATTTTTGGCGAAAGATCTGTGGATGATACCAATAATATAGGTAAGAAGAGAAAGTTAGGATCATTAGACTCCATTTGTATTACACAGAATAGCAATTTCAACGAAAAGATGGGCCATCTGTGTGAAACTGGTTTCAAGAATGATTACATCCCCACAAAACAATGAGCAAGTAAATGATATATTACGATTTTATGAAATCATATGAATAGACTTTTTAAAGAGACTTTATGTAGTTAATGAACTTAGTATTAGTGTATAGTGTAAAGAATACTTAAAAACATAAAAAATTTCAATCAATTTTACATGAGAAGCATTAAAAACAATAAAAAATGAAATACTCGTTAAAAAAACAATTGCTTTTATTTTTATGGTAATACAAAATCTACAATATAGGTTGATAGTCCGTTCATCAAATCTTAGATTATTTCTTAAATACTCAATTCTAGAGCAAGCGTTCATGTCACTTTTTGCAATCGGCTTCATGTTCCAGTAAAGATCGTAAATCCGACTAAAATGCACGTGATGGACATACGACATTATATAACCCGAGATAGATCACTTGACCTACCAAGCTGTTGAAATATGAAGCGTTCCATACCTATACTTTCATTCAGTAAGACTCCCCAACGAGACTGACAAATTTATGAGAAGCCCATCTCATGCTGTTTATGGAAGAAACATTTCTTCAAAGTCTCATTTCGAGTATATAGCCTAGTTTAATTTAATTGAGCGATTACAATTATACAAATGTATTATGTCGTATCCATTAAACATAAGACATAATTTAAAGAACTCTCATTTTATTACACAAAAATTCTAATTTCAGGGTCGACGTGCTCTCACTAATCAAAGTTGATAGAGAACAAAAACAAATAAAATAAATTGAGATTACATCATAATGTTTTGAAAACAAACGACATGAGTAGGATGTGTCGATTTATGAATAATCAAAACATATTTATTTTAGATACTAACAATACACTAAATAAATTTATTTCAAATAATTCAATGTATATTAGTGTAAGGTTATGCTCTAAGTTACAAATGTTGTCATCAGAATTATGGTGTCTTAACTCCACCTGGTAAATAAGCCGAAGGTCGTGGAGATAAGCTGAAAAATTTTAACTACTGTAATTAAGTATCCGTTCAAGTTATTATCTACCACTATAATGCTTTATCTATATGGGGTAGATTTATTATTCCCATGTTATGTAAGATGAGTGACCAAAACATTTACCTATTCACTGTATTCTTATCATTTTCTTGATTCTATGTCTTGTCTGTTCTTGTCCATTAGTAAACTTGAGAGTGGGGAAAAAAACTCACCAGACGCAAAAAAGCCTCATGTTTTATCCCTCAAGACTAAGCATTGCTACTATATGTTGTTGTATAAGAGGTCATCCTATCCTCTTAATAACAATCAAGAAGTCCTACAGAAAATATTCACCTTAAGTTGCACCATTAGAGGGTGCAAATGTGCTTTTTGAAACACATTTATTCCTAGATAAGCAATCTCAATCTGGGGTTCCACACAAACCCAGACCCCAAATACTATCATGGTTTCAAACCCATAGGCTGATCAGTAAATTTTACCTATAACCATAAGTTGTATACTTTATTTTTTCCTCATTTTATCAAGTAGTTATGTATTTTATTATTTGCGAGTTTTGGCGATTTGGCGTCCTGAATCTATTGTATTATTATCTATATAAGCAACATTTGACGAGAGTCTTAATGGCTTCAAAAACGGCAACTATCAATCATACTACTCTAATGAATTCCTTGTTCACTAGCTTATAATATAAATGGCTCTTATTACTTGTAGTTACTGGTACAGATACGCCCCCAGGTGGCTTAAGAATTTTCTATCACGCCTAATCCACTTATCTACTCATGACTCGAATTCGACCTGTATCGTCATTTTTTTCTTTCGGCAGCATTTTTATGTGTTAAAACAATAAATATTTACTCGGAATTTTATTGTTTAGCATTCAGGTGCCAACACATATATTTATATATAAGTGCTTGATATACCGATAATCAAATCTAAAACAAAAAAGTTTATATAGTTGCCTTTATGACGCATCATCGAAGTTTTAGTTTTGATAAAATCAAAAATAAGGTGACAGGAAGGAGGTCTCTGGAGTCATCAATACTAGAGATAGCATCATCCGGAAATGCTAGACGTAATAGTGTGTCTAATCCGATGATAGTGATACAGGAGGAAAGCCATAATAACCTGGGGGTAGCTTCCCGTAATAGAATAAGGGCCCAGTCATTATCTTTGCTCCATGGTAATACAAATGCAACCTCAACCTCTAGGTCTAGAAGTGTCAAAAAAATGCATACAAAAGCTCTAATTAAACAAGAAACAGCATCTGTAATACAGAAGAAGCTTCTTCTGGTTCTAATAGACTTGGGAATACAGAATCCGATATCGTTGGAGACTAACAGTGGAGGTTCTAGAGGACCAACTTCCAAGACTACCAAAATATATGTGGCAAATACCAGCGACTGTATCTATTTGGACCCTGCTACTTCGGCGAGTTTCACGTATGAAGATGTTGAAAATGGTAATTTAGCTCGCTATGATTATGACACTAACGAGGATGCTACAACAACCCCGCAAAATATTTTTGACGAAGATCTGTTAAGTTCTGGTGATGAAAGAACTAGATCAGTACCCCTTCCATTACGAGAGAAGATTAACCTGTTCAAATCTCCAAATTATCTTTGTTCAGAGATAGATTCTGAAGGCCCGAAACCTCATACCTTTGCTGTAATCGTAGAGCTACATAAGGATATGGTGATCAAAGAATTGAAAGTGGACTTTCGTTCTGTAGTGAATTTGTTATGGCCCTCTGGAGATCCATATAACAAAACATACACAAGAGAAAGATACGATATCGGTGTTTTAGAATGGGTTTCTAATTTGAATGATTGTGACTATTATATTAGCACTGAAAATACTAATGATATCAAATCAAAAAATATTACAACAGAAGATTTAGCCAAGAGAACCAGAGAGTACAAATTAATACAGATACAAGATCCCACGTCCAAGAATTCTTCTATGCCCAAACTGAGCTCTTCTGCGGTCGAAATTGATCCGAACAGTTCAAAAAATTCAGAAGGAACATCGGAAAACTGTAAAGCAGGTCTTTACGTTTTCTTATTACCAATACTAATTCCAGGAAATGTTCCTGCCACAATAAATTCAATCAATGGATGCTTGAATCATATTCTAAATATCGAATTATTTAAAATATCGGACAAATTAAATCGTAAGGTGAAGACAAATGCATGCTATAATTTACCAATGGTAAGAACCCCACCTTCTTTTGCAAACTCTATTGCAGATAAACCGATTTATGTTAATCGTGTGTGGAATGATTCTTTGCATTACATAATTACATTTCCTAAAAAATATGTTACCTTAGGTAATGATCACTTAATAAATCTTAAACTTGTTCCTCTTGTTAAAGATGTTATAATTAAGAGAATTAAATTTAATGTTCTTGAGAGAATTACTTACGTTTCAAAAAACCTTACTAGGGAATACGAGTATGATTCTGAAGACCCTTACCTTTTAAGGTCCAATTCTGAAAACAAAGTAAGGGAGCGTGTTGTTCCAATTTATGAATTGACAACCAAGTCTAAGACAAGCAGCAATCATACAGAACCCTATAAGGAAGAGGTAATTGTATGTCCTGATAATAATTTATTATTTTCTTGCTATGAGTCAGAAATGGATTATACTTTAAATTCTAATTGTGATCCTTTATCAAAGCCAGACAGGGATACCATGATTGCTACACCATTGGATATCAATATTTCCTTACCATTATTAACTACCAAAGTTGATAAAACATTATTGTCTTCTTCTGTTGTTGATGATCATAATGATATAACTCAAGAATATGTTATAGATCCTTCCAGTAGAGGCTCGGTCTCTTCTACGAATCCACCAAATTTTGAGGCATCTCCAAGAAACTCTTCTGGGGAAGGTTTTCCAGCTGCAAATGAAATTAATTTATGGGACGAAGATAATATGTATGTGCCAGACCACTCGGTATTATTAGAGCCTCCTCATAATAATCATCACAACCATAATCTGAAAGATCCATCTCAACAAGGTTGCACTGTTCTATCAAAAGCCTTGTATCCGGATTCAAATTTCAGACATATTCAGATTTGTCATAGATTGCAAGTTTGCTTTAGGATTTCCAAAAAAGATCCTAACGATGGTTATAAAATGCATCATTATGAGGTTGTAGTTGATACACCACTCATTCTACTAAGTTCAAAATGTTATGATGCTTCCATCCAGTTACCAAAATATAATGAGATCTCGGATGCTGGTCCTACCATAGATGCACCTGGAGATTCAATTTCATTTAGAACTCCTGTATACAATGGGAATGGAGTTAGTATAAAACCTTTAACTGACGAAGGTGAACAACTTCCTTCCTTTGAGGAGGCAACCTCTCCTTTATCTTCTCCAGTCACTAGAGCAATCTCAGTTGATGAAAATAATATTAGCAGATTTCCGTCTATTAGTGGTCCGGCTTTCCCAAATGAGCCGGCCCCTGCTTATGATTTCTCTGAAGAATGCCTTTATTCAGGAATTCAGAATCAATTAAACATAGACGAAGTGGTGACTTCAGACCAAGAACCTGTGGACCCTCACACACCAATTCCTACTATTAGGCAATCATTACTGAATTCTTTTGCCAATGTATCATCTAGTTCCTCTTCAGACGAGGATATAAGGAGTGGGAGCTCTGTAATTAATGAATCTCCTAATGAAGAATCTTTATCAGGATTACCTGATAACATAACCGAGAGTGCTTCTTCAAAGAACGATACCGATTCGAGTACCTCTTTAAGTGGCCTAAGTTCAGCACCTTTGGCTTCAAGTGAAACTAATATTATGCGCTCGAGTAGCGGAAGCTCAGACTCCTATCGTCCGTCAACCCTGGCTTCGGTGTTGGAAGGTAACCTGGATGATGCATATTCGAACGATGTATTTCTGGGACCATTGAATGAATCAGATCTGGCTTGTGATGAAGAGAAGATTTCTCCAATAATTGATGATAAAATAAAATCTGCCAAACTGATGCTGATAGCTGACAAGAAGACTGTGATTGAAAAAAATGTTCCTTCTAAGGATGGGGTTGATCAAGAAAGTCTATATTCTCAGGAAACTAATAATTTTGCCCAAAGGCTACCTTTGCTTGAGAATTATAGCATTGATTGTATTACAACTCAATCTATTTCAAATGTTGGTAGAAGTAAAGATGATGTATCTGTAATTACTGATGGGCTCGTTAATCAAGCTCAAGATTATTATCGTGCGTTCTAGCTATTCTAATTCATTTATAGATTGTATATTATCTAAGATCGTTCGATTTTCTAATCGAGATCAATTGATCGTTAATTCAGTTTTTTAAGTTTTTGAAATTTTCATATATTATATCGTAGATTACTACAGTCGTATAATGCTAGTTAATATACCGAAGAATAGTAAAGTAGCAGTTATTGGTGGTGGTATATCTGGACTTACTTTTTCGTACTTTTTAACTAAATTAAGACCTGACGTAAAAATTAATATATACGAGAGACAAAAAGAGACCGGGGGATACATTAAATCACTAAGACTTAAAGATGAAAGTACTAAAGAAGATATCATAGTTGAAAAGGGGCCAAGAACATTACGAGGGGTAAGCGATGGAACTTTACTAATAGTAGACATATTGAAATCCTTAAACTTATCGGATAATATAAAGGCGATCACAAATGATTCTATTTCTAACAAGAAATATTTATTAAATGACAAAAACGAATTCATTGAAGTTCCCAATTCCTTTAAGTCATTATTAGGGTTCTTAAAGAGTGGAATATTAAATGGGGCTATTTGGGGAGTAATTAAGGAACCTTTTGTGAAGCAAAAGCAAAGTAATGAAGACGAGAGTATAGAATCGTTTATATCAAGAAGATTCAGCAGCTCTACTTTAAACGATAATATAATAAGCGCTGTATTCCATGGTATCTACGCTGGTGATTCGTCAAAATTAAGTATCAAGTCAACTATGCCAAGTATGGTTTCCTTAGAAGATGAAAAGGGTTCTATAATTAGGTCAGTGTTTTATCGTTTGTTTCAAAAATATAAGAATAGAAATAGTCCAGAAACAAAGCCTCAATTGAGTGAAATATTGAAAGATTATGAATTGAAACTATCCCCAAATGCTGATTTAAAATCGTTATCAAAAAGGTTGAAAACATATCCTTTGCTTAGGCTTGAAGATGGTCTTCAAGTTTTACCTAATGCATTGACAAAGTTTTTAAGTAATCAACCAAATGTTTCAATTCATTATAACACTGATATATCTTTAATCGATCCACTGACAGGTACAATTACTTGTAATGAAATGACGACAAAATATGATCATATCCGTTCCACTATTAACACAAATGCACTTACGAAGTTGTTAAAACAATCAGAAGAATTAAGTGATATATTAAAGCTTGACTACGTTAACATATTTCTTTGTAACATATATACTAAAAATGGAAAGTTAATTCCAGGAGATAGACATGGTTTTGGGTTTTTAGTACCTAAATCTAAACCTAATCCTGAATGCTTATTGGGTGCTATATTTGATTCTGACATAGAACAACATGAAAGTTCCTTATTTGGGAAAAGGAAAAGTAACCCGTCACCAAAAAATTACAATAAGATTACATTGATGATGGGTGGTCATTATTATGATAAGTTAGGCAGTATTCCATCCAATTCTATAAACACGAAAATTGTTAAATTAATATTGCAAGACATTTTGAAAGTTGATTTAGACAAATTCAATATCATCTTTAGAGACGAGGCATGTGAGTCCAACAAAACGATAAATTTGTCTGATGATGACATATTAGTAACGTATAATCTCATTAGTGATTGCATTCCACAGTATAACGTGGGTTACCAAGCACAAAAAGTAGACGTTGATGCATTAATTGAAAGAAAATATAACGGGAAATTTTCTTTGGGTGGAATGAGTTTTGGAAGTGGAATTGGTGTACCTGATTGCGTACTTAATGCTTGGGAGGATGCTTCCCAAGCCAAAAAATAATGCAGATAGTAAATAAACTCTATTTTAAATTTCTGTAGTATCCCCTACTCTTGTTATTACGTTTGAAGTATTACAGGAATAGTTAATCACCAATGGCTTATGGAAAAACTGTTCGTTTTGAAGAAGTTTCATGGCCATCGTGGCGCTTTCTATATTGCTGAATATTAAATGTGCTTGTCCTCTCATTTTCTTTCTTTTAAAGTTTAATTGTATATCAATAATATCACCATATGTTGAAAATAATAAATAAAGACAATGCTTCATCAAATTACCATTAATTTGGTCATTTAAGTTTTTTATATAGAGCGTTTGTGATGGCGTAAAATTTTGATGTTCTATTTTATTCTTTTTAACCACTTTAGTCTCATCTTCTCTCCCATTCTTTCTCTTTTTAGCTCCATCCATGGTATGAATGTTATATCTAATTGCTGAAGGACATCATCAGAGCCGCTTAACATTTAAATTTCAATAAATGTCGCTCAATACTGCATATAACAATTTGTTTATTTGGAATTTTTTCATCAGATTTTTCCTTTACTTTAGAGGAACTTGAACAGCTTCTGAAAAAAGCTCTTTTGAATTAAGAGAAATGTATTATTCTTGTACACGGTAATCATTATGATATTTTTTTTTTTTAATAATAAAAGCAAAAAAAAATGCATTTAATAAGTATTAATATTAATGCTTCTAATATCATTTGTATGATAGTAAGTGCTAATGTGCTAATTTCTGATTTGATATACGGCAAACATTCGTTGAAGTTGCATAATTTGTTTTATCCATTAGATAAATCGGTGTCTTCAATTTTGCAACTAAAATCACTAAATCAATTTACATCTCGATAATACGTTTGAATATAATAACTAATGGATTACAAGCACTGATCCTGTTGATCATTTGATTATGAGTTTCATTATTCAAATAAAAAGGGAAAAGAAGAGAAAAACTAGCAGATAAGTCTAATTTTTGGTCTGGATTGAGGTTAATAGTATAGAATCAACTAGAGTCCCTGACGTGTAATATTCTCTATAATGCTTTTATAGGACCAACATTTGTATCTGTATTTTTATAAGGAGACGTTCAAATTGTGAAGAAAGTGATTAGAAGACAGGTGCATAATAATATGCGCTAACAAATTATGCATGCACTTGTTATGTCATTTCAATCAACTCTTTTCTATGAGAGTAATTTCTTATTAGGATTGTAATTGTGACCATATTTTTGAGTGAGAATTTTGGGTTGCAAAATATATTACATGAAATAATATAAAATAAAGAGTAAAAAGCAGATGAAGCATATGTTTAATTATAAGTGATGTTTAGATTGGATGTGACTTTGTCTCACGGAAGTTCTAAGAGGAAAAATGCCTTAGCAATTCATGGTGCTTATCAAAGTGAAGTCATAAAAATCATGAATGAGAAGCTTAATTATACATGTGAATAATTACTGTCAGGTGTAAGATAATAAAATTAAATAAAAGATCAAATTATATAATGTAAAATTTCTAGAATCAATCTTTCGCTTATATGTATGCAATAGTTTGAGCGACACTTAAATATTGATAGGTCTAATAGGGACACCTACCAAAAAAAGGATCTATATCATGGAATGACAAAGGTTGAATATTATAATCTTCTTCACCTTTTTCCAAATGCTCCTGATTTTGAAAGGAGACTACATCATTTCCAAAATTCTCCTTATTTCTATCGGTATTTTGATGTAATAACATTGGTTCATTTGCAGAACTCTCTATATTTCTATTTTTATTTTGATGTAATAAAGATGGATAGTTTTTATCTTTGCCTTTATTATGATTCTCTTTTTCGCCGTAATTTCCCTCTTTGGGACAATACCTACCAACCATAAATATTTTATCTAGAAGTTGAAGATCTCTCACTTTACATGATTCGTTGTTACTAGCATCAGATAAGCCAAAATCAATTAGCGAAACCTTACCTGATTCTGAAACATGAATATTCGGTATTCTGATATCATTATGGCTAATACCTAAACTATGAAGTTCTTTGATTCTGTCTTTGATCACTTTATATACCTTATTTTTATTCCATTTCTCTTCTGGAGTTTAGGGAAATGAGGAGAATATTCTGAATCTGCAATTTTTTTATTAGTTTCTAATTCATTAGAAAAGATGCGATAGTATTCTTGCTTTGTAGGAGTACTTAGGTACATTGAATCATGCATTTCCCATGACCTGCTGGAATAATGGTACAATTTAACAAATACCTTTTCCGGAAGTTCTATTCCTATACTCGGGTAACTTGCTGGAGCATCATATATTACTCGACAATGAGTATTACTCTCCATTATGTTTTCCTCTTTCCCATTAGCATTTTCCTCTATTGTTGCTAAAGTTATTAAATCCGATTTAGTTTTCTTTGTATGGGTTTCGCCAAATGGATCATTTGTCCTGGCATTTTCTTAGACTCTTCTCAAAGTAATGATAGATTTTCCTTTGTAGAAGTTGCTTTAGCAATACCCTTATAAAAGAATCCTGCTTCAGCTGATCTTAATGTAATCCCATGTGCAACAGTCTCTGGGCCATCAATAATATATTAATTTATAATCATTTGGTCTTCTATGAACTCATGCATAGAATCCAGAGAAGCTTTGATGATCTGATATTTACACTCTGTCTGTGCCACATGGAAAAGCTTCAAGAAGGTAATTTCTTAAAACAAAAGCAAAGGCAGCTTTTTCAGACCATGGACCAAGAACGAATGCGGGATATAGTTTTTGCAGCTTTGATTTCTTGTAATTTACCAAATCTTAATAAGGGAGTATCCAAGAATACTCTCACATTTAAATTTTTATCTAAAATAATCTTATTGTATGTCTCAGGTTTTAATTTCTAACAAAAATTAGTTGGATCATCAGTTGTAATATCATCACTATCGATATATAGAAAAATACATAGGATTACTCATAATGATGATATATAATTATAATTATTTCAAATAATTTCTCTTACAAATAGCCTTTTGTATGCCCCAAATGCCTATTATATGCAAGAATTCATGATTTAACTGTCTATTTCTGCACTTTACTGTTGAAATATGCTTTATACTGTATGATCAGAATTTAGTTAACAAATATAACCCAATATGGAATAAATCGCTTCAGCCTTAATTATTTCACTCAAATTTAATAAGTTAATTACGTATAGTTCATTCAAGCTATGAATTATTTATTGATCGAAAATACCGAGGCTGATATGGCAATGCCGTTATGTTATACCTAACAACTCATTGAAATCTCTTTCAACTAGCAGACCATTGTCTAATGAAACTCAACCTGATTATCTCTTATTACAGCATTATCAGAAATTATCAATATACAGGATTGCTCACTAAAAAAATATAGATAATATTCTTCTAAAAAGTATAGATAACATTCTTCTAAAAAGTATAAATAACATTCCAAACAGTCCAAAAAGATAAGCAGTACGATTATAACTACGTGAATATAACAATATGTATTTCTCGGGTATTAGTAGTGACGAGATTTTATATAATGATCCATCTACTAAAGGTTTTATAAGAAAACCTGAAATATGTTCTCGGATCAGTCAAGATAAACTTCTACGTACCAGAGTCTACTTGGATACTCACCCAATAAAGTTTGGCAGGAGAACAAACAAACCATTAGCAACTTCGGTAAATCTTGTTAAGAAGAGTGATGCTTCTTTCTCGATAGGAAATATGCCTGAAATAGGACCAAGCATTTTTATTACTAAAGCGTTAATGAAAGCTGAATTTAGAGAGATGGAGCCCAAAGAGTTTATCAATAGGTACCTTTCTCCACTTGACCGCGCTATCACAGAGAAAAATGTTCAACTTCTTGCATTAGCGGAGGGGTATTACTACCCTTCGGGTGATCCTATGAATGACGAACAGACTATACAAACTGAGTTTAATGAGGTAATAAGTCCACTACGAGATATCTATAGTTGCATTTACGACGAAACAAATATAAAATTTGGAGAAGTATCGGTTTTTAGACCACCTCTCTATAGAAAGAAACTAATAAAGCCCGACATTGCCCTTTTACACTCAGATTCTACGAATTTCCAATCTCCCGTTGCTTGTTTCGCTTTAGGTGATCTTAAAACAGTAGCTTACAAATTAGCAGAAGGATTTGAAAATTTTAAACTTGCTATACAAGACTACAAGGATCTCTTAAATGATCATGAAAGGTTACAACTGCAAAGGAATGTCCCCACTTTTGATCTAGGTGAATGGTCAGAAAAGGCAGCATTTGCCTTAGTATTAAGGAAGTACCTTCTTCATTCATTCCTTTGTGGCACAGACAGGGTTTTTATATCAGATTACCAAACTTTTACTGGTTTCTTCCAATATGATTTCATTGACGATCAGATGGTTATAGATTACTATATTATTAATGATCCAGAAAGTGTTGATAATGGAATCACTTTGAGATCTGCAATAGGGGGATTTTTTTATAAAGATTTAGCTGATTTGTCAGCAATAAAAGAAAAGTTGGCTTCACTTTGTGAAATGTCCCGAACAATTATGGGAGCAGATCCATTTGGGGAGAAGAAAGGACCAGCAGAGAGAGGAGCGCAATCGGAATTAGATGTTTTAGTAGAAGTTGCGGGAGAAAATACGGTTACTCTTCACGAGGGTAATACTACTTGTCGCGTTTTATACAATGCTCCACAATGCTATCCTTGTCTAAATATAGATCTTCCATCAGAAGTATTTGTCAAATTGTACCATTATTCCAGTCGGTCATGGGAAATGCATGATTTGATATACTTAGAAACACCTACAAAGAGTGAATACTACAATATATTCTTCAATGAACTAAAAATTAACGAAATAATTGCAAAATCGCCATATGCTTCAAACTATCCGAAATTATTTGCCTCTGGATACTGGAATGGTGTTTATGACAATCTAATGCATATATTTGAATATTTGGGGGAAGAATTACCTAAGGAGAAATGGGATAAATATAAAGTATACGCCGTCATCAAATCGAGAATTAAAGAGCTACATAGTTTGGGGATCAGCCATAATGATATTAGAATATCCAATATTCATGTATCGGTAACAGGGAAAATTTCATTAATAGATTTCGGACTATCTGATGATGAAAATAATGAAGAACATAAGTTGAGAGATCTTAAATCTCTTAATGAGATTTTTGGGATTGAGAATTGTAAGATTAATGAGGAAAATAGTGGCCATAAAAAGGAAGGTAATGTAGCTAAGAATAGAAATTATCCTCCTCCACCTGTACTTCAAAATGAAAGTTACACGAATAGAGCGATTGTGAATTATGGTAGTTATATATCACCATCTACTCAAAATGAAGATCATACTGATCGAAGAAACGAAAATGATGAAAATGATCCGTCGTCACGAAATCAGAAAGATGACCTGAGGGGCTTAAATGTTAAAAAGAATCACAACCCAACATCTTTTCATCAAATAGATCCTTTTTATGGAAAAGGGCCATATTAGTTATTATCACGAAGAACTAATATATGCTATAAATATTGCTATTTAATTAGCTTAAAAACCGGGAAATCCTATAAAACTTAAATAATACGTAATAATTGCATCAATACTTATTTTATATGTACACTGTATTTGTACCATCTGTCATGAATATAATATGGTTTTCCTACAAGAACTGGTCAGTTTACTCTCAACTTTCTTATTTTCCAAATACGAAGTCATCAAATTTTAGAAGATTGCAATTCTATCATGGAACCCCCGTGAAAAGATCTGAGTGACTAGAAATAGAAATATTTATGTGGAATTTGATACAAACAGTCTTATTCTATGTACCTTCCCTTTTTGCATCAATTTTGAAAAATATATGCCCTGTTCAATCTTGAAAGGATAGTAGAAGAAAAATTGTGTACTTAAGCAATTCAAGATATATATATATATACTTCTGTGGGCTAAACCTCTAACCTATTTATTTAACCTAGAGATACAATCTTGAATTTGTATTACACTAGAATAAACTTTAGGAATAGAAAATTTGTTTGCAACCAAAAAATTCCGCACTGGCTCGTTTTGTACTATTATTCGCACCCTTCTTATTTCTATTATAAAATCAATTATCATTTGATATAACTCTTTCCTTGGATATGGCCACAATTTGTGCATCACCAACATGTGGTAACAACACAGACTCACCGTTGAAATGTCCTACTTGTTTAAAACAAGGGATGGATAATTATTTCTGTAATCAAACTTGCTTTCGTGATTGCTGGTCACAACATAAATCTATTCACAAGGATGAGGAAAAACCCAATGAATCTTACAATCCATTTCCAAACTATAACTTCACTGGTGAATTAAGACCACACTATCCATTGTCTCCTAGAAGATCTGTACCGAAACATATTAAACTTCCTGAATATGCTAAGGATGGTAAATCCGTAAGTGAAATCAAAAATGATAAGTTAGGTAAAATTGCCAGATTGACACCGAAGGAAATCGAAAAAATCAGAAAGGTGGGTCATATCTCAAGAGAGATTTTAGACATTACTGCTGGCCATATTAAAGAAGGAATTACTACCGATGAATTAGATGCAATTTTACACAAGGAATGTATCAAGAGAAACGCATACCCCTCCCCACTTAACTATTATAATTTCCCAAAATCTGTTTGTACTTCTGTTAATGAAATAATTTGCCATGGTGTTCCAGATAAAAGACCATTACAAGATGGTGATATTGTCAATATCGATGTTAGCATTTACTATTTAGGATTTCACTCTGATCTTAATGAAACTTATTACGTTGGTGAGAAAGCCAGAACAAATCCTGATATTGTCAGACTTGTGGAAACTACCAGAGAATGTTTAGACTTAGCGATTAAAGCTGTCAAACCTGGTTTGCCGTTTAGAAATCTTGGTAATATAATTGAAGAGCATGCAACTAAAAACAACTGTTCTGTAGTTAGGGATTATTGTGGTCATGGTACTAATCAACTATTTCATTGCGATCCATACATTCCACATTATGGGAAGAATAAAGCAATTGGGGTTGCCAAACCAGGTATGGTTTTTACTATCGAACCTATGTTATGTCTTGGCTCATATAAGGGTACCACTTGGCCTGATAAGTGGACTTTTGCTACTCAAGATGGTGAGTTATCTGCTCAATTTGAGCATATGATGGTAGTTACTGAAGATGGATGCGAAGTACTTACTGCAAGAACAGATAAATCACCTGGGGGGTCAATTGCAAGAATATAATCAAGTGATATCTAACCAAGGTTTGCCAATAATTTATTTGTATTTTTTTATCACAAATTGCGATAAATTTCATAGTGAATTAGTATTTTTCAAGATTATACGCTACTAATGGTATTGGTGGACTCCAATAAAAGGACATATTCAATAAGGGAGGTAATTGTTCTATTTCATGTATTTTTAAGAATTCCTTAATTCTTAGTAAAGTACCCAAGTAGATTCCTTTGATGAAATGTCTGATACTTGAGTGTTTAGCAATTCTTGATTTCTACGACCTGCCGGATGATGATGACGATTGACGAATATTAATATCCGTCTACTTAATTAAGCTTTCATCAATCGTTGACCTCTAATATATGTTTAATCAATTTTAGTTGATACATATACCTCTAAATAGTCTATAGGAAACTACTCTATTGGGCGTAAAAAGAACAGGCATTTATATCTTATTGTATCTTTTGCAGCCACTAATTCTTGAGACAATATTTATAACTCATATAATGGTACAAAAGCTAATCTGTATTACAAAACAAAGTATGATAAGTAGGTCAATAATATTGTTACACACGTATATATAAATGTACTTTGATTCCAACTAATTATGATTTAAATACCTTTAATGAAATTTACATGTTTTGATTGCCAGAAACTTTCAAATGTTTGGTACCATAAAGAGGAAATCAACCAACCAGGAAAGTTGCCTATCACTTTTTACAATAGATTTGAGTCCAATGGTTCCAGTGATAGTCCAGTAATCCCAGCTAATCTGGCTTTTTATCGATTCATAGTTAAGTATTTTGTACAAAAAAAATTAAGCTTGCTTCAACTATATATATGTACAAACTGGCTTTGAATATAATTGCCAGATATTCATGGTAATTTATGGTAGAGAATTCATAATTAGTTACAAAGAAAGATTTTAAACACTATCTATTAATGTATTTTATCCAGTTAAGAACGTAGGACAGTATTAATCTTTAAGAACCAGGCATATAGTATCTTATAGAAGGCTAATTCTCCTAGATATATAGCATTTGAATTATTATCGGATTACAAGAGGCTCAGAAGAATCAAAGGAGAGCATTTGGTAATTCTTAATTGAAAACAGCAAAATACTCACATTCAATGAATCCAAAATTGTATTTATTACCAAGGTTGATTGATAAGATGCAACGTAAATGAATCTAGGCGCAGAAGACCAAACCCGAGGCAATATAATAAAAAGCTTTGTGTGAGATTTATTGTAAAAATATCCTACTGCTTACACTGTAAATTGATGATGTCACTATTGTCCAATGGACACACAATACAAATAACGTTTATTCTTGGTGGGAGAAAACTGGATTAGAGACGGCATAATTCTATCTGATAATAAATTCAAAGTAAAAGTAGCAAGGATTTGATGCTTGCTTAATACACTTGAATAGTAGATATCAGAATTGATATTGCCTTTTCAAGGTTTTATCTAATATATGTTATCAATGTGATGAGCTAACGACATTAACGACATGTAAGAGTAATTTGTATACAGTTGCTCGAATTAGGCGCAATATTCTTATTTCACATGAAGACACCGAAGGAATATGCTCAGCCACATGAGCATGATACATTTTGCAACTTTGACTATTGGTTTGCTCTTCATTCACGCAAAAAAAAATCACGTCATAAAGCTATAGTAGCAAATATAGTCTACCGGTTCGGATTAATCTAACGACCGGGTTTCGATAACTCACAACAAAAATGATTTGTTCATTCTACACTTCCGTTTTCTATCACTTGCCTAAGCACTCAGGTATCTGCTATTGAATTTCTTAGTTGTTTATCGGTAGAAATTCTCATATTGATTTATGCCTGAAATAGTGCTTTTAAAGTATGTACGCAATTAGATATTCAAATTATACCACTCCTTTAACTATGTATTTTCAGACGATCAAAGAGGACTTTTTTAGCACATGTATCAGTTTAGGAGTTTTTTTTTTCCACATCTAATCCAATACATTTAAATAATCACTTAGAAAGAAGATATTCTACAAATTAAGTATATGTATTCCCCATTTTTATATGATATCCAGCTTCTAATTGTAAAGGTAAGCTAATGATCGATCATAATATTTGGAATTATCGAAAGTCTCTGAATCAATTCATTGTTTCATGATGTGATTTTGTTTACTTTTCCGATATATGTTTTAGTTTATTTAATAAGCTAATACGTTCTCTTCCTCAGCTTCATATGAGTACTATTTTAAGGACATTTCTAAATATCTCTACGTATAACGTGTCTTTTTACCGCCTACAATTCGCTATCTTCTAAATATGCCTGATTTAAAACTCATATTTTTTATATTGAACATATCTATCAAACTAGTAAAATAATCCTGCATTTAGTATAGCACTTAAGCAGGATGGGGGACCCCTATTAGTCGGACTATAAACAAGTTTTCTCCGGCGAAAGTGAAACCGGAATTTGTCTAAAGAACGACAGTTCCTGTTTTATATGCATCTTGAGGTGGGTGTATTTGAAATTATCATGGGGTATTTGACCTTACATACAGCAAAGAGCACTTGTCCATACCACATATCTAGTTTCAGTTTGACAGGTTAATGCGTGTTGTTGGAACGTTTTTAAGCTTTTGTGATTTTAACTGATACCCTATGCATCTACTTTACCCATCTTACATTTTGCAGGCCATCCGAGAGTTCCTGAAAACTAAAAGAGTTCCTAAAACCTAAAATGACCTAATCCCATGTCTGAAACAGGTAGTAATGTTGGAGTAATCTCTTCTTACTGAGATGATATCTAAGCCTCAGCTCTTTGTGGTAGGCTAAGACGTCATGTCATCTCCAGCTACATATTCATTGCTCGGATGTATAAATATTTTGCGCGTGATCTCACTCTCGGAAATTGTCGATCATTTTTAACTTTTGTCCTTAAACTCCAGCAAATTATCTCTTATCTTTCAACTATACAATTCGTTTATTTATAGTGATTTCATATTGATAGTACACTGGTGTATTTTATTGATTTATTAGAAGAAACTACAAGTGATTACTAAGGAGATTGGAATTTTTCGAAGCCTAGTATACTCAAGATGTCTTCACCAGTAAACGCATCGTTACTAAGGCTAAAATTGCTTGATGCTCTAAGGAGTGGCGACACTTCTAGAACCAAGGAGATTATGACAGAACTTTTAATGACAAAAAATACTACCCAAACTACTGATATTATCCAGTTAAAGGGCCAAGTTTTGCACTATGCTGTGCAAATAGCTCCTTTACCGTTGATTCAGTACTTGGTTCAGAATGCCGACGAATTCAATATTAATATTAATTCACAGGATCCCGATGGAAATACGCCATTACATTTGGCAGCCTTGCTGTCTAGACTTGAAGTAGTGAAGTATCTCCTTTCATTACCAAATATTAACGACACTATTGTAAATTTAAAGAAGAAACAACCAGTTGAGGTTTGTAAGGATTTGGATATTGCTCAGTTGATGCAATTTGAAAGGGCAAAGTTTGTAGAAAGTGTTGCAGTAGCATTGAGAAACTATTTCAGTAAGCGTGATTTTGATAACCTTGAAAATCTTCTAGTATCTAATCCAAGAGCTTCAGAGTTGTTGGATATCAACGGAGCCGATCCGGAAACAGGAAACACTGTTCTTCATGAATTTATCATGAAGGAGGACTTGCAAATGTGTGATTGGATCTTAAAGCATGGCGGAGATCCTTTCAAAAGAGATAAAAGAGGCAAGCTTCCAATTGACTTGATTCCTAATAAGAACGAACCATTGAAAAAATTATTGAAAACTGCAACAAAAGACCAAACTATAATGGACCCAGTTGTTAGCACAAGTAATGCTATCAAGAGTGGTGGAGCTCCAACTTATAAGGGATACTTAAGAAAATGGACCAATTTCGCTTCTGGTTATAAGTTAAGATATTTTGTTTTGGACTGTAAGGGAGTTTTATCGTACTACACTGACCAGGATGATACAAATAATGCTTGTAGAGGTTCATTGAACTTAGGATATGCATATTTACATCTAGATTCTTCTGAAAAATTAAAATTTGAAATCATTGGTAAGAATGGCATAAGATGGCACTTAAAGGCAAATCACCCTATTGAAACGAATAGATGGGTCTGGACGTTACAGAATGCCATAACAATTGCGAAGGATAATATCAAGAAGAAAAGAGTTGTTAGCAATGAATCCCAAACTGAACCTGAGCCTCTGTCTGCAAGAAATAGCATGGATGAGCCAGAAGGTAAGAGACGTCTTAGAAATCTCATACCAGGAAGAAGAAAACATAAGAGAAACCCTAGTCAAACATCTTTAAATTCCAATGGTAGTGATGTTGATGATGTAGTTTCAAATTCCAGTAATTTCAGGAAACTGATAGGCTCACCTAATTTAGTAAAGATTAAAGAAAACAAATTCCTAGAAGTAAACCATATAAGATCTTCCATGGATGAAGACTATACAGATTTTGATTATGAAAATTTCGACTTGGATAACGTCTCTGGTGACTACAGTAGTGATTCAGAGTCAATTATGAGATCTCATGAATCAGCAGATGATGTTCTCCCAGATCAGATTTCAACTGTAAGAAAAACTGTTGATATTGAGCTTTCTGGATTAATAGATTTGTTCAAACAAGTCTCCAGTATTAAGGAAAGTAATGTAGAAGTATACCAGACTGGATTGAACACTTTGAAGTCGATTCATGAATTGTTTAAGAAATATGATTCATTAGTTCAAGTAAATGACAAAAGGGTTTTGAAGAAATTAGAGAGACAGCTTGAAGTTAATAGGTTATGGGAATCTTCCATACGTCAATTAGAGAATGAAATAGCTAAACGTGAACAAAAGTTAGAAGAATTCGAAGGTAAAAACAAGCAAATT
Source organism: Schwanniomyces polymorphus var. africanus (assembly GCA_030563145.1). Taxonomy (NCBI): domain Eukaryota; kingdom Fungi; phylum Ascomycota; class Pichiomycetes; order Serinales; family Debaryomycetaceae; genus Schwanniomyces; species Schwanniomyces polymorphus. The sequence goes on from JAKUBG010000004.1 coordinate 407,517, forward strand.
AAGAAATTTATTACATCTGCTGGTATCTCTAAACTGATTAAACCTAATGAATTATTAAATGAATCCAATAAGGCTAATGCCATTGCTCTTCCTGTTGCACTGTCAAAAGGAGAGCCAGTTACTACACCTAATGAGATTATTGAAATGTTGAATAATGATTCTGACGATGAATTCTTTGATGCTGACGAGTTTGGTGATGCTGCCAGTATCAAAGAGGCCACAGAAGAAGGAGAAACACATAGAGGAACTCCAGAAGTAATAATTAGCAGTTCTGATGATGTAACACCTGAACAAAAGAAGGTACCAGTAGAAGAGAAACCAGAAGAAGAGAAACCAATAGAAAAGAAACCAGAAGAGGAGAAAGAGCCAGTAAAAGAGAAAGTACAGACGAAAGAAAAAGAACCAATAAAAGAAGAAAAAGTTCAAGAAAAGTCTAAAGATTTACCTGTAGCTGGAACACAAGAATCTCCTACTAACAAAGAAGCCAATGGCGACGTAAATGAAACTGGTGATGATAACAATAAAGAAGTCAGTGAAAAACAAAAAGCCGATAAGTCAGATTCAAATGAAAAGACAATTGATATTAATAAACATTTTGCTAAGGAGAATTTAAAAACTGAAAATCAAGCCAAAGTTGCTAAGATTCTTGAAAAAGAAGGTTCCTTCTTGGGTTATGAAAATCCCCCAAGAAAGAAGTTAGCCATGGATGAAGATGATAGACCAAAGCTTGGTTTATGGAGTATTTTGAAGTCTATGGTTGGTAAAGATATGACCAGAATGACTTTGCCTGTTTCTTTTAATGAGCCTACTTCTTTATTACAAAGATTAGTTGAAGATATCGAATATTCTGAATTGTTAGATAAGGCTGCATCCTTTGAGGATTCCACCTTAAGAATGGTTTATGTTTCTGCGTTTGCAATATCTGAATATTCATCAACCATTAATAGAATTGCTAAACCATTTAATCCTCTTCTTGGTGAAACTTATGAGTATAGTCGTCCAGATAAAGGATACAGAATATTCGTGGAACAAGTTAAACATCATCCACCTATTAGTGCATGTTGTGCTCAATCTCCTAAGTGGGATTATTATGGTGAAAATGCCGTTGAGTCTCAATTAAGAATCAATTTCGATTTCAAGCATTTAGGTAAGATGTTTTGTGTTATTAGACCTGATAAGCCTTTCTTGGATAAGAATGGAAAAGAGGTTGTAGAAGAATTATACAGTTGGAAGAAGGTGAACACTTCTGTCGTTGGTATTATTACTGGTAATCCTAAGGTTGATAATTATGGTCAGATGGAAGTAACCAACCACACTACTGGTGATGTAATGGTTGTAGATATGAAGCAAAGAGGATGGAAAGCATCTTCGGCATATCAATTATCTGGTCAAGTTGTTGATAAAAATGGTAAGCCACACTGGGCAATTGGAGGTCGTTGGAGCTCTATGATACTTGCTAAAAAGATTGACTCTAGTGGTATGGATGCAAAAACACGTAAGGCTCTAGTTGATAATACAAGCGAAGAAGGAGAAATTCCAACTGAAAATGGAAAGTTCCTAGTATGGCAAGTAGCACCAAGACCAAAAATCCCATTTAATTTAACTGGATTTGCTACTACCTTGAATGGTATCGATGATAATTTGAAGGCATGGTTACCACCAACAGATACTAGATTAAGACCAGATCAAAGAGCCATGGAAGATGGAAAATACGATGCTGCTGCTGATATTAAACACAGAGTTGAAGAAAAGCAAAGAGCAGCAAGAAAGAGAAGGGAAATGAACAAAGAAACTTACAAGCCTCTCTGGTTCGTCAAGAAGAAGCATCCAGTGACTGGTGATGGTTTCTGGGAATTTCAAGGCAAATACTGGCAAGCAAGACTGGAAAAGAAATTGGAAGGTTGTGCTGACATTTTCTAACTTATTTGTATCCTAACTTATTTGTATCCTAAACTTATTTGTATCCTAAACTATTTGTATCCTATTATATAGACTTTATTAATGTGTTTGTAGATGTTAATTATATGAATTATATTAAGTGATAATTTGAAACTTATTATTGGTGTCGAGGATGTTCTGTAAATGCGATGAGGTCTTTAATTTTTCAGCTCATCACACTGTTTTGTCTTCAATTAGACATCATTAAACATGGCTAAAAAGAAGAAGTCTAACTCAGTAAATGCTGCTAGGGAATTGGAGTCGTCTGTTTCACCTATATTGGAAATAAATTACGCAGATCCATTATTTTCCGTTGCTGCTCATCCTACTAAACCAATCCTTTTATCTGGATTAGCCACGGGCCATTTATATTGCAATACATACGATGGTGAAAAGCTTGAAGAGGCTCATAGTGCTAGAAGAGAGGAGATTTCATTATTAGAGAAGGAAGCATTCAAAAGAGGTAAAATTTCACAGGTAAATAAATCAGTCTCGCAGACTAAGAAGAAGTGGTGGACAGTTATCGAAGACAACACAGATATACCAGATGGCCGTAATATAGTCACAAATTGGAAAACTAAAAGACACAAGGGATCTTGCCGTTCAGTATTATTTGATCCACTTGAAAATTCAGTTGGTGAGAGCATTTATTCTGTAGGAAGTGATCATGTCATCAAGAAAGCTAATACTGAAACAGGTAAAGTTACAGGAAAAGTTATATTATCAGATCATTATCCTAATAGTAAAGATGCTGTTACCAAATTGGCACATTCTAGCACTCATCCTTTTCTATTATCTGGTACTGAAAATGGACATGTTCTTGTATTTGATAGTAATAACCTCAAAGCAAATGAATTAAAATTTAAAGTATCTCAAGCCCACGATGATGCAATTAACCACATACTACCAATGCCTGCTGTATCAGCCTATCATTACTTAACTTTAGGATCCACAACATTATCCCATATTGACATCCGTAAAGGTATAATTACTCAATCTGATGATCAAGAAGACGAATTGTTAAGTATGTGTTTTGCTACTGATCAAATTAACGAGAATAAGAACGACACAGTATTAGTCTCTCATGGTGAAGGTATCATTACCATCTGGAAAAACTCAAAAAATAACTTCAGGGATCAATTGTCTAGAATAAAGGTGAACAAAAGTGCCTCAATCGACGCTATTATTCCTACTATGAACTACGATGATGGTGACCAGGCAGATTCTGTGTGGTGTGGTGATAGTGAAGGTTTATTACATAGAGTTAACTACAAAAGAGGAAAAGTCGTAGAGACTAGAGTTCATTCTGCTGCAGTTGGAAAATATGGTGCTTCTGACGAAGTTGGTATTTTGGATATTGATTATGATTACAGATTAATCAGTGCTGGTATGGATTCATTGAAGATCTGGTCTGGTCAAACTGTAGAAGACGACAGTGATATTGACGACAGTGACAGTGACGATAGTGATAGCGATCTCAATGGAGCTAATGATAGTGACGATTTTTCAGGCTTATCTGATAGCAATGGTTCTGATAACGATGGTTCTGATAAAGATAACTCTGATAATGACGATTCTGATAAAAATGGCTCTGATAACGATGATTCTGATAACGATGATTCTGACAACGATAATTCTGATGATACACCAGCCGGTCTCAAGGGTATTGTAAGGAGAAAAAGAATAATGCCAATGTTGAACAAACCTGCCCCCAAAAAGAAAGTCGTAGACATCAATAAGCTTACGAAAACCCAATCGAAGCCAGAGCCAAAGCCAGAGCCAGAAGTTGAAGAAAACCCGAAAAAGAAGCAAAAATTGAAGGAGAAAAAAATGACCACAAAACAATTAAGGAATTTACAAAAGCATGAACATGGTATTAAGAAATTCGAAGATCTCTAGATAGATATATATTAATATAAGTAATCATCATCTCACCTTAATCATTATCACCAAAAGTATCAGATCGGACTATATGCAGGTCGCGATTTTGGGCCCATTTTTTGATTATTTGGATTGAACGAACCGGGGAATCACATAGATAAGACGATATAGACATGGACCAACACAGGGTGTTTTCGGTCAAAAATGTCACGTTAAATCGGAGAGGGATACGCGTAAATGGTAGTCTCCTTTTATCTAAACATCACTTGGTTTTTAGCTTTGTTAGCAAGAGTTGTAACGGAGGGAGCACACCCAAAGAGATCTGGATATGTTATCCTATTATAGAGAAAATGTCAAAATACAGAGGATCTACGTGGATGAAAAACAGTACTGGTGGCACTGGGAGCTTAAGTAGTAATTTAGGCAGTAATGGTGGCGGTTTCAGTGGCAACTCTGGTGTAGATAATCCCCCACAAATGGGAGAGGAGCAGTTCGATCATTATTCTGCTTCCCATATACGCTTGGAATGTAAGGATTTTACTTTCTACTCATTTGACTTTATTAACGATACCATTTGTTCTGATGTTTTTCTGAAATTGAGTTCTCTTATAACTGCTCCCAAGATCACCCAAGATATCCAAGCATTCTATGCCTTTGAGTACAGGCCCAATATATTAGAGAAGAACTTGCGTGTAAATGGTTGGAAAGTGTATGATCCTGTAGCAGAATATAGGCGTCAGGGATTAATCCAAGATGGAGATCCGTATTGGCGATTGTCCAAAGTTAATGAAGATTATAAGTTGAGCTTTTCATATCCCAATCATTTAATAGTGCCTGCTAATATCTCAGATAACGTACTCAAACACGCTGCTAAGTTCAGATCAAAACTGCGGATCCCAGCAGTCGTATATAAGCATCGGTTGAATGCAAATGGGAACGTTATAGCTAGATGTGCACAACCACTTGTAGGACTCAATTTGCAAAATAGATCGATTCAGGATGAAAAATTGATAGGTGAGATATTCAACAGCCAGAATATAGAAAGACATGATAAATTCCCAGAAGACGGCGATATGTATGATCAGCCACAAAGAAATTTGATAGTAGATCTCAGACCATTGACTAATGCTATGGCACAGCATGCTCTAGGTGCTGGTACTGAGAATATTGATAATTACCGAGGCTATTCTAATGATAAAGATCTGTCGAGTCCAGAGAGGATACCGCAAAGGAACGTGGATAAGATTTTCTGCAATATTGATAATATACATATAATGAGAGCCTCTTTAAATAAATTGGTTGCCATACTTAATGATTTGGATAAATTTCCCACAAACAAACCTGATAGCTATTTAGGAAACACTTCATTGCAACAGACTCTCACTAAGACGCAATGGCTACACCGTTTATCTATAATTTTGCAATCGGTAGATCGAATCACCAAGTCTATTCATTTGAATAACACCAATGTCATTATCCATTGTTCCGATGGCTGGGATAGAACCTCGCAAGTATCAGCTCTCCTGCAGTTGTGTCTTGATCCATATTTCAGAACTATTGAGGGGTTCATGGTTCTAGTTGAAAAGGAATGGGCTAGTTTTGGCTTCAAATTTGCTACAAGAGGAGACCACGGAGGCTGCATTGGAGCCATTATCCAGACCCAGACTAATGAACCAAATGGAAACTCCAATTCTGAAATGAACGGCTCAAATGTTTCGTTAGTATCTGAGAACTCTGAGAGTGAGGTAAAGAGTGACACTGGAAAGAGCGTTACCTCATTTCTACAAAGAGCTGCTACCCATATTAAGAATACTGCCAGTGCCGCATCTAACGTTGCTACTAGCTCCATGGATTCAGAGACCTACGATGGTATTAAACCTTCATCTAGCACCGTGTATAACGGAAGCAACGAAAAATCACCTATCTTCCACCAATTTCTCGAATGTGTATATCAAATCTTGCGTCAGCATCCTTCTCAATTTGAATTTAATAGTCGGTTTTTGAAAAGATTATTCTACCATTACTATTCTTGCCAATATGGAAATTTCTTGCTGAATTCCGAGAGAGAGGCTAAAGAAGTGTACAAGCTTGCCGAAAAAACAGTGTCAGTATGGGATTACTTTAATTCCAGACCTGCCGAGTTCACAAATCAGTCGTATTCTCCCCAACCTTCTGAAGAAGACTTTGGAGTTTTATTCTTCAATTACACCGACGTTAAGTGGTGGTATGAGCTCTATGGAAGATATGATGAAGAAATGAATGGTTTATCGAACTCGTTAGATAGAAAGTTTGCGCAAATGAAGATGAAACAGAGTTCTAGTCCTGAAAGGAACTAGTTTCTTTCATTATCGAATATCACCTGATATTCATTTAATAATAATTGCATCTTATATATTTAATTACTTGTATAAATACGTCTTCTAAGCATCTTTAATTATAAGTCGTTATAACTTTGTGTAGATAAGATCGGAAAGATAGAAGGTCGTCTACCGATTGCGGTTATTGAAAAAAGTATTTCAGATACGGTTTCTCTTCTGTATTCAGACATAAAAGTGGTGGGTGTTGACTAGGTAGATGAGATCTCATTATAGCAGATACACAAGGCTTTCAATAAGAGGATTGAATACTTATGCCAACTCCGGTCCTCTTGGTGTTGATGGAAGAATTCCGGTGTTGTCGAAGAGTTGGGCAGATGCTAATAATAACAGTAATGCTCTTTCTATTACAGATCCATACATTATATACCAGAGCTATGTTCATCTGGGAGTGCTTGAGAAGGATGAAATGCAGCTTAGAACTATTAAAGAACTTCAGAAATTATACCACAAGCTTATCGATTACAAGCCACCTGATGAGTTGCAGACCAAGATCAGCTTGTTATTAAGAAAAATTGAAATAAAACATGCTGAAGAATGGGCCAATATGGAGAAAAAGCCTTTACCGTTGAAGTTGAGTGCAGTTAGGAATTTATTTAGTAATCCACATTCTGAAAAGAAGGAATTAATCAGGATTGTTACTGACGAAGAGGAACTCCACAATTTCAACTCCCCCCACGGACTCTTGATAAATGGGGAAGTTGGATGCGGAAAAACCATGTTGGTCGATATTTTTGCAACTTCTCTTCCTCATAAGTCCAAGATGAGATGGCATTATAATAATTTCATATTATGGGTGTTTAATGAGATGCATAATCTACAGAGGGAAAGATATCTCACCGCAGCAGCTAACAATGGGAAAAAGAATAGGCAATTAACTATGGAGAATGAGTTTGTTTTATTCGAAATAGCTCAGAAAATGATCAATAAGAGTACTATATTAATACTTGATGAATTTATGCTTCCGGATATTGCTGCAGCTAATATCATCAAAATTTTGTTCACATACTATTTCAAATTAGGTGGTGTATTGGTAGCGACTTCAAATAAGTTACCAGAGGAGTTATATTCTAACGACTTCAATAAAAGTAAATTTAAGAACTTCGTTGGTATCTTGAATGCTAGATGCAAATCTGTGGACATGAAGTCAGAGAAGGATTACAGAGCAATATTTTCATCCAAATCTACTGAGGAACCTTTTTTGATCATAAAGTCACAGGATAAGAATCACGAAGAAAATTGGCTCAAGCTTATAAAATCTAAGGCATTAGAAATCGAAGAAGGTTCCGACCAATTAAAAAACACTGTTAAATTAAAAGATTTGGGATCTCCGTCTTCGTTTGAAGTTTATGGCAGAAGGACCCACGTCCCATTAACTTTCAACGACAATTCAGTTTGTTATTTTGATTTCTCATATATTTGCCAGGGATTGTTTGCATCTTCAGATTACATAACGTTGGCATCTCGTTACAGAACGGTTGTGATCGATAACATTCCTATAATGACTGTTAAAATGAAGAATGAAGCTAGAAGGTTTATTACAATGCTTGATGCATTATACGAATCAAGATGCAAAGTATTCATGCGAACAGAAGTGGAAATCGACGAGTTGTTCTTCCCAGATCAGAAGGAGACTGGGTCAGAAAGCATTGATGCTGGGGACAGAAACATAATTGAGGTTCAAAATGAAGAAATGTATGCTAAAACTGCTATGGATATTTCGAATCCATATCGTCCTAATGTTTCCACTTACGATCAAAAACACACAGAGACTTATGACGACTTTAAGACCATACTAAAGTCAAAAATATCAGGTAAAACTGATACCTCATCTGCAGGGCCTCTGATTAATTACAAGGATTTGAGAGCTTTCACCGGGGAAGATGAACGCTTTGCTTACAAAAGGGCAGTGCTGAGAATAAAGGAAATGGTAGGATCAGATAATTGGAGGGAAGGTAAAAATTGGGTACCTATAGACCACTCTATGAGGCCATGGGAGACATCTAGCAAAATTGACCATTCTGAAGCTCGTGACTATGAACCGTCTCTTCACATGGAAGAAGCTAAACTAGACCAACTAATCCAGGATAATGAATCAGTTAAGAATATAACCCATACGTATTTATCAAATGCTTTACCTAGGGACTTCTCTGAGAGCAACAATATTCCATTCAGAAAATTCAATGCCAGATTTGCACCCATATTTTCCAGCATTCAGCATTTCTGGGCCATGGGTTCTTGGACTCAAAAGCAGGGTGAAATACCTAAGGACACCATAGTTAGAAGATGGATCAAGTCAAGTATAAGAAATAGTAAATAGAGCCGGTTTAATCAAATAAACAGTTGTGTAGCTTAATAGTATGATTGTGTAATATTTTTGAACCGAGGTCTAGAGATTCTTCGAAATTTTATTGTAGTACAGAAAACCCCACAAAACACCTATCTACATTAACCCATGATTTCTTCTTCATTGAACAAGGGAATAATGTCAGTTCTTACTGCTGAGAGACTAGTGAAACTAGCATATAAATATCCTACTTTACACTGTACTTGGTACCTTATAGCTTGCTCATGTTTAACAGCTATAAACCAGCCTCAAGAAATCCCCAAGGTATTCCACTTTGCCTTAAGACAACAATTGCTAGAATACAGTCTGGCAAACGAAAGTCTTTTGACTGACAAGTACTTGCTTCAGCTTGCGGAAGATTCCATAAAATCGTCGGAAAAGTATCAGGAATTGAATTCTGTTGGCGTTGGTTTGCCAGACGTGTTAATTCCATATTCTTATCATGACAAATTACCATTAGACTACAAGTTCTCTAGAAGTGAAGATATACATGCTACACAAATGTTGATTGCATCGAAATTCCGTGAAGTAATTTTAAAAAGTACAGCCTTAATTGGTTTACCTAAAGCCATTAACGCGTTAATGATTTTGAAAAGTGTGACCCCTACATCTATCAAGCCATCAGGGACTCCAGAAAGGCCACCAATTGTTTATCCAGGTCATTTCAAGTCTTCTGATATTGTTCTGGAGGATGCAGTTGGCACCAATCTTGAAGAAAACGGATCAGAAGAGACTTATGTGGGGGAGACAATCGATGGAACTATTACACCAGAATGCTTCAACACCAAGCAATTATACCGAGACTTGACTCGTGGGTCCAACTTCTGGAACACTGTGTATACTAACAAAATTAATACTCGTATCAAGAGACAAATGCACAATGCATACCCTGATTTGTGGTACTTCGCCTACCATCATATTTATTCACCATTATTGAGTTTCACTGATATTTTACCAGGCAAGGAGACTTCTTTTTGCATTGTAGCAAGCTTAATACCTCAGGATGTTAATCCACAGTTAAAGGGCCATCTCAAGGGAGCAGCAAATCTTGGAGCTACTAAGGAAGAGCTTGATGAGCTCAGAATGTTAGTTTTCGATTTGTGTGACTGGAGTGGAGGTATCCATTGGAAAGGTGGAAAGGATTCAGTAGCTAAATTATAGTAGGGTTTTTAGGCAAAAATAGCAAAAATATGAGCTTCGTATATTGTAAGATCTATACAGAGATGTAGTGTAGAATGAATCATCAAATTAAATATTTACTTCTCCAGAGCTCAATTGACAACCGGAGGTAGCAGTAGCTGAGTGGAATAATAGAATTGAAACATAAGTGATATTTTTTTGTGGAAAACACATGTCTATGGAACCAAAAGGAGTCTATCTTCAACCTCAATTCAAGTGGATTCTGTTTTCTCTTCTAATCAAGAAAACCTGACAGCCACAAAAGACAAAGAATGCCAAGTACACAAACACTGCATTAAATACAGTTTTAGCAACAGCATCACCATCTTCTGGGTCATTAATGGACCCCATCATCGATTCATGACCAGTCTTAAATAAGTAGCCGATTACTGATAAAATTACTACCGCAAATGTCGATAATATCGTACAGAAATACGCCTTTCCGGTAGACACAACAGGCTTCATGATGACTTATTTAATTAATGTGTATATAAATGACTAAATATAACCCTTATCGTTGATTCCCCTGTTGTTCAACCAAAGTAAATTTCCAAAAAATGGCCTAGGTTATATGCAATACCAAAATGAGGATGATGTCCCAGACTCACTAAGGCATTATGATAATGGGAATTATGGACTATTTGTAAAGATAAATTGGTGCCGAAGGAGTTGGAGTATCTGTGTTGCTATTGCTGCTGCTATATGGATCTTCTTGTGTGGAAATATGTTGAAAATTCTGGCTTGACGGCATTGGTTCGTCTTCCAGTCCACTTATTGCGAAAGAAGACCCGTGAGGGATAGGAGTGCTTGCGAGAGACACTGAGAGTTCTTTGTTATCTGTTTTACGGTACAGTCTCTTCAGCTTAAGCAGTTGTATGGCCTTATACGATTCCTTAAGAAAATGCAATCTATCGCTCACATTCCGTACGTCATACCACCATTCTGCCTCTAAGGATTCGAGGGACTGGGTGGTCGTAGACCTATTTTTGAAATCCAACATGTCTCTAAGAGAGTCTTGTGTAGCCTTATAAGGTCTATAGGCATCTTTAGGGTTATCGGAGGCCCCATTTTCTGACTGTATGTGGTTTTCATCTACAGGTTCGGTAGGGGCTTTAGGTGACCCCGAGGACGATACCAGATCATAGCCAGAGGGTGTATAAATCAAATGGGACCTAGATGCTCCCGGTGTAATAGCTTGGCCATTGTGAGGGACAAAATTGTCTTTTATGTGGTTTCTTGATGAGTTTTGGGAAGCTGCAATTTCTTCACCATCAGTAACCCACAGGTTCACTGACGAACGGGACTGCAGTCTTTTCAACATCAATGATGCACCGGTTTCCTCTCCAGATTCTGGTTCCTCCAGGAGTGTAACTCCTGGGATTTTTCTAGTGTAGACGTTGGAAATGCTCGTGGAGCCCTCCTGCGATGATGATTGGCCCAAGTCCACCCTCGAACTAATTCCTGGAGACGTTACCAAATGATTCTGGTACTTTTCTGGACTGTAGTGTATGGTTACTAGTTTAGAACTCATCCAGATGCAGTGTTTCTCTCTTTTGGGGTCTTGCAGTCCTCAAATCTTAGTACCACACGGTTAGCAATTGCTGAAAAAGATAGTCGAATTTCGGTTAAAAATCGCATAGAATTTTTCGCTGTATCAGGAAATTGTGTGAAATTAAATTTAACAATTGACACAATTGACGCTTTTGTAAACTTCCGACAGAATCCACCATGACTACAGGAACTCTAGCACCAACTAAGGAAAATGAGCCGCTCATAGCAACTAGCGACCAGATACTGGCGTTGATAGAGTCACTTATTGAGTTGGGTGTGCTTGTGCATGATAACCAAGGAACCCAACAGTCGCACACTGCTTTGACCCAGAAGACGAACCAGGTGATCAGCCATCTTCTGGGTTTGACGTCTAGTCCATTCACACAGCAGTTCCCAGTACCTATTGATGTGCTTTCGTATATTGAGGATGGAAGAAACCCAGATATCTACACCAGAGAATTTGTAGAGGTCACAGCCCGTACTAACGCAAGACTAAAGGGTAAAATGCTTGGGTTTGCGAAGCTTAGAGACGTTTTGGGCAAAAAGCTAGTGGAGGAGTTCCCGCATTTGAAAGGGGAAGTAGAGGATATCAAGAACAGAACCACTCCGAGGGACTAGATGAATAAGTGGAATGTCAATTTGTAGGCGAACTTGTACACTAAGTTGAGGATGAATGGGTGATATCATAACTTTAGGGGCCAGAGAAGATTTCTGGAAAGTGTTTATTAGCCTGGAGTTAAAAATGATAAATTTTGGAGCATTCTGATGGATTTGATATATCTAAAGTGATAGTACTCAAAATAAGTCCCATAACGAACGATCATTCATATTTGCTTGAAATTAAGGATTTGAATTAGGTAAAGTTGATATACATATGCTTATGAAATAAATCAGGTTTTGTAATTATAATTGATCTACTATACTAACTGAGAGAATACAAAGCCTTGGTAAGATTTCATTCTATGGACTCATTTTAATTAAATAAGTTGTATATTAGTATTGGTGTATATTGTGAATAGGATAAGATATAATTAAAAATGCACGTTAGTACTAAACGGATTCTACTGAATTTGGCGTTGCCTTCGTTATGAATTATTTTATACATGTTTGACAAGCTGTTAAAATTGCTAGACCAATTTTACCAGTATTTAAGATTATATTTTAATTTCAGAATAGGGCCGTTAATTTTAATACTCCTCTCTGAAAACTATATAAAGACCTTCTATTTCCCTCAACTTGTAGCTCAATCCACGAGGGAGTTAGATCTAATAAATATATCTCTAGCCCTTATAACCAATACATAATACGATTATCTTATTAGGACAGACTTCCTTTCATTATTATACAACGGGCGTGTGGCGTAGTTGGTAGCGCGTTCGCTTAGCATGCGAAAGGTCTCCGGTTCGACTCCGGACTCGTCCATTTTTTGTTCTTTTTAAGAACTGTCAATAATAGTGTAAAATCAAGTGAAAAATTTCTATATTTATTTTGGTTTAACGTTAAGTAAACGAAATATATTTTGTTTAATACAGTGTTTTTATAACTAACTCATACTTCAGGTTCTAATTTATTCATATTATTGGTGGGAAAATGATCATAGTGCCAACCATTAATTTGTCAAAATAACCTGCAAACATACTTATAGTAAGCTGCAAAATATGTCGGTACCGTTTTCTAGATTATGTGTGGGAGTCTAATGATAATTTATCCTCGAAGATAGCCATGGCCATATACTCAACAGCAAGAATATGAAACTAATGAAATTATATGTAGAGCATGTAGGTGCGCTTTAGGAATTTTCTGTGAATTTGAAAGACTTCACAGTGATGACCGAAGGTTATAATATTTGGTGGACACCAACAACAAAAGGAACAAGCAGACTACGAAACTCATATCTTGAACTCGAATATAGATATTTATGCCAGGTCACTCAAGAGTGTGTCAATCTGCCTAAAGATTGTCCATTTCCATCCAAGCTTATATTTTACCAAACCAAAACTATTTCCAAACCACTAATTTTGATGATGTCAAATATGACGATCCAAAATAATTGAAAGTTCGACACCAAGGATGATAGTATCAGAGATTATGGATGTGTGACCAGGGCTTCCATAGGTATCTAGAGATATAAAAAAATACGGCACCGAAGTTACGTTATACCAACTATAGAGTTTCTCACACAATTATTAATCATACAGCTATAACTTGAAGTCCCCAACCAAAAATATAATTTGCTCCAATGAATTCTTATAAAATCATATTATACAGCCATGAAATCCCAGAATCTTCTAAGGTAAATTTGATCAATGATTTCATATATACATTTGCTTTATCATCATATGACGTAAAGACGGCATGTATAAGTGAAAATAACCATCATAATGAAGTCATTAAGAATATTCCTAAATGACTATTGCATAATGTGTAATGTGTAATGCCAAAATATATGAAGTAAAATAATTGGTTAGATAACGGAAATAAGAGACTGCTAAGCTTCGAAATTAGTCATCTAAAATGCGAATTAAATTGTTAGTTGCACTATACGAATAATTCGTAGTTGAATACCCTTCTTTTACCGAAAATATACGCATTTCGACATTATAAACATGCAGGATACATTACTGATAATGTAGGGGATATGTGGGAAACATAGGTTTAGTCCGATGATCATAATCATATTAAAAAGGTCGGGGTAAAGTTGTATATAAATACACCTTCTAACGAGCTCAAAAAAGTGGAATCATTATTTCGAATTATCCTAAAACCATTATTATTCTTACTATGACCATTCTACCACCAAGTTATGATTATGTATTGGAGAATCCAATTGAAGATGCTACAAGAACAGCGACGCAACAATGTCAGTTTAAAGCACGTTATTCGCTCGAAGAGAAACTTCTTCCTGATATACATGATGCTATTTATCATTTGAAGCTACTTAAAGCATTTGAGGTTTTGAAGAGTCATATTTGTCACGGCTTAATTGAAGAAAGCGCAATCGAATTTGAGTGGAAAGCATTTGTTACAAATTCAGTTAGACGATTTATCATATTTGTGAGTGCATTAAGGCATAGTTTCCCAGAAATAGAACCGAGTACAGAAGAAATAGATTCCCTCAGAGGGTTATGTAAACGTGGAATATCCCCCATTTATTTGATGCAAAAACTACAAACCGAAATTCAGCTGAATATGGATGAAGAATTTTCAAAGACAATGAGGACTTTACTTCCCCCATTAGATATACTCATGGTATGGCATGCATTTCTACTAAACCCAGAATCATTTTATGACAATTTTGCAAGAAATAACTTCTTAAAGTTCATCTTTTATCCTTTTCCTTTAGGTTTAATACAAAAAGCAATTTCAGACGAAAACTTTTCTTATAACCCAACAGTGTCCCAACAAGAGAGCTATACAAATATTATTCAGAAATTTGGATATGTTCTTACTTACAATTTCAACGAACCATTTATACCCGAAAACTTGAAAGTGCCTCTAAAATGCCCTAATTGCGAAACAATACTAGGAAATGTTACTTTGAGTGATATTAATAGGAACAATGGCTTTGCAGATAGTGAATTCCTATATCTAGTTGATTCAGAAAAGAACTGTAAATGTGGATTCCCAAAAGAAATTACTCATGATGAATTAAGAAAACGGAAATTGTATGCCGATCTTTCACGAAAAGTAAAAACCCTAACCTCAACGAAATTTGGACCACATATTATTGGAATAGCAACAGAACAGAATACACTTATTAAGCTTTTTAATTTTCTTAAAGAAAATAAAAACGAGAGCCTCTCAAAGATAACTGCAAAATTTTGCACAACAAGACGAGGTACCAATTACTTCAATATGATATTAAAGAAATCCTTTGCAATTAACTTGATCTACTTGACAATTAAAAAGAGAAATATAATTAAAATTTCTGAAGATTTAATTGGAAGTATCTTGGTACAGAAATCATTTACTGAGAAAACCAAGCAAATAAATTGGTTGATGTTGCCCACACTAGACTTTTTGTTACAAGAAGCATTTAAAAGATACAGAAGGTTTTGGGATTTAATATTAAAATCGAATAATTCATTGGTTCCTGCATTGGATATAGATTTATTTTTGAGCACCCATCAATTAAATTTTAAGTCATATATGATTTATTGTCTTAGCAAAAAGAACCTGTTTTTATGTTATGATAATACAACCGAACAGACTGCTTTAAACGACAAATTTGAAAGAACTGCTACCCTATATAGCAAGAACTTTAACGAAAGCTATAAGTATATTCAAGCGAATGACAACGCTCGTCTTACTATTTATATTCGTGTTCTGATTTGAGTATATAGAAATAAAATTACTTCCATAAATTTAACATTGAGGTATAGGATATGACTACAACAGTGATATTAGGTAATTCTGTAGAAACATTGAAATCCCTCATAAATGTAGGTATCGCAGGTAAATAAATCGATGATGGCGGCGTAGACCATATGCCACCAAAATCATAATATGAAAACCACTAGATATTTGTCACTTTTACGTAAAATGGCATATGGGACTTCTTTTGACTCCTCAGAATATTCATTTTTATCAATTTCTGTTTCCAAATGATTCATTTTTGCTCTGTAATATTCAGCATTGAACCATTGCTATTTTTTATTTATAGTTCAATGTGTTTTGAATTGTAAGAATAGTCATTTCACGCTTTTCGTCTCAACATGAAAGATTTCTTGGGTATATAGTTTCATCACGACAAGATAAAAATATGTTCATAAGCTTTTAATAGATGACTCGTTCTTCATAATTCCTGATATAAGTTAAATGTCTTTAAGGATGTATAACTCAATTATCTCTACAAAGTTACGGAATTAAAGTCATTTTCTAGAGCTCTTTCATCTTTCATCCATTGAGTCAGCTCACTTTAAAAACTCTTGATCTTATTTTTAGATAGAAAGATTATTAAAGCTAAAAATAACTCGCTCTTCCAAAAATTGAATATAGCATTAAATTCAAATGAACATAACCAATAAAGCTGCCTAAATTCATGATTCTAGTTAGTCATTAAATGCCAACTAAAAAAGGATTCATTCAAAATATTATCATTGTATCCTGCTACTATTAGCCTAATATCAGTTTATAACTAATATATTATATCCAATTATCTTTGGTATTTGACTTGAACTCTCGTATTTTACCAGATGGCTGATTTTTTTCAAGCCACCAGTTTGTGTTGAAAACAGATTGGATTCGATACTTCCAATCTTCCAATTTCCGATCAACGCAGGTTATATGTAGTTGAGGTACAGGATACAATAAGCCTCGTGTAAAATAAATATTGATGAATAATCCTTGATGATTCTAATATTACCACCAATTTTGTTAGAGGCTTTCATTTAAATATATAGATAATGATTCTTTAAGCTATCTTCAGTAAACAAATTATCTCTCCAAGTAAAATTATATCAATTCTTATGAGCAACTCAATAGCTAGATATTCTGAAGTGAAGAGTAAGGATTATTTACCAGCAATGTTTCCACAAAAAGAGTTAAATATTTTATAAGAAGAAAGCCTATATAAATAATTAATTTCGTAGACGAAGAACTCCTACTTAAAATAACTGAGGCTGTATATTCAAAGTATTTGAAGTTTAAGAGGGCAGGAAAAACTAATTAAATCCTAAATGAATACTTTTACGATGAATTTGACCCCTTTGAAAATGAGTAGGTGAGATGCAATTCAAAAATCTGATTTAGCAGGATGTGTCTTAATACAAGAATCACTTACTGAAAAAAATGAATCAAGTCAATTTGCATACGTCACCGTAATTAAATCTTAATTTACAGGAATCGTTCATGAATTTAAGATCTGAGCCTACATTGAATATTGATTTAATTTGGTACCCACATCAAATAAATTTTAAGTTGTACATGGCAAAATTATCTAATTTAACGTTAGATTTTTGTTTAATATTTGCATTATCTCATTAGTTTTCAAAACTTTGAAGGATAAATAATGCTCCTTTATAGATAGCTATTATAGTCTGTTCAGCCAACCACAAGTGAGTCCATAAATTAATATTAATACTATATTAAATATCAGATCTTTAATGCTTTTACCCACTATTGATACAATGTATATGTAGAGAGTCGTTCTGAAATATATCAAATATTCCTGTTTCTAGGATATTAGTAGAAGGCCGCATTTAGAAAATAGAAGTGATTATGAGGTCAATGAATCAAAAAGGAGAGCCATTATAGTAAAAGAATAGCTCAAGTATCTGGTCTTTGAAGAATCGGATCTCGGTGAAAAGGCTGCAATTACATCAGAGGCTAAAGAACTGAAACTTAGTGATATAATAACCTATGACTTGGTGTAGCGTCTTTTATATTGTCTATGTATTTCTTATCAGTATTAAATAAAACAAATTTTGTTATGCTTCCTCATGCATTTGTTAGAAAATAGTTAGCTCAATATTTAAATCATACATTAGATTAGTCTCAGGACCTCGCATCTCGCATAAATATTCGGTCTATTTTGTCAGCAAGTTATTTGATAATTAAAGAGATAATCTTCCACTCATTAAATTTAATGATAAAGGAAAACATGAACTATTTTCTAAGTTTTTAAGATAATATTTCCTAAGTTTATTTCATTAATAAAAGCCATAATAGGTACATTTTAAAAAAATATTTTGTCATAATATTTTACCCCACATTATTTGATTGTCTATATTTCATTCAAAGTTGTTTAAAAGGACTGAAACGGCATTTAACTACTATAATAATCCATATTTTTGGGTATGTCTGGGGAAAATTCATTGCTTTTGGAAAGTAGTTCTAATCATTTAGAAGAGAATTATACTCCAAGGTATGATTCAATTGGAAATCATTCAATCAGGCGCAATCGTCATGAGAAATTACAGATTTTTACAAGCTTTTTTATTTTTGCCTTCTTTGGTATACAATCCCAAGCAATTGGTATCCTAATTCCAAAGTTACAGGAGTCTTATAAAATCAATGATCTTGAAACAAGTTTTATATTTTTGGCAATTACTTCCGCTTACATTCCAACTGCTCTTTCAATCAAAGTGATTTATAACAGAGTTGGCACAAGAGGTGTATTAATATTGGGTTGTATACTTTCAACAACTGCTAATTTTCTCATGTCCACAAGACCCCCGTTTCCTCTATTTATTACAGCTTACTTCTTAAACGGAATAGCTTTGGGTAATATGGATTCTGGTTTGAATGCATGGATTAGCGGATTGGAAAATTCAAATCAACTCCTAGGAATATTGCATGGTTTATTTAGCGTTGGATGTATGATTTCGCCTATTATTATCGGGTATATAATGAAAGTTGATTCTAGGACATGGGTTAGAACTTATTATCTCTTCTTGTTGATCTCAATTGTATGTCTTCTTATTTCGGTTTCGTTGTTTAAGTATGAGTATCCATCAAAATTGGAAATATTTATACCAAGAAGAGATACTGACATTAATGACGAAAGTGGGAGCGATAATTTAGCCTCTGCTCCATCAAACAAAATACTGAAATCTAGATTAATTTGGAAGCTTGCTTTTATTATATTTATATATGTTGGAGCAGAAAGTTCAATAACATCCTGGTTGATAGCGTATTTAACAAGAATCAGGACTTTGCCATATTCCTCTTCTTCATTAATGGCTACAGGATTTTGGGGTGGATTAACTTGTGGACGCATGATGATTGGATTTGTAGCTTTCGAAAACGTATTTAAATGTAATATTGTTTACACAACAGCTTCATTTTTATCTATTATATCATTTTGGATAATTTCTACAAGTTTTGGCATGAGAGCTATTTTTGTATCAATTTTTACTGTGGGGTTTTTTGCAGGCCCAATTTATCCTACATTCGTTGCTGCTGCAATGAAATTCCCACTGATCAGGTCTTCTACACCCGCAATGGGGATCTTGTGTGCTTCAGGAAATGCTGGTAGCGCAGTAGTACCATTTTTGATTGGTGCAATAGCTAATTCTAGCTCATTAGGAATGAAAGTTTTTCCTCTTATTGATTCCGTATTTTTTGGCTTTCTCTTATTATTGTGGTTAGGTATAAGCAAGTATCATGCGGATAATTAAATGAGTGGTCTTAAAATCTTAAATGAGAATAAATACTGAAGATATTAATTAAATGGTTAAATTACTGATGACTTATATACGTAGGAGAATACTATTTAATTTTTTCTTTACGGAAACAATACGCTTTTCTAAGTGAATGTGAAGATTATGTAGACATTATTGAGCTCAAAAGCTTTACAATACTTGGTTATTCATTTCCAGTATTTAGCGTAATCATTCAGTACTAACTTCTCTAATTATAATATTTAGTTCGGGTTTGGTTTATTGATTTTCAAAATATTTCCACTTAATATACTTTAAATTTCTTACTTATTCTTATTCTAAGTATCAGCTATGATTTAAATCTTGTCAAATCAGATGTTAAAATGGCACATTTTTTAAAATGAAGAATGTTCCGTTCGTCAATATCCTTAAACATTAGAATATATGCATAGCCAGAAATTATTTACTAACAAGTTCTATGTAAAATGAGAAACCAGTTCTCATAAAAGAAAGAAATACCAAAACAAATCATAGCCGTTCCAAATATGAAAAAATGATCTTCTCATAGATAACATAGATTGACCACAAATAATGATTCTTTTAAGTATACTTGCGCTTCTTAACATTAAAAACATCAAATCTTCAAATAAAGGCAAATATAATAAGCTATCAACTAACACTTTTGGCAAACCGATTTCAAATATGAAGTCTTTAAGTATTACTTCCTAAAATTATGAACTTTTAAATCTTTTAATTTGCTTCTCACGAATGCACTGTCACTCTGTAACACCAATACATGTATCCAGTCTCAAATGATAACTTACCAACTTCATACAAATTGAAAACATAATCTTCTGATTTTGATAGAAATATAAATGGATTGTTTATGAATGGGTTAAATAGCTGATTAAATATACCCGTCTCTCAGAAAGGGTAGATGACCCAATATCATTGCTTTGCTTTTGTCTATGGTTACTCTCAGAAATCATTTTTACGAATTCTCTTTATTCACATTTCTATTTGCTACCTCGTGGTTATTGGGTGCTTTTAACAATGAAGGAACAGACATTTTGCATAGTACAATAGCATTATTTAATAGTCTTGCTGGAATAACATGAGTCCTTCTTATTCGTAAAATAAGATTAAATAAGGAAGCAAAGTATTCCCTAGCTATCTTTTCAATAAATCTAGTTTCATGCACTTCATTATTTCCAACCACAGTGGTTAAGCTATCCATCAAATCTAAAATTTTCATATACGAACCTCCCTCCGATAAATATAACATATCAGGTAACTTCAGAAGTTCCGATAAAAAATCGTGAGCAATCTCTACTGGATAATACCTTGAAAGACATGAATATCTCATCGAATCGTTTGGGTTTATTCCATTAAATTTCTTCCATATCAACGTTCTTGCCCAATGTAATGAAACTAAAATATTTACTGCTTGGATGGGGTAATGTGAAAGTTGAAGGTTAAGTTTCTGTAACTTCTCCAGAGCCTGAACAACCTGGTTGGTTAAATTGTTCTGTATTGTAAGCGAACCATGTGACTCATATGAAAATAACTCTTCTCCGTCAAAAATGTTATCATGAGAGTCGTTTTCTTTTAAAGAAGTGTTGCCAAATAGTGAACCACAAATGGAAAATATCTCGGTTAGAATGATAAACCCTTCATCTTCTTTAGGGCATGATTCATCAAAATTAGGTAATGATACGTCCTCTTGGAGTAATCTAGGAATCCTATGCTTCACATAAAAATAAAATTCAGTAGTATAAATCAAATAATATATTTTTCTCATTTGGTAGCTTTCTTCTTTCAGAAATACTTGATAAGTTTCCTCCTCTTGCAAGAAGAGTAACTGAATTATCGTAATAGCTTCTCTCAAATATACCAAAGCTCTATGATATCCATTCTCAGTGGTCAAATAGTATTCATAAAGGAAAAATGAAGTTAGAATTGAAGTGGAGCATACTTTGATTTGAATATCGGATGAAGACTTGAATTCATCCACCTCCTTTAGAAACATTTTCTCCACAAATTCTGTATCGATATCTCCCAAAGTATCACCTGTAT
This sequence comes from Schwanniomyces polymorphus var. africanus, assembly GCA_030563145.1. NCBI lineage: Eukaryota > Fungi > Ascomycota > Pichiomycetes > Serinales > Debaryomycetaceae > Schwanniomyces > Schwanniomyces polymorphus. The sequence continues at coordinate 428,966 of JAKUBG010000004.1, forward strand.
AATCGGGCATACGCATTCTCTTTGAAATGACAGCACATAGAGCACATACTAAAGCATATAAAGACGGATCTTTTAGTTTTATGTTCGTGGGGTGTTCCATTAGCACACCTTGTAGTAATGTAGGATGTATTACCGGCCAAATACTATAAAACTTATTTTCATATACCTGGAGGCATTCCATAAATACCTTTTCAAATAAAAAATAATTAGTGCTTAGAGTTTCATTCCCTTTTATACTTTGTATAGCTTTGATGGTCTTAGATCTAATTCTTTTTGGACCAGGCTTTCCTCTTGGCCGTTTGTTCGTACAATCAAGCTTGTTATTAATACAATTCATACAAGGACGGTGCCCATCGCAACGTACCTTTCTTACGGAACAAGCATCACAAGCATTAGGCATTTCATAATACTTGTGCTAAAAACAATCACCACAATTTTCATATCCACTTAAATGTCACAAAATCTCCTTAGAAATTAATGCGACATTTTAATGTTGCAACCATTATCTCCATTATCTCCTGGAAGTGACTGATTAATGATATCTACTAGAGAGTATATAAAGAATACGTAAATTACTACTCAGAAATAAATATTAAATAAAATGTCAGTAAAAGAATATTTCTAATTTATACAATTTTTATAAATTATGCATGAAACAATCCTATCTATTTTAATTCAATTATTATCAAAATTTAATTATTTTCTAAATTTCATTTCAAATTCTTATGACACATATGATATATACATACAAGCAGCTATTAATAAATCTAAATATTGCCATCCATGTTCACATACAACAGCATCAAAAAACCATAGATGTAAGAATACTTGCCTCTCATATCGGTTTTGTGTAAGTATTGATCACTATTTACTGCAAAAATTTAATTTTTTTACCATGAAAGATCCAATCTAAAATATCTTTTTTAAATCAAATCTCTATAGCCAAAACTAAAATATTTAGGAGTCTTTCCATTTTTTACCCAATTGGATTTACTTGAAATGTGAATGATGATTTTGATTAGAACATATTGCACTTAAATAAGTTTCTGCTATTAGATAGGTTGGAAGCTTGTACTTACCACCTCTCCATGACGTTGACCGTTTCCAACACAATACATACTAGTACTTGACAAACAGAGCATTTATACAATACCATAATAAGATAAAGCTATAATCGGAAGAGGCAAAGTTTTCCTTCTTTGTAATAGCTTCTCGATACATCAAATACGATGAATGAGTGCTCTGATAACTCTACATGGTTATGTAATTGGTAGGATATATAATTTCAGTAATCAATTAACTTTAGGTGACTTTCTGATTTTTTTGGAATTTAAAAAGTAAATAAATGACATTGTATACTGACTAACATAGAAACAAAAAGATTTCTGCAAGAGGGATACGTTAGAATAGTTCAATTAATTGCTGGCACACAAGCAAGACCTAATGGGATCCTAACATTGCAAAGCAAATACTTTATGCAGGGGTAATTATCTGATTCTATAATTTCTCCTAAAGCAGCCAAAAAATATCGTTGTGTAGCGAAATACGAAGAACATTTCAATTGTTTGTAACATAGTCCCCAAAATTGTTCTTTAGTAAACCTAACATTTGCAACACTATAGGAAGAATTAAATACCTAAATAATAGTATGATATTATGATATTATTTAGCGATTACCAAAACAACTGGTAATAATACTATTAGAATAAGTATACTACGACTCATATACTTGAAGCATGCATGCTTTATCTTTAAAGTGCAATCTTTATGTTTTATCAGTGAATATTGTATCTCTCTGTCTCCACATTGTTCAAGAAACTGATGCTCTCTGTACTGTATTATTTTTGGATATTGAAGTAGAAATATAAATATATATAATATACCTTTCATATATTTATACTTAATATTGAATATTTCTGACAGATGCCATTCTCCCTGTAATTGGTATTATTTATGATGTCGAAATAGTTCTATCTACATCTGATAACAAAACTCGAGAATACACTGCCATCATAATGTGAGAGTTTCACGTAGAAGTTAGTTCACAAAGAAATTGGTTCATCATTCAATATACGCAATCAAGGTTCTTAAAAAATCCAATGTTTAATATGATTCTTACTCATTTGAAATTAGGAAAGTTAACGGAGATATAACTTTAGTGAGTTCGAGTATTAATTTAGATCCCCCGGTCAATCCTCCGAATGCAACAATTGTGGGGCATATGCAAGACTATTACCGAAATCTGCGCAAATTCCCTTAATAGCGCTCAAGCAAAATAAATCTCCTATGAATATTTAAAGGGACAGTTATCCACAATTATTGGGGTTATTCTAAATAAGATTTATTAATCAACAAATCTTTTGAATAAGAAACATGGTAAATATTGCTTATACTAAATTGGGAACATCCGGCTTATCTATCTCCCCTATTATTGTAGGATGCATGGCTTTTGGGAATAAAAACTTTAGTCCATGGGCTATTGAAGATGAAGAAGTCTGCATTAAGATATTGAAAAAATGCTTTGATAATGGCTTAAGAACCTTTGACACTGCTGACGTATATTCTAATGGTAAATCTGAAATAATTTTAGGTAAGTTCATAAAGAAATACAATATACCAAGGGAAAGAATTGTTATTTTATCAAAAGTAAATGGTGTAATGGATTATAATAACCCAGAGTTTAGTGCATTTGAATGTGGGTCAGAAAAATACCCAGTGGGAGATTATGTAAACTCTCGAGGACTCTCTAGAAAGCATATACTTAATGCTGTTGAAAGGTCAGTTGAAAGATTAGGTACCTATATCGACGTGTTACAAATACATAGATTTGACCCTGAAACCCCAAAAGAGGAGATAATGAAGGCATTACATGATGTTGTAGAAGCAGGACATACTAGATACTTGGGAGCATCCTCTATGAAAGCTACAGAACTTGCACAATTGCAGTTTATTGCTGAGTTAAAAAACTGGACAAAGTTTATTAGTATGCAAAACTATTATCATCTTGCATATCGTGAAGAAGAACGTGAGATGATCCCATTCTGTAATGACAATATATTTGGAAAGATTGGAGTAATTCCTTATTCCCCTATTGCAAGTGGTCTTCTTGCACGTCCGTTAGAAACTGAGACAGAGAGACTGAAAACTGATCCAATATATGCAAAGAAGGGATTAAATAGACCAAGTGAAGCTGTCCAAGAAATAATCAGGAGGGTTGAAGAACTTTCTAAAAAGTATAATGTTGGTATGGCTGCTATAGCAACAAGGTGGGTATTGTGCAAAGGAGCTAACCCAATCGTTGGAGTAAATTCTGAGAAAAGGGCTGATGAAACCTTGCAAGCACTTACTTTTACATTAACAGATGAAGAAATTAAGTACTTAGAAGAGCCTTATGAAGCTAAAGAAGAATATAAGTACTAGGATATATATATATTTCAATATAGTTCAATAGACTTTGATATGGATTTGAAATACCGCGGACTAATAGTATTTTTTAATAATTTTGTAATATAGCTTAAATAATGTTCTATTAGTATTATTGATATCAAATAATTCTCCAGCCAGTAGGGTTATAAAATACGCTTCTCTTCTTAATCACCCTATTCTACATTTCTAGAGCACAAATGCCACAACGCACACAAATATGTCCTTACTACTACAGTGGATTAAATGGCTAGGGTTAAATTATCCAACTTTGTAGCTGGTGTTTTTTTGCGCATTTTTATATTGCGTATGTTGTCTGTAAACAGTTCCCCATATTTAGTAGAGGTAGAATTTTTAATTATCTATAAATATGGGTTTCTAATATTTTTTAGTAATGGAAGGAAAACGTTATGCCAAACTATCAGCTAAAGTTTTCCACGATATATTTAACACAAAACTCCAGAAATAATATCGAGCTGTGGTAAAGATGCTATAATGTTTGAGTTAGTCGATATACAACCAATAGTACTCATAACAAAGAAATAGCTTCATTGTAAAAATCAAATTCATCTTAATAATTGAAAAAAACAAAATCTCCACTTGTCTTAATGAGTGATATTATGAATACTATCAAAGCTGGAAGTTTTGCAGTTTACGCTTATATTTTCAGGATATTTGACATATTGGTCGGAAATACGAGTTGATATGTGTGCCTGAAGTCATTACCACTCAAAAGTTTGATTTTTCTTCGAAAGTCAACTGCAATAACACTTCTTCAATTTCAAAATCTGTCATTTCCAGTTTGTAATGAACTAATATGCTCTGACAAATGTTCTTTTTACCGGTTGATTCATGTTACTTTTGTATTAGATGTCACCCAATTCGGATATCATATCCTGCAACGTTAACGCTTCCTAATTAAGACTTAAATTTTCGCGCAACTGCAGCACTTTTCAAATCAGGATATGCGGGGCAATTTTCATTGGACACTTGGTATTTACTGTTAAAATTCATAGAAGATTCCATAGCTAGACCCAAATTATTTACATATAACGTCATTAATTTCTTACCGGTTCAATTAACATCCTCAGTTTTAGCGTTATATTGGAGATTTTTGGTTCCAATTTATTGTTACACAAAATCAACAAAAGTGTAAGAGCTAGTAACGAACTACCTCAGTTGAAAATAGAGTATGAGGCTTACACGCCTATTCTTTCATTCAGTTGGACTGCCCAATGGGACTGCCCAATGGGACTGCCCGATTTATGAGAAGCTCATCTGATGCAGTGTATGGAAGGAAATATCAAGTATAAATATAGCCAATTTCGTGTATATAGCCCAGCTTAATTTAGTTGAGCCATTACAATATACAACACGAATTATGTCGTATCCATTAAACATAAGACATAATCTAGGAAGTCTGACATACTATTTATACTTCGAAGTTAGATAAAATCATTATGAATTTTCAATTTGAAGCAGACTAGATGATGAGTTGAATAACGGTTTGGCTATTCCATTGGTTAGTTCATCTTCGTAGTGTCTTATGAATCATTTATACTTGATGACTACACAAATATCCCTTTATACTTTGTAACGCTTCATTTATTTTGCATCAATATAGTTAAGTATTCAATGACAGGTGATACTAGTCGAAATAAATATATTTCATTACATCATCGTGTAGTTAATGTTATCCCTGAATATACTATCCTAAACTAGAATTCCAACATTTTTAACCAGAAATAAATCTATAACGTATGAACGCAAGAAAGAACCTTATTCACCCAGGTGTATTATGATCCATAGATAGTATAGTATAAATCTTATAGTCGTGTTGTTGTTAATATTTCACTGTGCTCACAATTCTCGGATTATTTAAGTCTTAATATGTATAATCCAGACTCTATTAAACCGAGAATTCAGAAATATCAAATGGTATGGAGTTAGCGGAAATATTTATGCATATATATATAGCCTCATTTGTCTTTTCTCTAAAAAATAATTTGTAAGAGACTAACTTAATATGTTGGAAATATTCAAACTAAGTCTATTTGGAGAAGTAATATACTATCTATCCCGAGGGAAATATTTTCGAATGAACGATGAAGATGAGAATTCACAACTTTCAATGCAACTCTTAAATAGAGAAAAAAAATATTCGATAGATTCAGCTCTCAAGACGCTAGATTACCTGACTACAATATCCAACGACATCATAATTGTCGATTGGAATGGGGAAAACGACCCTGAAAACCCACGTAACTGGTCCATGACTGCAAAGTTTTGGGTAGCTCTTGAAATTTGCATGGTTACTCTTTCTGTAAATATTGGTGCATCGATATATACAGCTGGAATAGTGGAACTCATGTCAGATCTAGGAGTGAGTCAAGTTGTAGGCACTATTCCATTAACTCTTTATGTTTTTGGATTAGGATTGGGGCCAATGATATTCTCACCTTTTTCTGAGCAAGCTTCAATCGGAAGAAGAAATATATATATGCCTACTTTATTTGTTTTCATGTTATTTCAAATCCCTACTGCATTGTCGAAGAATATTGCCAGCTTATCAATCTTGCGGTTTTTAGGTGGATTGGTAGCATCTCCTTGTCTTTCAATAGGGCCCGCTACGATATGTGATGTTTTAACAATTCCATATGGTGCAATTGGTATAGGTATTTGGTCCGTTGCTGCAGTATCGGGTCCTCTGTTCGGGCCCATCTTCGGGGCAGTTCTTACAGTAAAAGGTAATTGGAGGTGGTGCTTTTGGTTTCTTTGTATATTCAGTGGTTCGTGTTTCTTTATTATGATCTTTTTATTTCCAGAGACAAATGGAAATGCTATAATGTATAAAAAAGCTAAAAGATTGAGAAAAAAATGGGGTACAAATAATATAATTAGTAATTCAGAGATAAATTCTTACAATTCTACAAAGAAAGAAATATTAGTGGAAACTTTATGGAGGCCGATAGCAATAACATTTACTGAACCCGTTGTTCTATTGATAGATATATATTTATCATTAATATATTCGTTGATTTATTTATATTTTGAGTCATTTCCTATCGTTTTCATGGAAACCAAAGGCTTCAGCACGATATTAATGGGAGTAGCATATTTAAGTGTGTTTGTTGGAAGCATTATTGGTTGTATCATTTATACCACACTAGCATACAGAGTACATACAAGGAAGTTGCTACAAAATGAGAAAGTTTTACCGGAAGTATTTCTTCCTATGACAATAGTAGCATCAATTATATTGCCATGTGGTGTACTTATATTTGGATGGACATCTCTGAAAAATTTACCTTGGGTCGGTCCATGTATTGGAGCTGCTATATTTGCAATTGGAAGTTTTATCATTTTTCAAGCTCTCTTCAATTATATAGGTCTTTCCTTTCCTAGATATATGGCTTCAGCTTTCGCTGGAAACTCATTATTTAGGTCATTAATTGGTGGATCTTTTCCTTTATTTGGTAGAATTATGTATCAAAATTTAGCAACCAAGAAATTTCCAGTTGCCTGGGGCTCTAGCGTTTTAGGATTCATTTCGCTAGGGATGGTAGCAATTCCAGTATTATTCTACTTAAATGGTCCAAGATTAAGGGCTAATTCCAAATATTCAGGTAGTAAAGAAGAGGAAGTAGCACAAGGGGTTGTTTAAAAGGTGTAATTTTAATGCATCACTAAACTTGTCGACCTCATAACAACTGATTCCAGGTAATAATATGAGATATATTAGAGCGTAATTTTCACAATTCTGTATATCAGCAAATATTTTCTGATAGAAAATGACTAGTATTAAGCCAAGGTGAATCAATATTACTATTAGAAGTTTTCCAATTGATTTCGAAATTGAATACGCTGGATTACACTAAGGGAGCCATGCTAAAAATTATTTTCTTGCGACAGATTCGCATATATTTATCTGAAAATACTGGTATTTTACATAATGAGTATACCCATAAACCTGATACTAATATAGCTCACAGTTTACTCACAAGCTTTATGCTTGTAACACGATCCTTGTTTACACAATAATATTGTAAAATTTCATATTCACTTCTATTTTATTTTTAGTAGTCACTAGCAAGCCTCTGTCAATTCAATTACAATAGATTATAATATTTAGGAATTAAAAATCTTTTAATATTTTTTCGAAATTGATTTTAATGGATGATATTATCCAAGTAGTTCCTTTTTCTTAGTTTTACTTCGAATTATTACTTCTCTCTATTCCAAAATTTCATTCCAAAAGATGAAACTATTAAATTATATTTACAGTAAATAGAATAATTTATTCCAAGACTTGACATATAAAAAATCCATAAACCCTACTAGATTTTTATTCAAATACATATAGTGCATATCTCACATATATCTTTCCTTGTTTTTATTCACTATCAAAAAGTTTTGCAACCTATTTAGTTCATGCAGATAAATTAATGACGTGAGTTTGTGTAACTACCAACAAAACTAGCTTTCTACATACAATAGGAACTCAAACCTTGTGATTAAAATAATGTAGCCGGTGGAAAAGCCTCCTAGTTCATTCTCAGAATATTAAAGGGTATTACTCTTCTATGAAAAGTTATTTTTAAGTAGGACGTAACGAAAGTTATAGTAGTTAAATTTACAGGTTGAAAATTTAAATAGAGTCAAACCAGCTAAATAATAATTCATGGTTTGACACAATAGTTAATCATTAGAGCTTATTTTTAGAAATATAGACTGATATATATTATATTAGGATTACAATAAAATCAAATCTCCAATACCTCTATATGATTTACTGTATACAATCTCTAATGTCTACCTGCACTATTTAAATTATAGTTACGAAGCACTAATTGTGTATGCATGAAATGAAATACACCCATTTAAAAAAGCACTCTGTCTTGTTTAATTAGCATGTTGATTCCTTATTTCATTTATACCATATAGAACTACAATTTTTACTCCAAAAAAAAGGCTGTGACGGCAAACAAGAGTTCTAGACCAACATAAAGACGGGATATTCTGCAACCCCATCTTCCTTTATTACTGACTACCATACAACTTTACAAGTAAGGAAATCCTAATTAATTTTAGTAATTAACTTTATATTTAGATGGATAGGTTATAAGATAATTTATTTCTGAGATTAACTGTCGTATAAAAACCTCGCAATAAAAATTGTGGGATTGTCAATTATTTAAGTGAGGGGCTTAACTAAATGAATCAAATAGCGCACATCAGCAATCAAACCTTGAAATATGCCAAATGCCTGTGATGCTTGTTCAATAAGGAAAGTACGTTGTAATGGCGAATATCCGTGTCTGAATTGTATTAGTAATAATCTTGATTGTACCAATGTAAGGGTTAAAAAAAAACCTGGGCCAAATCGACTAAAAAAAAAAACTATCGAAGCAATAAAAAACTTGAAAAAGAATGAATTATATATAAATGAACTTGATACAACGTTTAGTACCTTGTTTGTTAAATGTCTTCAAGCTTATGAAAATCATTTCTATGCAAAATGGCCAGTTATCCACCATAGTATGTTGCTGGAAGTATTAAATAAGAGTCCCATGTCTTTAAAATACGAAGATCCTTCATTATATGCTCTTTTTTGCTCTCTTTGTGCAGTGATATCTAAAAGAATTGGGATGGTGTGTAGTTCTGAGGAAATTCAACTCGACGAAGAGCCAGAAGCTGTAGGGAAAATGTTTTTAAAAGAAGTATTAGAAGTAAGGTACACATTAGATAATCAAGTTGATGAAAACCCAAATTCAATTTTAACGTCATTTTTTCTCTACGAATATTATCTACATCTAAATAATGGGTACTCTAGAGCTATCTTATATTTGAGGGAAGCAATAACAATGATTAATATTCTTCAATTACAAGATGAAGCATCATATGAAACTTTACTGAAAGATGAGCGACACAGAACGAGGAAAATATATTACTTGGTTTACATCACAGAATTCTTTTTTTATGTAAAGAATAAACTCCCTCGATTACTCGAAGAAAACGTTACTTTGCCTATAATTATTGACGAGACATGTCCTCAACCAGCAATAAATTTTCATAAACTAGTCGAGATATTTTACATATGTAGTTCGCTATTTAGGAATAAGCTGAGCTTCAAAAACAATTGCATTATAGAGAACATTTTTGATGATAACGGTTTAAACTCATATGGAAATCTCACTAGAATACCCATTCAAATAGCTGACGAAATTACTCATGTTCAAGAGCGACTAGAAAATATTGAGTTACTGACTTCAAGTGATCCTTCTCAAGCAGTGAATACATTTGTTTCCAAACATTGGGCAAGAGCATTAATTTGGCAAAATTTCAGTACTGGAAATATGAATGATTATAATGAGAAGCATTCTTATTTATCCAAGTATTATCCTATTGAAATTGCACATGATTTTCTTTCAATGGCTTCGAAATTTCCAGATAAAGCATATATATCAGAGGGGGCATATGTAAAAATCATAGATATAATCAATAGCCTAGCAGATGTAATTGAAAGTGGTGACTTACAAGAATTCCGTTTTGCCGAGAAAATAGCAAGAGAATACTTTTCATCGTTGACTGATTTTATTTTACGAATTAAAAGTAGTGATATTAACCCAGAACAAGAATTTTTAAACAATTTTGAAGTATTCAACATAACTATTCCTAAATCGATTGAAGCATCCACTAATGTAAACGTGTTGACAGAATTTTCCCCAATAGAGAGTATTCCCTGAGTCAATTTAAAGGGATTACTTATGAAAGACTCAAAAAATTTGCATTAAAAGCTGAAGAAATAATCTTTAAAATTTGTTTAGTTCTTTGTTAAAGTGTTCTCTGAAATCATAATTTCAATAGAAGGCTACTAATTACTCCAAATGGGTCAAGTATTACTATATTTTCTCCTCATATACACCATTTATATATCAAGAATTACTGCTATATTCATTACGCAATGCCATCCTTTAATATGAAATGTAGGTTATTGGCTATTCAATGTAAAGTTCTCCATGAATTAAAATATGTTGTTTAAGATATGCAGTCAATTAGAATTTAATCAAGAAACAATTAGTATAATGTTTATTATGGGAAAAGGTTAAATTTAATGAGCTTCTACAGCTTCAGAAAATAATCGTATACAGATTTTTATACAAAACTTAGAAAGAAATACTAACAATTCACAAATTTTAGAGAATACAGATTTTCAAATACTGTAAAAGGCATTTAAAATATAATTCATTAAAACATCAATTCAAATATAAAGCTTTTTCATCTTCATCAGAATTTTTTCTCTCGTTATTAATAACAAGGTTTTTTACCCCATCCTCTCCAATATCGTTCATCAATTGATCAACATTAAAGACTTCAACCTCAGTAGATTTGAATTTTCTAGCAAAAACTCCATCCTCGAATAATATATCTAATTCTGCACTTGTTCTACCTTTTGTTTCAGGAAGCTCAAAATAAGACCATATAACTGCAAATAAAGCAAAGGCTCCATAAAATAATCCTGTTTTTGCACCCCAATTCCAGGAGGATGGGTTCAACATACGAGCTGTCAAGACCCCATTTACAAGCCCAACAAGATTATACATAACACGGGAAAGAATAACAGTTTTTGTCCGAAGCAAAGCTGATGGAAGTTCAGTAACTAAGCAATAGGTAAGTGGCCCCGAGGTACAATCATATACAAAAGTGTAAATCACAAGGAGTGAACCAATTCCCCAAGAGACAGAAGTACTAAGATGAAAACCGAGCCCTCCAACAATAAGTAATATAACAGTTTGAATACAAAATCCAGTAAATAAAAGAGTATATCTTCCAAACCATTGAGAAGTAAACCAAGAAGAAAGTGTTCCAAGCAATCCGAGTGCATATTGAATAATACTAAAAGTGAATGATAAAGAGGGGGACATTCCTGCCTGTTCAAAAAAGTATGCAGACAGACTCATTAATGCAGAGCCAGTCATATTTTGCAACATCCAAACAATACACGCAATTCTAGTACGACGGAAATTTTTCTTTTTAAAACAAGCCAAGTATGAACTCTCATCTTGCTTTGAATTAGCTTCTTCTTTCATGATGGTTAATTCTATTTGTTTCAAAATTCCTTCGGCCAAAATACTAGGTTCAGGTAAATCTTCACTTTTAGAAAGCAACCTTACGAGGGACTTTTTTGCATCCGCATTACGTCCCTTTTTCACCAAATACCATGGGGATTCAGGACAAAACCAAAGGGCTGTCAAAATTGGGAATGGCCAAAACCATTGAAGCAAAAATGGAATCTTATATTGCCATTTACCTAATGAATCATCTGCAAGAAGACCCTTTAATACTGCAGATCCCAATAATTGACCAATGACCCAACAAGCATTTACATAAGTTGTTAAATAAATCTTTAAAACCTGAGGACAGACATCAGCAGCGTAAGAAACTGTAAGTGTTTGGAATGCACCAAAAGGAATACTCAAAAGTAAACTACCTATCAGCAAAGTAACATAATTTGTGGAGAACACCTCTATAAAAACAAGTGCTACTAGAAGAAGCATAAAACCTGATATAGTCTTTTTATAACCATAACGATCTGTCATAATACCTGCAAAAAGTAAGCCTATAACCTGTGCTATATTCCCACACGGACCAAATATATTTGAATAGAAAACCGGTATTTGATACTGATCAATCTTAGGATAGTACTTACCATATTTCTCCCGAAAAGATGGAAAAGCAGTTAAACCGCCGACAACTTGTAGATCAAATCCTTCCATAACAACTGCAGTAGATAAGATTAGTGACCAACAAGCAGCCTTAGGAAAAAGTTTCAACCCTTCCTTTAACGTCATATCTTTTTCTCTCTGATCGCTTTTCTTAGCATCATCAGATATATCTATGAATTTTGCAAGGATATCTTTCGTATCATCATAATCTCCACTGAATTTCTTGTCAATTGCTTCCACAACCTCTACGACTATATTTGGCTTCTTAATGTCTTCAACAAATTGAGTTGACATATTTCGTATTTGTTAGTAAGTATTTCTTAAGCACTATAATCATTTTTAAAGATCCATTTCATTTACAGCTATTTATACTTTCTGCCTCATGGGTGTTTCCCCCGTAGTTCAATGAGGTTGGGGTAAACAATATAAATGCGGCATAGCTGCGAATTTTACGACGGAAATATTGGCCTGAATTGAAAAAAAATGAGGGATGAAATATCAGAATTCTCCCGAAGTTGTCTACTTTTGAACTAACTTCGGGCGATCTCAGTTCAACCATTTATTTTAGCGAGAAATGGATAATAAAAATTGGGGTATTAATATTATATCACACAACAAATCCAGCAATATGGTTTAAAGTCAATCTTTTATATTCTTTAGTAATTTACCATAAATAAAAATTCTGAAATGAAAGCAGCAATAAGATATATTAAAGAATTAGTCTCATTTAGCTCCTACTAGCAGAAAATAATGCAAGCGCACGCTACAAATATTACTCTAGATAAGTACTTTATATCAGACTATTACCTGAGCCTATAAGCCTATAAAATACCACGAGAAATCTACATATCAATAGAGAACTTGAAAGTTCGAATCACTCCAAGAAGAACTATTTAGGAAGGAACTTCATTTTTTTTAAGTTAAATAATAAATAGTACATAAAATAATCAAATTAAGTATTGATATATTTATATAATTAACTACTTTTCAATGCTTCCTTATATATAGAAATATAAGGATCGAAAAAAAAACTGACGGCTCTGTCGTCTTCCTTTCAATATACAGATTATGAATGGGGCCAATTATTTAGCGAATTTATCACAAATATATATAATAGAAGGAAACGAATTAAATTTACTTTATATGTACGATTAATATATTCTCAAGAAGGTATATTATATTATAATATAAATTGATATAAAGTTCAATCAGTTAAGAATGAAATTCTGTATAACATTTATTAAATAACAAGGACTTTTGTGAACTTAAAATCAATCTATATTTCATCTATTTAAGAAACTTAATTGACCAATTAGAGTTAATCTTTAATTCAAGATCAAGTAAACTTAAGACTCCGTTCGATGTAACAACGTCCTTTTTATAAGTCTTACCATCTTGTCTAATTTCGACCTGCGTAAAGCTTCCATCCAAAGTAATATTGATAGCCTCAACAAGAACATTTCCCATCTTCTTAGAATATATTTCTGATGGCGAAAATACCTTAGCTGAAACTTCATCATTGGTAGCACTGAAATCAACCTTAATAAATTCATTATTCAAATAGTTGTAAGACTTTCCATCATCGATATATAATTTACCTTTAGCATTACTATTACTATCCAAAGCAATTGTAAGGGTGTATGGATCATTCTCCATATACTTCGATGCTCTCCTGTAGCGCATTTTTCTGGCAACAATACTTCCACCTTTAAGTAAAATTGGGATATCAGATAATTCTACATCTTTTTTAATGTAACCTGGTGTTTGAAGTTGGTGGTGTTTTCCTGAGAGTACACCATTGGTGTAGTCATAATATTTTTCGTTATCAGGGATATAAATAGATACCCATTTAGAACTTTCGTTTGTAACTGGCTTTACCATTATTCCAGAATTTGATAAGAAAAATTGATCTTCAATTGAATAAGTATCCATATTATCAGGGCATTCATAATACAAAGGTTTAATAATTGGAGTTCCTGCTCTATTTGTTTCATAGAATGCTGTATAGATTACTGGTAACAAAGAGTACCTAATCTTAACTGCATCTCTGATAATGGAAGTATAAGGGTCACCTGGAATCCATGGCTCTCTCCTCTTACTTTTAATATCAGCATGTGCCCTGAAAAATGGGTACCAAATTCCAGTTTGATACCACCTGGTAAGTAATTCTCCACTAGGATCTCCAACAAATCCACCAACATCTGCACCATTAAATGGAACATTGACTACGTTTGAAGTAAGAATCATAGGAATAGAGTACTTTAAATACTCCCATTTGGAAATATTGTCACCAGTCCATACAGCAGCCGATCTTTGAGAACCTGCAAAGTATGATCTTGTCAATACAAATGGTCTTTGTCTTTCACAATCCTTTAATCTATTTTTTATAGCTTTATAAGTCGCATCATGATAAGTAAACCCATAAGCATTGTGAACTGACCGATTTTCCCATCCTCCATAGTGCAAATTATCCTTTGGAGAAGTCACTTCAGGTCCTCCAAAGACAGAAGGCTCATTCATATCATTCCATAAGTAGATGTTTTGGCGATCACCTAAGGAGTATTCACTTTGTAAGCGATGAAGTTCATTCCAGTATTCTTGGGAAGATGGATTTAAAGTATCAATCCAAAGACTTTCACCTGGCCAGCATTCAGCATGGTACAGTTTGTTCTTATTATTTTTAACCTCTAAATCTCTCTTAACTAATCCTTTAGCAATTTTGTGGCCCACTTTCATATGAGGATCAATGATTACCACAAGGTTTCTTCCACTTTCGTCTAATTCTTGAACCATTTTATCTGGGTCTGGAAATGTTTCAGAATTCCAAGTGAAATATTTTCTTCCATCAGTATAGCCAATATCAAGCCATAAAGTATCACAAGGAATGCCATTTTCGTCCATTTTCTTACTAACAGTGAGAACATCTTCTTGGTCATCATAAGAAAATCTGCATTGATGGTAACCTAATGAAAATAATGGAGGTATTGGAGCAAAGCCAGTTAATACCCCATAACTTTTATTAATATCCGAGGGGTTTGTTCCAATAGAAATAATGAAGTCTAATACCCCATTTTCAGATACCCAATGCGTATAAGATTCAGTGGAAGATGAGGAAGTATCAATGTCAATATATGTGTCTGAACAATTAACCCAAAATAAACCCATAGAAACACCTGGCTTTGAAGTAGTCATAAGTGGAACTGCTCCATATAATGACTGACGTGAGTTCACTTCATGTCTATAGACATCAGTATTGAATAGTCTATAAGGATCTAAGTATTTCGTATCTTTAAGTTGGAAAGTATCTGCATGAGCTGGGATACCATAGAGGTGTTTAAATCCCTTAAAAGTGAAGTCTAAGCCTATGGATTCAGGACCAAAAGGCATAGTGTCATCACCCGATAAATTAGAGCTGTCCTTGAACATATCAAAATCTATTTCCTCATCTGAAAGGTGTTTTGCATTCTCACTTTCAACTCTATAGTGCTCCATGTTTAAGAACTGTTGATCATTAACAACCATTTGTAATTTATCGTTTAAGAAAACACTTAAAGAAATAGGGTGAAAAGCCAACTCAGCTTTGAATTCTAATTTATCACCATATTTCAACACAAGCTTATCGTTCTTCTTCTCATATTTAACCGACTTGCTATCTTTAAGCGGTAAAGTTTCATTCTGGAAAGCCAACTTTCCTGCTTCATCATATCTTTTTGGGTTGGCAAATTTTACTTGAGGATTCCTCTCTTCATCAATCCTTAATCTTAAGTTGTTTCCTTCAACTAACGATAATTCAAATGGAAATTTAATATCGGCACCTTTTAACTTCAGTAATTGTTTCTTAATGTTACCTTTAACAATAAACCCCTTATTTTCTGATTCTAAAGAAACAGATGCTGGATCAATCAGATAATTTGAAGTAAAGTTCTCCTTTGCCTTCACATTTTCAGCATATGCTTGATTTCTTCTTAAGAATCCTGATTGAGAAGAATTCTTGAATAAGTGAGCTTCTACCATTTTTCTCGAAATATAACCTACGATTAATGATGCAATCTTACTCCTAAAATTCAGTAAGCAAAAGGAAAAAAAAACCGTTCAGCTAGTGCCAAATTAGTCGTACTTATACTTTTTGTAAATAGACTTAGTTTCCATTGCTTTGATTTAGTGTCACAGTGATTTGTTCTTGGTATGGGAAATTCTCGGGACATTTTGCATAAATTATCGCTACAATTATATATTAGGAAATACAAAATATTCACACCCAATTAATGAATATTGTACTCTACAAATTATAAACTACAAAGTATGATCAACAATTTCAAGTCAATAATACTTTATTGCAAGTAAATTGGCATTTCAAAAGAATTTTGTTCAAAACTAACTAGACCATATTAGAATTATGTGGAGTAAATTTATCCATCAGCTTGATTTCTCGGTGAATTATTTTCTCCGTTTTAATTGTTAGTGCGGGGACATTAGTGAGGTCCTTTTAATTAAGTAGCTTAAGATCCGGTGTAATGTGGAGGTTATCTCCAATCAAGATTGATAAACTCATTTTTTCGTAATGACTCCGATGATTCAAGTGTAATTTAATCAAGAGAAATCATAGAAGCATCTATATATTAGAGCCTATGGTCAACTGGCGAATGCTGTGAAAGTGCAGTCTTTTTGGAGGAAGGTCGACATTTTTATCAGATCCATTTGCTATAAAGGTTCCAGTTGAAATAGTACTGGTGATTTTATTGGTAGTATACATGGTATTATCTTTATCTTAGATTGTACTCAATCTTTTAGTGTCAATGCGATTTGGCTTTCTTTTATATACAACTCTCCGCATTATGACATGGGTTATGATATTATCAATTGCGAATAGTCCCACTGTAACATGAACAATTTAAAGTATGGAATTTGCAGAAGAGAAACGAAGTTGATACCTGATATGAACATTAACTATACGTCAGACCAGAATCAAGGTATTCCAAAACTTACCCTAAAGAGATTGGTGCATTTGGACCTGAGCAAGAAAACAGACTTCCGCCTAATCATTGGATTTTCAGGTAGTGCTTAGGACTTTACAAATATGGCCGGAAAGTACTACTTGTACCTCTTTCAAAAAGTTAATCGAACTTAAATAGAGATAGATAGCGAGTCTAAAGGACACCAATTATGATTTCGAATTAATATATTTTGTACGTGAAAAGCATCGATGGATTCAGAATAAATATGTACTGTTTATATACAAAGGGTGGCGAAAGAAATCTTATTGCAACGAATCTGTATTCATGAATTCATATAATTTTTTACTAAGACAAAGATTTTTGGTAGGACAAATACGCCAAAGTCTGGTCTATTAAAGAATATCCAGATATTAAGTACTGTAATCAATTTATAGAAAAGTGCTGAAATGAAGAAGTGAACATCTATATATTAATGGATAATTTTGGATGGTAGCAAAATATCATGCTACTCCAGTACGATGGTGCGATTCTAAAATTTTCAACTCGAAAACGATAGCCAAGCCAAGATAAGTATACAACTATTAATATTCTTTGCTTAAGAAACAAAAGACTTACATTCAATATTTTGTTTCGGAAAATGGCCCTAAAGTTAGGAGGAACTATAGTGCTTTATTAAATAATGCAAATTCCCAATTTAAAATCTTGACAATGAGAATTTTTTCTTAAGTGAAAGGGATGGAGAACTTGAAAAAGTAGTCCTAAATTTTTGAGCTGAAACAATTAAATTTGAAAAATTTATTCACGGTTAATTTGTTCTAACTAACGTTCATATTCCTAACGAGAATTATTTGACTCTTTTATGAGGAAACGGTTAATGAATATATAATCTTATTGGTTTGTTAGTTATTGAATACAACGAGACATGAGAAAAAAGACATGTTTTAGCTGAATAAAATATTCTTAATACTGTAACTGTAATTATAATCCTGGATCTATGAGGCAATTATCAGATATTGTAGACACTGACATGTGGTATACGAGAGAAGTCATTCCCAAATGAATTATTAGAAGTAAAACAAAAATTGCAATCAAATTGTAGACACTAACAGCAGCAATTCAGAATTTAATAGAGTTTCCGGTATATATCCCAATGAATAACCGTTTATAATTGTATATGTATATGTCTTCTTGAGTTATATTGTGTATGCATATGTCAAAGTGGGTCGGGAGGGCTGGCTGAGGTTGCGAAAATGTTCTCACTCTTACCACATGCGGTATACAATAACCAGCATATATAGACAACTCTAATTCTTACAGGACAATTGCAACTAAAGGCTAAAATATACTATCTAATATTATTAAACTCCTTTATATTAACGTTTACTTACATTAAGCATATTATTAAAAAATAAAAAAGAACGCTGGTAAGCATATGAATTAGGCAATCGGTTTTTTTAAACAATATATATATAATGTTCATTCAATCCTGTAACAAAGCACCACAATTAACATTCAACTCTGTAACATTAACAAAGTCTTTTTAAGAAAAGTATCACTTTACGATTAAACCAATGCATTCCAACTACCTCACCCTCATTTTATTAACTATTGGTTTAGTTCAATCTGCAGATACCGACTTTGAATCAACAACCACTACAACTGTTACACCGACGGTCACTAGTACTGTAACAGTAGGCTATGAAGAAGAAATATACGAAACTGATTATGTATACACTCTGGATGGTGTTTTGACAACATACACAGTCTTTGGAAGTACTGTATTTCTTTTGGGTGGTTCGACTGCATCTGCTACTTCCGACCCTAATCCAATTGTAACTGGAACAACTACTAAAGTCGATGCTACTAGTGTAGGTAATTCGTCTCCAACTATTACTCAATCCACATCAAATGAGAGCACCGATATTTCACAAAGTCAATCGACTGTTACTAGCTCTCCTGGTTTATCCATAGAGTCTTCTGCTGGCAATTTAGTTACAAGTTCCATTGCCGCTTCTGGTTCGGATAGTTCTCATTCTGCCCAAACTTCGATTGAAATTCCAATTTCTGTCCCTCAGGGAACATACTCCACTTCAGAGTACACAACGCTTACTACATTAGAGAATGGTTCTACTGCTATCTTAGAGATGGTCGTAATGATCACAGATTCTTGTAAACCATAGGGCCAAGAACTCTCCCAATTAGTTTATTGATATAACTACTCGTCGAATAATAATTCCAACATCTCACAAAATTCATTTGTATGATGAATTTGCTTAGCTGAATATGACCATAAGTTTCCATAGTTTTGTTTAGAGGAGAAATAAAGTTCTCACTCTCACTCTCACTCTTTAATTAATAATATTGCCCATTTAGGAAGTCTACATCTAGCGCGCGTAGAAAAGTATTTATTTATTATGCATAGTTCTCATGTTTTGATTTAATAGCATATAGCTATGGAAACATCATAATGAAGGTAGAAGAATTAATTATTGATGGATTCAAGTCTTACGCGACACGTACAGTCATCTCTGGGTGGGATCCTCAGTTTAACGCCATTACTGGTTTGAATGGATCTGGTAAGTCAAATATTCTAGATGCTATCTGCTTTGTATTGGGTATCGCATCAATGACAACTGTAAGAGCTTCCAATCTTCAAGACTTAATTTATAAGAGGGGCCAGGCTGGTGTAACTAAAGCTAGTGTAACTATTGTATTTGATAATTCGGAGGTATCAAAATCACCAATAGGGTTTGAAAATTGTCCAAAAATTAGTGTTACTAGACAGATCATCTTGGGAGGTAGTTCAAAATATTTAATAAATGGTCACAAGGCTCAGCTGCAGACAGTTCTTAATTTATTTCAATCTGTGCAATTAAATATTAATAACCCTAATTTCTTAATTATGCAAGGTAAAATTACCAAAGTGTTGAATATGAAACCTTCAGAAATCTTATCCTTAATAGAAGAAGCAGCGGGGACTAGAACATTCGAAGAAAGAAAAGGTAAAGCAGAAAGAACCATGGCCAAGAAAGAGGCTAAATTAATAGAAATACGAAACCTTTTAAGGGAAGAAATAGAACCAAAATTGGAAAAGTTGAGAAATGAAAAGAGAACATTTCTTGAATATCAACAGATTCAAACTGATTTGGAAAAGCTAGTAAGAATTACAACTGCTCATGATTTTATGACATGCTCTAAGAAGTTTGACGAGCATTCCAATTTATTAAACGAAAGAGAGTCAATAATGTCAAATCTCAACAAGACGGTTGAACGATTAAATACCGAATTGAAAAGTCTTACTGATGATTTGGATGAGGTTAAACAACAAAAAGAAAACGAATTGAAGAAAGATAGTAAAATAAAGGAGTTAGAGAAATTAGAAAATCAATATTCCGATGATATTACAAGATTGAATACATCTCAAGATATAAATAAAGAAAATTTGAAAGAAGAAAATAAAAAGCAGAGTCAGTTTCAACAAAAATATGCAAATGTTAAGCAATTGTTAGAAAATAAGGAGGATATTTTTAGGAACTATGAGAGGGGTTATAACGAAAAGAAAGGTGAATTAGCAATTTTAAAAGAAGAATATAACAAAAAGGAAGAATTATTATCTACATTATCAACCGGTATTTCTTCAAAGGGTAATACTAATGGAGGATATCTGGAACAACTCAAAGACGTGAAATCGAAACTAAATGATGAATCAAACTTTATTAAACAATCAACTTTAAAAATCAATCATTTGAATAAACAAGTAGGAAATGATAAAGCTAAATTAGAAAAGGCAAAAGAAGAAAATAAAGAGCTTCTTTCTCAAATTAAATCATACAAGGAAGAAATATCATCTAAGGAACAACAATTATTAGATTATGGTTATGACTTTAAAAAGATATCTGAATTACGTGAAAGAGAAAGAGAGTTGCAAACGATACTCCGCCAGTTAGATTCTCAGTCAAATTCATTAAAACGAGAGATTGGCAATATGGAATTTTTATATACCAATCCCAGTCCTAATTTTAATCGGGATATGGTGAAAGGTCTTGCTGCTCAATTATTCACCTTACAAGAGTCAAATACTGATAAAGCATTGGCATTGCAGGTTTGTGCTGGTGGTAGACTTTATAACGTTGTAGTTGAAACTTCTGATGTTGCTTCACAATTGCTTGAACATGGTCAACTAAAAAAGAGAGTAACGATTATTCCACTAGATAAGATTAATTCAAAAGTGATTGATAGGGAGAAAGTTGCATACGCTAAGAAACTTAGAACCGGAAAGGTAGAATTGGCTTTGAGTTTGATCAACTTTGAAGATGAACTTTTGAAGGCTATGGAGTATATTTTTGGAAATACGTTTATATGCCAAGATCCTGAAACTGCCAAAACAATTACTTTTGATCAGAATATTAGGGCAAGATCTATAACTCTTGAAGGTGATATTTATGATCCTGAAGGCAATTTATCTGGAGGATCCAGAAAGAATAACTACTCTGT
This sequence comes from Schwanniomyces polymorphus var. africanus, assembly GCA_030563145.1. Lineage (NCBI taxonomy): Eukaryota > Fungi > Ascomycota > Pichiomycetes > Serinales > Debaryomycetaceae > Schwanniomyces > Schwanniomyces polymorphus. The sequence goes on from JAKUBG010000004.1 coordinate 450,564, forward strand.
ATTAATTCCAATGCAAAAATTTAATAAAATCAGCAAGGAAATGAATAATTTATCGCATGAACTTTCAATAATCAAACGAGACTTGACTGAAATGGAAAAGCTAGGGGTGCAAACAAGATCTCTTCAAAATGAAATAAATTTGAGTAAGCATGAGCTCTCACTTTTAGAAAAGAAGTTTGAGAACGATCCTTCTTCAGTATTACTAAATGTGTTCGAAAAAAATGTAAATGAAATTGAAGAGCTCAAGAGCAAGATCAAGCAAGCTGAATTAAATTCGGAAACATACCAAAAGGAGATAACTCAGATTGAGAGAGATATGAAAGAATTTAGTAAAGATAAAGGAACCAAGCTTAGGATGCTTAAAGAAGAAGTGGATCATTTAAAGGAGCAATTGGAAAATAAAGAAAAAGAAATAGAGCAAAGTGCCGAGGAGTTCCAGTCTCTTGAGATAGAAAGTGAGCAACAAAAACAGGAATTAAGCAATATTAATGAGTCACTTGAAAATTCTCGTAACGTTATCGAGGAGTTAAATCAAAATTTGACTAATACAAGCAATAAAATTTCTTCCCTTACTGAAGAGTTACACAACGTTCGTTCGGAATTAGATGAAGAGAAGTCTAGATTACTTGGTCTCACAGAAGAACTAGATGAATTAAGTAGAGTTATCAAAGCAAAGAATGAGGAAGTAAATAATTCAAAATTAGCTATTCAAAGACTCAATCATGAACTCGAGAAGTCTTCCTCCATAACAAGAACCTTAAGAGATAAACTTGATAGCTTAATTAAAGAGTACGACTGGGTCACAAACCAATCCACTTTAGATAGTATTATTCAACAATATCCTAATATCAATATGGAAGAGAGTCGTGAACAATTGGTGGTTTTGGAGGATCGTTTCCAAAGTATGAAAAGAAAGGTAAACACGAATATCATGAGTATGATTGAAAACGTTGAAAAAAAGGAAGCTGCATTAAAACAAATGATAAGAACAATAGAGAAAGATAAGTCAAAAATTGTAAATACAATTCAAAAATTGAATGGATACAAGAGAGATACATTGAATGCCACTTATCAGAAGGTCTCTGTTGATTTTGGGAATATATTCGCAGACCTACTCCCTGGTTCTTTTGCCAAGTTGGTTCCTGTTGATAATAGCGATGTAACGAAGGGTTTAGAAGTTAAAGTCAAATTAGGAAAGGTCTGGAAGGAAAGTTTGGTTGAATTGTCGGGTGGTCAACGTTCATTAATTGCCTTATCGCTTATAATGGCATTACTCCAGTTTAAGCCTGCCCCAATGTATATCTTGGATGAAGTAGATGCAGCTTTAGATTTGTCACATACGCAAAATATTGGACATTTGATTAAGACAAGATTCAAAGGCTCTCAATTTATAGTTGTATCATTAAAGGAGGGTATGTTTACTAATGCAAATAGAGTATTTAGGACTAGATTCCAAGATGGTACATCTGTGGTTTCTGTTATGTGAATAAAGTGAATGATTTACGTACTTATGCTTTTGTAGAACCAAAGTATCATCTTTAATACCTGTATAAAAGATAAATACATAATTCGAGGTCAGCGAGGAACTTGATCTGATTTCCGGTCATATATTTGAAAATTACTATTTTTGCAGAAGAATCGTTATACACTCATGACTAATGATTGTATCTAGAAGAAATGGTATAAAAGTGTTACCGAGTAGATTACATTGTACCTGTAGAATATCTTCAATACGATCACTTACTACAGAAGGAATTAGAAAAAATCTAAAGAAGGTACAAACTAAAAAAATTGATGCCTCTGCTGATGCACATGATGCTACAAGAAGTCTTCTCTCTAAGATACGGCACAAAAACAGAGATAAGAACACATATTATGATCCTTCTAATACTTTATTAAACTTATCATTAAACAACGACGTTCTTTTTAATAAAATATATAGAGATGCTCAAAATAGAATGGATAAGAGATATAACGAAGAATCAAAAATATGGAGTCTGAATTTCAATGAAATTATGAAGAACATTAAGATTACTGAGTCGCCAACTAGAAAAAGGAATATGAAGGAGATAGTGAAAGCAAAGTTGATAAATTATATTAAATCGGCTCAGATTACACCTGAAATTGCTAATAACCCACTAGGTGTCGGAGATTTGGTAGCATTGAATGAGGATAGTACTGATTTATACTTAATAACATCATGTCCGTCAGACTTATCATCTAATTCATACATTTTTATTAATAGTGAAGGAAGAATTATATTTGGGCCCAAAAAGCTAATAAAATTGAGGTTTCCTGGTGTTGTACCGGAGTCATTTGTGGCCCTTATTAGGGAATTTGTGACACTAGAACGTAAGTACTTGGATATTGCACCAGTTGGTATTTCAGATGCTCAATTCTCAAGATCAAATAACTCTCTTCCTGATGAACTTAAAGGTACTGGATCAGATGATACAGAAAGCGAGGGGAATATGACAACATCAGAAGCTGTGGATGACTTTGTTGTTGCTCAAGCATCTTCCCAGTTATTGACAAATACCAATGTTAATACTTATATTGTTCCTCTAGCAGCTAGGGAATTATATTCCGAAGGTTTGGTGCATTTATCTTTGGATTGCTTTGAAAAATTACCAACTATTGCTCAAAAATTAGAGCTTTTACATAGAATCTTACAATATGATGAAAATGGTGATTTATTAGGATCGCCTAGAACTATATCTATATTTCAACTATTGAAATATTTAAGAGATCTTAAGATAAATCAAAGCGGTGACTACGATTTTTCCCATATAAGGAAACAGATTCGTGAGGACTTTCTCAATGATAATTACATTTCAAACTTAGGAAAGAACATCCCCAATTCTAGTATCAATTTACTCGGTGGTGAAAATGACAGCTATTCGATATCAACATTTCTAGCGTTGGTTTTATCTTTGAAACAGCAAGCAAGGTTGTGGAATATAAATCAGCAGAATTCTGTATATCCTCCACTTAGTGTTAACTTAATTCCGATAAAGAATTCTCGCCAGATTGACAGGGTTTTATCATATTTGAAATATGATAATGGTTTCTATGAATTTACTAATACTTTCATGGAAAAAATACGAGACAGGAATTATAAAGCCCCTAATTACTTTGTTGATATACTTGAATTATTTAAAGGATATATTGCAGGAAACTTATCCGATGACTCAGAGGTTGTGACTTCGTTAGTAACAATTATTAGAATGATAGATAAAAAATTGATCTCATCTAAACTCTATGATGAACAAATGGTTAGCTACTCTTATGAATACTCTAAGGCTAGGGCATATGATATCTTACAAATGGTAAAGGAAGAATCCGAACCGTTAGTAACTTTTGAGAACCCATTTAGAATGTCATATTCATTACAAACACCCAAGATTTCACTCATGTCAAGATTGAGCCAAGAATACTATGATTACTTAGATTATTCTTATAATAAGGGCTCTAAGAATGATGAATTATTTTTAAGTCAATCCAATGATTTTTATGAAGAAGATCCGTATAGTGAAAAGCGTATTGACTTCTGTGATTCAAGAATATATTGTATTGATTCGGAGTATGCCCATGAAATTGACGACGGAATCTCTATCAAAACAAAAGATAAATCGTATTTAATATCTGTGCATATTGCTAATCCAACTTCTTATATTAAACCAGATTCGGAGTTAAATCATATAGCTTTTTCAAGGGGCACTACCGTTTACTTACCTGAAAGTCCTATTTCAATGTTACCGAAAGCAATTTCAAATATAGCCGGGCTAGGCGAAAACAAATTAACACGAACATTTGTGATTCAATTCGAATTAGACAGAAACTTAATTGATGATTATATTTCAAAGAAAAAAAATGATGTAACACATAGGCCATCCAAAGAAATCAGTGAAAAGATATTAAATAATATAAAAGCTACAGCTAATGTAGTTTTAGGCTCTGCAAATTATTTTCCTAAGAACTTTACTTACAAACATGTAAATGAAACTTTAAATGACCCTAATAATGTTGAGAAGTATAATCTAGGGGTTTCACAAGATATAGATACAAAGAATCTTTTTGATTTATTTCATATCTCTGCTATTTTAAAGGATATAAGATTAGTTAAAGGATATGGACTTGAGTTGAATATTTCTCGTTCAAACATTCAGGTGGAACCAACTACTGATATGTCAAGTTCTTTCAACCATATTGAGAATGGGTATCAAGTTACAGTAAAAGACAAGAATAATAATACTAGTATCAAAATATTCAATAATAATGATCAAGATGCCGATTCTAAGTCACAGTTGCTTGTATCCCATTTTATGATATTTGCAAATTATGCTGCATCAATATTTGCTGAAGAGAACAAAATCCCTGTTATCTTTAGAAGTCAGGAAATGAAACTAGACGAAAATATAATTGAATCTTTAAGGAAAATAACGTTGGATTCTTATGTAAAAGGTAAAGCTTTATCTGTTGATGATATTAGTAAAATTCTATCAGTGTTGACTTCGGCTCGTCTCCATACTTTATCAAAGAGGCATGAATCTTTGGGCTTAGATAGTTATGCTACAGTTACATCCCCATTAAGAAGATACGTTGATATGATAAATCATTGGAAAATTGAAGAATTTTTATTGGCTAGAGAGTTCAAGTTTATCAAAGATGAAAAAGTCCTGTTTATTAGCACACATCTTCAAAATAGAGAATTAATCAGTAAAAAGATTCAACAATCTTCTTTGAAATTCTGGGAAGGCATGTTCTTTAAACAGTATATCGAGTTATGTCAAAGAAATGTTATTACCAACCCAATAAAGTTTAAATTACTTATAAAGAGTGATCCAAAATTTGGAAAAGTATCTGTTGACGTGTTAGGGTTTAATAACTTAAGAGCTAAGCTTGAAAATAACGATACCTTGATTGAGAAATTCCGGTCTCGTGAAATTAAAATAGATTCAGTAATTGAGACTGATAGTATCAAAATAACAAAATTGGACTTTATTGAGGATGAGATTGTCTTTGAATTAATTTGAGCTTGTAAATAGATTATTAATTTAAGCTTGTAAATAGAATTAAATGAAAGCATAGTTTATAGAATTTTCTAATTTATTACAATTGAATCAAAGTAGCAACGATTAAGAGGATCAACCATAGAATCATTCTTTCGAAGCGCATGTTTATTTTAGTAACAAAAATGAGTGGTAACTATAACAAATACAGTGAGACTACAACTCTAAGGAAATATTTGATAACACATATCTTTCTATATGCAATTCGTTGATGTACTTGCAGAAACCACGCTCTCAATAAATGATAAATCTTAAGACGACTTATGGAAGGATTTTCAGTAATATTTTCTACTGCAATAAAATAGCTTAACCAGAAAATATTGGTATTAAAAATGTATTTCATAAGTGCAATTTAAATTTGTTAGTTGTAGTCAGTTATGACCACATCTAACCTAAAAGTCTTCTCGAAATCAAAAAATGAATTTTTAAATATCAGATCAACTTTAAGTCGCCTTATCAATTAAAGATTGATAAGACTACAAAATTAGTTTGTATTAACTTCATAAATTGCTAGATTATGATTCCGAAAATTGTTATTCAAAGTATAATTATATTACAAAACATTTTCATGTTTTTCTTCATTAGAAACACTAGTTATATATAGGAAATTGAACTTCTTAAAGAAACCCGGACCTCAAATCCTATCTAGTCTGACATAATATACCATTTCAACCGGGAGCTGTACAATAACGTGAATTAGACAAATCATCAAATATTTGACTGGTGGATTATTATAATCACAATGATTAATATATGCGGTTTTAGCTCAGTTGGGAGAGCGTCAGACTGAAGTCAACTTTAGTCACAGTTAATCTGAAGGTCCTGTGTTCGATCCACAGAAATCGCATTTTTTTATTTTTCAAATATACAATTTCAATAACAAGATAATTTAAGGCTTTTAGATAAATAACTACTGGGTATATGTTGAAATGAGCTATGTATCAGAAATGAGCTATGTATCAGAAATTTGTGCCTTTATTATCTGATTTTTATGTTTGCATCTTTCGATTTTTTTAATAACTCAAAACATAGAATATTAGCAAATAATTACTCAGTTGAGGTGACCGTGAATTACTTTATTTTTTTCCATAAATAGAACTGAATGGTTCAATAAATAGCAAATAATATTACTTTAATTAAAGTATAGAATTTTGATTGAATGCTCGGAATTTATACTTAATATCACCTATGGTATCAAGACCAACTGTGGTCCTTAACTTTGATTTTAACATAATAGTTTCATTCAGGGCAAAATTTATACCGTATCCTCTCAAATACTCTTGGCATTGCTCCTTTGTTAGATTATCAATGTCTTGGACATTAGATATAGTAGGCAAATGATCCGGCGGTATGGAGCCATCCAAAAAGGGAAGTGGTTCTAAAGGATGATTTAAATCTCTAGCAATTCTGTTATCATTACGAATAGTCCTGAAATTCGCCCTATTAACTTGAATTTTCATAGTAGATACATCAGTCTTCAAAGCAGATACATCAGTCCTTAGAGCAGAGACATCAGTCTTCAAAACAGATATATCAGTCCTCAAAGCAGAGACATCAGACTTCAAAAGAGATACATCAGACTTCAAAAGAGATACATCATTCTTAATACCTTTTATGTCATCTCTAATGGAATTCATTTCAGATGTATTAGTAGCCGCCCACAAAGTGAACCATTGGGGGGCTGCATTATTAGTTTCTTCTTCAGCAACACTCTTCAAACGCTCTTCTAATCGATTAAGGATTTCAATATCTTGTTGGGAGAAAGTGGCATGTGTAAATGCTTGGTGAAATGAGTCAGATAACTGGCGATTAATGGCAGCTTCAAACGCCCTTTTATAACGAAGAATATCATTGTAGCTTTCACTAGCTGGAGGGGAAATGCCAAAATTATTAGTATACAAGGGAATTTCAGGATTGGTCATTATATCAACGATTTAATTAGATTTAGGGTCTTAAAGAAGTACTGTGAAAATTAGGAATTAAGTTTTGCTGTAAAATAAATGTTATCAGAATTCTTTGATCTAGTTTGTACATAATCTATAAGTATGTAACTATATGCAGCAGTATGTAACTATATGCAGCAGTATGTAATTGAGTTGAGGTGAACTTGGGGAAGTATTGTCATTTTAAACCTAATAGTTAAATCTAAACTAGACTGTTCAAAATATAATATTCATCTATGACTATCGGTTTATATTCTTGCTAATTTAATAGATAATTCGTTTTGTCCGATTGACGTACTATAAAATAAATATAAGCTTACTAAGTATAAGTTACACTAACCATAGTTTCATTAGTATCCTTATATAATATTGCTTAAAGGTTTCTTGATTGAATCTATAGCTACCACAAATCCAACATTATATGAATGTAATCTATATTATCTGCTAGCTTGTTGATTTTCTTAAATTATGTCTTTTGCTTAATTAATAGAACGCAATAGGATGTATATCTCTCAATTAAATTATACTAAGTTATATAAACAAATGGGTCCTATTTATACTTGGTAAAAATTTCCTTCTCTGAATAGCATGATATTGGCTCAGGAGTCACAGTGTCTGATTGGAAAAACATACTGGGCGCATGAATAGGCACAATAAACTCTTAGATATTGCCAACTAGTAAGTTTTTGATACTACATTTGTTCAACCCAAAATTATTTTCAACCTAATATTCTATGAGTTCATATAATACATAAATCCTTCATTTGATCTATTTCATAACTTCATTTAAAATTAAAAAGACGCTTTTTTATTCTAAGAGTATGGTCCTTCAATATTTTTTAAGCCCACATTAAATAAAGATATTACAATTTCAACGCAAACTAAATAGAATAAAATATATCTACACAGACATTATAATTGATAATGGAAATCTTCACGGCTTGATCTAGTGTTAAACTCAATAGAAAAAGGGTATTATGCATGTAAATATTATTTAATTACTATTTCAAAGGCATTGGCCAATAAGTCGAATATTTTTAGGTCATTTAATTCTAATTTCTTTATAAAACTTTTTTTTTTCACGTATATAGGAAGAACATGAAATTCTCTAACGGAGATTTTGAAGAGCTTTGTGTTTGTGTATGTATACGATGCCCATTAGAATTGGCCAAGATAATCATTGTTTCAACATAATTCAATTGAGACAAATTTTATTCATAAAGAGACACAACTTATTCTGCAAAATATTACTGATTCGTACCTACTAGAGAAAACACATTTCTTATAGCAGGAACATCGTTTCTGATAACAGAAAAGATTCATAGCTGTTATACATTTTCACTTCTAAAAGTAGTCGTAGTATTTTTAATAATTGCAAAGCCACTTCTAATGGAAGAAAGACAAGTCATATTTGAGGATACAAGCTAGTAAACCAGACAATTTTCTTTATTTTTGATTTTTTTTACACTCTTTAAGATGGATCTCATTTATTAATAGATTCCTTGGAGATTGTTATGGTGCTATTGTTTCAATAATATGTTTTAAATGAATTGATAAAACTTAGTCTGAGTTGAAACCACGTAGGCAGACATTTCAGCGTAACCTTACGATACATTATCTTAGTATAGTTTAAATTCATTATCTCATGTAGCATTTTCCGTTTCCAAGTCACCTTTTGTCAACTCCAATTCAAGCTTTTTCATACTTCTATTTAAGCTATTAATATTATAAGTGTTCATCAAAGTGCAAAGTAAAAATAACACAAGAGCAGATGCTGTAAAACATCTTATCATAACGCTTCCTTTTTCTTGATTCATAATGCTACTTTTCAATTCGTAAATGCTTATTAAATTAGAAGGATATCACCACCAAAAGCTTCTTTGTTAAGTAATTACTTCGGCTAATATTTAATTTGTTAATTTTTCCTGTTTGATTGCTCTATGTGATAGTGTCCTGTATATTTTTAGTACTGTATTTAATAAAACTTATTTTATTAGGGAAAATGATACATTTATTGTAGCAGTAACTAATTGTTTATAAATATGTAACTTATACTTTCTATTAGTTAAGCTTGGGGAGATATCTTTATTTTAAGCCTAATAGATAAAGCTATTTTGTGGGCATAAAAATATTATTTAAGACAGAGAATTACTAACTTTTATAGTAATAAATCCCTTTCTCCCAATCGATACTACCTCTTTGTACTGTAAGTACAACGTATTTCCTATATATAAAAGTATTGTGTTCATATCACAAGGTTTAAGTAACATCCTAAGTTTAAACTTTATTTTGAAGAGTTTTGGTTCCAAATTACTGTTACATGATCCCAATTTCTTATCATCTCCCAACGAAATTAGCCAGGTTTAGACGATGATGTCACCGTGATTATATATTTTAGACCAAGAAGTTATTCAAAAATGATTGCCTCATTTAAATATTGCATACATTGTTAATTTCCATAATAAATAATTCACAAAAATAGGTAAGTACAAGTACATCTTGTGAACAGTCGAACGTGTATCTAAAAACCTAATAAGGGAAATCTATTTAGAATTATTAATAGTAATTCATTCCAAGATATTTAATTAATATGAGTACCAAATATAGTATTCTAAGTACTAATAAAGACTTTTGACCTGCATCACCTTTAGTGAGCGATCAATAGATAAAATCAAAAGCCACATTATTCCTTTATTCTTACCACATTTAGTATCAATGACTTTAAAGGAGATTATCATTCCGTTATACAGATTGAAATAATTCTTTATGATCGTTATACCCCTTCATATAAACAATTCTGTATTTTACGTCATTATTCTGTAGCGAAAAATTCAGATGGGCTTATAAACTAAAAATTAGTTCTCAATATACGACCTATTGTTATCTACTTCAATTGTGTACGATGGATTTTAAATGTTCTACAATCTTGATATTTGAATTTAGTCTTTCAACTTATAAATTAGGTAGTTACCTTTAAAATAATAAATGCGTTTTTAGTCAGTCTGTACCTAACGTCAGAACATCATGACATTCCTTAAGTATGCAAATAGGTTTGATTACATTAAATATGTGCATGAATAGTTTAAGCCACTAGGGTTATTTTATTAATATGCCTAGAGATAATTTTTCCTTGATTTGATAAATAAATGTGATCATTATTGAAAGTATACTGAATTATTTGCCTTTTAATTCATTTTCAATTACTTAACTTTCTTTAGTTCTATTGAAAGTAATTCAATTCTCCTTCCTGTTTAGTTAAATAAGAGCCTCCAGTTGTATATACTCATTCCAATAATTATTTCTGTTTAACAAGAGAAACTAATATGATATGTTGATATATCTTACAATTGGTGATAAACTCAGTCATTCATTCTAGAATGCCATAGATTTTTATTTCTCTAATCAAAGATTGCTGAGATAAATTGACAGTAGACGGGGCTCGTAATTTTTGTGGTGGTTATATAATATCAGCAAACCCCACAAAGTGTGCATCTTGAAAAATATAGTATACGATAACAATCCTATGAGTACGCATTGACATTAACAATTACAAATGAGTAGTGAATTTATTGAGGATATTAGAAACCCCGAAGACAATATTACTGTAAGTACTCCGAAGAAAAAGAATTCAGTTGAATTTGAAGTGGAAGATTACATTTCAAAGTTTTTAGATATTTCAAATGATGCAAAACAAAGAGAATGCCAGGAAAAAAATATGTCCTTAAAGGAAGGTTTAACAACTTTTCCAAAAGCTGCTATGTGGTCAATTATTTTATCTACTGCTATTATTATGGAAGGTTATGATACTAATTTATTGGGCTCGTTATACGCATTCCCTGCATTCGCCAAACAGTATGGGCAGTATTTCGAAGACCAAGATAAGTATGAAATCCCTGCAAAATGGCAAACAATCTTAGCCATGTGTGCAAACTTGGGTGAGATTATAGGCCTCTTCCTAGCAGGAATTATTGCTGATAGAATTGGGTACAGGTATACTTTGATTGGAGCCTTATTCTTAGTTTCATGCTTTATTTTTATTGTTTTCTTCTCTAGTAGTCTCGGCACATTGATTACTGGAGAATTATTGCTAGGCATTCCATGGGGTGCATTTCAAACTTTAACAGTCACATATGCTTCTGAAGTTTGTCCATTGGTATTGAGAGTATATTTGACCACTTATGTTAATATGTGTTGGGTTTTTGGTCAATTAATTTCCTCAGGCATACTTAAAGTATTTTCTGGAAGTACCGAGTCTTATGCCTATAAAATCCCTTTCTCCATCCAGTGGATATGGCCTCTACCAATTGCTATTGGTATTTACTTAGCTCCAGAATCTCCTTGGTGGCTAGTTAGACGAGGAAGAAATGATGATGCTAAGAAATCTTTAAGCAGACTTATGTCTCAGAGTCCAAAACTTCCAGATAAATCTATTGTTGCTAGTGCAATGCTTAGGAATATACAAATTACCCTTGAATCTGAACATTCAAAGACAAAAAACAAATCTTATCTTGATTGTTTCAAAGGTAAAAATCTTAGAAGAACAAGAATTGCAGCCTTTGCTTGGATGATTCAAAATTGTACGGGTTCTTCGTTGATGGGATATTCTACCTATTTTTACGAGCAAGCAGGATTATCCGTAAGTGATGCATTTAGTTTTAGTATTGCACAGTATTTATTCGGAATTATTGGTACCATTGGTTCTTGGTTTTTATCTCAGAAACTTGGTAGGTTTGATATCTACTTTGGTGGATTGTGTATCAATTTCTGTGTTTTGATGATAGTTGGTGGACTTGGCTGTTCATCATCGCCAGAAGCGGCTTGGGGTGTCGGGTTTATGCTATTAATATTTACTTTTGTCTACGATTTAACAATTGGTCCAATATGTTACTGTTTGGTAGCTGAGATACCATCTACAATTTTGAGAACTAAAACAGTAGTTCTTGCAAGAAATCTATATAATATTACTGGTGTCATAGTAGCTGTAATTACACCATACATGCTTAATCCAACTGCATGGAATTGGAAAGCTAAGACTGGGTTTTTTTGGGGTAGTCTAGCATTTATATCTGCTATTTGGGCTTGGTTCGAATTACCAGAAACCAAAGGCAAAACATTTGCAGAATTGGATGCATTATTTGCTGCTAATTATAGTGCCAGAGATTTCAAGTATGCAGAAATTGATGTATTTGATACTGGAAGGATGATAGAAGATCTAGGTGAAGAAGGTATAAGGAATTTCGTTAACGTAACTAAAAAGGACGAAGAAATTCCCTTGCTACACTTGAGTTAATGACGCAGTAATAAGATTTGCTTTATAATTATAGAGTATATCATAAATATAATGAACATTAATATTAATATTAATTCTCGTGATTTTTAATTATGGGGAATATAGAGCCCATCCTTTAACTCTTGTATTCTTTACTGAAATAACAATAAGTTGAGGACTACCTAATTTACTTATATTGCTTACACAACAAAATTTGGAAAGAAAGATAGCAAAAGTTATTTTTAATTCATACTCCTGTTGTACCTATATATTCATGATTTAATAACTCAACTGCGCTAAACCTTTCCTGAGGATCCCATTTAAATATGCTTTCTAGAAAATTTATGAATAGATTACACATTCCAATGTCTTCACCTCCTCTAAGTCTGAGAACTAATTCCAAATTTCTAGAGTTGGGCTTGAACTGCTTCCTCACGGCCCTTGTGTTACTATGCAATGCTCTATGATTCAAATACTGTAGATTGAGCTTTCCATTCGTATCAAACAAAGTATACATCAATGATTTCTTAATATTTCTATCATTTGACTTTACTAATTGCTCCGGGCCACCCTGAAATATATCAATCTTATCTGTAGAGTTAAATGTTTGAGTTCTATTTCTAGCATTTTTTATTGAGCTACTACTTGGAATACCAAATAGCTCGACCATTAATCCAATCTGTTCATATTCATTTTTACCAGGTAATAATGGCTCCCCCAGGTAAAGCTCTGCTAATAAACACCCAAAAGACCATATATCTATCTTATGGTTATATTTAGCTCCTAATAATATTTCAGGCGCACGATAAAATCTAGATTGGATATATGAGTATGTAATTTCATTCTTGAAACAAGAAGATCCAAAATCAATAATCCTAATTCTAATATCATCATTTGACAATTGCATCAGAAAATCGAAGGAAGGTGGCAATTTAATCATAATATTTTCTGGTTTGATATCACAATGTAAAATGTTATTTTTATGAATAAAATCCAAACCTTTCAAGATTTCCCTAGACAATGATCTCAAAAAGCTTATTTTAAAGCCTCTAAAATCAGATAATTGTAATATATTGAATAAGTCAGTAGAAAGTAATTCACTAACAATGCACATGTGTCCTCTAAAATGAAAATGATCGTAATATTTTAAAATAGGCTCATCGGTTCTTTTATCATTTAAATGCTTGAGCATCTTTATTTCATTTACTGCCTGTAATGACCAATTTAAATCATTTTTTATTATTTTAATCGCAACCATCTTAAAATTTCCCTTAGAGGTTAAATACTTATGATCAAAGCATTCAATAACATCTCCAAATGATCCTTTTCCAAGAGACTTGTTTATTTCATATCGGTAATTTATATGATCATGTGGAACCATAATATAATTGCCATTCTGATCATCAAAGCCAAAATTCTGATTATAATTTTGTATACTTATACCTTTATTTGTGTTTGTTTTCTTCGAAATAAAATATAGATTCTTTTTTCTTATTATTTCTCCTCTCTCATAAATACTAAGCGAGTCTTCTGAATTTGACATCTGCTCTACTATTTTCCCTGGATCCTTTGGAGTACTCTGGATATATTCTACATCATCGCTATAACCATTAAACAAATCAGGTTTCTTGAGGCATATTATCAGATAAAGTTCTTTTAAATTTTCAACTTTATTAGAAATCGGTTTAATATTAGTTCTATCTGGTTCGATATATCTTTTCTTCTTAAGTTGTTGTTCTTCCCGTTTCTGGCTAATAAATGGCATAGGATTGCCCCTGCTTCTGCTTTCTATGTGAACTTTTGGTTTGTATAATCTGTCATATACACTTTCCTTTGATGTGAGTGATGCGTGTCTCGCTTTGGGCTTTGTTGGTGACTCGTGTATATCAGAGAGATCTTGTAATTTTAGAGAAATGCTGCTTTGCATCATATTAGTAATATCTGACGGCTTAGAAGGTGAAAATGTTGAAGAATGTGAGAGAATTCTTCTAGGTTTGATGCTGGGATTTAGATCATTATAATTCTTTTTTGGTTGTTGCAACTTTAATGGAGTCTTGGATGGAGTGGTGGTATCATACGGTGATACTGGATGATTGTATGGACTAAGATTTTTTTTCTGCATTGACGATGTTGTGTCCTTCATGAAGGAAAATATATGATCATCTGAATGATTGGTATGCAAGCGCTTCTCACTAGATGGGCAACTAGCTATTCTTCGATCTATCGGTTTCCTCAAAGTAGAAATTTTCAGTTCACCAGTAACATTTCTCATAGGGGTTCTAGGATTTATGAAGTTCTTAGAATTATTGCTCCTTGTTTCTGCTCTTTTAGCAGTAGATAAAAACGGCAGACCAGGTCCCGCCATCAATCTTGTGTTATTATCATGAGGACTCATATTAGGATATGCCTTCTTCGATGATCCCAGCATCTGATTTCTACCCATTTTTAGGTTAACATTATTAATATCTATCTTTGAAAATCTGTCCTCGAAATTTGAAGACATGTTCCTGAAAGATATATAGTTCCTGAAGGTGTATTCTAATTGAATACTTCTATACATAGGATGGACTTTTTATTGACAATTTGTTAAAGACACGCATCTTAGCTCATATTTTTTAAAAAAGGTAATATTGATGCTTAGCTGATAATTAATCCAGCAATGACAGGGAAGGATTTAACTAGCTTAGAATGCTATAATACTAGGGATCTATTACTATTAGCACAAATATTACATAAAAATGGTCTATTCACTAAGCAAAGCATTTTAGAAGCCACTAATTTAGATGAGATCACAGAGGAGTGGTTCACACATAAGAGCTCACGTCTATCGAGAGCGATGGATTCCGAGGATTTTAGTGCAAAACCTACTAATGAGCAGTTGATTAAGCTTTATGATAACCTAATCTCAAAGTATCAGGCAATTGACACTACTGATTTGGCAAATAAATTATACTATGGCAGGATACAAGAGCTAGAAGATTTCATCAATAACTCTAAAGTTGAATTCAAGAGAAAACTCGAAGAATAGTTCTTATTCGATTACAATTTAATGCAGCAGATTGAACTTAAAGGAGGCTAGAAATCGAACAAGATGTCAGTGGAAAAGACCATACAGTAAAAATGATGAGAGTTTCAGATTCATAAATATACAAGGGCATCATAAACAATGTAAGGTGTACCATGTAGAGCTACAATACCGAAGATAATATTGAAGCTAATATATTGGATTAATTACTTGATGTATCATGTACTGGTTCGACTAGCTTGATGTCTTTTCAATAAAATATGAGAAGAAAAAAATCTGAAATATAACTTGCTCTTAATACGACCAATGTTACGGTTCAATTAGAATATTGTTCTTCTCTACATAATTAATGATGAATACCACATAAAGGCTTTCAAAGCAGTTACTCTCGTTAATTATAAAAGATTAGTTACCTTATTCTACTTATCCTACTGTCATATATCTTCCCTGTCAGAATCTTAGCATATTATATTGTTAAATATTTTATTTTTGCTAATGAGAGTGTACATAATAACTAATATATCATAGTCGCTTAAACCTCGGTTTTCCCCACATTTTTGGCGGCGATCTTGTACGCGCAATCATTCTTTTATATATCTTTTTTATTCTTAATATAAAGATTTACAACACACATTTGAAATATATATAAGAAAACTATAGTATATTAAAATTGATAAGGAAAATCATTTAGCTTGTATTTGAAGGCTGACAGCAATTAGTTACACAAAAGACACCAATAAATAGAAGTAAAGTAAGGCGGTTAAATATAGAGTATTGCTAGGATGTCTAAGCAGAAAAACAAAATAGCCCACCAAATGTTGGATGTATACAAGAGTAATAGGTCATTGTTATTGAATACGTCATATGTGGTATTGTTGATAGCAGCATTCACTGGAGCTACCAGCACCTCACTGAGTAATAATAAAAAACAGGACCTTGAACAGGTGGATAAGCCTAAAAAGTCAAGGATAACGAAGGATTCTTTTATTAGGTTATTTAAATCAGCAATACCTTCTTATTCTGATAAAGTGGTTATGTACTTAGTGATGCATTTGACTTTGTTAGTGGTTCGGGCCCATTTGACCATTAAGGTAGCCAATTTGGATGGTAAATTGGTTGGAGCTTTAGTTACGAAGAAAATGAGGAGATTTGGAAAGCTATTAGCTTTTTGGATGTTTTTGGGACTTCCTGCATCAGTAGTTAACTCATTGTTAACGTGGAGTAGACATAAAATGAGCCAGGGGTTGCGTCTGAATATTAACGATAGTATCATAGAGGATTACTTGCCCGATAACTTGGATGCAAATTATTACTCATTAATCCAGCTTGCTGATAACAAGATTAAGGATCCTGACCAAAGAATTTCAACTGACGTAGCAAGGTTATCAGGTGCTTTGGCATCATTACCTGGTCAGCTTTTGAAGCCTACATTAGATTTATTGTTGTGTGCAAGAGAATTAGCCAAAAGTGGTGTTGGTAGCGGAGAAGGTACAATAGCTTTAGGTCTCTTAACGCACTTCTCGACAATAATTTTAAGGTTCTTTGCTCCACCATTTGCAAAATTGGCTTCAGAGAGAGCTGATCTAGAGGGCCAATTAAGGTCAGCACATTCAAGGATTGTGTCAAATAATGAAGAGATTGCATTTTTGAGGGGCCATCCTAGAGAATTGGATCAAATTGATTTTTGTTACTATCAATTGGAAAGATTTTTAAAGATGGAATATTGGAAGAAAGCAATCCATGCTATTGCCCAAACATTTATTGTTAAATATTTCTGGGGTGCAGCAGGACTTGTTTTATGCTCTGCGCCAGTTTTTATTAATAAATATTTGGGAAGACCAATTGATGCATCTGCATCTGGTGATTTTATTACCAATAGAAGGTTGCTTTTATCTGCATCAGACTCTTTAGATAGAATGATATATTCTAGAAGATATCTTCTTCAAGTTGTTGGCCATGCTACGCGGGTATCTGATTTTCAGGATGTTTTACATGATATAAAGGCAAAGAAATCTAGGAAGATTCCTCAAAATGTAAATTTTGGTGACGAAATCTCGTTTAAGAATGTCAGACTCATAACACCAGCAGATGTTACCTTAATTGAATCCTTAAATTTCACGATTAAATCGGGAGAGCATTTGTTGATCGCAGGACCTAATGGTTCGGGAAAATCTTCATTATTCAGGATGTTGGGAGGTTTATGGCCATGTAAAGAAGGTGAAATAACTATTCCTAATTCAGAAAATATGTTCTATTTGCCTCAAAGAGCTTACCTTTGCAAAGGCTCATTGAGAGAACAAATAATCTATCCACATAAACTAAATCAATATAAGACAGCTAAAAAAACTGATGAAGATTTGGCCGAAATATTGAAGATTTTAGATTTGCTGGACTTATTACAAGTAGAAGACCCGTGGAATACGGTTAGAAATTGGACAGATGAGTTATCTGTTGGAGCTCAACAACGTTTGGCAATGGCTCGTTTATATTATCATCAACCAAAATTTGCAGTTTTAGATGAATGTACATCTGCTGTATCTCCTTCAATGGAACAGTTCATGTACAAACATGCACAAGAATTGGGTATTACAGTATTATCCGTAGCACATAGGCCTGCTTTATGGCATTTCCACAAGTATTTATTAAAATTTAACGGAAAAGGGGGCTATTATTTTGGTAAACTTGATGCTGAAAGAAGACTCAAATTCGAAGAAGAGAGGTTAGCTTTAGAAAAGAATTTAAGGGATGTACCAAATTTAAGAGATAAACTCTCAGAATTGAAGAAGTTATCTGAGGCCCAACATATAAGGTATAACACTAGTCACAGGAGTTTGACTGGGTTAGTTCGTTAAGTATGGGATAATACTTTCAATCATATTTATTTTATTTATTTAAGTATTAGTAATTCATGAAATTATTTATTACGAAGTTCATCGTATTTTAAAACTGCATTTAATAACACCTTAAATCCCTCTTCTACTTGCTCTGGGGTACTGTACTCTTCAGGGTTATGTGACACACCATCCTTGGAGGGGATAAAAATCATAGTCGTAGGGCAAACAGAAGACACTGGACAACTATCGTGACCGGCACCACTGACAATTTCTCTAGTGTTTTCTGCGCCAAACAATTCTTTGGCGGAGTCTTCAACACATTTAATGCAAGTTTTATTAAAATGAACTGCTGGCAGATCGAATAGAATTTCATGTGTCGAGCTTAATTTTGGTCCCCCTTCTTTTATTGTAACCTCTACTTCTTCTAGGAATCTATCAAACATCTGTTTTAATGACTCGTCAAGGTTGTGTCTTATATCGACAATAAATTCAACCTCATTGGGTATAACATTAACTACTGCTGGTTTCAAGTTCATGATACCTACAGAAAATAATCCTTTTAATTCTTGAGCGATTCTGTTACCTTTAGTTACTATTTCCGAAGCAGCCAAAAGGGGATCGCTTCTCATACCTAATGGAGTGGTTCCAGTATGTTGGGCTTTCCCTTTGATATTAACTTTAATCCATTTAAATGCTTGAACACCTTGTACGATTCCAATCTTTTTATTTTCATTCTCAAGAATCGGACCCTGTTCGATATGAATTTCGAAATGTGCAGCAATGGGATTAGCTTCGTATGAACAAGGAATGTTACCTAAGTATCCAATTCTCTCTAGTTCATCTTTCACCGTTACTGGTACTTTATCAGTAACTGACTTTATATCATAAATTTTTTCTTTAGGATATTTACCTCCATAAACAGATGATGCCATCATACTCATGGGAAACCTAGCACCCTCTTCGTTCATCCAATCTACAACACAGATTGGATAATTAGGAGTAATATTATTATCCTTTAAAGTTCTCAACAATTCCAATCCGCTTAATACTCCATATATTCCATCATATCTTCCCCCTGTTGGTTGGGTATCCAAATGGGAGCCTATTGCTGTAGGATAACCTTCATTCTTACCTGGATAAATTGCGAAAATATTTCCTAATTCATCAATCTTGACTTCACAACCTAAATCTGATGTTTCTTTAACAAACCAGTCACGGACTCCTTTATCATCATCTGATAGTGCCAATCTACAAACCCCAGTGTCGGTTGATCTTGGTCCCCAAGAATATTTGGGACCAAATGCATCTGATGTTTCATGAATTGTATTAATTAATCTGTTTTTCTTAATAGCAATAGTGTCAACGGTCATACTTATTTATTGTTATTTGTATAATAAAAACTTTATGAATATATACTTATTATTTTTGGAAGAATTCCTTCTTTTAAATAGTTTTTAGATTTTTCTCTTTGACGGAATGAAAAATCGGATTACTGTAATAGGTAGTAATTTTGATAAGATGAAAATTAAAAATCGGGTTTCCCAAATAGTATACACTAATATAATAGGAGGAGAAATTAGATTTTACACATTAAAATTTTAGTACAATAACTAATTTTTTTAAGGACATATTTAGTATTATTGGGTATATTTTGCATAATAATGAAAGATATATTTCTTAATTTATGTAGATATAAAAGAATCCGCTTTCTTCGAGTCTAAAAGAAATTATTTTGCTCAATTCAATATATCATAGATTACATTTTTCTATTCGTTCGATTTTATTAGAAGAGATATAAATTTTGAAATGTATGTTGAATTTAGATATCTTCCCTAGCTCTATATATGGGTTTAAAATAGATGTATATAATGCATAGTTAATATATTAATAAATTAACCGATAGTAAGCTTCACAGCTTTCACAGCTTCAATTATTATGATGTGGAATTAGTTACATATCAGGTTCATTATTTCAGTATTGAACAAAAGCTCAAAAGCTTCTCCGTTTTCATAGAGCTCCCAGACGCCTTTAATATAGTTCAGAATTTGTAATACCATGTTTGAGTTCAATTGTACTACCAATTTTTCTAAACACGGCTGGAGAAAAGCCTTCTGGTATTGCAGAATAGCAGCGCTAGCAGCTATCATCAAGGCAAATCCAGGTAAAATAGCATCCTGATTATATGGCTTGTCGATATCGTGAATCATCTCATCAATGTGAGACTGAAAATGACATGCATTCATAGCATCGAAATATAGAAATTTTTTTAAGAGTATAATTGAACTTCTTGTGGCCAATTTTGCAATAGTAATATCAATTCTATTCTCTTTTGAAGTTGTATAAGACTCTATTTCCTCTAAATCTTGAATGTTTTTCTCTGACTCCATTAACATAATTTTATGATCAACAACGTCCTCTTCACTTAATGGAAGTTTAAATCGGCACAGCCAAGAACACTTAGCAGCAGTTTCAAATGCAATATTTGAAGCCTTCCAAATCCTCGTTCCATACCATCGACTTTTATTTACAGGGCAGGTGATATTTCTATAACCTTCGAATAGTTGAAATGGATTTGGGGCATATTGTTTAAGACTATTATAATCACCAAAAAATACAGCAAGAGTATAATTAAATACGTAATTTTCCCTGAATACTTTGTCTAGAATAATACTATGTAATCCAATCCATTGAGAGTCCTGTTCTTGTTTGTTGTAACTCCGTATCTCATTATTTAAGACTCCCTGTCTCTTGGACAATATCTTATTGGCAATTTCTAAATGTTTAACACATCGACTCGCATTGGCTCCTATAAATTTACTTCGCAAGCTAATTGATTGCATAACTTGGATTGCTATGAAAAACCAGTTTTCATAGCCTTTAATTAATCCCTTTTTCATCTCCGCTAGTAATACATCCAGCGCCTCTAGGTACTTTTTGTGGGCTGTAAACTTTAACATCTCATTTTCAAAAGATATTATCGTCGCCCCGCATGCTACAAATACTTGGAGTAACGTCGGAGATTTTGATGATTCTGATATAAATAACTTGGTAAGTTCATCTCGGTCACAAGGTTGCGCAATAGAAGGAACAAACTTCTCAATAAACTTCTCATAGAAAAGTTTATCCTCCAGCTCAATATACATACTATTCATATGGTTATTTTCAAATTGGAGAGGTGACCCATAGTGTTGTGATTTGCTCAAATCATTTCTGTTTGATATACTGTACTTAAACCCTGTATCATTAGTATATTTCAGATTTAAATCCACTTTATTCTTTTCCTGTCTAGGTGGCCATATACATTCAAGTTTGCTTTTAATGCAATTCTTGCAAATAGGCTTCGTTTCGTCACATTTTATTTTCTTTCGTTTACAATGCATACATCCAAGAAATGACTTTTTAGTTCTCCTGGTTGGCTTTTTCCTAATGATAGAGTTTCCACTGATTTGAAGGACTTGCTGATACAGACGATAATTGTTTTTTTCCGCGTAGGAATCATCTATCGACATTTTTACTGATTGATTGGAGTTTGGTAGTATTCAATATTCTGAGATAAAGGATAGTTTTGTGACACAAAATATAATTATAACATGCTTCTGGCCTCTCAACCTATCTAGAAGTAAAAGCTCGATGCTTGTACTCATGTCAACTTTATAATGTGAACAAATGTAAATATTGAACTTTAAATCATATAACCGGAAGCATTTCTCAGAGCATGGTACTTCAGCTTAGATAAGATCTCGAGACTGATAGATAAGTTTTTGTGTACCTGTGGATTATTCCCCAGAATCTTAACAAGGTAGTTTGTGAGACCCCGATCAAAATAATAAATACCTGAAAAGAACCTATATGTCAATCATTAGAAGAGAAAGTTTGTTGTGTGTAAAGGGGTCTTATAAATTGAAGAATTTCCGATCAAGAATACTGTTTTGAGTAGAATAATTAAATATTTATGTTAAATTATCAAATTTAAAGGTTTAATTTTTAGAAGTTGTATATTAAATATAAAATATGTATTATCCCCAATAATTGTTTGTTTTCTGAAACTATGTATATGGTCAAAAAAAAAAAACTTATTAATTATATTAAACTAAAGGATTCTTCTTTGAGTTACTTTCTAAGAAACTTTATAATAAATACGCTGATTGATAAAATTGTACGACAAATGGTTTCTAATATATTACCTCATGTTTTTATAAAGTATATAAAGGTGTACGGTTGTAATAAATACGATGCATTGAGCCTAAACAAGGAACATAATAGTTTAACAATTACATTCATAATGACAATTTTCACTACGGTCAACTCAGAAATTATAGACTATATTTATAGAGCCAATTAGAAAGGTATCATTTTTTTCAATATATGTATAGAACTGGTAAATATTCCGACAGAACCACTAAGCCAGTGTTTTGCAACATTTGAAATTCTTGGTTTTGTGCAACTATGTATTTAGTTCAAAAATCTACAAATTATATTAAATTCAAAGATTGTGGATAAATAATACCTTTAACCCGAATTAACGAACAGAGTAATGACTAAAATACCATCCTACAAAAAACCCACTGTTAGAAAGTATATAATACATATATATATATATATATATATATATAACAAATTGATTTTTTTTTCAATAATGAAGACATTTTTCTCGATTATATACTACCTTTAAATACAGGACACTAACAGAAATATAACACAAAACTTAAAATGTGAAGTTCAGAAAGTTTGTTGGTGTCCGGTATATAATCAGAACCTTATATAATACTAAGGAAATGTTATCTTTATTGTAGCACTAACTAATTGGTTATATATATGTAACCAGTATTCCCTGGTAGCTAAGCTTGGGGAGGGATTGTAATTTTTGGCCTAATAGATAAGACTATTCTGTTCCTTGAGTATTCATAAAATATTAATTTTTGGCTGAGAATTACCTATTTTTATAGTCCTAAATCCATCTTTCCTCCTATTCATCGGCTCCATAGTATAGATAGTATGGCTCACTCCTTATGAGTAATCGGACTCAGTTCATAAAACAGAGTATAACTAGTATCCTCTGTTTAGTCTTTATTTTGAAGATTTTTGGTTCCAATTTATTATTACACAAAAAATAATCCAGACAATTAGTACTTCATGTAATACTTCTGCATCACAATCGATTAT
This sequence comes from Schwanniomyces polymorphus var. africanus, assembly GCA_030563145.1. Taxonomy (NCBI): domain Eukaryota; kingdom Fungi; phylum Ascomycota; class Pichiomycetes; order Serinales; family Debaryomycetaceae; genus Schwanniomyces; species Schwanniomyces polymorphus. The sequence goes on from JAKUBG010000004.1 coordinate 473,870, forward strand.
ATGCAAACCAGATCAAAGAATTCTGATAACATTTATTTTACAGCAAAACTTAATTCCTAATTTTCACAGTACTTCTTTAAGACCCTAAATCTAATTAAATCGTTGATATAATGACCAATCCTGAAATTCCCTTGTATACTAATAATTTTGGCATTTCCCCTCCAGCTAGTGAAAGCTACAATGATATTCTTCGTTATAAAAGGGCGTTTGAAGCTGCCATTAATCGCCAGTTATCTGACTCATTTCACCAAGCATTTACACATGCCACTTTCTCCCAACAAGATATTGAAATCCTTAATCGATTAGAAGAGCGTTTGAAGAGTGTTGCTGAAGAAGAAACTAATAATGCAGCCCCCCAATGGTTCACTTTGTGGGCGGCTACTAATACATCTGAAATGAATTCCATTAGAGATGACATAAAAGGTATTAAGAATGATGTATCTCTTTTGAAGTCTGATGTATCTCTTTTGAAGTCTGATGTCTCTGCTTTGAGGACTGATATATCTGTTTTGAAGACTGATGTCTCTGCTCTAAGGACTGATGTATCTGCTTTGAAGACTGATATATCTTCTATGAAAATTCAAGTTAATAGTATAAATTTCAGGGCTATTCGTAATGAAAACAGAATTGCTAGAGCTTTAAATCATCCTTTAGAACCACTTCCCTTTTTGGATGGTTCCTTACCGCCAGGTCATTTGCCTACTATATCTAATGCCCAAGACATTGATAATCTAACAAAGGAGCAATGCCAAGAGTACTTGAGAGGATAAGGCATATCTTTTACCGATAATGAAACTATACTGTTAAAATCTAAGGTAAGGAACACAATTGGTCTTGATACCATGGGTGATATTAAGTATAAATTCCGAGCATTCAATCAAAATTCTATACTTTAATTAAAGTAATATTATTTGCTATTTATTGAACCATTCAGTTCTATTTATGGAAAAAAATAAAGTAATTCACGGTCATCTGAACTGAGTAATGGTTTGCTAATATACTTTGTCTTTAGTTATTAAAAAGTGCCAAAAAAATCGAGAAAAACAAGAAATATTGAAAATCAAAAAAAAAAATTCTGGATGAGATTAATTATCTAGTTTGATATTTATTTAACATTAAAATATGCCATTGTTATGTAAAATCTACAAATTATAGCTAAAAGAACCTTTACTTTAAGTTGTAATTAATATAGCTTGGAATATAGGCATTCTAACCTGGTGTATTAGAAAATTTCTCATATAGTTGCAAAATCCTGTTAAAATAGTTACATATCATATATACTCGTATTTTATAACTAAGAGCTTAGAAGCATTCACAAATAGAGAATTTGTTAATAATTCTTCTATTTAATGGGATTGGTTTAAGGCAATACCATGAATTGAAATTCAAGCAGTCAGTAATGGAAAATAAAGAAGTGGTAAGAGGTGTTTATTGGCATTAATAATTATTGGGATTTGTTATATGGAATTAGGAATTCTTAGATTAAGATTGAAATACTATTTTATGAACTCAACTCCTTTGTATGTTGCTGACCAATTGTCTCAGAAATGGTCATGTTATTCATCATTGAGACAATTTCAATACAAAGAGAATAGTTGAAAGAGTGTATACATTAATATATTTTTGATCAAAACAATATTTTGTGTCTACTTAGCAAACGAATAAACTATTTCGTTTGACTTTTAAGTGAGATAGTCTATATCTATTTAACCAACTCATTTGTATTATAAAAATAATTCGCCTCTATTTAAAATTATAGTCTACTCCATCTACTGGCTGTAGGTTAAAATCGTATCTCTGTTAATTTTATCAAAGCGCGTTTGTCACGCGCTATTAAAAAAAGTTGAAATATTTTTACAGCCATGATTTCAAGCCTAATCTTAAAAATCTGGTTCGAAAGTAGATCTGATTCGTTGAGAGTCCAGATATTGAAAAGAAATTATTTTATAACACCTATGGATAAGAGTTCAGGTCTTTTGCCTTTTGCTTATACTTCATCTGGATCCCCAAATGAGCTTCCTTTAGATACAACACCTCGTGAAAGATCCGTAATTGATATTAATGCTTCCAGTTTATATCATACAAGAACAGGCAATGAACTGAAGGTTAAAGGACCAACATTGAATTTTGCTCCGAGTTTGAAGCGTAGAATGGGCGAAAGTTTCAATGAACAGGACGACATCAAGAGGCGAGATTTGGATTTCGATAGATTTGATAGCGAACCAACCATTGTCGACGAAGAGAGTGAAGGAATACAACCTTTTGATTACGATAAATTCTTCAGACCTAAAAATATGTCAATTCCTCCTAGTAGTCCATTACTTGACACAAATATTGTATCCGAATTTGACTTTTCAACTAACACTAATACTTTCTATACTCTCCCAGACTCACCCCAAAGAGATCTTATGAATAATGAGGAAGGGAAAGAGAATAGTGCTGTTATTAGAAATTTCGGCATAAAATCGTCTCAGCTTAGTTCTGAAGCAGATTTTGGAATAGACAGATTTAACAGGTTCAGAAACCCAAGTGCCAACCAGTGTCCCTCTACTGATAAAGATTTTGAAAACTTAAATTATACCAATCCCCAGAGAAAGGGCTTTCAGAAAGCAAAAGAAATTATTCAAGATGCTTTTGAGAATATTGAGACTAAAATAGATTTAGAAGGCTTGCATTTAAATGATTTACCTGATGAAATAAAGGATTTTGATAATCTTGTCATATTTGATTTTGATCCCAGCCAATCTTCATATCAGTTGTATCTAAGCCACAACAATTTAAGAGAATTACCACCATCATTATTTAATTTTACAAAATTAAATGTATTAGCATTAAGGGACAACAAATTAACAAAATTACCACCGTTGATAAAAAAATTAGTTTGTTTAAAAGACTTATCGATTGGGACAAATAGACTAGAGTATTTACCTCAGGAAATTTTAGAATTGCCTAGTTTACATTCCTTCAAGGCCGGACCAAATCCATTCATAAGCGTTCCTAAAGATGCAGTAGCTATTAAAGTAGTCGATAAGAATGAAACTAAAGTATTGAAATATATTTCTACGGTGAATTACTTAAGTAGCAAAAGAGGAATCCCACCCTTAAAAGTCCTCTGCTTGAATAAAGTAGCTAATTACGATGTTTCATATCAAGAAACAAAAAATTGGAAAAAATTCACACCCAAGATATATCATAGCTTAATTGCACAAGCTATAATTAATGGCAAATACAGTTTGCATTGTAGTGAGTGCAAACTAACTATTGTCGAACCGGTAGCAGAAGCGTACGAATGGTGGGATATTTTACAAAATAAAGATGTCCCTATTAAAAAGGAATTTTGCAGTGAAAGATGTGCAAATATATGGCTTAAAAAGTTGAGTTACTTGGATCAAGAATAAATTTCAGTTATAATGGAACATTTCAACGTAGTTACCGGGGAAAATTCCAACTTTGTCATTTATTTTACCTCGCCACCAATTTCCATCATGTTCTAAAACTTCAATAATATCGTCTCTTTTAATTGAGAGATCTCCAGGTTCAACAGCAGTAAAATTGAATAATACCTTACAATACTTAATTGCTGGTTCAATAAAGTTTTGGCTTCGGTCCTTTTCACAATACTTATTAAATGAATTACTGGAGAGCTTAAATATTGAGAGTTCATTTATCAAATCCGTTGCCTGGGAATTCTTCAAAACGTATTTTTCCATGAGATTATTGTGGAAGCATTTTCCTTTTAATTCAAGAGGATCAATTTGAAAGGCATTAGAAATAGGCTCTAAATTCAAATATATTTGGTAATAAACTGTCAACTGTGTATAGTAAGTTATATATTGGATTGATTCAAAAATTTCCATTATATAATTGAAAACAATTGGGAGCTCGTTTTTGAGGAGATTGTTTATATCTTCATAACCAACTTTAGCATCAATTATTTTCCTTTCAAGATTATACATCAGTTTGGCCTCCTGTATGCTTAGTTCCTTGGTCTTCTGCTTATTTAATAATGAATTATGACTATTAATTAACTTATCGTAATCTAATATTTTGAAGTTTCTTTCTTTTATGTGTTGATTTATATTTTTAAATAAGGTCAATAAAACACTAGCTGTCTTCTTCATCGTTTCAGAATAGTGCTCTAATTCTTTTCTAATAGCAGGTTCTGTTTGGGAAACACTTCTGAGATATATTTCCATCTGCTCCCATAGGTAATATTCTTCTTCAAAAATTAATTGCTTTGAAACGCTCAGAAATATAGAAACATTAGGGTTCAAAGAATTTCGCAATTTATTATCAAGTTGATCCATCGTGGATTTTGACAAACTGTGGTATGGGTCAAATAATTCTTTTGTGAACATTCCAATAAGTTTACAATCGTCTATTAATGAAATATGTGTCTCAGAAAAAAGCGAAACATAATTAGGAAATGACAAAATCTTCTCCTCTAAAATACTTAGTTTATTCTTCATCTGGTCAAATATTAAATCATGGGTATGATTTCCAACGTTAGCTTTCTGCTTGATCATTTGTGGTGTTCTTTTAATGGCATCCCAATCCAAATTCTGGACTATGCATTTTTTGTCATCAGACGATTGTACATACTTTCCGAGCTTGTTAGCTAAATGGTTTATACTCATTATTCTAAAATTAATATATAATCTATATCTATCAATCTCTCAATATTAAATAAAATAAGTAAAAAATCTGTTTGTGGCTGCGAATTTTTTTATAATGCAAAATAAAACATTATACACGTATTAATGTTTTAGGGGTGACCATGATGAGAATCGGGCCAAGCTGATATTCTTTCTGGTCCCTCCTCAATCACAAATATATTATCTGATAATTGAATTGCACGTACTTCACTTATCAACTTAAGTAGTTCAGTCTTAACTCCTGGCGACATTGATGTTTCAGGGTCATTTATTTCTTCCTTTAATTTCAAAGCTTTCTCCTCAACCACTTCTTCTAGACTCTTGATTAATTTATCAGCAAAATTCTTATCTGCTGGTAAATTCATATATATTCTATTTTGAAGAGATTTTATTAATTTTAAATTCTCTATCACCTTACTATAATATTGTTCAGGTTTTATCTCTTCTGATTTGTTAGTGGACTCCAATGGTGGATTTAAAAGAAGTAGTGCTGCATAATAAAGCATAATATGAATGTGAACTGGGACATATTTTAGATTATTTATTATATCTTTATCATTCAATACTAAGTTTAGAATTGTTTGTGCTGCATTCACCGCAATGGTTGCACTGACAACTGTTTCATCATCCGACAACAAATCCTTATTTGATAAGAGGTCATCATCCTCATCTGAAGAATCTTCTGACTCTAAATTTTCATTAACATTTCTGAGCTTTTTAGGACCAGCCATCTTTTTCAGAATCGAATTATTCCATTTCGGCAACATGGTGTTATGATCAGCTGCGTTCATTTTAAGTTGTCTCACGGCACTGGAATTAATATGCATTTTGGCAAAGTTATAATAAATTAAGGTAGATTTAGAAGACCATACTGTACCATCATCTCGAGGCGCCAATAGCACTGTCCAGGAAACCATCCACTTATCTAATTCCAAATTACTTCTTGATGGAATACCAAAAGAGGAAGGAGCAAGTAAATCCCATGCATTCCCTGAAAAAGCTTCATTTATTGCTTGATTATATTCCACCTGTGAAACTAAACGCATATCAGTCATTCTTTGTTGTTTCTTGTGATTTTTTCCATTTTCTTGTTCCTTTTCAGAATCGCTACCAAATTTGACACCCTCGATTAACTTAATCTCTTTCTTATCGATTTCTAATGATCTATCTTTGTTTTCTAATAAGAATTCTCTACTATGTTTGAGTGAATAATCTTCTGAGTTTACTAAGGGTTTTCTATTAAATGTTAAACTCTGTTGGCCATCTAACGCATACATGAGATACCAAAGTTTTAATCTGTCTCTTTCGGATAATGGACTGCTTTTTTTTGAGCCAAAATGAGGGCAATCAAGTCTAATTTCCTTTGCTATTTGAAGTGCCAAACCTGTAAACATTTGAGAGTCAGATAACCAAAAGCTACATAAAATTAATGCAACAATTGTATTAAAACCGTCGACTTCATTTTGTGGTTTTTGGTATAAAAGACTCCCACATAATTGTTGTAGATATACTTGTAACTGCTGGGACTTTTCATTAAAAAATGAATCTGGATGGTGCATTGACGCGATAGTAGATATGGCACAAATTAAAATAGGAGAAGTTTCCCAGATGACATTGACATCAAATTTAGATATCTCAAAACCAAAAAGTTGTGGTGATATATTTGCATCAAAGAAGGCTAATAGATCCTTTGCTTGATTTTTTGAAAGAAAGCCATTTCTAAAATCTTCTGGAAGCTTCCCTTCATTCAAAATAGAGGAATCATGGTTATTAGTTTTCTTTTTCTTTTTTGGCAGAGAGTCAGTAATTTCAAGTAATACTCGTTTATTAGAATTTTCATTAATCCCAACTTGATTATAGCGTTCTCCATTAACTCCCCCCTCGATATTTTTTAAAGTACCTCGACTATGTACTTCTTGTTCGTAATAATCTTCATATCTTTTACTTTGATCACGGGATTGCACTAGTTGCACCATTTGTTTCTGATACAACTCTTGACTTTCCAACATTAATTTTTGATTGAATTTCATAACTTCAACCAAATCATTTATTTTATTGTCAAACTTGTTCATCTGGGATTCCATCTGATATTTCCACTGGTGCTCTTGTTTATCTTCTGTTTTAGATTGCCTTACATCGTTTGGTTCAGATACATGATCCTGTGAGCTGTTCAATGGTTGACTTGTCCCAAAAACAATAGGAGGTAGTCGTATATCATTAGAATTAGGTACTGGGACAGGTGACGTATTTTGAGATCGAATAACTGGTAGCTTTAGAGTCGGTAATTTCGGCACAAATTGGCATGTAGCCACTTGACCTGACTTCAAGCACCTCTCACAGGGTAAATTTTCTGTATACATGCATTTAACTTTAGACTTTTTACAATTATAGCATGGCTTTGTTCTTTTTTCCCTTGCCATGCCTTTTATCCATACCTTAAACAACTTTACAATACAAAAAAAAAAAATCTTTGATACACACTCAATATTTACAGGTTAGACATTTTGCAGGTTCCCCAGATTTGTAATCCGTAATCACAAGCAGTTATTACTAAAACTCTGGAAGTAAGATAAACTCTTCAATCTAGGAAAAACTACAAAATGTCTATGAAAGAAAAGATTAAATTATTCTTTGGGAAATCCAGACAATATGCTGTTTGTGGAGCATCTACCAATCCTTCAAAATTTGGTTACAAAATTTCCAATTGGTACGTTAATCATAATCTTCCAGTTATTCCTATAAACCCTAATCTGGATGAAATTTTAAGCAAATCTGTAGCTCCCTCAGTCACTCCTATTTTAGAGGGCTTAAAAAGTGGTAAGGATTTCAAGGAACATATACTTTCTGACAAAGATGGGTTAAGTATATCGTTTTTAACTCCACCAGCGATCACTGCTCAAACCTTAGATGAAATACTGTCTTTCGTGGGATATAAGGATTTGATTAAAGGACTATGGTTTCAACCAGGAAGTTATGATCAAAAAGTTTTGGATATTGCTACAAATCTAGGTCTCTTCCATAAGGTAATATTCGAAGATGAATGCATTTTAGTAAGAGGAGAAGAGGGTCTCTATCGTGCTAATTTATAGAATATGAGGATATTAATATATATATATATATATAATGAAGGATTTGTTTTTCTCTCGATAGTTTCTGAATACAAGTTAGTCTAACATTTTTTTGATGTATTTACCCCAGCCCTCCTCTTCTTTCGATGTCGTATAGTTCATGTCTGCTTCCTTTTTATTAATGTAGATTTCATGAGGGAAAGGGGAACTATCTAGTGATGTTATTGGAGGAATATGACTCTTGTGGGTATCCACTATCTCCCCTATTTTCGATATATTATCTTCAAAACTTTTAGTAGATAACTTTATATTTGATGCAAGAACCCCAGAACCTTCGGCTGTTTTCTGATTAGATATAGCTAAGCATTTGACGTCTATTACCCAAGATTCCCAGAGCAGCAAATCCGCCCTTTTCCCCTGGCTGAACCATCCACTCTTTTTAGACTTTACATTCTTATCAAAAAACTGTATTATGACATTGCCATTCGCATCGATATTTGCGTTATTAAACTCGGTTTTTATAAGTTGGTTTATTCTTTCATCTATTTTAGAATCTAAGTCAGGTAAATTATTTGCCATTGGGTACGTTACATCTAAAAATTCATTAGTTGTTGGCTCTATAGGACCAAAGAGCCTATGGAAGAATATTGTCCAAATTATTCCTGTTTACAATAGTTAGTAAGTTGGCAACATACTGCTATTAGTCACAATTACTTACCTTTTAGTGACTCTCTCACCAATGATCTTTCCGCTATTAAATTCAAGTTATATTCCATAATAACAGGTAATTTCAATGCTATTATTTTATACAACCAGAAAGATGTTTTAATAAATGATAATTATTCTATTAGATTATTGGAATAATGATATGTAATTTTGTGTATATTTTCTTTATCTCGCCTTCGGCATATAAGCTTTAAGAGTTAGAACCCACACAACTACACTCTATTATGTACTAAATAACGGATATCCTTATAGAATCTTCGTATTCTAATATTACTTTATTCTTATTCATTTAATAGATTCCTAGTCCATTAGAGTTCTATAAAATTTAATTATACTCTATTTAGATTTCTTTTTGGAATCACCTTCGAAGACCTCATAAATATGCTTACCATCTTTAATTTCATCTAATAACTTAAATATTTGAGGGAACACATCAAAGTATAGGGTCTCCTTTTCTTCAGGCTTGAAGCGAGAAAGAACATGTCTTGCGACATCTTTATGATTAGGCTTGCCTACGCCAATACATATCTTAGTGTACCCCATACCCATAGACTCATTGATAGATCTAAGGCCATTGTGACCTCTAGCACTTGTATTTTGTCTTCTAATTTGAAATTTTCCTAATGGAAGCTGGATTTCATCATGAATTACCACAAGAGCAGGTGAACTTTCCTGCTTTTTTAGATCATATACTTTCTTCCACGATTTTGAGATTGGGGAACCTTGGAGATTCATATAGGAAAAAATAGACTTGAATAAAAACACTTGTGGTAGATCAGGTGAGGTACTATAGACACCATGAGGTATGTTTCTGTGTTCCCTAAATTTCAGAAAATGTTGCCAATGGTTTTCAACAACCAGATCTAAAAACATATTGCCAACATTATGTCTCGTATTCATATATTCAGGTTCAGGATTTCCTATAGATGCAATCATTACAAATGGAGGTTTTCCTGAAGCTAGAGTTGAAACAGATCGCACTAATCCATTTAAAAATATTCTATTATAAAATACCGATCCCTTATAAGCTAACATAAGTATAGCTATTGTAATATTCAGACAAGTCTATAAATGTGAATCAGATGCCTTAGGTTATTGATAAAAATTTTAATCGCGGTGATTGATTAAGAATTGATGCTAAAATCCATTGGGAGAAAAAATACTGTACTTTAAATAATACTTTATATAGTTAAATAATATGTTCCACTTAGCGGAGTTATAATACTTGCGGTAAATATATCCATAAACGATACTTATTATTTCACCGGCGAAGATGGTTAATACATTTTTATTTTTATCGTACATGTATTTACAAGTAATAGGCAATGTTAATGATATAACAAATATATAATAACGGAAAATTTTATATTTGCTGAAAAAACATGTTTTATAACTACGAGATTAAATTGTTATAATGAAGAAACAGATTTTGTCAAGAAAGAAGGTGGTCCTAAAGAAATTTCAAATCTTCTGCAATTCTTGTAACCATAAAACTTATCTTATATTGAATTCTGTGCCATGCTAAACCTAATTCTAAGTATGCGGTTTTATAATATTGAATTGGGCATATAATATGACATACCAGTAAATACTATAAAAGGTAAATTTAGAATGATAGTACCTACTCTATTAATATAAAATTAACTTAGAAATCCTGCGAATAATATATCGCTTTTCACAATTTAATTCCTTCTACTTATCATCTATGAACTTGGTTACATTACACGTTCCCCTCATAAAGGGATATCCTACTGACTGGAAGTGTCATATTTTGAACGCAAATCTCTAATTAGAACCACAGGTGAGTTGAGAAAAAAATATATTCGTGAAATTTAATCTGAGACAAATTATTACGCCTGTTAGGAAACATATAAACCTTAGAATAAAAGACCGAAATAGATTAATTTATCGATAATATTATATAGAAAACCTTTATTATGAAGGACAAAGGTATAAGGATGATATCTGATATCTAGTGTAAAGAAGTCAGACCTAAAGGCTATCGTAATTCCTATTTTATTTTAATATAATAATTAATCTATAATGAAGATTTTTTTATCTTCAACGATTAACTTGTAATATACATTGGTTATAAAGACTAAAGATGTATTTATTAGACCTAACTCCCTTGTAGAATGAGCTACAAGTTAAGGGAAATACAAGTTCTTTATATAGTTTTTGAGAGAGAAATGCCGTTCAGATACTCAGAGCTTCAGCTGTTCTTATCGATAGTACTTTCTTAAATCTATTGTTTCTTTCCTTAGGTGAAACGGATATTTAGAACCAATTGTAGTTCATCTAATAATGATATGAATAGATCTTTGAATCTTATTGATTAAATATGTATTGATTAAATATGTTAGTAGTTTGGGTTTGTATGAAGCTTATTTCAGCTTAATATTCATAGATCAAGAAAAAGAAGGTTGTATAGTGTAGTGGTTATCACTTTCGGTTTTGATCCGAACAACCCCGGTTCGAATCCGGGTACGACCTTTATTTTTATTAAATAATATAATTTTGTTTAAGTGCTGGTTAAGAAGATATTAACTTGCAAAGGTAAATGATAAGTGCCTTACAAGAAGTATGAATTAGAAAATACATAACTAAGGATATTTTTAGTAATTTGATATGTGCTTTATTGTTTTTCTTTTATTTAAACTATATTTTATCTTCCATAATCATTTTATTTTTTATACTCTGCAACAAATTTAGTATGAAAGTTCTTCCATTGCTCAATCCATTCTGTACCTGGTGCCAAAAATGTAGTTCTCAAATGATATGTATCTGGTTTTTGGCCAAATCCACTTCCAGGAACGCAACATATACCAGTATTCTCTAATAGTTTCAAGGCATAGAATTCATCAACTTCCATCTTTTCGGCCGAAGCTTTAGCGAATAATTTGGCATATTTATCAGTTGTAAAATTCAACTTTGGAAATAAGTACATTGCACCCATTGGTTTATTACAAGTTACATCAGTCATGGTTTCAAAAGCATTATACAACAAGCCTGCCCTAGACTCAAGGTTCCTTCCTATTTGAGTAGTTTCTTTTTCATAAACATCATATGAGGCACTGCCTTGTCTGGGAGTATTGGTCATTAGCTCAACTAAAGCCTGACCAGTAACAGAGGAGCACAAATTGATACAAGCTAACTTAAAAATGTTATCTTTTACTTCTGAGTTGAAGCCAACTAATTCCATATAGCCTCCTCTTTGTCCGCATTCACCACTAACCCCCTTTGAAGTAGAATGCAATGATACTAATTGAACATTTTCATATCTCTTTGGGTCCTTTTCAAGAAGCTTACACAAGACCTTTTTCATTGAAATAAATTCGCCCTGGAAAATATTCTTTTGGTAAACTTCATCTGCAATTAAAACTATACTATAATCAGCAGCAATATTAATTAGATCTTCAATATCATTCTCTGACAAAATAGCTCCAGTTGGGTTACCGGGGTTAATCACGACTAAAGCCTTAATCGTGATTCCTTCAGATTGATGGCTTATAATCAAATCTTGAATTTCGTTGGAATCAGTTGCCCAGTTTTGCTCTTCATTCAAAAAATAAGGAACAGCAACTGCATTATTCAACGTAATTGTGGCGGTATATAAAGGATACTGGGGAATTGGGATTAGGAATCCTGATTTATTATCGCTTGAAAAAGCTTGTAGGATATACTGAACAGCAGCAGATGCACCACCTGTTAAGAAAATATTATTTGGATCCGCTGGAAAGCCATCTCTTTCACTAATATAATTAGCAACAGACTTTCTAATGTAAGTGACACCTTGAGAGTTGGAATATGCTCCAACCGATCCAATATTTTCGAGCAACTTATTAGCTCTTGATATTACGTCTTCTGGATAGATATTCTTTGCTTCCTGAGATTCTAATATCTTTGGGTATTGCAAGATAGACAATACCTGTCTATACCAAGTTAAAGGCTTCTGGTCCAATTGCTGGGGATTACCAATGTTAGCTTGAATGATTTCCTTGAAAGGTAATGCTTCGCCATTATCTAATAATTCTTGAAGCTCTTCTGCTCTCTTTGGTATTCTACCTCTAACCGCATATTCAGCATCAAGAACTTGTTTATTAAGATCCTTGCTAGTCAATTTTGTCATTGTCCTAATTTGGATTCCTATCGTCCTTATAGGAATATAAGGACGATAGTAGTGACTAGTTAACGCTGTAATACTCATGTTTGTAGTTAAGGATCAAATTAGTGTATCCTTTGTTTTGTCTTTAAAGAATAGAATTCCACAAATCCTAAATATATCAAAAAAATTCTAGCACGAATTAAATATAATGAATGAATAGTTAATTGAGTAGTTAACTGAATATTCTTTTACAATTGAATAAAAGTTTAGTTATCTATCTTGACGAATGACTCAAATTTGGAGAGAAATCTCAAAAATTTCGAAAGTCCACAATCCGATTAGATTACGAGGTAACTACTTAGTATTACTATTTATATTTAGGACCCATGGAGTACCGGAAGTAAAAGTCCATTTCAGTCATCTATATTATTGATAAATAACAAACAATCCTCTGATGCCAACAAATCTGGGGTAGGCATCAGAATTTTATTATTCGGTGGTATACCTCCGCTAATCCAGCCCGGGATATCGTTAGGCATTTGTTTAATCGCCAGCTTACTACATGCTAGTATGTTATCACACATATGGTAGTTGTCATACAACTTTAATGAAGAATTGTCCATAATAGTAACTTCAGGAAGGTTATCTAGAACAAAAAGCACTATACAACAATGCAGAGCTGCCTAAACTGTATCATGTAAGGCGATTATTTAGGAATATCGCTGAACATGTAAAAGTGCCACTCTAAAAGCCGGGGATTATAATGCACTTTATACTTGGAAAAATTGAAGCCCAGGCAAAAATCACCAGATTCCAATAAAAGAAGAAAAAATATATTATATTAGTAGATAAAGAAATATGAACTTGTACCACAATTACTTTAACTATTTCCTTTTTTGGCATTATCTCATAGTTGTAGTATTTATCGCATTAACTAGCGCCTAGCTACAATAGATTAAAACTATTACACATGATCAGAATTAAATATTTGACACATTCTTCTACATCAGAAAGGATTGTAATGTTAGGCAAGTAGTTTTTGCCATAGTCCTTTTTCACGATTGAAATAATAACATTGTTAAGCATAACAACATCTAATACTGTATAGGACTGTATTTCATAGAACTCCACAGAATTTAAACATCATGCATTTCTATTTTGTTCTTGCATAGAACATTCTTTATCAGTCTATTTATTTTATCAAGCATGATGCTTAAATTTCAAATTCGCTTAACTTAAACTTAACTGAGAAGGGAGCTGTGACGAAATCTTCAAACAAAATGACGGAGGCGACGATTAGGTACATGGTTACCAACAATCCTCAAAACTGGCCTAATAGTTGCTTTAACGTGCAGTTACCCCGTATTTTTCTAGGCAGGTGTATAACATGATAGCAATCATAAGGAGGTTATTCAATCCGCATTTACCCCTTATCGGCATCAAAGCGGCTCAAATACATAACTCCATTTTATTTGCTTACAAGTCTGGGCAATGATAAGGTGACAATGTTATTGTTGACAGTTTTTAATAACTGGAGGTAAATATTTAAATTGATCTGATCCCAAGATTTTCAAATACTTAAAAAATTGAAAAATCTAATTACATTCATCATGAGTGGTAGCAGAAGATTTTCAATCGCTGTTGAGTCACCTACCTCACAACTGCATAATAAACCTTTTAATGCATTCCTAGTATCTTCACCTGTCTTCACCAAGACACAATCTCTTCCCAACCTTCAAAATCCAGCGCCATCTGATCCTCATATCAACCGCATGTATTCCATCTGTGACATTAATAACATAAATCAAATAAATGAGAGTTTCAGGAAAAGGTACTTAGCATTAAACAGATCTACGCAATTCTTCCTGCTGAAAGTTGCTATTGATGATATTAGCATACCCAGAAGTAGCAATAGCTGGAGCGAAAATGATACTCATATGTGTTTAAGAAACCATAAGCGGAGAAATTCAATAGCTTTAAAGTTTGCAGATCCACGGGAAATTGTCTGAGCCATTGTAAATAGAGGCTACAGACAATTAGTATCGAATTAATTACCATCTTATATATAATGAATGTATAAATCAGAATACTTAATTTGTTCCGAAGTACAAGCTATCAATGAATCTATTTCTGAAATGCCAGTTTGAGTCTTTGAAATTTTCTTTATTATACCATCTAGGGGTATTATCATCAGAGCTTAATTTACCAACGACTATTTTCACCGAAGGGAAAACGTTAAGAATTCGTTTCAAGCCAATTTCAGTAGAAAGATAACAACAGAAAATTATATCTTCCTCTTTTGCCTTATGGTCTATTAACACTTGTATTGCCATAATAGCAGCTGCTCCACTAATGATTTGGGCATCAAATAAGAATATTTTCTTTTCATGAACAACTTTTGGTAAAGATTCTGTATGTAATTGAGGTTCTCCAGTATTGGAATCTGATTGGATCAATAACTTACCAATTGGCATTTCTGGGAATGTTTTTCTAATAGAATTCATAAAGCAATCCCCTGAGCGAATGACACTAACAGATAAAAGCTCACTTCCTTGGACCAACCCACTAAATGGGTAATTATCAGGAGTTGTGATACTTATTGGTGTGTAATTGGTCAACAACTCAATTGCATTTTCAAGAATAAGAATAGCAATACGATCAAAATAGAATATAAAATCTGATCTTTCTGTGTTTACGTTAAATATCTTTGAATGAATTCCTCTAGTATGATTATTATCAGGCAATATACTTAAATTTTTGTAACTTTCTACTTTAAATTCTCGATTTAAACCTAACCTTTTCAAACGTTCGATATGGGCAAAACTCTTCATTGTCAACTGTTTTTGTATATGTTGAATCATTAGGTTAATTGCAGTATTGTTATCTAATCCTCTAGGAATTACTAAATCGGCATTATTCAGGGTAGGGTTGATATATCTCACAGCGTTAGGTTTTACAAATGTTTCCCATTGCTTCATGGCACCAGATAGATCCCTTCCTCTATAAAGAATGTCTCTGGTCAATCTTCTAGCAAGACAAACATCTAAATCAGTATCAACGTAGATTTTTATATCCATTAAATCTAAAAGCCTTTTGTCATATAAAGCATAGAGACCTTCAATAATAATGACATTAGCACCATAAATAGTAGTAGTTTTATCCGTTCTGTTATGATTAGCGAAAGAGTAAACAGGAATCTCTGTTTTCCCTCCCCTTTTTAAAGACTTCACCGTTTCAACTAATAAATCTAAATCCAAAGAGTCAGGTTCATCAAAATCAAACTCATTGTTAAAAGCACGAGCTCTTTCTTCTTCATTCAAAGGCTTATAAAAATTGTCAAATGACAATAAGATTGTCCAGGGCTGGTTCAATTCATGAATAATCTTCTTGGACACAGATGTTTTACCCGAAGCAGAATTACCAGCCACACCAATGATATATGGTTCAGTCCAGGGAGGAATATAAGATGGTTTGCTTATAAGGGGATCGTCTAAAACATCTTTAGAATTGTTTTGAGAACTGAAAAAAGATGAATCATTATTTTCTAAAGATCTACTGATTCTTCTAGGAGCCTGAACGTCAAGATTATCCATGATAAGTCTATGGTAATTTTATGAAAATTGTTCTTAATTCATATGTCATATTAATTTAGCGGTTCTCAAATTCGATGAGCTTCGCTTAATATTTACATTTTTTATTTTTATCATAATATTGATGTCTTCCACAATTATTACAGGGAAGGGGAAAAGAAGAAGGCGCGATAATGAAGATTGGTCATCAGATGATGAATCGCCAGAAGTAACTGTACAAAGAGTAGAAAGAAAATCTGTTGATGATTCCAATTCTGTTGAAAACTTACAAGTAAAGCAAAGTGAAAAAGATAACAAAGAAGAAAACGAGACTTCTATTGATCAGTTAAGAGTTCAATCACGTAATGAATACTTAAAGAAGAGACAAGAATCAAAGCTAGCTGAACTTTCTGAAGAACTAGCGGAGTTTGAACTGAAACTTGACATTTTGACGCCTTCCGAAAGAAAAGATTACGAAACTAAATCAAAAATTTACAAAACTATTAAAGATAGAGTGGAACATAAAACGGATACAGAAGAATATCAAATGCCAAGTGATTATGTTAGATCTGATGGTAAAGTTGATAATAAAAGAAAGTATGACTTATTAAAAAGATCCCAGATATATGATGAACCAGAGACCACAAAGAAAAACAAATATGAAAACCAATGGGAGCGAGATCAGCTAAATAAAGCTAATCAGATTAGTCTTAAGACAGATGAAATATCGCTACCAAATCAAAAGGAGTATGAATTTGTTTTTGACGAATCTCAATTCGTTAATTTTGATGGAGAAGAAATTATAGAGGGAGATGATTCTAATAGTAACGAAGAGACCAGCTTAATGGACTACAATAATTTACAGGAATGTAGGAAATCCTTGCCGGTATATAAATACCGAGATGAATTCTTAGAAGCAGTAGATAAGAGTCAGGTTTTAATTATTGTCGGTGAAACAGGTTCAGGTAAGACTACGCAACTACCACAATATTTGTATGAGGCAGGTTATTCTAGAGGTAAGGATGGAAAGAAATTAAAGATTGCATGTACACAACCGCGTAGAGTTGCTGCAACATCCGTTGCTACTAGAGTTTCTGAAGAAATGGGATCTACTGTAGGAGAAAAGGTTGGTTATAGTATAAGATTTGAAGATAGATCAAGTCTGGATACGGTTATTAAATATCTTACGGATGGTATGCTATTACGAGAATTTTTAAATGATCCTGAGCTATCTGGTTATTCTTCGATAATCATTGATGAAGCGCACGAAAGAACTTTATCAACTGAAATCATATTAAGCTTATTAAAAGATTTGGTTAAATCTCGTTCTGACCTCAAGTTAATCGTAGCTTCTGCTACTATTAATGCAAAGAAATTCTCAGATTATTTCAATAACGCACCAATTTTTAATATTCCAGGTAGAAGGTTTCCAGTTGACGTTCATTATACGAAGAACCCAGAAGCCAATTATATCCAGGCAGCCATTACCACCATATTTCAAATACATACTACTCAGGAAAGTGGGGGAGATATCTTGGTGTTTTTAACAGGTCAAGAGGAAATTGAACTTTTGGAAGAAAGTCTAAATGAAGCTGTTGAGAAGTTAGGAACATCTATTAAACCTTTAATTATTTGTTCTATTTACGCTAATTTACCTCCAGATATGCAGCAAAAGATATTTGAGCCAACTCCTCCTGATTCTCGTAAGGTAGTTTTAGCGACAAATATAGCAGAAACTTCTATTACAATAGATGGAATTAAATATGTTATTGATCCTGGATATGTCAAACAAAACGTCTTCAATCCAGTGACAGGAATGGAAAGTCTAGTGGTAGTTCCTTGCTCTAGAGCTTCTGCTAACCAAAGAGCCGGTAGAGCCGGTAGAGTTGGCCCTGGTAAATGCTTCAGATTATATACTAAATGGTCTTTTTATAATGAGCTCGAATCTAATCCAACGCCTGAAATATTAAGAGTTAATCTAACATCAACAATTTTACTCTTATTATCACTAGGAATTACTGATTTAGTTCATTTCGAGTTTATGGATCCTCCAAGTCCAGAGACAATCATCAAAGCCCTAGAACTTTTGTATTCATTAGGAGCATTGAATTCTAAAGGACAATTAACTAGGTTGGGAAGAAAAATGACTGAATTCCCCATAGATCCTATGTTTTCTAAATGTTTAATGACGAGTTCTAAACTTGGTGTAGTTCAAGAGATACTATCAATTATCGCTACTTTGGGGGAGAGTTCAAATTTATTTTACAGACCAAAAGACAAAAAAGAACAATCTGATAAGAAGAAGGAGGGTTTTTATAGTGATCAGGGAGATCATCTTTCTTACTTAAATATTTGGGAACAATGGGTAGAAAATGGTTACTCAAATCAATGGTGTGAAGATAATTTTTTACAGTATAGAACTTTAAAAAAAATAAAAGATATTAGAAACCAGCTCGAGAAATTGTGTGAGAGGACTAGTATTCTATACGAAAGTGGGAGTGGCACCGAAGTTAACCATGAATTGAAAATAGTTAATATTCAAAAGTCAATAGTATCAGGCTTTTTCCCTAATATTGTCAGGCTTTCTAAAATGGGTGATTCTTACCAAAAGTTGAAAAAAAACCAAAGTGTTTACGTACACCCGTCCTCGTCACTCTTTTCAATTAAGCCACCACCAAAACTCCTTCTCTACCAAGAATTAGTACTTACGAGTAAGGAATTCATGAGAAATTGTATGATAGTTAATGAAGAATGGGTAAGTGAATATGGGTGTCATTATTATAGTAAAAAAGATTTAGAAATGATCAAGCCAAAAGTTGGTTTAAATAGATATAAAAAATAGATATAATATATATAATATTTATTTAATGAATGCTAACGATAAACATTACCCAAATTAATAGCTTTGATGACTATGTAATCATCAGCTCCATGTAACGAACCCTCTCTACCGAAGCCACTTTCTTTTACACCACCGAATGGTAATGCAGCATCGGTGAAAATACCAGTATTTACACTGACCATTCCGCTTTCTAAAAACTCACTCATATACCATATAGTGTTAATGTTCTCTGAGAAAATATATGATGCTAAACCGTAAGGAGTTTCGTTACATATTTTTAAAACCTCTTCTTTCGTATCGAATTTCATAATAGCGGCTAATGGGCCAAAAGTTTCCTCATGACAAACGTCCATGTCGATGTTAACATTTGCAACAACCGAAGGAGCATAAAAATGCTTTCCTAACTCCGGTAACCTTCCTCCTTTGACTAATACTTTTGCACCCTTAGAAATAGCATCCTCAACATGTTTTTCAACTTTTTCGATTGCCTTCTCATTTATTAAACAACCATGTGTAACACCATCTTCGAATCCATTACCAATCTTGAACTTCGATACTTCTTCTGCAAACTTTTCGCAAAACTTATCGTACACTCCATTCTGAACAAATATTCTGTTAGCACAAACACATGTTTGTCCCAATGACCTGAACTTAGACGCAACTGATTGTTGAATGGCCAAGTCGAAATCAGCATCATCAAATACAACAATAGGAGCATTTCCACCTAATTCAAGGGACAATTTCTTTAAAGTTGAAGATGATTGCTTCATCAAAAGCTTACCAACTGGAGTTGATCCGGTAAAGGAAATCTTTTTAATCAATGGTGATTCACAGAACGTTAATCCGCACATGGGGGTGTTCTCAGTCGATGTCAATACAACGTTAAACACACCCTTTGGAAAACCAGCTTTTTCGGCTAAATATGCCAATGCCAAAGAACTTAAAGGAGTCTGACCATCAGGTTTTAATACAGTGGTACAACCAACAGCAAACGCAGGTGCTGCTTTTCTTGCACCCATGGCACTTGGAAAATTAAATGGGCATAATAAGCCGACTACACCAACTGGTTGTTTAAGTGTAATAACTTTGTTATTATGGTTAGATGGCTGGATTGTACTACCGTATAGTCTTTTTGCTTCCTCTGAGAACCATTCAAAGTATGAAGCTGCGTATTTAATTTCGCCAATGGAATCAGTTAGACATTTTCCATTTTCTAAGGTAATGATTTTAGCTAAATCATCTAAGTTTTCTATCATTAATGTATACAAGTTCCTACACCATTTTGCTCTATCATATGGCGATGTTTTTTTGTAAGTGTGAAATGCTTCGTATGCTTTCTCTATAGCAAAGTCAATTTCCTCTGGAGATTGATCTGGTAATTCTATGATTTCTTCTTCTGTAGCAGGATTGTAAACTTTGAATGTTTTAGAGGACCTTGATGTTATCCATTCGCCATTAACAAAGGGCTTATCTCTTATTAATTCTGGGTTGTTAAGTTTTGGAATTGCCATATTTCTATCTTTGCTAAAAGTTTAATTATCTTAATGCTTTCTACCTAAAGACTAATTATATACTCCAGGAACCACAACCGCGCGGGTAGCTTAATTAGGAAATGCGGACCCTTCCACTAAAGTAGCAAACAGCAAACGAAGGTTCTTCAAAGTTTATTATATGGGGCCATCTAATGAACTATAGATTACGATGAATAGCTATTTCAATGACGATTAATTGATATTTCAATGAATTATCATTTAAGAATGACCACTTTATCGTTTAAAATGAATGGCGCTATCGGTTGGAACATTATCTGATTACTCATTCATATTCAAAGCAAGCGATAAATGCAACATTTGATTAGATATCTATAGTTGCTTATTATATAATCGTATATACACGCTTCATATAGAATATGTAATTGCCATGGAGTTATTCCCAAATATAAAATTTATGTCATTTTGAATCTTCCCGTTACAATCGCCTATAAGGAAATAACATCGGTCGGTCCCAAAAACTTTTTAGATGTACGGAAAGTGGCCGATATAACCGTATGCCGGCAATATACAAAAATGGTTTAATCCGATGAATACTTCTAATCGTATTTTTGCCACTTTGCGTGACTTTGGTTATAAGCGATACTTTAATTTTATATCAAATACTAACTTTAAATGAACTCAATTCAATACTCTTTAGAAGTCTCGTAGGATTCTTCATCCTAGAAACAAAATCAAGTAATAGACAAATATCTAAATACTGCTTACAATATCTTTGTCATATTGAAAAAAAAAAGTAGAATAATTTCTCATCCATTTTTATTGCATATGAAGCCGTAGATTAATGTAAATGTAGTAATGAAAAAAAAAAAAAAAACTACGAGCTATGTTTGGATGAATGTAGGAACTTGTGTGGATCGCGAAGGAATAAAGTCTGACTAAACCTAGTATCCGATTTCTAAGCCAGATACTAGATATTTCTAAGCCGGTATCCTGGTGATTGTATGTTCCTTACATTTCTAAGAGCAGGAAATAATTCAGACGGTGTATCGCACTGTAAAGGCATCGTAATTACAAACACAAATATGGTTGTGGATAGCATTTTATCGTATGATGATTTTGGATATCGTAATTAAAATCTGAGCACATGTATCTTTTCGCAGAAGAATGTATATACACGCATCGATGTCTACTCTCTAACACTAATTAAACTCTGACTTATGGTATAGTATATATCCCCACCCTTGCTGATAAATGGTTATATCATATTTAGTAAGAATTTTGCTGTTCGCTTTTAAGGGTACTCCACATTCAGGCTGAAACAGTCTAAATTCTAATTTCAATAAACTCCTTTTCCCGTCGGAAACCGGACTTAAAAAGAAAGCATTCTGGAATTTATCATTACTTATTGTAACGCCGTACCTTCACTTCCGTATCGTTCCATAATATAAGAAGGGTAACTCTAGACAAAATTAAATCATCTTAAATTTATTTCGAAGCATATAAATTTGTATGTTAATCGAATTAATCGAATGCTAGGGATTTATAAGGAACAAGCACCAAAGATGAACATGCTATACAAGCTAATCCCGAGTGGCTTATTTAAGACCAGGTTGAGAGATAGAAAGAATAAAAATAGGCAGATTCAAGCTGCTCCAAGTTTTAATATCGAAGACGTTGATATATCACATTCCAACAATGAAAAGAGATCTAGAAGACATTCAAAGAGTAAATATGATTCAGAAATAAATATGGCTGGCAATGGCAAAACAGTCGTCACATCATCACTGCTTTTATATGAAGGTCGCAAAAATATAGGTATTTTACTGAGAGAAGAGTCGCCGCTGCTGGACACTGGGAGATTGCGAGTAGTATCTATAGGATCCCCCGGTCCTGCTACGAGCACCTTACTTCTGCCTGATTTTCTCTTAGACGTCAATTTAAAGCTCATTAATACCAATAACTCTTTCGCATCAACCGAGGATCTTTGGAGTTATAATCCCGAAGAGGGACATACTTCAGAAGCAAGAAAAGCAGTCCATTTTAGTTAATATGGAGTGACTTTTGCATTGAATTAAAATATTGCATTGAATTAAAAATTTTACATAGCATGATTGGGATTTTGGAATACAGGTTATTTATTGTCAGATCCTTGCAGCACGAGTAGGAAAACGGTATGCTGAAACGACTTAAACGAAAAGTACGTCATAAAAATGCGACTTGGCATTTAAGCCTTAGAGGCATGACTTGAACATATTTTCAATTACGACATATACAAAATCTAATTTTGGCCTCAAACCTTCCTAAAAAGTTGATTTTGGCAAAACCCAGGATCTTGGCTAAAATAGGGAAAAAAGATAATTTTAAGGTAGAGGAACTAAGAAGCGTACGAGGAAGCGTACCAAGAGATGGAAGCTTATTCATTCTGAATAGTATTATGAATATTGTGCTATATTTATATATTTATATATTTGTAACAAACCTATGTCCAATAAATTGTTCTATTATTAGAATGGTGATAATCTTCTAAGACTTGAACGCCAGAGCTTTTTTTTCACTCTTTGAGAATCAAATTGATATTAGCTACTGTGTAAATGTAGTGTAAAGGGTTCAATTTGAGGCTGTAATGAAGGTAACATTGTACATATTCTAAATTTTCTAATTCTGTTACTTCCAAAACCTTGTGAGTGAAAGAACTGATAGAAGAAAACTTTACGTAGGTCTATCTATAAATTGATTACATCTCATTATTTTATTTAACTTCATGAAATATATCTTGAGTTTGATTTCATCATTATATGAGCTGAAGAAACAGTGTAGGCACCTAAAATGGTTGGGCAGATGTAAAATATTAGTACAATAAAAAAGTAAGGCAGAGTGTGAGTTCTGAACACAAACATATAAAAGAAATAATAGCATTTGATGCCGTTTTGGGATATCTACGCGCTCTCAGTTCCTGATTGTTTGCTCTTTTGACATAGCCATTTGATAAAAGTTTTCGAATATATACTAAGTAAAATTTGTTTTTGATTCTAGTTTGTCGTTTCTTAGACTATATTATTTTGGGAGGTTAAAATGCAACGAAGCTTTATCTTCTTATTACTTGCTTTTATATGTGGCGTCTTAGGGGATGTAGCCATTACATCTCCTTCAGCAGGAGCGTCGTTCTCAGGTTCTTCGGGCAAAGTTAGTGTTACCGTAGAGTGGGTTGACGACGATTCACAGGGAGATTATTCTTTATCCGATGTAGATTGGTTTTCTTTTGTTTTATGTACTGGCCCAGATAACGATATTGATGGTTTCTATACTATTGCCACGAAACAAACATTAAAAAGCAACTCCTATGACGCTTCATTTTCTAGTAGTATTACTGGTGATGGTTATTATTTTATTCAAGTCTATGCGATGTTCAAAGATGGAACTACCACAATGCATTATACTTCAAGATTCCATTTGACTGGAATGACAGGATCAACGGCTACTTTAAGTGCAGCTCCAACTGAGACAGGCACGGGCCCAGGGCCAAATACAAACTATGCTAATGGGGGTACTTCCAGTATTAATTCTGCGTCATTCTCAGTTACCTATACTAAACAAACAGGCTCTGTACGTTATGCCCCAATGCAAACTCAACCTGGTAGTTCTATTAGTTACACGACCTGGTCTCTTAGACATGCAACCAGTGCCTATACACCATATACCTCTGCTTCACCTTCTCCTAATGTTGATACGACAATCACTGCTGGTTGGAGTTATACTGTAACATCGACATATAATTGGGCTCCAACTCAGAGCTCACCTACTGGTTGGTATGAACCAGGTTCAAAGGTCACACAGGCTTCTTTATCTAGTGCTGCAAAGAAGAAAAGATGGATTGATTAGAAATGGCTAGAATATATCTAAAGGAAAAAAAAAATTCTTACCAACACAAGGCATATGAGAATATTGTAACATAGTTCGTAAATGTTTATTGACGTATTTATTTTAAGTTATATTAATGAAAATATACATTAAAATATCCAATGTGAGCAATCTAACTTTTATTAGTTTGCAATTAATAGTTTTGTCAATCTTAAAATCTTAAAAGAAGTTTTATTGTTGAAATGTTGAAATATACCATTGTGAGATAGATACATGATGTGATGACACCTCACATGATAGATAGTATACCAAGTATTTAAAATATTGCAAAATGAGTTAATGCTAAAACTAAAATCTAATTATCTAACGATTTCTTTTCAATTTGGCGATCGACAAATGATGGTGATGATCTACCTTTCCTGAATGTAATTCTTGTAGCGATAGCAAAAATATAGAATAAGTTTATTACTGTATCATCGATTACTTTTCTATCATTACAAGAATTCAAAACATTAAATAATGTAACAGCTAACAAAAGTTGGATAGTTATATACGTCTGGGTCACAAGAAATTCATTGTCAGGTTCTAGCTTTTCTAATTTTTTATTATCATCTGATTTTAAATAAAGATATTTTTGATAATTTGTATCATATATCACTCGTCCAATGAAGTATACAAAATGGAAGAACGAATTAATTGCCAACGATTTCCATTTGTAAGTTCCTCTAAAGAAGTAAATTAATTCAAAAAACCTAATTAAAAATTCAAATAAATCTAAAGCCGATAAAATATTAATCACTTGCTTCTTAAATTTACTTCTTTTTCTATCCTTTACTAATTGAGTAAAATAGTAGCAAGACTCTGTGATAAATAAAACCATAATACCACGTTTAGAGAACTTGATTATTAAGTTATAATTAAAAGTAAATTCAAATTTGGATAAAATTGGCTCCCCTAAAAAGAGGCTAAAGGCCGCAAAAAATGGAGCCAGTTTAATAATAGACTGATGGAGATTCAATTCAGAAATTTGAAATAAGGGCAATGACAGCAATAACGACAAAACAAATATCATAAAATATGTAGCATTGTAGGGGCCTAATTTGAAATCTAACAATTCATTGTAGTTTTCTATATACTTCTTTCCTATTGCTGAAATGTAACTAAAAATCATATCTGCTTCGATATTACGTTAGGAATAGATACTTATACAATTTTATAGCCAATCAGTGTAATATATTAACTCCAAGCATTTTATAACTTTACTTATTCTCGATTAGTGTAAAGGATAAAAATATATTTTCTGCTAAATTCGAGTAATGCACTGAAGAGGAAAAAGGCTTAATGGCTATATTTTAACATCAATCACGTTGTAAGGCAGAGTGATAAGAAAGCATTTACATTCAATGGATGTTCATTTTAAAACTTCCGCCTAGTGCAGGCTTCAGGTTAATGTATACTAATTGAATCTAGTTAATGGTTATCTATCTATTTCTTTAGCTGTAATATTCTCTAATTTTTCAATACAACGAATAATTCCTTTTCATATTATAATTGTAATTATTACCGCAAAAATAAGGTATAATTCTTCATACTTAGACAAAGAATATTATAGTAAAATCTCTCTGGAAAGATCGAACTCCGCATAATACGTAAATATGAATAGTTTATCAAGAAATTAAAAATAATGCATTATAAGTTAATTAGTCATCTAATCATCTAATCTCTTTTAATTTTCTATTTGGTGTTAGATTTTGGTATATGTGCCATACCATAATTCTCCCACTCATAGCTATAATATAAATTAAGTTTTGGCCTATATCTTGTCCTTTATCATCTAGTAATTCCTCACCTCTGCAAGATTCTAAAAACTTTATAAATATATTAAAAAAACACATCAAAAGTACCGTATAGGTCGGGTTGTATATACAAGCATTGCTTGGTTTTGGGTTTTCTATATTTATTTTATCATTTAATTTTGAGTAATGAGATTTTTGATAAATTATTTCATATATCAATCGTCCAAAGAAGTATACACCATGGAAAATTGAACTAAATACTAAAGGTTTCAATTTGTGAGTTCCTCTAAGGAAGTGATATAATTCAAAAAATCTAATAAAAAATTCAAATAAATTTAATGCCAAGAAAATATTAGCCACTAGTTTCTTATATCTCCTTTCCCTATCATTTAATAATCGAACAAAACAGTAGTAAGAATCTGTGATAAATGAAACCATAACATAGTATTTAGATAAGGTGCTAATTAAGTCATAATTAAAGGTAAATTGAAATTTAGATAATATTGGGAACTCTAACAAAAAGGTAATAGCCCCAACATATGGAACCAGTTTAATAATATACTGATGGGGATTCAATTCAAAAGTTTGCAATATTGGCAATAATATGAATAACGACAATCCAAATATCACAAAATATGTAGCATTGTAAGGGCCCAATTTGAAATCTAACAACTCGTCGTACTTTTTTCCTATTGCTGAAATGTAATTAAAAATCATATCTGCTTCGATATTATGTTAGGAATAGATACTTATACAATTTTATAGCGAATCAGTGTAATATATGAACTTCAACCGTTTTATAACTTTACTTATACTCGATTTATAGTAAAGAAAAATATATTTTCTACTAAAATTCGCATAACGCATGGCAGAAAAAAGGGCCCATGGTTATCTTTTTGATATCAAATCAGCGGTCTAATGCAGAGTGATTAGAAAGCATTTATATTCAATGGATATTCAGAGCCATCATTAGATGGCTCTGAGAGAAAGGTATACTAATTTGAATTCAATTAATTGGTTACCTCTTTATCTCTTCAGCTATAATTAAAATATTTCAATATGAATAATTCCTTTTCATATTATAACAATTACTGTAACCTTCGTATTTATGCATAGAATATTATGGAAAAATCTCTTTTGAAAAGCTGAGCTCTAGATTCAATGAGCTTTAAGAAGATTGGATCTTTATATTAACTATTTAATATATACGAACAGATGAGATCAACAAGCCACTGCTATAGCCATATTTTTATTAGAAATTAGAAAAATTCTACCCGCTTTTTCCTTTCCTCATTTGTGGCCTTTTCCTTCAAAATTAAGATCTATCATACTCTATTCTATTCCTTATTGAAGAGGTAAAACCCTAAAAAGTGAAGGTTGCATATATATTTCCGTTTATCTAGCGTGCAAGATATTGGATACTAGGAAAGCATAATACCATTGTAGTAATCTCTACATGATATATCTTTTTCGTCATAGGGTCCTAATTTGAAACCAAAAAATGCCTTTATAGTGCCTTATATTGATGTCTATCATACAAAGAATGATTCATATCATGCTATAGAACATGAATATATCTATATATCTATATATTATTAAATGTTTTAGTTACTAACTTAACCCTAGTAATACTTAAATAATTTATAGGCTTTCATCGATAATACTCCTTTCAAAGAATTAATATTTACAGATTAGTGTTTCCATTCTATGATATGTTGTTTATTAAAACTTCTAACTATTGATTATACGTGAACAATGAACCTTGGTCACTTTTAAAGCAACAATTGAAAGGATAGGAGATATTACGTTCTTACTAGTTCATACTTCGAAAGAAGTACGTTTTCGGATCAAATTTCCTAAAGAGATTATTACGGAATGGATTTCCATTTTGAGATTCATATTATATAAACGACCCATTATTCCACTTTTGTTAATGAGATATTTTAAGTAATATGAAATTACATCACCTAATCTATAGTGTCTTTGTATTGAAGACGCTAGCAATACATCTTGTAAATGAACAAGAAACTTTTTCTCAACATATTAGTTTGCCTGACGAGTCATTTTTAGACTCTATATTTGGAGAACTTGTAAATGATGATGATTCATTAAATAGAAGAGACATTCTTATAAAATCAGGAATAACGTCCAGAAAAAATGGAATAATTGATAATAACGACGTGGATAGACTTGTGGAAAAATTGAAAAATGCAAGAAATGATGAACTCTACGAATTGATAGAAAAAATATCGGTTGCAAATTCTGTAACTCAACAAGAACTATATAACGTACAGTCACACGAAGCATTCAAGCTCTATAAATCAAAATTGAATTTACCAGATAAGGATGATACGTCTGACATCTGCAATGAGTCTGAAAATCTTTTTGGTGGTATCGTTACATTTGGGCATTTCCCCCATTTCAATTGTTTCAATGCAAAACTAAGTGATAACGAAGTTGACATTGCCATCATAGGAGCACCATTTGATACCGGAACATCTTACAGACCAGGGGCCAGGTTTGGTCCAGAAGCAATTAGATCCTCTGGAAGAAGACTTCTGGGTGGCGGGTCACCAGCTAGAGGAAATAGGGGAACTCCATTGAATTTTATTGACCCTTATGACAAAAGCTCTCACAATCTTACTATCATTGATTGTGGTGATGTTCCAATGACCCCATTTGACAATAGAATTGCCCTTAATCAATTATATAGAGGGTTACGCTCAGTCTATAATCACCCTTCGA
Source organism: Schwanniomyces polymorphus var. africanus (assembly GCA_030563145.1). Classification (NCBI taxonomy): domain Eukaryota; kingdom Fungi; phylum Ascomycota; class Pichiomycetes; order Serinales; family Debaryomycetaceae; genus Schwanniomyces; species Schwanniomyces polymorphus. The sequence continues at coordinate 502,727 of JAKUBG010000004.1, forward strand.
AATCAAAACATGGTATTCCAAAAGTTATTACAATGGGTGGCGACCACACTATTACTTTATTGACATTAAAAGCAGCTTACGAAAAGTACGGTAAGGTTACAGTTTTACATTTTGATTCTCATATTGACACATGGGACCCTAAAGTTCTTGGTGGGGGCTTGTCAAGCTACATGTCTTTAAATCATGGAACATTCTTACACTACGCCCATGAAAAAGGATATTTAGCAGAAGACAATTTCCATGTAGGTTTACGTGCACCATTTATCTCAACGGAGTATGACAAGAAGCATGATTCAGAATGCGGATTTCACATAATTACTGCTAGAGATTTGGATACCTTTGGATTTGATGGCATCATTTCCAAAATTAAAGAAGTTACTAAAGATTCTCCTGTATATATATCTGTCGATATCGATGTCTTAGATCCGGCTAACGCCCCAGGTACTGGTACAATGGAAATAGGTGGTTTTACAGGAAGAGAATTATTAACAATTCTTGATGGTTTGCAAGGTATTAATTTAATCGGGGGCGATGTTGTTGAAGTAAGTCCTCCTTTTGACACAAATAGTGAGATTACCAGTTTAGCGGCAACTTCCGTGATAGACTCGTTTCTCGGCCTAATGATTTTGACCGAATTGGACTAATCGCATCGTTCGTATATCTTATCTTTTTATCCCATTTATTTCAATTTTATAAGACTATAATAAATATTATGAAATGTGTATGAGAAACCCAAAAATAGATAGAGAGCATTTGATTAAAGTGAATAGTCTCTCGTCAAATGCTATTGAGGATATACTAAAAAATATGAACTTTCCACAGATAGAATATAATAGAAATAAACAACAAGAATCATTTCTTACAATGCCAGGTATAAAGAATGTTACATTGTCATTTTATGGTGAGAGAGATGATATAGGTAAGGAAGGTATATTAAATAACTCAATGAGTAGTAAGGAAAAGGAAAACGTCGAGAAAGGACTCCCTTTTCCTATTACGTTCTGTCATACGAAAAAGAAAACTAATAAGAAACTCCTTATTTTATCGATAGTACAAATTTTAATCTTATTAGGGCTCTTTGGGAAGAAGCTTTTTAATTAATTGGTTTTATTTAGAGGAAAATTAGACAGAAGGTATAGGTAAGATTTTATTTTTGATCTAGAGTGTTTTAGAACTATGCATTAGGTTATATATTACTTTACAAAAATCATTTGATTAATTGACAAAAGTCATATATAGAATTAAAATTATCTAACAGTTCTGAATTATCTGTTTGTATTAATGTAAGCGTAGTATTTTACTAGTCACTATCATAGTTCTATACCTTTATCATACACTGGGTCATATATGGTCACGTGATATGTAAAGAATTCCAAGTATATGTTCATGATTAATTCTAATCAAAGATCTCGCAACTTAAGAATCAAATTATATGATCTCTACACTATCCAGTATACAATATTGTTTCTCTGCTATCTTTATTAAAATTTTCTGGTTATAAATGACTAGGAGGAGCCTACGATGTTACTTATGAATAGATTTAGAAACAATTTCTTTGGAATAGTTGATGATTTTGCTACTTATGGTTACTATATATTGCAATTCAATAATATGTTTAATATAAATTTTCATATTTGCTACATCAAAGTACAGATCTCTCGATAAGGCGAAATTCATTCCTTGCAAGATTTTGAGATCAATGGTTGGAGAGGCTTCGAGGCTCCGTAACCAGGAAGCTACGAAAGATTATACATATTATAAAATAATCGACCATAGACTTAATCTCCCGTTTATAAATATTAGTACCTAGTATCAAAGCAGTGCTCAAACTATTTCATTACATGTTGAATCGATTTCGCACTATATTATTGTTCCTATTATAGAGCATGATAGTTTCCAACTGATATTTTTCTAATCACGAGACCCTGCATACACAAACTGATTTTCATGTTTTGTACGTGTATTACCAAGAATACGCGCCTTCACTCGCATTTACGCTTCCAATTCTCAACCAATTTCAATAGTACACTATGGATTTGAATACAATAGTATACATAAAGACATATAATTAGCTTCTTTCTTTACTTCTAAACTGAAACGCGTATACTATGTTTGGTATTGAAGTGATAAATCGTTCAACTATAGGTATTAATTCTCATTTATCAAGCATTATGTTTCATGCTCGTGACATTCTCACTCCGCCTTGGAAAAAGAATCGACAATTATAACCGTAATCAAAAAAAAAGAAAAAACACGTATAAAACCGTCATGTACTTGTCATTAGTATACCGAATTTGAAAACTTTAGTTTCAGTTACAATAAGTAAAATGTAACACTAAATTTAGAATATATTGATCAAAGAGTTTGAGCCTACTCTTTTTTTTAAAAAAACCTTAGTAGCAGAGAGATATCGTATTCGTAGCATTACTTTTGTAACGTTGATATTTCATGCTTGAATACTATTCTTGCGCTTTTGCGTTCATATTTGTTAGTGTCACATTTCTCATCATCTATTCTTACCGGTAAATCAGTAGTCTGGCCATTCGAAGGGATGTTACACAAAGTGCATACTTGATTTAACGCGATTTAAATTTTTTCTCGTAACAAATCAATTATATGAATAGAGGTGTAACTTCTTTTAGGTCATACGTTATTGTAATAGTAATCGTTTGTTTTCTAGTATTTCATTAAGCTAGTCGAGTGTTCAGAAATATATAAACCAGATTTACGGCGAAGGACTTTTGTTTAAGCTAAGAAATTATACCATTCGTTTCAAAAATTGAAGACAACGTATATTGGAGATAAAGAGAAAATTAAAGACTAGAAATTACTGTTGAAATATATGGCAAGTTTAATATGATATTCTTCAATAATGTTGTAATATTTTTATGGGGGCTAGTTTTGTTGGTAAGGGCGCAAGAAGATTATGGGTGTTTTAGTGATGTGAATATTGCTAGTGATGAGGGAACTTATACGTATCAGACCCCATCATATTGTGCAGAGAATAAATGTCTGGGCTATGCATATATTGCCTTAAAGAATGGTGATGAATGTTATTGTTTGAGTTCATACCCTTCAAGTTCTAATGAGGTTTCCTCTAATAATTGTGGTACAACTTGTTTTGGTTATAAGCAATTCACATGTGGTGGTTCAAATGCATATGAAGTGTATGCTGGTGTAGGTACGCAAGGTGCCGGAACAGCTTCAGGTTCTAGCTCTAGTCCTAGCTCAAGCTCGAGTTCATCTAGTTCTAGCTCAAGTTCAAGTTCTAGCTCAAGTTCAAGCTCAAGTTCAAGCTCAAGTTCTAGCTCAACACAATCATCTTCAAGCCTGTCTTCGTCTTCGAGTTCAGCTACTTCTGTCTCTTCATCAACCAAAAATGATGTCGTTACCTCCTCTAGTGGGGGAAGTGTGGTTGTTAAAACGGTAACAGCTAGTGCAACTTCATCATCTACTTCTGGCAGTGAAACATCTCTGACATCTTCAAGCTCCGCCAGTCCGTCTTCGTCTCCATCTTCAAAGAAGTCTACTAATGTAGGAGCGATTGCAGGTGGGGTGGTTGGAGGTGTAGCAGGTATTGCTATTATCTGCTTAGTTGCATTCTTCTTGATCAGGAAATATAATAGTGACGATGACGATGAAGAAGAGGAGTATTATGACAAACCAACCGGTTTAGGAAGAGGAAGTACTAAGAAATCAAAACCGCCCTCCCCGTTAGATATGCCCATTGCAAATCCATTTACGCATCCTTCAGATGAAGTACCTCATGAACTCAGTAATCTGGGATTAACGGATCCAAGATTAAACCCTATAATGATGGGAAGGAGAAGATTCAGTGAAGGATCACTAGCTGATGAAGCAGACTATACCAGGAAAACTCTACATGTGGCCAATCCAGATGCTTGAGAAACATGTTCTTTTAGGCTCTTTAACTGCAGCATAAGATTTTAATCAATGGGGGAATAAAAAAAAATATCATTCATTATGTGATCATGACAAATTTAGGTATCCAATCACAGACTGATAAAATATGTATCATTTACTTCTTACAATAACAGCCGCTACTAGGCTCTTTCATTACATAGTTCTATAACGCAATTTCTGTATTTCATGGTGATTAAATATTAAACGTTTTTGTGCAATTTTAGATAAAAAGCAGGCCATTCCGGAATTGTTAAAAAGATTACTACTTTGTAAGGTTCATATATATATATATAAGTAATATCCAATCCAAATGCCGAACAAAGCTCTTCCATCATATGAAAAGTCGTTGAATGAGAAATTTAGTGGGATCTATGACACCTTAAGAGATTTGAAGAATAATAGAAATAAGTTTATAAACTCAAAACAAATCTATCAAATATATGATGAATTCCTTAATTATATCCATGAGTTGACAATTACAAGAAAGGATGAGGAATTAAAGGGAATGTCATTAAATTTACCCAATAGTAACGATGTACTTATTGATGATATCTGGCAATTGCTATCCTTATGTTTTGTAACATGTGGTCTTATCAAGTTTGCTCCAGCAACCTATAGTTCAATGTCTACAGTTTATAAACTATTGTCACATTTAAAAGAAGGGAAATGTTACAGTATTAATGATTTGGAGCCTATTAAAAAGAGGCTAGATGAATTCAAAGAAATTATCAGCAATTCTAAAAATGAGGATAACGAATATAGTATGACTGATGAAATTAATCATAAGGCGGAGGAAACCCTTATATTAAGAAGAAAGTTGAATAAATGTGAAGAATTGTATAAGGAGTTAGAAAGGAAATTAGAAGATATACCTTCAGATCTTGAGTCTGTTTGCAATGAGCTAGTAGCTATCAGAAAAGCTTTACTAGGATATCTAACTACTTCAACGACTAATTCAAATAATGTAATATTACAACAGTTAGCACCATTGAAAGAATCCTTAAAAAAGATCGAGTCATTAAGGGATTCTGAAGGTAAATTCTCTAGTAAAGTTGCCTCTTCGGAGCAATTAGACTCCACACAAATCGGATTAAATGCTTTGTTAGATGATTGCCATAACTTTATAAATGATTTATTGATTCAGAATGATTCTGGAGGCGATATTTCCAACTTACTTTCTTCCATGTCGATTTCAGATGATGCCACCAAGATTGCTGCGAATGAATTCAAGAATTTGTATAACGAACTTATTGACATTAAGTATAAACTAGAAAATCTTTTGATAACTAGGAGATGGACCATGAGGGAAACTGATTTATATACTTATCAAAAGGCTCTAAAATTAATTGATCAAAAAAGAATTGACCTCAATGGTAAAATTTCACTTTCGAATAAAGATATTAGAAGGTTGCTGGTCCTCCTTGTTTACTTGATGAGGAGATGTTATTCATTAATTTATAAACTACTTGAAAGTTCTGAGCCGGTGAGTGAATCATTACAACCAATACATAATCAATTATCAACTGTTCGTAAATGTTTGCTAGAAATTAAGAGAGTAGATGGGTTAAATAATTTAAGAGAATTGTACCCATTCCAGTTCAAATTGGCATCATTAGACAATTTGAGAGATGATGGAAAATTTACAATTAATGGCACTATTCCTGAAGGGCAAGGAACACTTAATGCATTGCTTGCGGAATGTTTTGATATTATTCACGAACTAAAAATAGATCTTGAAGAGAAGGAGGATGAAAGAGGAGAAGTTGATTCTACTTCAGAATTTCAGGACGGTGATATTATGACTGATGATGAAGATAAGAAATCGGATGACGAAGTTGAATTGAAAAGAGGAAGATACATGGGATTTAATGAAGCAGACTATGACCAGGACTCTGAATCAGATTATGATTCTTCTATTCTCTCCGATTCAGAGTACGAAGGCAATGATTACTACTAGTCTATTGTACCCCAGCAGCATTATTTATTTTCTAAGCCTCAGTCTTGATTATGATTTACGTACTGTTTCGAAACGAAATCCGGTTCAATGGATGTAGTTATAAGTTAAATTAATTTATGGTTGTTGTAAAATTATTTATTTTATATCTTATATACATATATGAATAAGAAAAGTTTCTTCATAGTTTTATGTTTACATTAGTATTAGATTCTGAGTCTCAAAAGCGTTACAAGTATGTGAACGGATTTAATGGTTCTGCATATATCCGCGGACTTACTTAAACCAGCTCTTAGTATACAATCAAAATTTCTTTATGTGAGAAGTGCGGGTAACTCGCCGTGAATTTTTGTAATATTAGCCATACGACTTTACAACGCCATCTACCAAACATCTTTCAACGGTTAATTTATATAACACTAGTTTCAGAGAATATTGATACTATATCATCCTTAATATTGCTAAATAATTTGGGTAGCATATATTTGAAGTCGTTAATAGAGTATTCTTGTGTTTGCATAACTAATTTTACAAATCCATATCCAGCAAGGGCAATAATCAATCTTTAAAGGAGAAGCATTTTAGACAGTATCTAGATCTGTGGTTTCAGTACTAATATATTTCTATTTGAATTACTTGGATTAAATTATTTGAAATTATATAGAATATGATGTCTACTGGATTTCATTGGGGATCCCCCAAAGGTACGGGGATTAATGAATTCGATAGTATGGTTAAATATGCACCAGTTAAAAAAACTTCCATGAATAATAAAAAAAGAAGAATGGATGAGTTAGATGACGAATTTGAAAATGATGAAAATAGACAAGAAGGGATGCATACTGGTTCAAGGAAAGTGATCAACCCCCACAAATACAAAAAGTCAAAAACCCCAAATATAATTGGTCAGCTATTACCGGTCAACAGATTAGTTGAAGTGTTAGATCATCATTCATTGCAAAGACTTTTGCAGGACCTCATTCAAGTGCATCCAGAAATCAGTGGTACTATTAATAAATTATCGCCTAAACCAACTGTTTCTCACAGTATCACATTATTGAAGGAGAAGTTTGAATGTATCATTGCCCATTTACCATATAAATGTGATGTTGAGAGCGATTATTCATACTTGAGAATCAAGCCATATTTGAACGAATTTTTAAATTGCTTATCTGATTTTATTTTGCATTTCTTACCTCCAGTTGAGATGGATGTAATAGTCACATTATCCTTTTTGGATCTCATTACTGATTTAGTTCGTGAATTACCTAATTTCTCCAATAGTGAATTTCAATATACTAAATCTATGGCATACGAGCAAATTGCTAATACTTGGTTAATTGCAATGAATGCTCATTCTCATGATGAAGAGTCATCAAACGCTGAAGTTACCCCAGAGGCAGAAAATTCTATCAAATTAATAAAAATCATTGAGGATATGAATTTAGAAGAAAAGGTTATGAAATATAATGATTCTTCCTTGGGTAAGTTCAAGCTAGTTTTGGATTTCATAAGGTCTCAAAGAGAAATTAAAGATAAGCTTGACCATATGTTGAATAACAATGGATCTTCTCTTTTGAGCGACCTTATAACTGTCGACTACTCTAATTTTTCTATCACAGCAAAGTCTTCTCATTAGTAAATATTCTTAGTTAGGTTTTAATGAATATTTTTCGCATTTATCCTCCAATAATCCTCCAATGCTTTTTGCGACTTCTCAGTATTTTGCAATAACCTATTTCTTTATTAGCGAGTAATGACATCTATTATTACCCAGATTAACTTCATAAACGCTGTTCTTAGGTGGATAAGTGAATTTGCAAATAGTCCACTCGATTCAAATTCAATTCCTAGCAATCTTACACAACCAGGAATATTATACAAGTTATTCAAGATATTATTCCACCCTGAGGACTTTGTAGTCAATCATGATGAAATAGATTTAAACGCATTATTTCAACAAGACAATGATATTCAATTCCACGAATCTTATTATCATGTTCCAATTGAAATTGAACGGCAGATCAAGGCACTTGAAATCCTTCTTGATAATCACATAAATCTACAAAGAAAGCGGCTAATTTCTCCAAAGAAGTTAAAGGACGTAGAAACTATTTTAAGGAAGTTTAACTTGGTGAAACTAGTAATTTTTAAAGATATCAATTCAATTACTTACTTTTGTGAGTTAATCTTCATTATTGGAACATTCTCATCCAAGCTTTCAACTTTTGGACTCACTTCACTTCAGTTTTTAACTGATGTTGATAAGCTTTCCATAACTGAATACTTAGGAATTAGTATCGCTGATTTAGAATCTAAGTCTAATATTCAAGAGAACGATCTGAACGGAAGTTGGGACCGTGATGTCATTTCTTCGCTAAGCTCGGAAGATAGTTCTTACGTAGATGCAGATTATCTTGAATCAATAATATGGGAGAATAAAATATTTGAAAAATTGGCCTACAGTATAATTACAAATGAATTAAGTTTATTAAAATAATATACATTGTGAGCTTACTTGAATCTGGCTAAAGCTGGACCTAATAAATCCTTCTCTTCTGGTATACCATTGCGCTCTCTTGATCTTCTTTGTCTTGCTTCCTTTTCTAATCTAAGATTCTTTTCAATTCTTAATTTTCTTTGATCAATAACATTTTGTCTCTTCTTTCTTAAATGACTTCTCAAGGCTGAATTCTTTCCCTTTACGTCTGGTCTTATTTCCATCTTTTGATCCTTTTCTTCATTTTGTGCCAATGCATCCACCTGGCCTGGTTTCAATCTTAAAGTGGCTTTCTTATCAACTGATCCAATAATGTTAGGATCAAGAGATATGGTATCTGGAGACAACTTATTAATTAAGGATCTAACTTCTTGTTGCTGTCTTTGTTTAGCGGATTCGTATGGGTTCAATTCCAAAGCATCGTAGTTAGCTTCACCAGATCCTGGAACAATTAATGATGCAAAACCTTTTTGATGACCTACACCAAGAATATCTTCGAATGGAACAAACTTCATTTTTTCAACCTTTGAGCCAGGAATTAAGTGATTCATGTAAGGATCAGATTGCTTAGTTTTAAATACATCCTTCCAAATAGTCACATGTGGACCCCAGCCTACAGATAACAATCCATTGTCAGAAATATCTAATGAAGATGCAGGAGTTGGAGTATAATATTCATCCAATTCTTTGAATTTACGTAAATCCCATATTTTTAATGACTTATCTGCTCCACTGACAGCCATATATTTACCTTCCCTATCAATAGCTAAATCCCTTATAGGACCTCTGGAACTCTGAATCTTAGCTAATGGTAAAGACATACTTGGAGACCACAAAGAAACGGTTCCATTAGCATGTCCCAAATGCATTATGGCATTCCAAGGGTTTTGCTTCATAGCTTGTGTAGGACCGAGTTTAGTTCTAATTTCACTCACTAAGACACCAGTAGATACATCATGGTATTTTAAGAAACCAGTGTTACCTGCGGTGGCTAATAAGAAATGGTAAGGTAAAAATTCCAACAACGTAGAATCAACATGTTGTTTCATTCTATGAATTTCTGCACCTGTCTTGTCATATATGAATGTGTATTTCTTTTGTGCTACTGCAAAGTATTGGTCATTATGAAGATATTTAACTGCATGTACAGTTTCATTTAAATGTAATTCACAATCCAACTTTCCCGTTCTCCAATCTATAGATGCAACATGTCCCTTTTTACCACCAATTAACAACTCTCTACCATTTCTATTATAATCTACTGTGTATGGACCAAATTCTGGTAAGTTCAAATCAAATTTCTTATTAGCTGTACCAACATCTACTGCTTCTTCGATCTCATCTTGCTTAAACTTGTATGTTCTTTCCATTGGACCATCTGCCTCCAAAACACCTGCAGTTTCTTGTAAAAGCATGTCTGTACCAGCTGCAGAAGCCATGGCATCCTTATATTGTTTATCCAACTTCTTCAATCCGGCATTTAATTTCTTATCTTTTGTATATTTAGCTCTCCTTTGTTGTTTTTCGGTACCTCTCTGGTATTTTTCTATCCCAGGTCTATTATAGACATCATCTTTGCCTTTAATAGCCATTATATGTCAAAGTTATTATGAATATGAATAAATATTGATATATTCCACTAGCTAATATCTAGATGGAGTAACCAAAATTTTTTTTCAGTATTGCATCTCGTTTTTGAAGTACTGCATACATCTCTCGCATATCGAGTCTCATGATTGATTATTTGGAAGACGCTATAAAAAGGACTGATTCAGCAAAAGTAGTAGTATTTTATTTGGCGAAGAGAAGCGATGAAGTCATACGGTGTATTCGCTAAAATATCTCAAAGGATATTTGCCTCGAGCAGAGTAAATTTGAACTCAAGAGTACCAATAGTACAATCTAGTATTCTTCCAAGAACCATTTTATACGCTGCTGGATTAGTTGGTGTTGGAGTCGGAGGATTGTACTTGACAGATGCAAGAGCAGGAATACACGAGTATGTTTTCTGTCCAATCTTGAGAGCTGTTACTGATGCTGAACAAGCTCATAAGATCGGTATTTTACTCATGAAATATGGCTTGACCCCAAAGTTATGGGACGAAAATATTGATGAATCCACTATTTTAGATGTTGATGTTTTTGGTAAGAGATTAAGAACTCCAATTGGTTTAGCTGCTGGTTTAGATAAGGACGGTGAAGCGATTGAATCATTATTCGACTCTGGATTTTCTTACGTAGAAATCGGTTCCATTACTCCTGAACCTCAACCAGGTAACCCAAAGCCAAGATTCTTCAGATTACCAAAGGATGATGCTGTTATCAACAGATATGGTTTTAACTCCTCTGGTCATTTTGCTGTCATTAGTACATTGAGAATTAGATTTAACAAGTTTTTAGAAAAGTTCAGAAAATCAGGTGTTGAGCCATATGGTAACTCATTCAGAAACGGAAAGTTATTAGGTATTAACTTAGGTAAGAACAAATTTGGTGACGAAGTTGAAGATTATGTCAAAGGTGTTAATAGATTGGGACCATATGCTGATGTATTGGTAATTAATGTTTCTTCACCAAACACTCCAGGTTTGAGAGATTTACAAGGCGAAGCAAAACTTACCAATCTCTTAAGTACAGTTGTTGCTGAGAGGGATGTCTTAGGTAAAAACTTGTTAGGAAACAAGCCACCAATCATGGTTAAAGTTGCACCAGACTTAAGTGAGGCCGAAATCCAATCTATTGCTAATTCTGCAAAAGAAGCTAAGGTTGATGGTATTATTATTTCCAACACTACCATTCAAAGACCAACATCTTTGATCACTCCAGATAAGAATTTGGTTGCGGAAACAGGTGGATTATCAGGTAAACCATTAAAGCCATTGTCATTAAAGGCTTTGAAAACTTTGAGAAAATATACCAAGGACTCTGATTTAGTATTAGTTGGTTGTGGTGGTATTTCCTCGGGTAAAGACGCTTTAGAATTTGGTAAGGCTGGTGCCACTTTTGTGCAAATGTATACTGCTTTTGCTTACAAAGGTCCAGGATTACCAGCTAAAGTCAGAGATGAGCTTACTGCTGAATTAAAAAAGGAAGGTAAGACTTGGAAAGAGATCATTGGACAAGATGATCCTTAATTCCCTAATATAAGTACTAGACAGTTTTTAATTGCAAAATAATTTTTTTTTGTTTTAGGAATTTTATATGCAGTACGCGACTTACAGTATGATTTAGATTTTTTAAAAAAAAAACAAAAATAAATAACTAATTAGATAGCCATTATATATATTAAAATACAAAGGACTTAATAATAACTGATAATATAAAATGGCATCCTCATCAAGGCCATCTACTCCCAACTCGCAGGCACGAAAGAGTAGTCGCAGACATCTGCATCGTTCGTCTGGAGTTTACTTATTGTCGCAATCTCCTAAAATACATTATCCCGTGGACGTTGATAACTTACCGTTGGAATCAGCTACTAATACTGAAAAATTCGAAAGATTAAGTGATGCTGTTGACGAATTGGATAATTATATGGTGGACTTGGCTCTGATTCATGAAGCCATATCAAATGGATTTAATGAATCATTTGCGAGTTTTTTGTATGGGCTCTCAATCACAATGTGGTGTGTAGATTATCCAGGTTGTCCCACCAGAGCTAGTTTAGATAGACTACAGCAAGTCAAGCAATTGGATGGAAGAATCAGTGCACTTGAGCAAAAAGTAAAAGAAGCACGAGCTCAGAATGCATTGTTAAAGGAGAATTTCAGTAAATTGGAAAAGCCATCTAATGAGAAGAAGCCATATATTCCAGGCAGGAGTCGAGCTCCTGGATCTGGTGTTACTATACAAAATAGTAATTCTCATGATGACGATTCATATATCACAAACGAAGGTTCTTTTGTAACAAATCCAGCCAACCATAGAATGTCGAGAATTCCTCAGCCAGTTAAAACATCTGCCAACACAAATAGATTTGGAAGACAAGAAGTTACAGTTAAATCGTACAATCATCGAATGGGGCCCAATCTTGATCAACCTCCTAGATATATGAGAGGACTTTTTGATAGAAGTAACACTCAGTCCTCACTAGGTGCCCTGAGTAGATCCAAAGTGCCTGCTTCTTCGATGAAAACAAATCCCACAAGAGGAGGAAGAGTTGCAAAACCCACTAGAAGCAACCAAAAGTAACCACATCTTGCATCTTTCTGTCATGTATTATATGTATATTAGTATTAAATTCCACATTCATTCCATATTATATTATATTCATGATGTAACGTATCATTTCCAGCCGGCTATCTACTCCATCGGCTTTATTAATTTCTATACCATTAAAAATATAAGTCACAATTGCTTATGGGATATTCCGTACAAGCTTAAGTATTAGCTCATATTTCACCTGTTCCACTGATTTTTGTTGCTGGCTAGCAATTGCTAACAAATAGTCCATATTTTCTGATGAGTTTAAGATCATTTGTCTTCTGAGTTGTTCTTCGTAGGTTAATGTGTTCTTAATGAGACTCTCATCTCTTAGAGTACCATCATTAGGAAGTACTTTACTAACTTCTTCACTTCTTCCTCGTTCAAAAGTTGTTTCATTAATCGAAGTTATATTTTCATTACTATGTGCTCTACTGGTGTTATTGGAGTCTCTGGATGGTAACATTGCCAATATTAGGCGGTTTCTGCTTATAAAGTCGTTGATATCAGTTTGTGCGAATTAATTGATTTTTCAATTTATTCTCAATTCCGCTCCATTTGATCTAAGTAAGTAGATTAAGTCATGTCCGAACAAGAACTCTCAGCAGAGGAAAAAAGAAGACTCTTACGTGAGAGGAGACAGGCCAAGATGGCCAAGGGAAAGGCATCTGAAAGATTGAATGATATATTGTCTCAGGGCTCATCAGTCAAGTCAGGAGCAGTGGTGTCCAAATTGGACGAACCAAAGTCAGAGCCTGAAGTTGAAACTCCAGCTAGTGCTGTTAGCAGTAATAACGACCACAATGACCCAGAAATACAAGATATAGATACTGTGGCCAATAAGGACTCAATTCCAGAAGATGTTGATATCGACAAGATCCTCCAAAACATGTTGAGTGGTAACCCAAATGCTGTTACCGGAAATAATAGTAGCACTGATGATCTTTTCGCAAAGATGATGAGCGATATGATGAAACAGGGGCCAGGGGGTAATGAAGGTGGAGCTGGTGGAGCTGGTGGAGCTGATGATATGTTTCAAAAAATGATGGGCAATTTCATGAACCCTCTCAATTCTGAAGGTGAGAATATGAAAGACGATTCTGAAGAGGCACAATACCAAAGAGATTTGGCTGCTTACAACTCGTATCAACAAAGACTCTGGAAATTCAGGTTTTTGGTTGCTAGAACGTTATTAACCATTACCAATTTCTTCTATCACTTCCACCATTTGGACGACTCTTTCATGTCTTCATCTTACTCGTATGTACGTGGTATTCCACCAACCAGTGCTGTCAGTTCATTCATTACGTTCTTTTTCACATCGGAAATAGTAATATTAGCTTCATATTACATTGTATGTACCAATATTGGAACTTTTAAGAATGCCCATGATAATGGTTGGATTGGTAAGGGTATATCCATGGGGTCGATGTTCTTACCACAATTAGAGCAATTTAAGCCATTGATTTTCAGATTTTTGGGATACTTCGAGCTAGTAAAGATGTTCTTAGGAGATGTATGCATTATCATAGTTTTATACGGTTTACTTAGTTTCCTCAGATGATTCTACATTTATATACTAATATTCAATCCCTTATTATAGTCATATATTTACAAGTATCAAATGAATATTTAATTTAGAATTTATTTTGCATATCCCTCTTCCTGGCCTCGATAACCTTTTCAGCACTACTATACTTTCTCTTCTTCCAAAAAGTATAGATAAGTAAACCAGCTGATGCAGCTGAAAGACCAAACCAGGTGACTAAATATTGCAAATGGTTGTTTGTGAGTTTAATTTTTGGGTATTGGGCAATTGGAACACCCTGGTCAATGAATTCAAATTCTTGATATTCTAAGGTGGAATCATTGTCTGCCTCAGAAGCCACATATAATTCATCTGAAATATTCTTCTTCGAATTCGAATTGGAAAATGAAAACCATGACTTCTTCGATTCGTCGTTGTCGTTTTCTCTCCATTCAACGTGATCTTTCATATCATGAATCATTTGACAATATATAGGCAAAGTACCAGCTTGCTTGGCCATTGACTCGACGTCTGGGACCAAGAAAAGTCTAGACCCATCTGTGTGGTCATATTGTAAATATGACTTGGATGGCATCACTCTAAATAATGCATTAATTTCAATTTCTCCCTTAGGCATCGCTAAGTGAGACAAGTATCCTTTATTACGTGTTTCTGGAATAACTTTATCCCTCAGAATCCAGCCTCTTTCGACTAATATTGGCTCCCCTCCAGAAGACCTGACAAATGGAACTACAAGTAAATAACCCTGAATACCATTCTTTATTCTTGGTCCAAGAAACATTTCTTGGGAATAGTCAAAGTGACCCTTAACTTTAAATCTTCTATATTCAAATTCAGGAATCACGTTAGGATCTAACTTGGCTGGTAAATCTTCCATTGGTGGCTCTGCTAATGCATTTTCACACTTAGCTATTAATGCTACTTTCCACTTTAATCTTTTCACCTGCCAACAACCCAAAAAGAAACTAATAACTGGCATAGCGATCATTAGCCCTAAAACAACTATTCTCATTGTTGAAGTCTTCTTCATATGTTCAGCAGCAGCAAGATTTGTAGTTTTAGACTTAAGTGGATTCCAATCTATGGTTGGAGTTTTCACACCTCTTCTTGCCATAAAGTGAGATGGCACGGTCCCTACTCTATTTTTAAAGGTACCTCCTATCATAAAGGAAAGAAACCTTGTGTTAGAGGACCCAGTCCTATTCTTGATCCCTAAAACGGATCTTCTTAGTAACATTGTACAAGCTAGAGTTTCTTCAAATTCGGTAGTCTAAATACAGTAAATATCTCTTTTAATTTGTGGGTGTGTGTCTACCAATATTGGATCTGATAGAAAGTGTTCAAAGTTGATGGATCTATTGCATTTCTTATATGAATATTAAGACTCAGCCTTTGGTATATTATACAATTTGCATCTTATTAACTTAACTTCGATTGTTGGATTCTGATTACTAAAATAGAGGAAGATTCTGTGAAAATCACTTCCAATCCACCTTATGCTATGGAAAGACCAGAGGATAGTTCGTAGAATTGATTTAACTATACTTTTCCTTGCTACTCAATTAAATCATCTGTTTTCAATTTACATATTATTCTTCTTTTAATTGGGGGCTTTAACGTAGAGCCGTATTCATTATATGGATAAATATTCGATTGCAAAAAAAATAATTCTCATATTTCATATAATATACCTTGTCTCACTTACCTTGTGTTTTCCTTGTTTCATTTATCTTGATCTATTCAATTTATCTTCTAAGTAGTTTTGGCTTTAGTGATCTAAACAAATCAATATTAGCTTGTATGACGGAAGATCCTAGTCCTAGTTTAGGATAAAAAATCCTAGATTGCGAAAAAATAGCCATGTTCCGATCAGAAGATGCTGTATGGATTAAGATAAAAGTCAAGTACTTTCTAGCAAAATATAAACTTTCTAAAATGCCTCTATTAAATATCATGATCCTTTTGCTTAAAATTCTCGAAGTATACTATAAAAAGGATCAAACATATATTAGTTATTCAATAAAAAATCTAAATTATTACATTACTGCTTCAACTTTAAAACGATATAAGTACCAAACCTCATAACGAGTACAATAACCAAGATTAATCCAATCCAAAGTCCCCGTTCGTTACTCAGGTAACCTAAATTATCAAGAATTGCTGAACCTGCTATCTTACATTGTTCTTGTAATGGCGAAACGTACATGCACTGGCACCCAGTTCCGCAGTCATAAATTGCATGTTCAAATTGATTGAACATCATTCCTTGGAACACGTACCTTTGATAGTTTATCCAGTAAAATGTATAATACCAAAATACATTTAAAATCTTTTGGGATACTAAAAATCCACCAACAGACATCCATAAACCATTTGCAAATGCAGTAAGAGCAAGTGCAATTACAAAGTATGGAAAAATGGAAGTTATCAATACAGTTAGTGACTCGGCAGCTAAAAGGTCTAAGAATAGCCACATAACATAATACCAAAATCCATCAGCTGTTTTTCTGAAATTAACAAGAAAATATGTCACTAAAGAGAATAGAAGAGTGGTTAAGAATAAAAACGGTATTGAAACGAGAAAATTAGAAACCACAAAAGGTAATGGACCATATAACCCATTTAATTTCTCCTTTCTATAACACTGGAAGTCTTCAAGATATGCTGGAATGTAAGCCACAGACATGAAAGACATGAAAGCACCAGAGAAGAAAATAGCATTGATATATGGTTGAATATATTCTTGGCCTTTTCCCAAACGCAACCATACAGTCCCCATCATAATAGCAAGGGCTAAGTACATGACAATTCTCACATAATAGGCAAGAAAATCTCTGAAAGATTTCAAGAAACTTCTATGGAGCATAACAACAACCTGGTAGCATGGTTTACAGTTTCTAATTGCCATATTGGGTTCAAATATCTTGTCTGCTCCGGCACTTGAAAAGTGCAGTTTTTCATTTAACGCAGTAGATGCCCAATTAGCAACTAGATCTTCAACAACTCTTAGGCTATGCTCATTCTCATAAAAATCCGTGTTAATCAAATCAATTACGAATTCAGAAAGGTTAACATGAAGATCAAATGTGAAGCCTTGGTCTTCAAAATAATTTTGAATTTCACCTCTAGGGCCACTGTAAACTGACCTACCTCCAGTTAAAAAATTTACTTCATCAAATAAATTAAAAGTAGATGAAGAAGGCTGATGAATTGAAGCGATAACTATAAGATTATCAACTCTGGCAATATTCTTTAAGGCAGATATAACCTCATAAGAAGCTCTCGAGTCTAACCCAGATGTAGGTTCGTCAAGAAATAAAATGGTTGGAGAAGTTACCAATTCGCAAGCAATACTTAAACGTCTTTTTTGCCCACCAGAAAGACCCTTTTTCAAAGGAGTGCCTACTATAACATTTTCCTGGCTTGAAAGCCCAAGTTGACGAATGACATCCTTGACCCTTTCTTTTCTAGAAGTAGCATTTTTCTCGTATCCTGCAAGTTTAGCAGCGAAGTCTACAGTTTCAAAAACAGTAAGAGAGCCGATTAATTTATCCTCCTGTTCAATAAATCTGGAAATTCTTTGCAAAGATTTGCTAGAGATTTCAGAGTCACAATAGTACAATTTACCGTCATTCTTAGTTTTGGAGTACGATCTACCAGCTAAAAAATTAAGTAACGTAGTTTTCCCCGATCCTGAAGGACCCATTAATGCCATTAATTTGCCACCAGAAATAGATCCAGAAACTTCATTTAGTAGCTTTTTGGTTCCATTCTTGGTTTTAACTTCAATAGAAACATCTCTCCATTGTAAACTGGTAATATTTTGCAGCATTTCCATAGTAGAAGCTAGTTCAAATAAATTGACTGTAAATATGATGCCATATCACGTTAGTAAATGTGCGGTAAAATTGAGTAAGGGCTCATTATCTAATCGATCCGGTATATAATTAAATCAGGTTGGTTATACTTCAAGCTAAAAATACGAAATTATCAACCCCACTACTATTTTTCTTAAATGCAGATAGGAAATGTTCTTAGGCAGAACTTGTTAGATAATGCTGCAAAAAAAAAAAGAAAACCCTTAATTAGCGTCAATATATATATATATATAACGATATACCATACTAAGTTATTAAGTACAAAGATTGTAAATAGTAATCATATCCTTTATCATTGACATTTGTATGGACATTAAAACCGTTATTCCGGCTTTACACTTCCATCAGAACTATTTAAAGCAACGATATCGTCATGTCTTATTGCAATCGTCCTATCAGAATTAAACTAACTTCATAAATATTGAAATGGGTACAACTATTTTTCCTTGAAATGATAGAAGATAATTCAAAAGTGGAATGGCAAATGTAACTTTTAATCCTTGTGCTAGAACACACTTGCATACTCATGAGGAAGGGCAAGTTCTTAAGGTTCTTTCTGGTTCAGGATGGGTTTTGTGATAAAGGGGAAGCCTAAAAGAATTAACGCAGGTGACGTAATTTGGGCTGCATCTGGAACTACTCACTGGCATGGAGCTGATGATAGAAGTGTTATGACCCATTTGGCAGTAGGTCTTGGTAAATGCGAATGGCTTGATCCAGTGACTGATGAAGATTATTTCAAAAAAAAGAATACGAAGTAATAGTATGACATAACTAAAAACTAATTTTAAATACTAATTTTTCATGTATAGTCAGAAAATAAAGTTATTTTTTCGTATTTTTAAAATTAATTCCGTGCTTTTAATAATGAAAGTACTTCACAATTTACCTCACTATCTTGTAGTTAAACCATTGTGGTGTTCGGGCTTAGCCTTTATGTATTTTACATTGAATAATGAGATGAAGCTTCCTCAAATCTATTCTGAGGGTATATTAGAAATCTATTATAATTTAAATTAGGAGAGTGAGTGCTCAAGTTCTAATAAAAAAAATACTCAATTAATACTTAGAGTTAGATAATGTCCTTGAATATTTTCTAAATAAAGAGGGCTTATAGATGAGTTTATTTATAGATCGCCTAACATAATTATCATAATATCGTTACCATTGATTCACTTGTGTGTAAAATTATTTTCGTGTACCGGTAAAAAAATACGTGTATCTATTTGATTATGCTAATTTAATTAGGTTTTTTAATTGTAACGTATACTAGCGAAACATTGAATTATATGATATACAACCTAATTCTAAAGTCATATTGTCTGCTTCTAAATTTTTGATTAGATTTTTCAGAACATTTATAAAATATAAAGCTCAGAAATCTGTTCGGAATATAGTTGAGTTTCTACTAACTATAACTTGGGCCATAAACCTACTTGATAGTTATAAGCATTTGAATCAATAGTAAATTGTTAAGATTCGCAGTAGAAAAAACTTTCAATTGCTCTTATAGGTATTACAATTAAAGGTTAAGTAGACTTTATCATACGCAGCCATTTATACATATACGTTTTATTTTTTTTTTTTTTTTTTGGGGCCATTCCCATTTTCAAGACTAAAAGAATAATTACACAGAGAGCCTAGCAAGTAATATCCCAACAGCTAAAAATTGCTAGGTTTATTTCCACGTTCAGCTTGTTCAATTTTTTTAATCATTAGCCAAGGTTGTATTGAGGTACGACATTATCACGTGACCATCGTCAATAAAATTTTTTGTTGACATTTTGATATGATTTTGATAATAAAGATCTATTTTCATAAGCCATATTTGTTTCTGTTGCATTTCTCAGGCTACTTCTATATTCAACAAGAAATTATAGAGATTAGCTGATAGTTATTCTTGAGGAATATAGTAAGGTTTGAAATAATCAGAGTAGCAAAACTATTGCATTATTTTTTATCGAAAGGGATCATTAATATATCATAAACAGCCAAATGGCGAATACAATACAGATGACACCTTATGACTATCCGTAAGTAATAATTACACTAATTACACGAATTACACGAATTTCACCCATTTTTTTTGAACATAAAACTAACTCTTTCTAGCACGGAGTCAAAACTGAAGGGAATCAAGAAAGTACCAGTTGTGTATAGAATAATAGGTATAATTATATTGGTGATAACTGCATTGAAATTGTTGACTATAAAAGCCAACTATGTTCCTGATTTCTCTGGAAATCCAAATGTTGTTTTTTATGACTTACAAAATTACCAAGGTTCTGCGGATGGTTGGCAAAGAGAAGAGAGAGTTTTATTCTGTGTACCGTTAAGGGATGCAGAAGCCCACTTGGATATGTTTTTTGGTCACATGAAGAACTTAACTTATCCTCATCACTTGATTGATTTGGCGTTCTTGGTAAGTGACTCGTCCGATAATACCATGGGCGAATTGAAGAGACAGTTAAATGTTATACAATCCGACCCAAATACTGCTATGAGGTTTGGAGAAATTGAAATTTTTGAAAAAGATTTTGGTCAGGTTATAGGTCAAGGTTTCTCTGATAGACATGGATTTGCAGCCCAGGGCCCAAGAAGAAAGATGATGGCTAGAGCCAGAAATTGGTTATGGACAGTAGCAGTCAAACCATATCATTCATTTGTATATTGGAGAGATGCAGATGTCGAAACAGTCCCCCCAACCATTCTCGAAGACTTGATGCATCACGATAAAGACGTTATAGTACCTAATGTTTGGAGACCTCTTCCAGATTGGTTAGGTAACCAACAACCATATGACTTAAATTCATGGCAAGAATCTGATGGTGGCCTCCAATTGGCAGAAACTTTGGATGAAGATGCTTGTATTGTTGAAGGTTATGTCGAATACCAAACTTGGAGACCACATTTAGCATACTTGAGAGACCCTTACGGAGACCCGGAGGTTGAAATGGACTTAGATGGTATTGGTGGTGTTTCCATTTTAACAAAGGCGAAGGTTTTCAGAACTGGTTCTCATTTCCCAGCTTTTTCTTTTGAAAAGCATGCCGAAACAGAAGCATTTGGTAAATTAAGTAAACGTATGGGATATTCTGTCGTCGGTTTACCTCATTACGTTATCTGGCATATCTACGAGCCATCATCGGATGATTTGAAACATATGGAATGGATGGCTATTGAAGAGCTGAGACAGAAAGAGGAGGCTAAGATCAAGAAGGTGTACGATAAAGTGTGGAATATGGCCTTTGAAAATGTTCATGATTCTTGGGATAAGGAAAGAGAACGCTACTTAAAGAACACAGATTTTTCCAAAAATAGAAAGATTAAGGTGGATTGGTCTGGTGTGGACGATTGGAAAATTGATAAATCTGTAGATGATAAAAGATTAGCCGACTTCAACCCTTGAATGAAGTATGTAAAATATCCATTGCATAAGTAAGTTACATCCGTGTATCATATTATATTTTAGTCTCATATTAATATATATTAATAAAAGTCGATTACTATAAAAAGAGTAGGCTAATTATTTTCTGGTGCAATGGCCTCATTATGGACTTTGTCATAATTATCTTTATACATGTAGAATTGTAAAAAGATGATACTGTCTTCAAAAATTGTACCTAAGGATCCTAATAGCCAACTTAAATTCAATAATATATATTTAGAATCGGTGCTGTAGAACAAAATTTGCCCAGCATAAGTTAAATTACCCAACGTAGAAAATAAGAAGAACAATAAACTTAAACCGTGGGTAGATTTTCTGGAGTAGTTTTGAATAATTTGGGGAATTCTGGCACCCAAGTATAAGATGGCAGATAAGTAACCCATGATTTGAGGTCCCAATTTAATTTTTGGGTTGCTGGTGTCATCAGTAGGAGTTTTGGAACCTGAAATGAAAAAACCAAACAATCCAGCACAAACGACAAATATCAAAGGTAAAAGATACTTTGAAAAGATCCCATATCCGGTTGGTTCCAAAGCAATGTCTGTTAAAGTAGAAGATCTTCTTCTACTTTCTAATAAGGGTCTTTCTTCGGAATGACTGTGTTGGCTACGGTGACTGTGACGACGGTGATGATGTTTTGGAAAGATATGGACGTAATAAATATAAGACGCAATCATCAAGGAATCTGCAATACAGAACCAAATAGCCAAGAATATCACTTCAGGTAAAAGTCCGGCCCAGATTGCTCCAACTAAATTGAAAACGTCTCCTAAGAACCAAATGGTAATAAATCCAATAGCAATACCTTCAGCACTCTTCAATCTCCACTGTTCTATTAACTGGGGCATCAACAACACAATCCAGCATGCTAATCTATACGATGTTAATGTCGGAGTCTATAGGAATATTTAGCAGGTTACTTACGATGTAGATCCCATAATACCAGAGATTTGAACTCTCAATGGAACATCTGATGCTCCAGATGCCATAACTAGTGACAGAAATCCTAATAAACTCATGAATTCACTATACTACTAGTTCAATACTAATGTAATTAAAGTCGAAAACTTTTTTAAGGAATGAATCCTAATTTGGATAAAGAATGCGCGGTGGGTGATTTTAGTTCAATGATAAAAATTTCGATACGACTAAGAGATAAAGAAAAAAGACAGAGACAAAATCCATTGATTCACCAGATGAATGATATAGCTCAATTATTCCAATGCTATTGCTTTAGCACTTAGTTACTCTTTATTTATGTTTGTACTATTAGGGCTCTTCTATATATTAACCAAGTTTTTTTTTCCATATCTAAGTCGGCTTAATTGACAAAATCGAACAATTATTAGCCTATAAAATTCGTCTAAATTTGCGTATCTATTTCCCTGAGAATATCACAAATGCAACCAGAGAAGGAACGCATAACGCATAATAGCGAGGAATTTTAGTGAGAGAAGAAGTAGTTCTTTATTTTTTACTTTCTTAAGTGTAGTAATTTAAATATAAATTTAAATGTAGATCATTTAGTAATATTATTTATATTGTACATAGAATTTGATCATCATGATTATTCATTGGTATTATTGAATTTATTGAATTTATTGAATTTATTGAATTCATCGATTTTTCATAAATATAAGCAATTAATGAAAAATTACTCAAATATTAAATTAAAATATAACTATTTATCTAGTAATTTTTAGTTATTTCAGAGAGTCGTAAAGGAAGTAATATATAACAAATCAAAGGTTCAGATGCACAAATGTAGAGAGCTTTAGGCACTAAATAAAGGGCATTTAGTGTAGAATAGAATTAATATATATGTGGTGACCAGGGCACTTACTCATCGAGAAAGAAATAATGTAACCCTAGTCTTTATATACATAATAACCTAGAGATCATCGTATAAACCAAATACGTGCTTCAAATCTCTAATATCAGATAATTTCGATGAGATTGTTTGATGTTTGAATCTAGACGAATACTGGAAATCAATAATATAAACAACTTTCTCTTTGGAACAAAGGATATTATCCTCCTTGATATCCCCGTGGATTATCCCATGCTTATGGATAATATCTAATTGTTGCTTAGCTTTTTTATAGGTATCCAAATCTTTAGGTAATTGAATGCTGTCAATAAACTCAAGCAAATTAAAATGACCCCCTGCTATTTCTTTCCCATCCCTTTTTATCAATATTTGGCCATCATTATGAGGAACGTAGCAGCTATTGAAGGCTTCATCATTATGTAACTCTTTCAAGATAGACGATTCCATTTTGTAGCCGTTCATAGAATCAAGTATTGCTTCGCGTCTGTTAGTCGACGATTTGTATATCATTCTAGAGATTTCATTGTCATATACCTTTACTACTAATTTCTTCTCGTCATTTACTTCATAAACTAGAAACTTCTTTAAATATTTTGCATCAATCTTGAAAATTTGTGAATTAAAGTTGACTCCATGCTGTAAATAAATATCATCATCAGCATTTAATTCGAATTCATCTTCCTGCTGCTCTTCTATCGTTTCCAAACCAGGTTCAGAATAATAACTAACCCTATGCCCACTATAAGAACTACTACCTCCACTAATTGACTTATCAGGGTGACTTTCAAACTTACTTTCATTTACAGATGAATCGACTTCCCAATCGTGCTGGGACAATTCCTGGTTACTTTTCTGCAAATAAATTCTGAATTGGCGCATTCTCTCTTTTCGATTATCCATCTGTAAAAATGTACTCACAGACTTGAAAAAGTGATATAGTAAAGATTCCTTGATACTTGGAAGTGATGATAAGTTATTCAAAACTAAGTATTTCATCGGTATCAACCTATCTCCATGATTGGTAATACTCTTGTAAAAGTACTCTTGATTCTTCTCAAATATATCTAAATCAATCAGAAAGCAACAGGTTGTATAAACATCCGTCAAGATACCATAATTTATCCAATGATATACCAGTTGCAGAATAGCTTCTTTCATATACGAGGGAATACGAGTCATAGAAAAGAATTCAAAACCTACTTGAGGGGGACCAAAAACATAGGGAATCATAGGAAACGGTTTCACTTCAATTGTACAACATACTTCTCTATTCATAACTTCAACTTCACCTGGACCTTTATGATCCTTATAATCAAGTACTAGGTATAAATCAGACCAAACAAGATATCTTTTATCAGCATTTGATTTGTAGTTTTCAATATTAAAACCCTCCACAATTTTGATGTCATATCCTGTGGTTTTTGCTAGTAGTTTACATACTGGCTCGGCAAGATTTTTCATAAAAATGCCTTTGTAAATTGCTTCATTTGAAAGGCTTCGATATATTAACACATGCTCTCGAAAGGCGAAGCCTTTCAAACTGCTCTGTATGCTTTCAATAGATGAGTTTGAAATAAGGTCTCGAACGCATTGAATAACTTCATTATAATTGATTTCTTTCACATATATTTTATCAAATACCACCCCCCTTAATGAATTGACAAATTTATTATTTGAAGTTGAAACTATAGTAGGTTTACCATTGTAGGTTAATATTTCGTAATCCAACATCGGTAAACTTAGACAATAACGAAGTAGCTTTATCGTACTATCATTATCCGTGGATGCCAAATTGCTTAATAACAAATCATATATCCAAAGTTGGCGGTCTCTATCAATAAAGCTTTTTACTTCATTATCTGCCAAACCAAACGTTTTTTTAATAAGCGAACGGTAGTTTATATTTACATCAAATTCCCAACCTGGAAAAAACGTCCTATAATCGTAATCATCATCCAATGTACCAGCGATTGTGGAGTTCACAGATTCAAATAATTTATCTAACTTAAGTTGATTGTTCATTTAATAATTAGAGGAAATTAAACACTCAATCCTATCATCACTATTTATAAGCCATTTTGTATCAATTGTCTTATACTAGAATTGCCTAAAGTTGACTTTACTTATTGAAAGTTTACTATGCTTCTAACTAAACATAAACAAAACTTTCTGTTGATTTTGTGTCAATATCGAACTAGACATAATATAACATTTTAAAGATGTGGTTGTTTCAAAGTATGCGCTACGACTTTCCCAATCCAAGGAGTCAGAAGGCACTTCAATAAGCTAGTATAATAACTTCTATTAACCGCAATATTAGGAGTAGCTTTTACATTTTATGTATCTAAAATACTGACTATTGGATCACTTGCTTTTAAAAGTTCTTGTTTGTCTCCAACGTACTTGATCTGGCTATCAAAGTAACGTAGTATGTATTAATGTCCTTAATTAGAAGTACTCTGAATATGAGTAATCATACATGGTAAAATGTAGATAATTACGGGTATGATCATTAAAGTTCTCTCATAGTCAGAGAAAATGCAATAAAAGAATCACTAATTTTAGAACAAACTTAAGGAATCAATAATCTAGAAGTTTCTTGTACCTTAATTCTATAACCTATTGTTGTGATACAGACTTATAAAAGTATTCTAAATAGTATTGACTAATATTCCAATTTGCAACCTTCTTAATTAGTTCATAAAATAATTTATTTAGTAATTTTCATCATGCAGTGTAAAATTCAGCATCTAAAATATCTTTACAGAGGTCGAACTAGTAACCGAAAAATTTTCAGAAATTGCGTTATAAAATTTTATCTTCTCTTTTCATTATCAACTAATACACCAAATATCCATTATGGTAAGTTATTATTCATGAAAAACGTTGGAACACCATCCTCCATATGTATTTCCTCTTTATCTTTAAGACAAAAGGTTGTGTACAAGGAGTGATGCCATTGACTTTTTTCACTAAAATGAGGAATTGCATTATGTAGTTTCACCTTTTACTAAAAAGTATAGTACTTCTGCATCGAATCTAGGGTTACCTGGTGACGATTGCAGTGTGCAAAAAAGAATGTGTTATCACTTCTTGGTGCACAGGCTGAGTATCTAAGATACTGTAGGGTAAAGATATTGAAAGGATCGTTCGTTGACATTGATTTTGAGAACGCTTTTAACTAACTTTACTCAATGACACAGCCTGCCAAGAAAGTTGCTCCAGCCCCATTAGCTACTAAGTCTAAATCCAATATTGCCCCAAAGAACCCTTTGATTGATTCCACTCCTAAAAACTTTGGTATCGGTCAAAGTATTCAACCAAAAAGAAACTTATCTAGATTTGTTAAATGGCCGGAATACGTTAGATTACAAAGACAAAAGAAGATTTTGTCTTTGAGATTGAAGGTTCCTCCAGCTATTTCTCAATTCCAAAATACCTTAGATAAGAACACTGCTGCCCAAACCTTTAAGTTATTCAACAAGTACAGACCAGAAACTGCTTCTGAAAAGAAGGAAAGATTGACCAAGGAAGCTGCTGCTATTGCAGAAGGTAAATCCGCTAAGGATGTCTCTTCTAAGCCAGTAGTTGTTAAGTACGGTTTAAATCATGTTGTTTCTTTAGTTGAAAACAAGAAGGCTAAGCTTGTCTTAATTGCTAACGATGTTGACCCAATTGAATTAGTCATCTTTTTACCAGCTTTATGTAAAAAAATGGGTGTTCCATACGCCATTGTTAAAGGTAAGGCAAGATTAGGTACCTTAGTCCACAAGAAGGCTTCTGCCGTCGCTGCTTTGACTGAAGTTAGTGCTGAAGATGAAGCTGAATTAGCTAAATTAGTTTCTACTGTCAATACTAACTTTATTGAAAAGTATGAAGACGCCAGAAGACACTGGGGTGGTGGTATCATGGGTTCTAAGGCCAACGATAAGAAGGCCAAGAGAGCTGCTGCTTCTGATGTCCCAGAAGTTGCTGCTTAAACCTTTTTATTTATATAATCATTCCTCTGTATATTATCTAATGTTCCACGTTTTTCTTGAGTAATAACAATGTAAGATGTAAATTACTATTAAGTATGTGTCCAAGTAGAGTCTTTAATTCACAAAACCCATAAACTGTCTACAAAATGATAAAACCAGCTACTTTAGTTGAACCATATTGAAAATATATACATGACTACCACTATTGTTGTTCTGCATTGTATTATATCAATTTTGGTGGAATGGGTAGTTCACAGAATGGTCCCGTGATGTCGACTAGGTTGTAGCCCTCACATGTTTGTGACACTTCTGTATTTTGTGACATGAAAAATTTTCCGCAACACACTCACAGACTCAGTTTGGTGTAGGACCTCACTACCGAATTATATACGTATTTTAGCTTTTGAGAATTCTACTTTTTAGTTGATTAAGCTAATTATTGATATAAGTATGTTTAACCCAGAGATATAAGAGGACACTACAGTACCGTTATTATGATTGCATAGAATTAAGCACTTATGAACAAAAGTGGATTTTAATGAATTGAAAATTTTGATTAACGTTGGAGGTAGAAAATTTAATCGACAGGAAGACATTGACAATTAGTTGTCTCATAATGCAAATATTAAGATTTATTGGTCTAAGTTGTTGAAGATAAAACATTATTTGAATCAATTATTTAAGAGGAATCATAAGCAAGATTTCAAGTGATAATACAGCAATGTTCTTGATAGCGGGTACTTAGTGCGTAAGAATTATGAATTCCATTACTAACATATTATAGAAAATGTCTAAGTCAAAGAATCACACCGCCCACAACCAAACCAAGAAGGCTCACAAGAACGGTATTAAGAAGCCAAGAACCCACAAGTACCCATCTTTAAAGGGTGTTGATGCTAAGTTCAAGAGAAACCACAGATACGCTTTACACGGTACTGCTAAGGCTTTAGCCAAGGCCCGTGCTGAAAAGTCCGCTTAAATACTTTCTGATGTGAAATAATATTCTAATTGTATAATGTTAATAGTTTCATGTTTGATCATAAAAGATTTACGGGTTTCTAGGTTTTAATAAAACTTATTTAAAATATCGAGTTCAATGTAAATTAATTTACTTAAAGGTTAGGTTATTTATAACATTAACTTAGTAAGACAATCTCTTCTAATCTTGTTTAAAGTTAATTGAGTACAATTGTATTCTAGTTCACATTATCTCTAATATTAAATTCAAAGAATAATTTCTATTCATTACTTAAATACTTTAAAAGCTACTAACTTTCTTTCAAACCCTAAAAGCTATTTTATATTAAATTTTATACAATAAATTACTATTAAATAATTTAATCTTGAGTCTTTTGAGTACCACGTAATAAACCAGTTCTTCTGGCGGCAATTAAACCAGCCTTTTGACCTGGAACAGCACCTCTAGAAATAGTAGAAGCCTTACCAATATGTTGATGGTTACCACCACCATGAGGGTGATCAACTGGGTTCATGGCAACACCTCTGGTCTTTGGCCATGAGTTTCTCTTGACCTTGTACTTGTGGAAAGCTCTACCAGCCTTTAATAATGGCTTATCAATTCTACCACCACCAGCAACAACACCAATAACACCTCTGGCATCAG
This sequence comes from Schwanniomyces polymorphus var. africanus, assembly GCA_030563145.1. Taxonomy (NCBI): domain Eukaryota; kingdom Fungi; phylum Ascomycota; class Pichiomycetes; order Serinales; family Debaryomycetaceae; genus Schwanniomyces; species Schwanniomyces polymorphus. The sequence goes on from JAKUBG010000004.1 coordinate 531,615, forward strand.
AAGAGATGATCTTCTTAGCACCAGATGGTAACTTGACTCTGGTCTTACCTTCATCTGGGTTGTGACCAATGATGATAACGTAGTTACCGGAAGTTCTACCTAAAGCACCTCTGTCACCAGCCTTTTCTTCGACATTGGAGACAATGGTACCTTCTGGACAAGAACCTAATGGTAAAACGTTACCGACATTTAAGGAAGCCTTCTTACCAGCGTAGATAAATTGACCAGTGTAAACACCTTCGTTAGCGATGAAAGTTTCTTCTCTTAACTTGTACTTGTATGGGTCACGGAAAACAACCTTGGCTAATGGAGCACCTCTACCAGCATCGTGGATGATTTGCTTGACAACACCACGGGTGTAACCGTGACGTTCAGCGTAATCTAAGGTTCTTAACTTAGCAGCACCCTTTCTCAATCTGGTGTGAGAGGTGAAGATAGATCCAGCACCCTTTCTTTGGTTACGAATAACTCTACCTGTAATATTGTTAGTATTTCGTTGCTATAAATTCAATCATGTTAAATAATGATTCACTACTAAAGTGAAAAGTGATATAAGCATCTAAACGAGCTTTAGTCTTAAAAAAAGTCCACAGTATATATTCAAGATTGTAGTCTTATTAACTCTCAGAAATCTTAAACTATCTTACAACCATATATTGCTTCAATTTATAAGTAAAATGGTTCTTCAATAATACAAATCTATTCCTCTAATATTTCCAACTCTGCAAATAGTATTCCATATCACTATATTACCACTATAGTAGTCTCTTATATTTCAACATACCCATTTCTTATTGATTGGTTTTGATATCTAGACCTTAATACAACCTTTTCAATAATTGAAATATTGAGGTAATACTAATTTAGGTCTCTCAGTGCGCACCAGAACCTCTGCCATGGCAGAAATTTTCAAAAAAATTTTCACCTATGTGTAAACTTACACAAAACAAGAATAGGGCCACCAGCCCTATAGATACACTTCTCACGTGATTAACTTGAATGTGAAGTGTCTGTCTTATTTATTTTACATGCAGTAGTCTATGTAACTAATAACCCTGTTTATCCACAGATATTTACATTATATTACATTTATTTCAATTAGAACTTCTTAAGTTAATTTTAAAGTATTGTACTAGAGCAAATTAGTAAATTTATGTGTTTTATATAAATTTTATTCAGAATCACCAGTGATTTCATCTGTAGTAATACACAACAGCTAATGTTATTCAAGGAATTAAGTTAAATGTTTCACTTTTATCAGATCTACTTTGATAGTAAGGAAAAAAGCATTTAAATATAGGTCGAAGAATTTGACTATCAACCAGGATGAAATCTGGGATGCTTTCTAACTTAGGTTATAAACTTAATTTGGGAAAATTATGTAAATCTACATGGTTGCAAAATAAACCTACTTCAACAGGATTGGTATACATATTACCAAATTCTCGTCCATTATACACTATGTCAATAAATGCACAAATTTACACACCATGGGCTTCTTTTTTTAGATTACTATTCGAATTTAAATCAGAGATATTAACCAATCAGTATCATTTGTATTCCCGATGTAATTGATGTATAATAATGAAAGCAAACTTTGAATACAATAATAATATTATAATATTAATAATAATGCTATAAATATATACACATATACAACAAAGCAACAAGTAATAAAGAAACCTTATTGGAAGCAATTTAAAAAATATTAATATTAGATTAGAAAATGGTTTCATACGATGAATATTAATATATTCTTTTACCAAAACGTATTATAAATGCTCTAATCTTTTATTTTAGAAGTTATAAACTGAACTGAATATCAGTAACTATAAATCATTATCATTTAACCAAGTAAAAACGACCTTCATATGGTGAAAGGTTATCCTCTTCGAATCCATTGACATTTGAATGTATAAATTCTAAACCACATCCAGTAAAGTTTTGGAAAGGAACATTCTTTTCACTAAAGTTCAAAACATAGTATGCCTTTACACCATTTGATTCCTTGACATAGGTAAATACATCGAGATTATCATAATCTAAGATTTCAATGTTACCATAAACTAAAAGGTCGCTAAATTCCTTTCTTAAACTAAGACAAGTTTTCCAAAATGAGTATAATGAATCAGGATCATTGACTTGAGAGGCAGCATTAATAGTCTTGTAATTGTCGTGAACTTTCATCCATGGTTTAGCAGTAGAAAAACCAGCATGTTCAGATGAATCCCATTGTACCGGAGTACGGGCATGATCTCTTGCGACAAGATTGATAGCATCCATAAACTTATGTAATTTTTCAGGGTCATCACCATGCTTTTCAACAAATGATTTATAAAAGTTGATAGAATTAACATCGAGGTAATCTTCTATAGACCACGAACGAGGTACATTTGTCATACCGATTTCTTGACCTTGATATATGAATAAAGTACCACTTAAACTACTCATTAATAATGCTAATAATTTACCCGATTTGATATGATGCTTTGGAGAATCATTTCCAAATCTTGTAATTGATCTAGGTTGATCATGATTTTCAATAAAAGCGGTAGACCAGCCATCCGTTCCTTTCAATAAACCAGCCTGTGTTTCAATTGCTTTTTTAAAGTCTTTGAGATCAAAACCTTGATAATCAAATCTATCTTCCACTTTGTATCCAAGATCAACTAACTGAAATGTGAAAATCATATTCATCTCCCTTTCTTTTTCACTTACATATTGCAACATTTCTTCTTTAGTGGCATGAGCAACTTCACCAACAGTCATTGCATCATATTTGGAAGTAACTTGTTCAAACATTTCTTTATGGAATTCATGAATTCTTGGACCATTTTCAAAATAAAGTTGAGCTGGTTGCCATTCTGAATCTGGAATCACCATTGGAGCATCTTCAAACGATTGATGTTTAGAGTATAAACAGGCAGTATCAATTCTAAAACCATCAATACCCTTTTCATACCAGAACGTCAAAGCAGATTTATAAATGGCTTGTCTAGTCTCTTCGTTTTCCCAGTTCAAATCTGGTTGTCCTTCAGCAAAAAGATGCAAAAAATATTCGTCTGTTAATTCATCATATTTCCATGCTGAACCAGCAAAAATTGACATCCAGTTGTTAGGTGGTTGTCTATTTCCTTGCTCATCATAACGAGGAGGCTTCCAAACGTACCAGTCTCTTTTTGGGTTAGTTTTGGAGCTACGTGATTCCTTGAACCATTGATGTTCAACAGAGGTGTGATTGATGACTAAATCACAAATAAGCTTCATATTTCTACTGTGAACTTCAGCAATTAAATTGTCCATGTCTTTTAATGTACCGTATTTGTGGTATACAGATTCGTAATCAGAAATATCATATCCCATATCCTCTTGAGGCGAGTCATAATGTGGGGATAACCAGATTACGTCAACCCCGAGGTTTTTAATATGATCAAGCTTTGAAATAATACCTGGAATATCACCAAATCCATCACCATTCGAGTCTTTGAAAGAAGCAGGCCAAATTTGATAGACGGTGGCATTTTTCCACCATGTTTGGGTAATTGTCATATTCTATAATGTCTATTATGGAGTCTAACTTTTTAACTATAAGATTTTTAAATTCTAGGTCTAAGCATGAACCCTTTATACCAATCGTTATAAGAAAATTATTTCATTAAAAGAAATGCATTTTCGGCGTTATTACCGTTGGAGATTTTATCACACCGCCCAAACAACATAATAATAATGAAATATTTTATTTACATACCCTTTTTGAATTCAAATCATGCAAGTCGCTGAGTTTATCGCTACATTTCTCGCTGGTCCTCGCTTGGGCTCGCTACGGAACTATTTTCGCGTACACGAAATTATAGTTACCCTCATTCTTTTCACTAATCAAGAGCAATTTTGCAGCTCCCTAACATAAATCTATAGTATGTATCCAGTAATCTCATAAATAAGGATTACTTTTTCTTATTGCCTTTTTATTTCCTATACTATGAAAACACGTTCTTAACTTTTATTGGATGATTTTAAAATGAAATGGTTTGATTATTTCTATATTTAGTAAACCACTTCACCCGCATTGTTATAACTCGCTAAATGTACTCCACACATCATCACGTATACTGGTACTAAAGAAGTTTAAATATTTCCATTTTGAACCCAATATTCCTACATACAAATATTTCATACTTGAAGAAGTATATAGAATGTATTTTTTTAAAAAATTGTAATACTCATGTTCTCTTAGAGGAGGGTTTTTGTTAGAAACTTTTTAATAACGTAGTGTTAGATATCTCTAATCCGTTAGTTTCATTTAAATTGAAAATTAAAGGGAATATTAGTATGATGCAAATCTCAGTACGATTTTCAATGTGATTTCATAATAATTTAATTAATTTTGAGCATCAGATATCAAAATCACTAATTTTCTTAAAATCATTAATCAGGACTTACACTTCTTGTAAAATCGATTTATTTTCCCAAAGCAATGCAATATGTTTCTCAAATTTTGTATTTAGACAATTAACTTTAGAAGTTAATTAGACTACCTTGTTAGATAGGTAATCTTTTAAATCAATCATTCGTTCCTAAGATAAACTAGAACAAGAAAAGTAAGTGCCATATCTATATCATCAGCCTATGGTTATTTAATCTACGGATTGATACTAAAGATTAGAATCTAAAAATACTAAAAGCTAAAATACTCTAAAAGTTACCTTCAGTACAAACAATTTTGAGAAAAAAGTCTGAGTTACTTTGAATTTCGTACAATGGATAATTTAACAATAATTTACCTAGCTTAAGAACTATAGGCTTGCTGAATTTTTTTTAAATTATAACGAAAGTATTTTAAAAATCATTAAGATTTAGAAATTTTTTTTAGTAACTAAATCCACTTAAGTATAAGCTACTATTTGATCTTTATTTTATTAAAACTTACAAACTTTCAAGGTATTCAATCTCCTCGCTAATCACGTTACCGGTAGGATAACTATCTAATCACATATTAATAACTATAGCTATTGGTTGGCATTTAAATTCTCACTAGATGTTGGACAGAATGTCTACGAATAATAGCTATAAAGGATACATCCGGTCTATATTAGTATTGCTATTGCTTGGCATTCACCAGATGTTGGGTATACTGTTTATGAACAATGAATAATATTATAAAGAATACATTGAGTCCATAAAAAATATTGTCACCAGTTTTAAGTGATTAAGTGGAGTCACAATGAAAATCTTGAGTAAATCACTTCCCCAGAAAAACCCAATCTTGGCTAATTAATCAATGAGCGAGCACTTGATGGAATGATAGCTACATTACACAGGTACGGTATCCTAGTTTGCAGAATTGGTATTATGCATCCAATTAATATACTAAATGTGTAAGTTACCTCATTTCTAGTAAGGTACCAAAAATTTCAGCATTTTCAATAATACAAACTACTCCAATAGAGCTAATTTCTATGCAACAATTCTTGGAAGAATATGGGCAAAGTTATGAACACTAGAAATATTTCTTAGCTATTATTTTTAATGTGGAATGATTTCCTAATTGAAGTGATATTTTTCCGCATGGAGAAACTAAAATCCGCTAATATGCATGAAGAAACCTAACCGGAATAAATATATTCATATTTGCATTCGGATTTATATTCCTTGGATTAGCCCACCCCACATAGCAATTGAAAAATTCCTCCAGATCCGGACAACTACAAACAGATAGTAAGTAATCTTGCATTAAACCATTAATTGACTGACTATAAATTATGACTATTCCCACTAAGAAGTGAAAAATGAACCAAACGAAACAAAAACTGATCAATAATCATGAAATTTTCAACATATAGTATCATTTTTCCGTTCGTTTCTGTCATGATGAACTTGAAAAGTGCAATGTGTGATTCGACAGAATATAATAGACCAGTTATACATTTTACACCTGAATATGGATGGTTAAATGATCCAAATGGACAATGGTATGACAATAAGGAGAAGTTGTGGCACTTGTATTACCAACACAATCCTAACGATACCAAATGGGATGTGCCATTATACTGGGGACATGCAACATCCGAAGATTTAATTGTTTGGGAACACCATGAAGAAGCAATTGGACCTGATCATGATGATGAAGGTATATTCTCTGGTAATATTGTTATTGATCGTAATAATACTTCTGGTTTATTCAATAGTTCCATTGATCCAGAACAGAGAGTCGTGGCCCTTTATACGTATTCTCATGCCGATGGAATCCAAGATCAGGAATTAGCTTATTCATTAGATGCTGGCTATACTTTTACCAAGTACAAAGAAAACCCTGTTTTGGACCTCAATTCTACCCAATTCCGTGATCCAAAAGTATTCTGGCATGAACCTACCCATCAATGGATTATGGTTATTGCCAAGTCCCAAGAATATAAAATTGAAATTTACGGATCTGTAAACTTGAAAAATTGGAGTTTACATTCCAATTTCAGCTCAGGTCTTTATGGCTTCCAATACGAATGTCCTGGCCTTATTGAAATTCCAATAGAGAACTCTACCGATTCCAAATGGGTAATGTTCCTTGCGATTAACCCTGGCTCACCACTTGGTGGATCCTCTAATGAGTACTTCATTGGTGATTTTGATGGATTCACATTTACTCCTGATGATACCCAAACAAGATTCATGGATACTGGTAAGGATTTCTATGCTTTCCAAACATTTAGTGAAGTCAACGATGGAGTAGTAGGCTTAGCATGGGCTTCTAACTGGCAATATTCCAACTTCGTTCCTACAGAGAACTGGAGAAATTCTATGTCATTAGCTAGAAATTACACTTTAAGGGAAGTCTACACCAATCCAGAAACAAGTATTTTGACTTTAATTCAAAGGCCAATCATGCCAGATTCAATTAGTACTGTCAGTTCTGTCAAGAGAACTTCATTTCAACCAACTGTTAACAATACTGTTAATTTAAATTCAAATAATTCCACAGGAGTCTTTGATTTCAAGTTAAGATTTAAGATAACTGACACCAATATCACCAACTACGATAAAGTTAAATTCGACGTAGTAATTCTGTCCCAAGGAAAGGGACTGGATGTTGAAACAATTACTGTTGGATTCGATGCTGGAGCAACATCATTTTACTGCAATCGTGCTATCGATAACAAGGAGTTCGATGATGTTCTTTTCACGGATAAATTCTCAGCTTATACTGATCCTCTTACATACGACTCGAACAACTTACCAATTTATGAAGTATATGGTGTTGTTGATAGGAACATTATTGAGCTTTACTTTAACGATGGTGCCCTTACCATGACAAACACATTCTTTATGAGTGAAGGAAAATACCCACATCTGTTGAAGTTAGTTAGCACTGATAAAGAATCTAAGTTTGACTTCGATGAAGTTTTATTTAGACAATTAAAAACTACTTAAGAGTAATTTTTTTGACTTTCTTAACGTTTATGTTTCCTTCCAGAGAAGGATAGAATTTTCGGCAGCTAAATAACTTATTCTTAATGTAATTTCATCTAAAGTTAAGTATTTCACTCATTAAATATTAGCCAGGTTATATGATTATTGGAGAAGTACATTAAATAGACAGAATAACTTAAATATTTCAAAAATACAACAGACATGTATAATTTTAATAAACTTAAAGCTTCTTTTATCAACTTAGAGCTTCTTTATGAGTTAATAGTTTCAATCTAAATTTTTGCAATAATCTTCAAAGTAACAAAATATTCACAAATTATCCAAATAAATGTTATAAATAATAAAAAGTTGGGAATTTTATTGAAAAATTAAAGAATCTTCTTGTTTCAATATAACACTAATGAATGATAACATATAATTCAGAGAATTTGGCTCCTACCATACCCAATACCAGAATTTTTGAATTTTGTTAACATTTTGCAATGACTCCAATTTTCGTTCAAAATTAGGTAGAAGTAACCAGAATATGATCATTACTGAATATGCAGCAATGAAAATAGGCAATACAACATATGTTCCTCCAACCTGAGAAATTAAACCAACAAAGAATGGTACAAGAGCTCCCCCACTAGTTCCAACAGCTGTAATGATAGTTAAGCTAACTAGTTGAATCTTTCTTGGAAGTAAAGCAGAAGCAGCTGTGACCATTAATGGATAGGTAGGACCTACAAATATTCCGGTTAAACCAATAAAAACACCCAGAGCAACATTGACTTTAATAACCCATGTTAATATAACAAAAAATATACTTAGGAGTGAAATGACAATTATGCTTCTTCTTGTTCCTATATATTTATGCAATGGTCTCGTGAGAAATAAACGGCCAATAGTTAATCCGGCCCAGTAGCCACTCAGAACGTAACCGTAAGTCATATTGGTGTGTCTATATTCAACTAAATATGACACTATCCATCCACCAATTGCAACCTCACATCCTTGATAAAAAAACAAGAATATAGCGATTATCCAAGTAATTTTGCTCTTTAATGCAAGCTTCATAATGCTTTCTGGCTGTGAAGTAGAACTTCTTTCAATTTCTTTAATTTTGGGTTTCTGGTTGTTTAAATCTTCTAAAGCCATATCTGCTCTTGAAGAAGAGTCATTATTAGGAACAACTACTTCAGAATCCCATGGTTTTAGATCTTGATCAGCCCCAATAAATGCAAACCACAACGAGATCAAGTTGAGAGTCATTAATCCAAGTGATATGAAATAAACATAATTCCATTTCATACCATTAGTGACCATGCTGGTAGCTGCAATTGGTGATATTGTTGCTCCTACACTATAAAGACCATGGAAAAAGGCCAAATATTTAGAATTCTTATCGAATTTTGATAAGAATACATTAGATTGAGCATCACCAATAGCCAATCCAATACCTCCAAAAAAGAACCCAACGACAACAACAGGGAAAGGTGCTGCACTGCTTACTAGAGCATACATGATTAAGGAACAGCAGCAACAGAGACACATAGACTTTTGTTTACCAAACCAAGGCTGTATTTTGTGAGATAGCATAGCTACGAATATATATCCCAAAGCATTCAGAATCCAAATCAATGATACTATAGCGTATCCAATATTATAATGCTTTTCAATGGAAGGTAACAATGCACCAGGAGCAGCATCAGAAAACCCCGCAGAACATGCCCACAAGCATGAAGTTGCAACTCTCCATAGATTCCTAGGAGGATTCTTTATCGACATTAAATTTCTTCCATTATATTGATCAGAATTGCTCTCTGACAGAGTCCGTTCAAAATCCTCATAATCATCTCTTATATTATTTTGCAGTTGAAGCTCAACTATATTATCTTCATCACTTAAATCTATTGAATGTCTAAAACTTGACATCTTTATAGATTATAAAACTATTCCCAGCTGCAAAATAGATCCTATTAAATACGGGGAACAAGCTGAATAATCCGGGGAATACAGGCGCAAACTGACGATAATAGAAGCGAGCATCATTAAATATATTTGCGCTTCGCAATACTATAAAATTAATTACCCCACAACTCCATAAATTTTCGGCTAGTTTTATTTCTTGATAGCCAATTATTCACTTTATTTTAAGCGGCGTTATTTTCATCAGTGGATATCTAAATATTCAAAAAACCTAAATGTAAAGCAGATTTTAAAGAAAGAATGACGAACGAACTAATGAAAAGTTCTTGAGCCTTCTAACAGATTAAATTTTGAACTCAGATTTCTGCTCAGATTTCTGTGGTTTAGACATAAAATATTCAGTGATGTGTAATCTTGTGTAAGACCTAATTGAAATAGTCGATTTAGCCCCGAAAATCGTAAGGTTTGTCTGCTGTAATAATACACATATTTGAGTGTTTGTAATAGAAAATGACATTATAAAATTGAATAAGTTGTCATAGGGAACATTTGTAAAATGCTACGTAGACGAAAAATAGGGATCCGTAATGATTACTAACTAGATAGTATAAATCGTGATTAATTAATATGACTAACTAAATCTAATGAGGATTTCTTGAACCCAATATTCAACTTCGTTAGTTGCTACATTCCGAGTCTTTTCAAGTTCTATCATGTATATATAAAGGAAAGTATACCAAATTCTTGTATAAAAGTCAATATCACGTAATTACATGCTCTTTGATAAATGCTTCCTTTTGATCCTGGGTTTGGTGACGCTTTATAACCTTTGCAGGAACACCAACTGCAACAGCATTGCTTTCGATATCCTTGTTAACTACACTTCCTGCGCCAATGACCGCCCCATCACCAATTGTTACTCCTGGTAAAACTACAACATTGGCACTAAACCACACATTATTACCAACGGTAATTGGCAGGGCATATTCAACTCCTGCTAAACGTTGAAGTGGATCTGTTGGATGAGTAGCAGTGATAAATGAAACATTTGGACCACACAATACATTGTCGCCAATTATAATTAAAGAACAATCTAAAAATGTTACATTGAAATTGGCATAAAAGTTCTTTCCTAAGCTTACATTGTACCCGTAGTCTACGTAGAAAGGAGCTTCAATAAATAATCCTTCGCCAGCTTTACCGAATACGTTGTTTCTTAAATACTCAGCTCTTTTTTCATCATGTTTCTTTATATCGTCATCGAAGTGCAGAAGACGAAAGTTGGCATAATCAAGAGGTTTTTCATGAGCACGGTACCGTTCAAGAATCAAGACCTTTTCGTAAATATCATAAGGCAAACCCAGGATCATTTTCTCGTACTCCTTGTTTCCCTTTGGGATTCTATTCAAGTTAGCATATGCGTAGTCAACCAATTGTTGATTTATTTCAGACATGGGTATATATATTATTTATGATTTAAATTAAAAGTGCAATCTACTAACATTCCCAATATTATATAGGGAATAAAATTGACGATAATAGATGGGAACCATTCTAGCCGCTAATGTTAGGATTAAAACTCGCTAAAATGTCGGGCAATTTTTTAAAAATGCGCGAAAAACTCTTGGAACCTCCTCATTATTTACTAAATTGGAATATTTTTAATCTTCAATACTCCATTGAACATAATAACTGAGAGGTTATTCTCTTTTTAAAGCAAAATTTACTTTTATTCTTAAGGAAATAACTCGGGGGAAATAGTCACCTTGAATGACATAGTTGAATGCAATTGAAGTCACAAAAATTTAAGGGACAATCCTCGCTTAAATTGTAAATTTGCAGCTTAAATTTGTGAATGAAATTTAAAGAATTTGTGGGGTTGCGATAATAATTTGTTCACATCAAGGATAGAAATATTACGAATTGGACCTACAAATAGAACCTGATTGATATAAAAGACTTTATGATTCATTTCTAGTTACAAGTTACAAGAAATTCCAATTTACCTACTTCAATACTTACACATACACTTATATGTGGAAATATAGGAGAGATGAAAAAGTCTTGCTGTGACACTTATGACTTAGCAAAGAAATAATCATCCATACATCAATGAGCTGGAAAACACAGAGAGCTAATTGATGTAAACTTATACGTAGCTTAATAAGGCTAATTGGCAAACTACAGTTTCACAAACTTCAACAAAATCTCTAATTCATTTAAAATACATAAATCATTAAATCATTATACAATTTTTTTTTGGTTTATTTATAGTTAAAAATCTTGGTTAAATCATCTTAAGCAACAAATGCTCCAGGTAATCTTGGTGCTTGTGTCTTATTGGCTTGACTTGCAGGTCTCTCTTCAGTACGCGAGTCACTACCAATTGATGGCCTACGTTCGCCTGTAGATGTAACATAATTCTTACCGAAGGTAGTGTTTTGGATCTGCAGGGTATAAGCAGGAATATCAATACGTCCATCGTAATTGGACTCACTCTTTCTACGTTGTTGAGTCTTTGCCCCACCAGAACTAGAAGCCTTAGTGAATTGGGAAACATCTGGAGTTTCATGAGTAGTACCTCTAGGTACAGAAGATCCAGTACCCCTATGCATATGAGTATCTTCTTGATATGTAGATGGTCCACCATAAGGATCAATTGTCTTACCAGTAGTACTGGAACTAACATGCTGATTCTCATTTTCCATGGTACCCTTTGTCATATCAGAATTCTTCATTGTACCAAGTGTTTCACTAAAAGTCTTCTCACCATGCTCCGTCTTGTACACTTCATTTGTATTGGTATTAATCACTAGTCTTCCAGTGGTTAAATCAACACCTTCTTCATTCAATTTATTGGTAGCATTAACCGCAATTTCTTTTGCAGTATGTTTATCAGATGTTCCAATCACTTCCACAGTAAATTTATTATCTGACTTCTCTGCACCCTGCTTATGCCTATTATCATGAGCCGAACCCAGATGTCCATGGGAACCGTAACCTTCATGACTCATGTCTTTCTTAGATTCCTTTTGGTCATTTTGGTCTTTGTGCATCCGGTGACGTCCAGTAAGTCCAGCTGTTGCTGCAGCTATACCACCTCCAAGCATGGCTTTCTTATGACCAGATTTTGGAGTATCTCCCTCCATATTAGATTTTCCCAATTCAGGGGACTTTCCAGACTGGTTCATTGCGACCGAATCTCCCTCCTTCTCTGCTTTATGGCCCTTTTGCGGCCTGTGGAACTTACTATCATCTTTCTTATGAGCCTTAGGTGATGATTTGGATCCTTTAGCAAACTCTTTATTATCGGCAGGATCTGTCATATCATTCTTCATGAGATGTTCTCTGTTATCATATCCCAAGTTCGTTCTTTCTGTGTTATAAGTAGCCTTAGTTCCTGGTATATTAACATTCTTAGACTTGTCTAAACTAGGGTTCTTTGAAACTCCAGTGTCCTCCAATGCTTCTTTACCAGTTCCAGAAATGTCTCTATTTTGCATCATATTACTTGGGTCATTGCTTAAAGTCGAGTCTTTCCCCACATTGCCCTTGTTTGGGGCCATTTGGGATTTATTCATATCATTAGACTGTCCTTTGGAAGCTTTTTCTCCAGAAATACCAGATCTATTCATTTCTTCGTTATCTTTACTACTATTACTCATATCTCTACTCTTCCTTCTAAATTTATTAGAGATACTAGAGAATTTGGAACTCTTACCTTCTGACTTTGGGGATTTATTCACAGCCTTATCATAGGTTTCCATAGCTGTGTTTTCTAAATCCTTTCCTTGCTTACCAAGCTTATCAGTTGTGGAACTTAAATTACCAGAGTCAAGTATCGATTTATCGGCAATTGACTTTTTAGTATCATTTACAGTATTACCTAAATCCATTCCTTGTGTTTTAAGTTTCTTTGCGCTATCAGCCAATCCAGCATTATCTGTCAGCTCAGTACCATTGGCATTGGTATTGCCAGCATTATCATTGCCAGATTTATCATTACCAGCATTATCATCTGTATTTCCAGATTTGTCTGACAGTTTCATAGCTGAAGCCACTCCAGTCATTCCGGCCATACCTGCAACTCCAGCCATTCCAGCCTTTGCTGAGGATATCTTGCTCTTTCCTGTCATATCATTTCCAGATGACATTTCCTTTTCAGAAGGAATTTCATCCTTTCCAGACGACATATTCATACCAGAAGTATTACCAGAAGTATCCATACCAGAAGTATTCATACCAGAAGTATCCAATCCAGAAGTATTCATTCCAGAGGCATCTTTTCCAGATGGCATATTCTTATTCATATAATTACCACCCATTTCATCCTTCAGGGAGAGTTTACCTTGTCCTGAAGACATATCCTTACCAGATGTCATATTCATTCCAGAGGTATCCTTTCCAGAAGGCATATTCTTATTCATATAAGTGCCAGCAGTATCATCATTCACAGAAGATAACTTATCTTGTCCAGAACTCATGTCCTTAGAAATACCATGTGTCTTTCCTGAAGATAACATATCTTCTCCCGAACTCATATCCTTGCTCATTTTATCTTGATTACTATGAAGCTCAGTATTATGGTTACCATAACCTTCTGGCAAGTAGTCAGTATCTTTCTCTGAGTCTGGCTGCGAATCTTTCGTATTATGGTTACCATAGAAGAATCCTCCAATAGCACCTAATGCGCCCATGGCTCCACCAATTGCAGGAATGGATGAACGTTGTTCACTGTTTTCAGAATCTGAAGTAGATGGAACATTCTCCTTATTAGAAGTATCAGTATTTATACCTGTGTTCATATCAGTATTCTTATCAGTGTTGATTCCAGTATTCATACCTGTGTTACCAGTATTCAAACCCGTGTTACCAGTATTCAAGCCCGTGTTACCAGTATTCATACCAGTATTTATACCAGACTTAGAAAGATGTCTCTTTGTCATATCATCTGTACCATCTTCATCTTCATCTAATAACATGGAAGAAACAGGCTTATGTACTTGATCTTTATCACCTAAATGGTTGTCCGAATTGTCCTTCATAGATTGTCCGTGAGTGTCATTCTTTCCCATATCTTCACCCATTGAAGGCTTCGATTGGCGGGTTTCCATTGCATTTGGGTCAAGAGTTGATTTAGCACCTAAATCTTCAGAAGGGTTCTTGGTGTTATCCTTAGTAGCAGAAGAACCACCCATAAAGCCAAGTGCACCAGCAGCACCGGTAAACATATTACCTAAAGTGGAATGACTTGACTTGTCAGAGCTTTCTTCATTCTTAGAATCTTTTCCTAAAGGATCTCCTTCTCTTGTATTGTCATCTAAACCTGCACTACCAACTGGGACATCTTTCAAGTCTGGTTGATTATATCCAGAGTAACCGGATATATCTCCTTGTTTACGTGATGAATCAGAGTATTCTCCTCCCCTCTTGAAGCTTGAGTCTTTAGCACCTGGATAATCAGTAAAGTCTTCCTTTTTGTTGGAACCAATATCACCAGAATAACCCAAATGGTCGTCAGGCGGTTGTGATCCGGAATATCCACTCTTATTTAAACCTGCGCCTTGGGCACCTAAATTACCAGAATGATCAGAATTTCCCATCTTATCTTGGGATCCAATATCGCTAGAATCTGCCTTTTTCTTATCTTTTGATCCAGCATAAGCTGTAGCTCCAGCTAAACCTGCAGTACCAGCAGCAATTCCTGCTGAAATTCCCAAATCCTTATTGGATTTTCCAGCATTATCACCCTTTATAAATTCCTTATAATTTCCATGCTGAACTGCATCTTTAACACCAGCTGTATTAAGTTTACTTTCATCAACAAAACCAGCTTCTCTAAATTTACTTTTTGCAGCTCCTAAACTCTGACCAAACCTATCAGAACCAGCCTGGGAATCAGGGTTCTTGCTCGAACTATCTAATCCAGAAATATCATTCTTGTTTTGTTTAGTATGATCAACCTGTTCCATTCCCATAGTCTTGTTTTGGGATCCTTGAGTTCCGGCGAGGTGGGATCCTTGATTTCCTTGGGATCCTTTTAAGTCGCTATCATCAACACCTGCAGCAGCCAATTTTGCATTCATCATATTACCGGAAGCCAATGGTTTACCGGATTGTTGGTCTGGAGTTTGTTTTATGTATCTCTGAACATCTGGTGAATTATAATAATCACCATCTCCCAGATTACTGTATCCAGATCCGGCCATTGCACCTGTTGCACCTGTTGCACCTATTGCAGCTGTACGCTCATTGGTGTGAGAGGGTACAGAACCAGAATTCTTATTTAAAGACTTACCCTGGTCGTTTCCCATAGTTTCATGCTTCAACGAATCGCTATATCTAGAACTACTACCCGATATTCCAGTATCTTTATCCATGTTTTCATATTGCGTAGAATCAACGTTTGGAACAGGCATATCATCTTGAGCTGTTGCTTTCGCAGGCATAGTCTTTGCATCTGTATTCATACGGTTTTGAGGATCTAACTTCGAACCCATGCCAGATGAAGAAATATATTTATCTTGATAACCTCTCTCAGTCTCTGGAATAGTAGATTTGTGGGCCATGTTCTGTGATTCTATACCATTGTCTCTAGAGTAACCATTTCCTGAAAGAGAATTATCCTTCAATTTATTTGCAAGTTGTTCATCATTGATATCATCCGAGCCGCCAACAAAACTAGCATCCTTTACAGATGCATTAGAAGGTATATCCTTCTCAGAATAAGTATTTTGCTTTGATTTAGAAGTTTTGTCATAGCCTAGAGCAGCAGCAGCAGCTGCGGCTGCCGCACCGCTTGCTGCACCAACTTTACCTACTCCGTAACCTCCACTTCCGGTAGGTTTATTTTCAGTACCCTGATTATTTACATCAAAAGCAGTATCTCCATAATTCTTTGCGTGCGTATCGTAATCATCGTGAGAAATATCTTGATTTGCATCATAATACATTTCATTGTTCTTGTGTTGAGAAATTCCTGATTTCTTAGCTTGCTCTTCGAGATTGTTGTGCGCATGGTGCAATTCTTGAGATCCATGGGTTCCAGCTCCCATGCTATGGCCATACTTGGACTCAAACTCCTCCTGAGGAATTTCAATTCCTGGAATACGAATATTCTCTTTCTCAGAACTTACTACTCGACCCTTCTTAGAAGGTGAATATTTTGAGGAATGCACAGCATCTCCAGTCGCATTATTTCTATTTGAATCCATTTCTGACTCCATTTTTGCTTGTGAGGTTCCTTGAGTATCATCAAAACCAGGTGTTTCATGGATACCCTGTGTTCCCTCGAAACCTTCATGAGGTTGGTAATTTTCATGTTCATTTTTGAAGTCCTCATCAGAGCTCTGGGATTTTTTATGAGAGTGTCTGAAGGGATGCTTCAATTTATCAATAAGTTTTCGTGATTCACGTTCAGTCATCGTAGTTGTATTACTCTAAATAAACTTAAAATCTAAAATAATATAAATTGAACTATATATATAGTAAATCGAAACAGTCATTTGTGAATGACTGGAGCAACCCAAAAAACTACTGCATTTAACTTAGTAACGTGGAGCAACTTTAAGTAATTAGTTTAAGGATTGTGCTCTTTTTGTTATGAAGCTCCCCTCAAGGCTATAAATCACAAACAATACAGAATATTTAATCAGCCCTACAACCCGTTTATTGCTGCGACTTACTGAAACGCCATGTCGCACAATGAGCTAACTAGATGTCGCTTTTTCTAGAAGAGTGACCTGGCGTTTCCATGCTTATTTCCAATTCCAGTACGCATTGTATTTTGTCTTTGTCAGATATTACAAATCAATGAACTATTGAA
This sequence comes from Schwanniomyces polymorphus var. africanus, assembly GCA_030563145.1. Taxonomy (NCBI): domain Eukaryota; kingdom Fungi; phylum Ascomycota; class Pichiomycetes; order Serinales; family Debaryomycetaceae; genus Schwanniomyces; species Schwanniomyces polymorphus. Next base: position 548,773 of record JAKUBG010000004.1, read on the forward strand.
AAAACTCACATTCACGTCATCATTTTTATATTGAGATCATGGCTATATGTCATATATTGAGGTTATGAATTCGTAGTTCAAAGTTGAACTCACAACATGAATAGATAGTGTTTAAGAAAGGAATGCACCTGAACTAAACGTGGCGTAGTTATACTGTTTATGATATTCTATTCATGGCAATGCTAATTCTTAACTTTTAGTTAAATAAATGATCATTTATATTCGGGCATTTTATTCGATTTGTTGTAAATAAGTCTTGTAACTAACCAGTCTAAACTCTCTTGAATACCCTGGTTTTCTAAAACTGATACTGGCAAGAGTTTGGAGTCAGTGGCTTCCAATTCACTCACCAACTGGATAAACACCCCTGTTTTTAACGATACCAAATCAACTGCTTGTGGTAAGTCCTGCTTGTTAGCTAGCATGAGTATTGGTACGTTAACATATTCGTTTTTAGATGAATCAAACCACGATTCGTCACGAGTGATTTCCAATAATGTATCACAACTTTCTTGGAATCTTTCGGAATCCGTGGAGTCAATAATGAATATAATACCATGACAAGAACTGTAGTACCTTGCCCACATATTCCTTAACGATCTCTGTCCCCCAAGATCCCAAAACTTCAAGTTAATATTTTTGAACTGTGACGATAAATGGGAGTCCATTGTGGATTCAAACTTGATCGTGGTAGTATTTTGCCCTACTGTAGGCAATATTCGCTTGCCTTTGATAGCATCTACTGTGCTACCACTGGCTGCGGACTCTTTCTTCTTCGAGGATGATTCGCCTGGTGAAGCATATAGAAGCTTGATATGCTCTAGAAATGTAGTTTTTCCGGAATTATCTAGTCCTAGAATTAGAATGTTATACTGCTCTCTCTTGGTATACTGGGTATACAATGATGATGCGAGATGAAACATAATAACAAACACTTGCACTACAGTTATCTGATGTATTTACCCTTTAAGTTGTTTGTAATTAAATCTGTTCATTACTTACCCGGTTATAAGCAGATGCCGCGTACCGACTTTTATATAAATTTCACTATTTAGCGAAAATTTTCAGAGATTCTTTTACTATAGCACAAGTTGAATGCTTAAGTTGAGTGTTATAGAGTAGCACTATGAAAGAATGAAAATGACTCTATTTATGGTATGTACTACTGAGAAAAAATTGTGGTCCTTACATATGATGAACAACGATAGGGACAACTGAGCTCCGCAGTGAAGATAGTTGTTTCAAAGATAGTAGAAAAATATTCTGACTTGTAAGGAAGTCAACAATTTGCTTGAATCAACCTATAGTTAATTAAATCTATAGTTGAGAGTATCTGTATTATTTTGCTTCGAATTGAACTAACATAAATATAGTTCATCTGATTTACTCCTCGAGAAACGGTCTGCGATGATCGCTCATATAGAATAAATAGATAAGAATAAAAAGGGTTTATTTTCTGAACTTCATATATTTTGTAACATGACGCAATGCACTTTACCGTCACTACGAGATGGTTTTGTAGCTCTTTTATATCCAAACCAATCTTAGCAATACGTCAAGTTAAGTGGACGAAAAAAAATACTATCACGTGACCGTGCGTTTTCCTAAATTACTCTTAATACTTTAGATAATTATAGACTTATATATTAATAGTTTTTATTGAGTATAAGTTTTAAACTATGTCATTTAAATTTCCTACTATCAACTTCCAGTCATTACAGGAATCCTTACCTACAGTTGACCTGGTTAAAGAATCGTTTTCTAAGGTAAATGCCGGAAAAACTGTTGACCAATTTAAGGAATCTCTTCAACCCTTCACGGCTAGAACTACACAATTGATCTCATCTCAATTGCAACAAGTACAAAGTCTTGCCAATTCTCATGCCAATACTAATATTGAAGTAAGCGAATTACCAGCTGACTACTTGCAATTAGAGAAAGGTTGTGATTTATTATTGAACTTGTACACTGACTTGATTCATTTTACTAACGATACTTACGCTAAAGTCAGTTATGATTATCCACCAGGCAACTACGCATTAAACAAGCTTAGAGATGCCAACGTTGGTGGTATAATTGGTAACAAATTCAACCAATTAAAGAACGTATCTTCTCCACAAGAATTAGAAAAGATCTTATTAGGGAATAAAACTGAAGAAGCCACTATCCAAACCACTTCAGTTGATATTCCAAAAACCTTATATGGTCAATTGTCTCAAGTTGCTGAAAAGCACAGCGAAGAGTTGAGAGATTCAAATAGTGCCTTATCTTTGGCTTTATTACAGATTAGCTCTACCTACTTGGAAATTGCAAATGCAAGATTAGACATGGACAAAACCATCATGAACGATTTGAACATCAAATTAGTGGAACTCTTAGACCAACAATTCGTCAAAGTTAACGAATCACGTAAAAAGGTGTATTCCACCAGATCTGAATTCGATTTACTCAGATCTAGAATCCCAGAAGATGAGGAAAATGAAGAATTAATTGCCAAGGAAGACGAGTTAGTAAATGCTACTGAAGCTGCTGTTTTAGAAATGAAGCAATTATTAAAGCCATCTAAGAGTGTATCGTTCTTGAAGATCTTTGTCGACGCTCAAAAGGAATGGTTCCTTTTAGCCAGCAAGAAGTTAGACAGTTTATCTGAAAGTTTAGACAACCTTGATGTCAAAGAGGATGATGAATAAATCTAATGTGTCAATTTATTTACCTAAATATATATATCTACGTGCAATTTATAGTTTAATAGTATAATATAAACCCCTTAGCCGAATTCTGGAACATTTAAATTTGCGCATAGTGAAATTTACGCAATAGACGAATGGATGCCCTAATTAGTGAATTGGTGATTATCGCTGATAACACAAATGCTGGAAAAGAAAGAAGTATATAAAGGGAAGCAAGCCTCTTACCACGACAAGAGGAATGTGGTCAACAAGGCACATCTTATAGAGCCAATTATTAGACACAGAATACAAGATTCATTATTCTACAAACAGTATCTATTTTTAACAAACGAAGCAACATTATTACCAGTAATAGTGGAACATGTGAAATTTATAGGGGGACTTGATCTGAATTTACGTCCTAGTCCTTTTATATGCTGTTTATTACGTCTTTTGGAATTGGAGCCTAGTGAGGACATCATAAAGTTGTATTTAAACCAAATTGGTTACAACGAGTTCAAATATCTTACTGCCTTGGTGCTTATATATATACGATTGGTTCAGCCTAGTGAAGTAGTATACACTGTGTTTGATTCCTACTTTTCAGATTCTAGAAAATTAAGAATGCAATTGAAGTCCCCAAAATTTAATGATAACGGCATTCCCGTGAATTATACATTAAGTTATATGGACGAATGGGTAGATAAACTTATATTGGAAGAGAGAGTAGTGGATATTATATTACCTCGATTGATACGAAGGTCTCAATTAGTGGAAAGAGGACTTATCAAAAATAGAGAATATAGCTTAAGTGAGGAAGAAAATTCAGATATCGAATCATCATCAGATGCCAAATCAGATAGTGAGTATGAGAGTGATAGTGACTAGAGGAATGCATTTTAACTTGATATTTTTCAATTACAGAGAATGTGGTAAGAGAATGTGGTAAGAGAACAATGAGAAATTAATAATTATTCTACTTTAAAGACTACTTATTAGTTTATAATTTAGCATTAAGCATTTAGATGAGAGATGAAATTATAAAGCGTATAACGTAATATCTCCTTCTAATTATCATTATAACAATCATTCAGCATAAGAACCACAATAAAAAGACCCAGAAAAAGCTAATTTGATGATAATATTTGTTACAAAAATATCACAAATACTCTAAGCTACATAAGCATTTACATACGATTAATATCGTTCTCTAAAATTTATAATACTTATATATATATAGTAATATCATCTTTTAGGAAGAGGTCTTAAATTGGATATCTACCCAGTATGCAGGACGCGAATTATTGACCATAAAGCGCTCCAGGGGAAATTTTAGTCACTATATCCTTTACTCTCTACCGGATCAGATGATTTAAACTATAAATGGCTATTACAACTTTACCTACTGGCCATGGCGCCGAAGACTCAGCATCGTTGCACGCGGCTTCGAAGACCAAAATAATATTTATTGCATTATTGTTTATTTTGTCGTTAATTGCTTTTGTGCTTCAGACAGAGTTCACGTCCCAAACATATAAACTCGGGTTCAATGAACCTATATTGTTATTATTTGTAACCCACGGGTTATGGTGGATTATATATCCTATCCAAGTTCTTCTGATTTCAGTTTTGAAATTATTTGCCAAAATAAAGCTTCAAAGATCAAACGAAGCTGGCTATGAGAGATTGGACTCTCATTCTCAACTCTTAGAAGATCAAGTACCAAGACCAAAGCCAGTTAGCTATTACAGGTACTTCAAGAAAAGCATAGTTAAACAAATTCATAATGTTTATCATACTTCAATTTTGATTTACGAGAGTAATGTAAATGGTGATAGATCTACAGAAAACTTGAATATGTTGATTAGCAAGAACTCAAGAATTTCCCAAACTGATTCAATTATTGACTGTGTCAAAAGTTTTCTTGGTACCAGCTCGATCAAATACATTTTTCTTAAAACGTTTTTAATTACAATTATTTTAACACTTGCAGGGTTCACTTGGTATGGTGCTATGTCGATGACATTTCCTTCGGACGTTACGGCAATTTACAATTGCTCTGCTTTCACCGCATATGCATTTGCTATACCTTTATTACACGAGAAGTTTTCTTGGTTAAAGGGTAGCTCTGTGTTCATTGCTATATTTGGAGTATTTGTTGTCGCTTACTCAGACAACTCCAACCCTTCTGATGGAGGAGAGGACATTTATCCATATAGATTATGGGGTAACTTATTAATTTCAATTGGAGCTATTCTTTACGGTTATTATGAAGTGCTTTACAAAAAATATGCCTGCATTCCCCACCATCTTGCCAGAAGTATAACTCCTCGTCGTCAGATTGCATTTGCAAATTTTGTAATGTTTCTCCTTGGTTCTTATACTTTTATTATTCTAGCTGTTGGCATAATTTTCTGTCAAATTACTGGAATCCATCATTTCAACTTCTTTAATTATGGTGACGCAACGGGTAAAATATGGGCTTGTGCAATAGGCTCACTTGTTGCTAACATTTTATTTAGTGCTTCCTTTTTATCACTTATGGCATTAACAAGTCCTGTGTTGTCATCAGTGAGTTCGTTGGTCACAATCTTCTTGATTGGTATTGTCGAATGGCTCATTTTTGGTATCCGTTTGAGTTTACAACAACTTATTGGTGATCTTTTAGTAATTGCTGGTTTCGTATTATTAACAATTGCTTCATGGCAAGAAATTAGTGAAGGTAGGGACGACGATGACGTGGAAACTGTGAGTACACTTTCCTTCGCTATCAGTACTGATGGCTGAGGAAATCTCTCTATCGAGTAGAGCCGAGCTAAAATGTAAAACTTTTTTTATAGTGTTTACAGGTTAAATATTAGATATATGCTATACTTTTAAATACTTTTAAATACTTTACTAATGTTATAAAGACAATGACTTTCGAAGAAAGTAAAGATGATGTTGCCTTTAATGGGCTAATGAAAAGCTTGAATTTGGACGAATCTAAGTTCAAGATATACAAAACTAACTTTAATCAATTGAAATATGAACAATTAGCTAATATCAAGACTGAAATAGAAAGCCAGCTTTCTACGCTTTTTGACGTGCTTGTTCATTATTACAATGCCGATATGAATACAGAATTGCTTACGAGTGAAGGGTTTCCTAGAAGTGATATTGATGTATTAGGAATCAGGTTGGTGAGAGTAAGGATTATTAGATTGAGAAATGATCATAAAGACGTTTTACAATGCATCGAAGGAAAATTGATTGAGCAATTCCAAGGTAATAATGTACCACTTAATGATAATGATAATCCAGATTTGACTAATCAATCCTCCAATAGAGAAGAGTCAGATTCTATACCCTCCATACCTTTTGTAAAGGTTCTGGAAGTGGTTCCAAATTCTCCTGCTTCAACTTCAGGACTCAAAGATGGCGACAAAGTTGCTCAGTTTGGAAACATTCACATTGCTACTCCAAATAAAATTACTAGTATCGCAGAACTTGTGCGTGGCAGCATTAATCGGTCTATCACAGTAAAAGTCATTCGTGATTCATCTGTAATTTCGCTACAAGTACGTCCTAATAACACCTGGGGCGGCCAGGGTGTCCTAGGTTGTCGTATTACCCCATTATGATTTATATTGACGTTCCTGTTGTACCATAACTATAATATACATGTTAACTAACCTCCGTGCAAAGTACTGGTGAAAGTTAAGACATCACCGCTTTCTAAGACATAGTCTTCCATACCTTCGAGTTCCCAGTCTGTATCGTTGATGAGGACCAAAATCCCTGGGCGTACTGTCCCATCTTCAATGAATACATGTATATCTTTTGCGTCAGTGATGATATTCTCAGTAATATACTTGATTAGATCTTTCATTGTAGCTTCACCTTCTTCCATGTCCAAAGTGCATTTGTGTTCTCTCACATTGCTAGAAATAACATCTAACCCACCAAGAAACTCTACTTTAACCTTAAACCCCATATTTATCTACGGTTTCTTTATATAGTTCTATCTTAAGTAAGTTCTCTCATCTGATGGGCCTCACTAACAATCTTTTCTAATTGATAGACATCCTGTATATAAGTTATGGTGGGAAATTTCAAACACGTAGAACTTATGATTGATACTATTAATTAGAGATTAAACAATTGAAAAGACATTATGATTTGTAAACTAACATGGATCGTTAGTTTCTTTTTGGTTGCGTGTATCAATCAAGCCATTGCAGCAGTAGGATCAACTGGCTTAAGAGCATTGGTTTTATACGATCCAGTGTATGATGATTTAGCAGACTTAGATTCAGTAACTCCTCAGGTCAAGAATCTTCTCAGTACTCTTGAAGAAGAATATGGATACGATGTTGTTGCCACTTCATACGATGAAGAAGGATTCTCATTGTATATTGCTGGTGAGCCAAGATTCAACCATCTTGTTCTCTTACCAAGCTCCAAAAAGGCTATAGGAGCCAAAGCTGGATTAACTCAACACGACTTAATGAAATTTGTAAATGAAGAAGGAAATGTCTTGATTGTGGGATCCCCAGATGGTTCACTCCCTGAGGGTCAAAGAGTCTTTTTGAATGAATTGGGTATTTACCCTTCTCCAAAGAACTACAGATTGATTGATAACTTTAACAATGTTAACGGAAAAGTTAAGTTAACTGATGAAAACTTGGACTCTAATTCAGTTATTTCATCGTTGAATGTAAATTATAATGGTTCTGTTGCAATAATCGACAATAATGAATTATTATTCCCATTAGTAAGAAGCCCTAAGACTGGTTACGCATCGTCCGGTAAGGAAAAGGCTACCCAAGATAATACTTGGGCATTTGGTGAACAAGGTTTCTTAGCTGTTGCATTACAATCCCTTAATAATGCTAGAGTGTCATGGGTTGGATCTACTGATTTGCTCGTTGATGACTTAATCCAATGGACTTTCCAGGAAAAGGGTGTTTTGAAACTTCAGTTTGTTGAACACATCAAGGCAGATGAACCAGAATTACCAGATAGAGAAATGTACCGTATCAAGGATCAAGTTATTTACACTATCGGTATTTCGGAATACAAGAACAAGAAATGGATTCCATTTGAGCAAAATGATGTTCAAGTTTCTTTCAAGATGTTAGACCCATACCAAAGACTCAATATGAAGTCGTTAGGCCCAGCTTCATCCTTGGAAAATAGCGATGTTAAAGATACACAAGTTTATTCCGTTAATTTTACTATTCCAGATCACCACGGTATGTTTACATTTGAGTTGGACTACAAAAGACATGGCTTGAGCTATTTGGTTGATAAGAGAGTTGTTGCAGTTAGACACTTGGCAAATGACGAATACAAAAGATCATGGGACATCACCAATTCCTGGTTATACATGGCTTCTGCCTCCTTGGTTACGCTTTCATGGTTAGTCTTTGTAGTACTTTACATATTCATGCGTAAAGTCAACATTGCAAAGAAAAATATTTAAAATAAATAGTTTATAATAGATATACTAGTATATGAAATAAATATCATAGAACCAAAAATTAACTACTGGGAAATCAATCTTGATGCATTTTTTTCATAAACGATATCCTCATATCCAATTCCAAGAGGAGAGTCCCAATCTTGCACACCAAGTTCACATTCACAGAAAAGGTCAACTACATCACTGGTAGCACAGTCAATTTGGAAAAAACTATTTTCTAAGAGAAGAAATACTTTTTCGTATCTTTTGAATTTGGAACTCATAGTAAATTTTCTAAGCTTGCTTAACCACTTCATCTTTCTCCTCTTGGGCACACAAGCAATGAAAATCGGTTTGAGTAAAACTTGCCCAATTGTTCCCTGATTAATGTTACATTGAATCTGGCCCTGAGTGGTGGATGACTTAGTAATAGCTACCTCTAAAGTCAACGCGATTGAAGCAGATAACATCCCCAATGGGATTCCAAAAGTTGAAACAAATGTTTTCTGAATATTGGTTTGTTGGTTAAAACTATATGTAAAAGTAACGGAACCCAGCTTGCCATATTCCTGAGATAAACAAGGACTAATTGGAATATATCCAGGATATACATTTTCTTCCACATCTTCGAATGAGTACTCAATCCATTCATCCTTATTATTCCTTTCTTTTGCTCGTTTCTGAAGTTTGTCATCCATGTCATCCATATCAATTATTTCTTCATTTTCATCTAGCTTGTTGTACCTTTTAGCAAGGAAGCTGTCCGTTTCTTTGATGTAGAAAACAATGTCGTCTATTGTATCGTCCTCAAGGATATACAAGTAGTCTTCGTAGATCTCATTGTAATCATCAACTTTATAAAATTTAGTATTATTATAATCATTCTCCTTTATATTTGTAAAAAAATCTTTCTTGGATTCATCTAAACTTGTTATTTCAAAGCTAAAATTTGAAATATCACTTAAATTTGCTTCTATGCCAATTATGATAAATAAAAAGTAAATGATAATTTTCAATTTCGTCATTTTGCAATCGTTCCGGAATGGGGCTGTTTATTAAATGAATAATTTAAACTCAAAGGTACTCTAATAATAATATCAAGGACTCTTATTTTTCTTGTTTATAACTTCTATAATCATGATATGCTATCTGATATTCATTTTCTTGAGCTGTTTACTTATGCTTACAGATATAATTATGGCATATTAATCAAATATTGCAACCTGTAAAAATATTTTTGATTGCGCCGTTTGCAGTTTAAGATCTAAGTATTTCATCCAAATCAAAAACTTCTTTATAAGTATATCGAATATATATATACAATAAGATGTCCAGTGTATCAGAAGCTCAAAAAAAGCAGGAACAAGAACAGAAGGCTCAAGCATTACAAGTTCAGTATAACAAATTTCAAGAAGCAGTGACCGAATTGCAAACACAACTCTCTTCTATCACTTCTCAAATACAAGAGCATAATATCGTTGATAAGACACTTACATCCATTCCACCTAATGAACGTAATGGCCGTAAATGTTTTAAGATGATTGGTGGAGTATTAGTCGACAAGAGTGTTGACGAAGTTATAAAAATACTAAATGATGAAATAAAACAATTAGGTGAACTGAAGAGTGAGATTGAAAAATCATTGGTTAAGACAAGAACCCAAATGGATGAGTGGATGAAAAAGAATAATGTGAAGATTGTGAGAGGAAATCAAGGTTAAAATATTTCATTATTATATATGGTTCGTGAATTCATCGGTAACAAAGATTAAGAAATACATAGCATTATATAGCCTACTAATAGACATATATCAAACAGCGGCGATGGCATTGACATATTCAGTTCTAGCTTCACTAATTCTTCCAGTGTCTCTATTAATGGCTTCCCATTTAGGTTCATCCTTGAATAATCTAACTGCCTTGACATTTTTCAACGCACTAGTCAATGTGAAACGATGGTAAATACCAGCTGGAAGGATCAACAAATCTTTTGGATCACATTTGATTCTAATCCAACTATCACCTTTGTTTCTAACATCAAAATAGCCTTCTCCTTCTAATATGTATCTAATTTCTTCGTCTTCGTGATAATGTTCTTTATAAAATTGAGTCATCTTGGCATTATAAGCTTCAATATCGCCACCAAATGTATCAAGATTTAAGTGAACTGTATCCCTGTTCTTGTAGGATCTTTCTGAAGCAAGCTGCTCTAATTCATCGGAAGAGTCAATTTTTCTATAGATAACTCCGATTCGTTCCAATTCTTCTAATGAAACTGGCTTCCCAGAGTTATGCTCATCCGTAAAATCAGCAGGGGTATCCTTATTGTCGTGATAAAATACTTGAACCATGTCAAAGATAAATAGAAGATTTAACTTAATTATCAGCCAATATCTTCATCCTTATTATAAATCAATATTACGACATTCTCGTGGCATGCTCTACGTTAAATGTCGCGCGACATTTGGTGTAGATTAACAAAAATGTCGACATCTACACTTGATATATAGAAGACTTTAAGTATCAATAAATGTACAATAATTCGAACGGTAATAATAGCGGAGGTGCTATGAATAATTATCAGAATGGAAATAATGGGAATAATAATGGTCAAAATGGAAGATTTAATAATACAAATAGAAACCAGGACAGAACAATGGCATATAATCAGAATATAGAACAACAATTGGCATCACAAGATAAAAAAACAGCACACAGAAGAACTGTAGATCATGGAAATAATATGGGAAGATGGCACATCAACCGTAGTATTGGTCTAGATCAACAAGCTATTGGTAAAACTAGACCCGAATCTTCATATCTTATCGATTTATTGCCATCTCCAGCCTACAGATATTCTAATAAAAACAATATGGCTATAATGGACGTTCAAACCAAGTTCGTACATCTTTCATCAAATAAGGCTAAACATTCAATAAATACCGTTAAATGGACCCCGGAAGGTAGGAGATTATTAGTTGCATCACACAGTGGTGAATTTACAATATGGAACGGTATGACCTTTAACTTCGAAACAATTATGCAAGCCCATGATCTGGCAGTATTCTCTCTTAAATATTCACATAATGACGATTGGTTGCTAAGTGGGGATCAAACTGGTACAATTAAGTACTGGCAACCTAACTTTAATAATGTGAATATAATCAATGGACACTCTGATGGAATCAGAGATATTGCATTTTCCCCTAATGATTCAAAATTCTTAACCTGTTCGGATGATTCCACGTTAAAGATATGGAATTTTAATAATGGTAAGGAAGAAAGGACGTTATCAGGACATCATTGGGACGTAAAATCTGCAGACTGGCATCCAAATTTAGGATTAATTGTTTCTGGATCCAAAGATAATTTAATTAAGTTGTGGGATCCAAGATCATCATCTTGTGTCACTACTTTGCATGGATTTAAGCATACAGTAACTAAAACTAGATTTCAGCCTAATGGTACGAAGAGATTGTTAGCAACTGTTTCCAGAGATAGATCTTGTAGAGTGTTTGATTTAAGAACTATGAAAGATATATTGGTCTTAAGAGATCATGAAACTGATCTTTCATGTGTTGCTTGGCATCTGACTCACCCCTCTATGTTAACAACTGCAGCTTATAACGGTTCGTTGAACCATTATCTTTTAGATGCATATATTCCTGATAAAAACGAAAACTCCTCTATCGAAGCTATCCATAAGATACCACACGCACATGAAAAGGCCATTCATGCAATTGAATATCATCCTTTGGGTCATCTTATGTGTACAGCTGGTGCTGATAGAACTGCCAGATTTTGGTCAAGAGCAAGACCAAATGATCCAATGTCATTCAAAGATGCTTTATATACAGATCAAAAAGTTGGTGCCTGGTATTATGCTGTTAATAATAATATTAATGCTATTATGGAACCTGCCGAAAATGAGAACCCAGCATCTAATAACGACTCTGGACCATCTATTTTGAACTTACCAGGTTTAAATACTTTATCAAATGGTGACTCTAATGAAAACGGATGGAGCGGTATTCCAGGATTAAGAGGCCACTAGTCATACAATTTCTAGCATATATAATGTTTAATTAACAATCGTAACATTTATTGATCTATTCTATAGTCGTAATATTTAAAAAAAAAATCCTTTATATCTAACCAAATAATAACCCCCAAAAAATAACCTGACATGAAATAGTAACTAAACACATAATGGAATATCATTCTCCGAATAGAATGATTTAACCGCCTCAAAATATTTCCCATTATCTTCATTTAAATAATTCGTAGCAAATGACTTAAAATAATTCACAATATTGACATTAGAATTCTTTGAAGAGCTGAAATCATCCATAAATTGAAAAGTTTCACCACAATTCAAAATCTTTATATATAAGATAACAGAATCGTGATAGTTCTTTAATTCTTGTTCAGATATAGGTTCATATATTTTATAGTAATGTTTAGTTCTCTCTCTAAAATCAGAGATAGCACTTTCGTAGTCTCTTCCTTTATAATCAGCGTTATTTGCCTTAGAATTAATATTGTAATTTAACAATTTTTCATTGTTACATTCAACATTCATAATAACAACATTGATACCATTTTGCTTGAGGTAATTTATCATAAACTCCCTTCTCTTTATTGTTGTATTAGTTGCATCTAAGAAACCCACATTTATCACATCATTTTTTAAATCCTCTATTAAGTTCTCTATTGCCATTAAAGCAAATTTCTCCCTTTCTTCTTTAGCTTCAAGATTATCAGGGCTAAAATAATTTGAATCATTAAAAGAATCCTTTACTATCCTTCTTATATCTCCAGCGTTGTAAATATGTGATTTAAGATCTATTCCGTTTAAATATTGACACACTTTATGAGCCATGGTGCTTTTACCAGAAGCAGGTAACCCTACTAGTATAACACATATTTTTGTAAGCTTTTTATAGACTAAGTTTAGATCCTTGTTGAGATCACAATATGAGCTTGATATAGGCGTGGCCGAAGATGAATTATAGGTGGATGTATTATATGAATATTCGAATAACGAGTCAACTGAAGTCATGGAATCTACCATCTTCAATCTAGATTTTGTATTAGTTGGTAATTTCTTACTTTCTATTTTATCTTCAATTTTTGAATTATTTATATTAAAACTCTCGTAGGATTCTTTTCTGCCGGAGTTATGGCATAAATAATTAATTTCCTTATCCATTTTTGAAAATTCCTCAGGTCCGAGATATGACTAATAATTATTTGTAGTGATTGACACCTATGAAGGAGGTGATCAATATATTCTGATTGACGTGAAATAAGCTTTTATATATTATATAAGGCTATAAAAAACTTTTCAGCTCTTCGAAAACGTTCCTTTTTCTGGTGAGCTGATGTGTGTCAGTATATGTCGAAATGAGGTCATCTCGAGTTTTTCCGACGGAGATACTGTTAATCCGAGTTAAGCGAAGGTCGTTAATTAATTACATATCGTTAGAATTATATACAGAAGGGTTGTTATCCTTCTCCTCCCACTTCTTGGCCCTAGCTTCACCAATCGTAGAATATATTTGCATTAAGTTATTATTCTCTCCGAAATCAAATTCGTCATTTTTGTAACTGGGTTTTTTTCCAGAACTACTCCGTTCAAAACTACTGACTACCATATTGGAAGCTACCGAGAGATGATCAAGGTATAACTTCGCGTTATCATTGACTTTAGTAATACTATAGTTTACGTTCCATTTTTGATCCTTCGATCTCGGATATGCATGGATATCCCTTGAGCAGTACTTCCCAAACAGCTGGTCGACATCAATATAATACGTATGCACTCCTGCTTTAGCCGACTCCTTATTAAAATCGTTTAGCTCATCACGGTGGGCCCTTAAGTTTTTGAGTCTCTCTTCTTGTGATAAGTCTTCTCTAAAACTAGTTTTAAATGCTTTTGGTAAAGTTTGTAGTTTGCTTACTTGATTTTCATCTAATGGAACAGCGCTTACAACCACCCTCAAATCTGCAGAGTTCGGACTTTTAATAGTTTTCATCACAAGCCTGAATGGGATAGATGGCGGAAAATCTTTTATTATCCGCTTTAAAAGATTCTCCCATATTGATAGGGACATCTTAAATTGGGTCTCAGCTACGTATGATGGCATATCATCATTAATCTCATCGATGTTCTTAAGGTTAAAATGCTTATATCTCTCATTATTTGTGTGATTGTAAAATATGTTATCAATTTCCGAAAGTGGTAAATATTGAAACCCAAAGAATGAATTTATGTTGTGGTAAGCAATATATATACCATCCATTTGACCAATTCTTGCTTGGAACCCATACTTTAATAAAGCTCCTGTTCTAATAAGATCATTAAATTCTCTTTCAAAGGACTCAAATTGACCATTTAGTTTCCATATTTGATATTTATTATTCTCTAATTCAGGGTTTACACTATCGTGTCTTATCGCACAAACTGCTCTAGTCTTCAAGTCAAATGTACCATTTCCTGGTAACCTCTCATCATAGCAATCAAGTTGGGATCTCATTAAAAAATCACCATAAGTTGCATAATTATATACATTTTGTGGTTGAGGTTGGTTGACAATCTTGTCTTTATATTTATTGGTATATTTTTCAAATTCGTTTTCTTCAGTTGTTAATAATGCTTCAAGACAATGGCCCATTGCTGAAAGTAAAATTTCGGTGTCAGCAGATTTATCAGACTCTACAGCATAAATCGTTTCTCCTGTTTTTTCGTTCACTCCTTTTGGTTGTACAACAACACTGCTTGCAATTCTTTCAATAACTCCAGAGAATTTTGGAAAGTTAAATCTATCTGTTGAATCTGGATTGTAATTATTCAATAATAAATAAAATTGTATCAACGTACTGGTCATAGAGGATGTGGATGAATAGAACATTTTATTATTCTCACTTGCAGCCTTCAACAATGTAGTATCCTTTGAAACTGATACAAAAGGCTCTATAGCATCAAAATTGAAATCTTCTAATTTGATGATCTTCTTTAAGTATGGCGTAAAGTTGTAAATTCTTGTTCTTGGATCTTGCAAAAAGTGGACTCCAGGAGAGAAGAGGGCTCTATCTAAGTTATGAGCTAACCTTGGTATGCTTGCTGAATCTATAGAATTCACTTGCTTGAATTCTTCATTAAAATTAATTGTATTCTTCTCAACATCTGCTTCTTTTTTGCTGTTAAATAACTTCTTCATATTATGTCTAGCTAACAGATTGCGAGAAATCCATGTCCTAGAATGCTTTTTTTCATTTTCCCTTGTAATACCATTTAACACTTTTGAATTAGTTTTCTCCCTGAGCTGTGTGTCTTCTTGTTTGTTCTTTGTACTATTCACTGGTCTTTTCTTAATCATCTTTTGTACTTCTTGGGGAAGAACATTTTTATTGAGATCTTTGGTGTACCTTTGGTCAACTTTATGATTTCCATGTATCTCTAACTCTTCATCCAATGTTTCAAGTTCTTTATTTGTCACTCTTAGTTTAGATGTGTGTTTAAGGGCACTAGATAAATCTAGTGATGTTATCTTTTGAACATCATCGCTTCCTTTTTTTAATAAAGTACAACTTGTATGGATCCTTGATCTTTGCAATAATAATGATACCTTATTTGCCCTTACAATTGTATGACTTCGAATAGATATCATTCTCATTCAAACACGATCTAGATATAGATATATATACAAGTTGTTTTGTTACTTATCCCATCGCTTTAAAGATTTTAGATATACACGACCCCACACTCCTAAACTACAATTATAATACTTAACAAAAAACCTTTTATTAATTTAAAGAGAATCACTTTTTTGAATTGAAAATTATGCTGAATTCACTATCTCTTCAGGATAATACTAAAATGGTGCTTAAAACACCTTTAACGAATAAAATTTCAACTTTTTTATAGACACATCAAAAGCTCCCAATAACATATATAACCATAACCCTAATAACCATTTAATTGTACAATCTTCTATCTAATTCCCTTAAGACATTTGCAACTGATTGGACTTCAACTTGCATTCCTCTAGTAGTCAACTTACCTACTAAAGTACCGAAATCAACTGAGTTAAACTTTTTATGTCTAGATAATGTCTTGTATGCATCCGAACAAGGTATGAATGTTCCTGTTACTGATTGTTGTAGGTTTACCAGAGGTGTTGAAGATAAACTCGTTCTTGAATCTGATATAGAGTCTTGTGTTGATCCAGATTTAGAAGTTGACGAATCCGATGAAATGCTACTATCCGATTTAGCCCTACTTGCGACTGTAGTACAGAATAATGTAGACATAGGATCCATTTGGCATTGTTCACAAGTTCCTGGATTTCCTGTACATCCACTCTTCTTTGTTTCCTTAGTCAGGGAGTCATTATCAATATCTTTTACGATACTACCAGGTCTTGTTGTTGGCGTAGCTACGGTCGGAACCGCACCTGGGGTTAAATTAGTAATTTCACGAATTTCAACAGATGGTCCTGGATGCATTACTGGTAATGCGGCCTTTGTAAAGCTATTAGAATTCAATTGAATAGGAGGTAACGAAGTTTTAGTATCATCTTCAATTGATAAGCCGTTGTCTAACGACTTGTTTAACCTTGCAGCTTCTTTTGCGGCCTCACGGCAAACACACGGAGTATCGTCGGTACAGAAGCCACAATTTTCCACTGGTGAAGATTCATCAAATTCAACGATTGAGTCTTTTTTCTTCTCGTGTATAATCTGAACCTCACTAATAATTGGTTCATGCTTAAGCTTTTTAAGATCTGGCATTGCTTTTTTCAATGCAAACTTCTTTGTAAAGTCAACCTCGTTGTCACTAGATTTTCTCTTCTTGTTAAGAGAAACAGCTGGCATAGGTTTAAACGAGCTAATAGTTTCTTCTAATGATCTAGAAGATGTCGCAGAAGTATTTTCGGATGATTTTTCCTTTAAACCTACAGTTTCACATAGGCATTCTTCTTTTACACAAACGCCACAATCAAAGTTGTTATTAACAGGACCTGTTTTGTTAACTTTAGCAGGCGAGCTCGAATCTGAAGTTAAATTTATATTACTTATGTTTGGCCTAAATGAACCAACAAAAGTAGGAGAGTCTGCTGAAGGAGCAGGCGAGACTTGCTGTTGAACTGAATAGGAGGAACTTGCTGGGGAACCAGACATCTGGTTTAATGGAGAACCAGCATTGTTATAATTCAATTTAAATTGTGGAATATTAAATTGCAGAGTATATGACGGTGATTGGGATTCTTTCATTGAATTCATCTCTGAACGCATTTGCTCAATAGATTTCAATAAGAACTGGTTTTCAACTTTCAACTTATTAATAGTATTTATTAATCCCATTTCTTTTACATCTCTCTCCTTTTCAAATTCAAGTAATTGCTCTTC
The DNA here is from genome assembly GCA_030563145.1 of Schwanniomyces polymorphus var. africanus. Taxonomy (NCBI): domain Eukaryota; kingdom Fungi; phylum Ascomycota; class Pichiomycetes; order Serinales; family Debaryomycetaceae; genus Schwanniomyces; species Schwanniomyces polymorphus. The sequence goes on from JAKUBG010000004.1 coordinate 566,301, forward strand.
TAACTCTTGCACTCTAGTAGCTCTTCTTTCTCTGAATGCACGCTGTGCTGCTCTGTTCTGGGCTTTTCTCTTTGAAGCAGGGGTATCTACACTAGGCTTTCTACCCGGCTTGGGCCTTGGTGGCAACACCCACTCTTTAGAAGTAATAATCTGAGGAGTCGAAGCTTTACTCTCGGAACCCTTAGTTTCCTGTGTAACTGGTGCCCTTGGGGCCATCATGACTGGAGGAGATCTGGCACTGTCTATTGGAGAGGGTGCCAAAGTTTGTCGTCTTGGAGCTATAGTTGGATTCTTTGTTGACATTATGTTGGATTGTACCTATACCAATATGTTAGTATATCACCAAGGTTATGTGCTGCCTGTGGTAATTCAATATAGGGTATTTATAGCTATGTATGATTACTAAATCTTTACTGATGAAATTGATAAAAAAGGAGAAATTTTATCTATTTCATCAGTTGATACGTGCCCGGCCCAAATAATGAAGTACAAAGGCAAGCCGATTAACATATAATCACAAGCCATGATTGGCTAAACCAAATACATACCAAGCAATTTCTTGTCTATTGTTGCCAAGCTATTGTTGCACGATATCACTAGAATGACAGCGGCTCTCACTTATAGAAACAATAAGATGATACCTGTTAACGTTATAAGTAAGTAATTTAACTCAAATTGTAAAGGAATCAGGTTGAAAGTTTAATTGAACCTCCAGACCTAACTTACTCCTAATGTGCTTCTATATTAATGTTAATAAATAATAGTTAAAATGAGGTAAGATAGCTATCTTTCAGTCTTCTTATTTACAATGTTCAATCAACAATAGTTATATGACGAGCATATTTCTTTCTAATTCAGGGCGTGTGCATACAATTTTCCGATATCGGAAACTAGTTCTACTATAATATATACAATTGGTATTTGGAATATAACTAAAATATACATACATTTGAGGTAATCAACGTAATTAATTACGATAAAGATTCATTTCATATATTCCAAACTTAGACATTAGCATAGTTCTTTTTTAGATTACTTCTCAGAAGAAGCAGCGGCTCTTTCTGCTTGAACTCTAGCAATATCTTCAGCAGTTGGAGCACCTTCGGTGATCAATTTGTTTAATGTAACCTTACCAAATTCATCCTTTAATTTTTGCTCTTCCTCCATAAGTTTTGGTGCATTTTCCTTTAAGTATTTTTGGAAATGTTCGTATTGCATTTGACCATGTTCTCTAATGATATCGAGAGGCATTTTTGGTTCCTTGTTTAAACTTGATTGTGGAACACCCATCAACTTAGCTAAAAAGTTACCAGCATTTGGTCTATTAGCATTGTCAAATAAATGTTTGTTGTCTTGTCTCCACTGTTCTCTCAACTTTTGTTCTCTTTCAGCGAATTCCTCGACAATATTAGACTTGTCTTTGAATGAATTCAAAATTGGTCTAATATCTTTAACTGGCTGAGTTGCCAAGTATTCCAAGAAATTAATAAGTTTGATTAATTGGTCATCTGGTTTACCATCCCATGGCTTTAATGTAATAGCATTTTCTGGTTGCAAAGAAACATTTTCTTCATTAACATCTATGATAAGAGTCTTAGATAAGTCACGGTTCAATAATGACAAATCCTTAATGACCTTACCATCCTTGTAACGACAACCTTCTCTGAACAAAGCATAAGAAATGTATGCATGGTAAGGATCCAACTTGGCAACAGTCTTTTCAGAATACATCTGGTAATTTGAAGCAAAGATAACGATTTCATAATAGGTAGAAAGGTATCCTAAGAAGTAATCTAAACCTGGTCTTTTAGCAGTTCTCCAACCGTTCTTGGTGTCCCATTCAGAGTGAATCAATAAATCATCTAATGTTAAAACTAAGGTCAATGGTCTACGGTAGGCTTCTGGTGCTGGTGGTGGTAATAATTGTTCAAATACTGGTTCACTGAAAAAGGTGAATAAAGAGCCTAATCTTTTGTTAAGTCTTTCATACATTAAACCTGGTGCATAACCATTTTCAATACTTTCACCTCCTAATTCTTTTTGTTCATCTTCAGAATCCCAGTTACGAGCTAAATACCCGAGACCCAAGGTACCACCGGCAAGGGTGGAAATGTAAAACCAGTTGGCAGCTTTCTCTCTTTGCTTATCTTTCGAGGTTTGGGCTCTTCTTTTTCTCCTTTTTTGTTCCTTATTCGATTCTTCGGTAGATTCTTCAGTAGGTTCTTCAAATCCAGCCTTTGCTAATAAGTCATCTGTCAAAATGGATTTTGGTTGTTCCTTCTTGTCATCAGCTTCTTTCTTCTCAGTAGAATAGAATTTCAACTGATTAGTAGACAACTTACCTGCGCTTGAAGAAATTCTATTATAGTTTTGGCGTAATGAACTGTTTAAAGTTCTACCAAGAATTCTTGAGCTTCTCAACATTATGTCTATATATAATTATTGATTGGTTTTAGTTAACTCACTTCAAATTTTCAATTAAAAAATCTCACCAAACTTTTGTGAAATATTATTATAACACAAAATAGTATACAAGTCGATTTGTTAGTGTTTAATATTGATTAGGAGTACTAAAGCTATGGCTTGGAAATATATTCAAAAGAGAGGTTTGGGTATATCAGCAAATCTTTTGAACAAGTATGTTAAGCCCCAACGTCCAGTTTACCAGAAATCAGGAAACTTTATATTGAACGCATTGAATTATGTAAGAGATGCTGATAATTTCCAAAGTGATTTAAGTAAGAGTCCTAGTCAAATTAAAGTAGAAGAACTTTTAACAAAAATTGAAGAAAGGCCAGAGTTATTGTATTTATTGTCTAATTTCCTCAAAGAATTGCTGAAGATTGGTATAAGTCAAGACGAAAGAAATATATCGAACTTTAAATATAGAATGTATTTGATGTGGAAAATAGGTAAACTTCACAAAGACTTTTGGGAAGCATGTCATTTTGAAGAAATTAGTACGCATAATCATAAAATTAATTTGAACCCTAATGATATTGGAGTCTTAGATCCTCGTAACTTCCCAACTGAGGCATACGATCAATTGCAAACAGGTGTATATAATAAAACTTCTTTTAAGCACTTAGGTATATAAAATTTTTATTATGTATCTATATATTTATGAATTAAATGAAATAATGAGATTCTTGAAATGCTTTATAAAATAGCTTTTACTTATGTCTAATTAAATTATGGCTTAGGAATATGTAATGATTTTGAAATTTCAGCACAACCTTGTAAAACAAATCCTAACGACACAATATTGAATTCTGCAAAAGTATCAGCTAACAAAATCTTACCTGGTAATTCTTCTAAGATCCAACCTTTAGAAACTAAAAAGGCCATAAAAACAACCCAAATTAAATTTGAAGGAACTGGAAGCCCCTCAAAGTATTGAGACTTACCTGATTTATCCTTAGGGATATTATTTGTGCTGATGTTGAATCTTGCCAATCTTGTTAAACCACATAATACCCAGAAAGTAAGCATCAATACGTCTACAGTCGAGCGGAATCCAATTGCAAATGCAATGATAGCTGGACTTACACCAAATGATATCAAATCAGCCAATGAATCCAATTCTTGACCCATCAATGAACTTTTATTCCTTAATCTAGCAACCCTACCGTCAAAGAAATCAAAGAAAAGCCCTAAACATATGAAAAAATGTGCTCTTTGAACGTAGTGTGTTTTTCCCGTTAAAGCAAATCTCAAGCAAGAAATAATTGAATAGAATCCAGAAAAACCATTTAAAAGAGTGATGAAATCAGCCATATGCAAATTTCTAATCAAACTAAAATGTCTAGTATCCTCAATGAAAGCAGCATATTCCTTTGGATCAGGCTTAGGCAATAATTCTTTGGAATTTAACGAAAAGAGAGATGAGGACCTTCTAATTGGCTTTATCTCTGGGCCACCTTCTATAATCTCTGAGTCCGATTCAAAATCAGATGCAACTGCAGACTCGTGTTTTTTGATTCCTGAAGCTCTAGCGGACATGTCAATTAGTTAACTAATGAGTTTTGTTGGATGTAATAATAACAATTGGTAGATCAAATAATTTTCTAGTGGTAAATAATCTTATTTGTGTGTTTGAAAATGATGATCAAAGTTTCCACGTGAAACTTAAAATGTATGATGTACTGTATATAATGGATATTGCTGTGACGAAATTTATTATATGCAGGTCGGAAGTATAGAAAATGAATCACTAACCATAGGGCTGAGAGACGATTGCAGACTCTAAAAAATATTTCATTATTATTAGCTTTAGATGAAGAGAATTAGGATAATGTTGACGATGGTATTGGGCTGCTAATGAGAAGGATTGAATACGATAAAAACACTATATTGCTGCTTTTTTCACGCTATATGATTGTTGAAATTGGTATCAAATCTTTATTTTTGAACAATTTGTTTATTTTTGTGTAATAATAAATTGGAACCTTCAAAATAAAAGATTAAATGGAAAAACTGCTTTATGAATGATTTCTTTTGTATACAGGAAGTGGGTTTTACTATCAGTACAACGAGGCAGTATCTATTGGGTCAAAGGGGGATATGGATTACGAAAAAGGAGGTAAATACTGCACAATGACCCTAATAGTTTTTATCTATTAGGCTAAAAATAACAATCCCTCTCCAAGCTTAAGTATTAAAGTATAGGTTACTTATATAACGAATTAATTAGTACTACAATTGGGCCCGACAAAATACAGAACTCTGGTCATGTTCACTGATAACTTTCCAGAGAAAGTCATATAGTAACATGTCCGAAAAGATTTGGATGAGCCTGAACAACTGAATTTACCTTCAATGCGAAAAAATAAAAATGCCCCCATATTTCTTTGATACACAACAAGAATAAATACATGTTAAGGCAAGAGACTTTCACTCCATTAGATAACTATGTTATGTTTGAAGAGTGTAAAGGTAGTCATTACGTAAGGAACTTTATAGTATTCATCTTCACGTTAATGTTTACATATTTCTTTGTACATATTCAACAAGTTAGGTATCAGAATTCTAACAAGGATATAAGTGCTGGGACCAAGAAGATCAAAGTTTCCTGGGCATGGATATTATTTAGTGCTTCTATATTCACTTTAATTTTAATGCTTATTATTGTTTTGGTCGTCTTGGTTGAGGGATACAATTATAACAGATGTATAAATGATATAAATGATAGATTTGAAAGACAGACACCATAAGATTTTTTGTATCCTAGTAAAGATGTTTTTTTTTTAACTATAATAGTAATACAAGTAAGCGGGCCATTATTATAAAACACATCCAAATATTGATGACACAATGGTTAAAAATATAATAGGAAGCGTTGATTTCACGTTACTTAAAATATAATAATGCAATAAAATCTCCATAATTTCATTAATTGAGGATTATAGCAAAAAGTGATAAAGAGTAAACATGTTTTAAACTTCATAATATTATAGTTATCACACAGAAGAATTACTGCTGCTAAGATCTTCTATATTGGTTCAACACGTCACGATAATAGTACGAGGAGTCACTAACTATTTTATTCGTTGAGTATATCAAGATATAAAATTATCTTCTCATTTATGCCTCTTTTTAGTTTTCCAATTTATAGTTATGTCACGTCATGAAAGTTGCAATTTTGTAACTTAGTGACATAACACCTTCATAGGTGCGAAAATTAATACTCTGTAACTATCAGTCAACCCAATTATAAGCATTCTATATTGTCAATTATGAAAGTAATTTGGATAATTAGCGGGGAATTATTTCAGTTCAATGCTAGTTATGAAATATAGATAATATATATTTAGTCAGTCACTGATCAATTTAAATTTCATTACCATCTTATTTAGTCCTTTCATAAAACTTTATTGAGTAGATGACCATACTATCTTTATGGGAATTACATTCATACACATGAAATAACCACAACTTAAATATAGTCTGATTTATCCTGATCGATATTTAATCATAGATCAATGAGTCGAAAATGATTTGCAGTTGATGCTCACTCTCCAGAAAATTTCACTATTAACAGCCGTTTTGATGAAGAAAATATCGATACTGTAGATGATGGTATGAGTTCCTAATGAAAGGGCCTAATGAAAGGGGCTGAATGCGACAAAAGCAATGCAGTTCTCGCTAACTTCTCAGAAAAATTGTTGAATTCACCAATGAAAATCATATCGTTACAGAATGCTCTAGAAGATAGTTTTGACGGTAGGCGAGTATATTTGGGCATCGAATTTAAGTAACTTTAACGATTCTGGTACCTCATGTAATGCGCCTATTTGGAATATCTAAAAAAAGATATTATTTTACGACATGGTTGCAAACCCTGACATACATTTTCCGATGATATAGGCTACTCCCTCGTGATAGTCTTTATAGAGGAATTTGACTCAAGTAGCTTTTTGTCAATTTTAGTATGTGAACATCTTTTCTCAGCCAAATAGCGAGCAATTCATGATGTAATCAATATCTTATTAGAAAATACAAGAAAATGCCAGAAATTGTTCTTAAACGAAATTATGATGATGTCTATCTAGTAAAAACTTAATTTCTGACTCGAGTAATCTGTTCTCTGAGGAATGTTATTATTCTTGGTACTATAGCTTGGGTGAGCATATCATAACCTTCGAAATTCTCATGTAAAGCATCCAATTTTTAGAACAATACGAATGTGTATTATGATGGTATTAATGATTTATCTTAGTGGTATTTCGTGATATATTGTTTTAATAACGTAAAGTACTTTTGAATGGTTGTAATCAAAGTTAATGAGATTTCAGGCTACTTAGAACGCTTTTCTAGAAACACTATATTCTTATCAATTGTTTAATCGTAAATTCTCTATCAATACTATTTATCTTCTATAAAAACATTATCGGAATACAATGCAAAATATGGCTGAACTTCTAAAATATTTCTAATGATCTGAGCTTACAAATAATTTAGGGATTTCGCCAGGTGAAGCCTTGGCTTCATCGTCCTTTTTATCATTTAACGACAAATCCGAATGATTCATGTCAAGTGAAAATACAGTTGGTTTATCAGATCTTGAAAGCATGTTCTTAGTTCTCGATATCAAATGTTGCACATTTGAAGAATTTGGTAAAAATGACTCAGAAGACGAGTGTCTCTTGATATCACTGTCTGAATTTGAATTAGGAGTACTGGAGCTTGAACTATTTTTCAAGGATTCTAATTCTTTTTCCTTCCGTTTTAAAACTTCTTTTTGCATCTTTAAATATAACTCATGTTGCTCTTTATGTAACGGATTAGTTATAGGTTCCTCGGTTGGCGTGGTCTTAGGTGTTGTCTTTGGTGAGTCGCCAAGAGGATCGACACTAAGTCCATCGCTACTTGGAGCCGGCATACCGTCCAAAAAGGTTTTATCAAATGGATTTCCATCTTCTGGTGTTTGTATCAAAGGAGTTTTAACCTTAGGTGTGAAAATTCCACTTAATGCCTCCTCTGCAGGAGGCGTGAATTGGAACTTGTCCAAATGAAGATTCTGATCTTTGTTTTGAGATGCTGATTGAGATGTAGCATTCTCCATAGTAGAAATTTTATTCTCTAATAATGCAAATCTTCCTAAATGATCACTTCCAAACCTTAATAATTCATATAGATCAGCATACCAGCTATTAAAAGATTCCTCGGAAGTACATTTGAAGGTAAATTTTTTAGATGGGTTTGAAGTTCTTGTCATAACAAACTTAAAGCCCTTCTCGTCTTTTGTTTTCAATGAATAGTCATTAAGGTTGTAAGATTTAATTGGTATATCATCATGGCCAACAAAACCCCCAATTTTACCCTTGTCCTTCTTTTTCGTATGCGTAGAGTTCTCATGTTCAATTTTAAATTCATGTAAATAGTTGCATGTCAAAAGGTAGAATAATGTTGTATAATTTTTCAAAAGTTTAGATTTACGGTACATAATACCGTATCTGATACATTTGTTGTGAATCGAGTTTGCGTAAGGAAGCTGAATTGCCCTTATATTCCTTGTTTCTCTCTTAAAACCTAGTGGTGAATCTTTGTATATGTTTAAAAGATTAGAATTGTGAGAAACAAAATGCCCCCACTCATCAGTGTGTGAACTTGTGACATGTTTCTTTAAATTCAAGTGGATATTCACTACAGGATCACCATTAGTCAAGTAAACTGATTCTGAATCAACCAATTTCCCAAACTTATCAGAAATGATCTTAAGCTCTTTAAGAACAAATATATATAAATCCTTTGAAATATTCTGTAAGTTAACATAAGAAGCGAAAGTGTAATTTTCTTTGAGCAATTGCTTTTTAACTTGATAATCAACTTGCAATTTTATCAAGAAAGGATCATCTAACTGTCCAGAATCTTCTTCTTCGTTATCTTCTTTAATAATGATCGGTTTCAGGTTTGAATATCTCTGAATAGAATTGGAGTACTTATCTAAAATTCTTCCAGTCTTACTTACTTCCTTTATAACATCAGTATTGGCAAAAGATTCATTCTTCAAAGAAGATCTAATTTCTTTAATCTTTAACAGCAAATTTTTCCCTAAAGTTTCTAATCTTGGAATGATCTTAGTGTTTAGTTCTTTCACCAATTTACACTGTGCTTGGAAACAACTAACATGGTGTTTCAACAAAATTTGAGGCATATTATTGAAAAGAGATGTTTCTGGGAAAAAGGTTGGTGGTATTTTAAAATCGTTTCCTCCACTAGACAGATGATTATTTGGCATATTATGTACCAAACCTGAGACAGAACTGTTGACATGTTGTGAAACTTTAGACAACGAACCAGATGAAATATTTCTGCTGTGTCCAGATACATTTTTTAAAAATGAACTATTCTGCATGTTTTTAAGTGCAGAAGAACGTTTTTCTAGGTTTGGATTAGATTGTCCACTAAGAGAAGATGATTGCGTAGCCAACGAAGAACTAGAGAGTGTTCTTTGGAGCTCTTTCACTGGTGTAGTTGATTGACTATTAGAAGGACTAAGGCTGTTAAGATCTATAGATTTGATGAACTTGTCAGGCAAATCTTTAAAACCAGGAAATTTAACTGAATATATTAATTGATAGTTCAAACTAGCTTCAAACTCCTTCACCATGGCTATCTCCTTTAAATAAAAGATCAAAGACTTAATGAAGTGCTTCCAGCTCTTAAAAAACTGAATCAATGTGTCTATAGGTTTAGCATCAGCAGGGGGGACATTCACAAAGAAAGGCGATCTTGGATCTGATGCTGGAAGTATAGACTCCTTCTGAAATGAAGACATAGTTTCAAAATCAAAAATACTGTAATCTTAGAAGAATAATGAACAACAAACACTATTTATATAAATAGCTTAGAAAATTCAGAAGTTTATCACGAATCATCCGTCTGCATCCGCCTAGAATCATCTCCTTCTCTTACAATTATATACAGCTCTTACAATTATATACAGTCGCGCATTTTAGTGTTCTATTATGAATCGTCGTAGTAACCTGATGTCGCTTCACAACTAGTTATGTGTCACATCATCGCTACATTGCTATATCGTAACTTTACGAAATAGGAAATAAAATTGCTATTATAACGAACTCCTAGTTAATTTGTAAAGATAACCTATGACTATTAGTAGCGATATATTAAGGAGTTTGTTTTATAGTTGGCATACTGTACCTAAAATTGGCCCCAAGCTGCAGGTTTTGAAATTCAATTACAGCACAGATGCGCCAAGGCAATGTTTTTATGATTTAGTAAAGATCCCATCGCGGCAAATGCATTGGTAATGTGGATATACCTGTTCAGGCTACATTTCGTATCCCTTATTCTAACTACAACTTAATTTATTAATTCAGATCAAATCGGAATAGATATGAGTTAAGAAATATTTGGGATTGCCTATCTGCTGACGTAAAAAAGAAATGTTGCCAGGATGTCGCGAATCTGATAGGTGGATTATCCTTCTAAAGGCGGGGAAAAGAAAAAAACTCCTTGAAGCTCCTACATGCAACGGAAAAATACCAAGAACTAAATTACTTTTAGTTAATGTCTATAATATTACTTAAAATCAACTATTCAAGTAATTATATACAATCTGTTTATTGAATTGATCTTTATTTCAAAATATTCTCATATAGCAACTCGATTAAGATTAACGAACAAATAAACTATATCGGACTTCGATATCGAGCCATAGTAACCATAAATAGCAAAGTAGATATTTTATAATTGGAGGCTGGCATTTGGTAGATACGGAAATATATTATTGCTAGATCAAACTGAAATGTTGTGCTTATAATAGTCGAAATGATATATAAAACCGTATTTTTGGTTCAAATGATTTGTTTTACAAGCTTTATTATCATGTAAGTTTTCTGTCTTACATTATGTATTCTTATAGTTGAGAATTAACATTAGAGTATTTAAGTGGGTGTACATGATCTGGATTGTCGTATCAGTTCCGGTTTACGTCACTCCAAATGTCACAAATCCATTAGTCATTGTTGACTGGTATAAAAGGATGCATTTTTTTAAATTTGATACAAGTCCTTCTTAAACTAACTGCAGATTATTGAAAATGTCTCAAGGTACCTTATTTGCATATACGAAAGATAGACAACACTCAAGGGCAATTACTCCCAAGGCTATTATTAAGTATTTCGATTTAGATATCACAATCGCAGAATGCGCAGGTAAGGTTTATGAGGACAATTTCCCCTTGAAGAAGGCGCCTGCCTTTGTTGGCCCTAATGGGTTTAAGTTACAAGAAGTGATGGCAATTATCTTTTATCGTAAGTATAATCCGTTTTTTTTGACATAAATTAATGAATTGAAAGTAATACTGGATTTAGTCTCACAATCATTACGATTATGGAGTCTATATTTGGTTTTCACTAACAATATTTAGTAATGAATCTTGGTGACCCTAAATCTGAGTTATTAGGTAAAAATCCTCAAGAATATGCATTGATTGTAAAGTGGATGTCCATAGTTAATTCCGAGTTATTACCAACTCTTGCTAATGCTTTTAGGCCGATGCTTGGTAAGCTTCCTTATAACAAGAAATCAGTTGAGGAAGCCATTGCTTATAGTGAAAAAGTCGTTTCTCTTTTTGATAAAAGATTAAAGGAATACACATATTTGGTAGGAGAAAGATTAACTATTGCTGATATTTTTGTAGCTTCCTTAGTTACCAGAGGATTTGACTATTTATGGGGTTTTGAGTGGAGGAAGCAACATCCAGAGTTTACTAGATGGTTCAAGACTATTATCCAAAATCCTATTCTTTTTGAAGTCATTGGGGAATATAAGTTTAGAGATAAGCCAATAGAATATGTTCCTACAAGAAAGGATAGAGCCGCGAATGAACAATCAAAGTAGTATCAGCTTAGTATCAAAACTGCCAAATTTGTTATTTTCCTTAAGTTAAATTATTTATTAGAGACTCTGGATAATTTAAAGGGGATCTCAGAAATTGTATACGATCTGGGAAAGGAATATCTAAAGAAGTGATCATTAGATGGAAATTTACTGTAATGAAGAAATTAGAGAAAGAGCTATTCCATAGCTGTGGGAAACCTGATAAGCCTAAAGTAGTCTTTATAGAAAGTAGACTATGAGTAATGATGAACTGACTTTACATTTCTTATCCAACGATTTAGTCACTGATTCTTCAACAAAATTATCAGATTCATTTAAGCACATCTTTGGTTGTATTGTAGTTTACGGAGAAAAAGACGATCTTGGAATCTATGGCGTTTTCTTGGTTAGATGGTCAAGGTTACGAGCTAGCACCCAAAGTGCCTCTGATTGGTGTTCGTACTTCTTTCACAAAGTTTGACTCAAAATTTAAGAGACTAAAAGATTTGTTAATAACATACTTGCATGGAAAATTGTAGATGGTAAGGTCTTTTAAGTAAGCGCATTTAACGGATGTTGTATCTTTTTTCGAAGTTTCATCTGTATTTTCTAAAACAAAGTTATTTAATTCTGAATTAGTTACTAAAATATTTATGTAGGATAGTTAATGGTGTTTAACCAATCATATACAAAATTATAAGATTGAAGCTTTCTTCTTGTCCCCTATGTATTATGTCCAATTGAAATATTTGATATACACTCTTTCTTTAAACTATGAAGGCGTCTGTGAAACTTACTGCGAAAAGTATATTATGCAACCACAAAGTTGGTGATGGTTCAAAACTTCACAGATAGATGCAAATTAATAAAGATATTTCTATGATTCTTGCTACTGCTATTTTTGGTGATTATAATGGCACCTCTATCTGTCTTCATTGATAAAACCTCATTGTGGGGAACTGTCAATTCAACGAAGAGATTCTTACATTATATAACATCAAGACATGATCACAATAACGAAGGTCTACGTACCAAGGAACCGTATGATAATTCCACACCTGATAATTTCGAAATATTTCAAAGGTATTCTATAAGTGAAGCTTGGGTTAATGGTGTGCAGAGCAGAGAGAATGCCGATCCTCTTAGTTCATTAAACTTAGACTTCGATTTTGACCAACCCAGTCTAGATTTTGAAGTTTCCTTACACAGCTTGAATTCTAAATGCACTGAGGTTGATTCTATTGAAAAGAATCAAGATTCTTGTTTAATGAACTTTCCTAATGATTCCATACATTCAAGATTTAAAAATATATTGGGTAAAGTAATGACATTCTTTAAAGAGTTTCACTCTATGAATGTAAATAAATATGATACTCATAATAAGCCTGATTCTCCTATAACTACTATGAAGATACCAGTAAATAATAATTATTATGTTTCAAAAGCCTTGGATATATCCATCTTTAAAGAAACTGTTGATGAGTGTCATTCAACTATTAAATTCAGTCAATTCGCTGATATTTTGGTTTACAATAAGAATAGTGATGAATATAAACTGAGTTCAAGTACCCCCTCAGTAAATATATTTAGCTCCTTTAGGCAGAATTCAAGGAATAGATCAACACTTCAATGTCCAAATTCTGTTCATTCTATTCTAAAGAATAAAGTCAACCATAATTTTTCAGAAGAGTTCTTAAACGCTAAATTAACAGATTCAATTAATTTAGATCTTTTTCTTCGGAACTTTGAATCATTTGAAAATGAAAAATTCCGTAATTGTACTGGTGTTAATGAAAAGAGATTGCAACAATTGAGAAACTATTATACTGAAATGTTTACGTAGAGTCATTTATTCAACAGATTTACGAAATTAAGCCTGGGATTTAATATAAGTCTTTTAATAAAGCATAAAAATAACTGACTATAATCGCAATCTCAATAATTTAAGGGGCTTCAAATGTATGGTCTAAGTTAAAGGAATTAGAGAGTTTATATTCTAGATTTTGAAATAGAAGCGATAAAAAGGATAAATGGATTAGAATTTATGCTGTGCATACAAAATTAAGATTTGGGGAAATAACTAAAAACAGCTAAATGCTCTTTTGGATATGTTCTCCTCATCTCCATGTCATGTTAACTATTATAGAAAGCTACTCAGTGAGTATAATATATTTTAAATGACATTTTCTATGTATCCTATTTACATAAGCTTAATATATTTAACTCATTTATTCTATATGCTTTTTCCTTCATGAAAATTTAACGGTTTTTGGTGGACTTTGACACATTTATAAGTAACATGTGTCAATGAAACCTTGTGCCTGCGTGACATTATTTTTTAACGAAGAGTCTGATATTTTTTTCAATTATTCCCATTTGTCACTTTCTTTATCCAAAAAAATCTCCACTTTATAACTATTCTTGCTAGCCCACATTATTTTAACTCATTAATCCAATATTTTGAAAATGTTCTTTTTAGAAGCTGTCTAATTAATTATTATTTTTATTATTTAACAGCTAAATTACACAGCAAAAAAATGTACGCCAAACTAGTAATTATAGCAGTTTTAATTGCAATTGCAATTGGAGAAGAGCTCAATCTTCTAAAGAGAGACAATTGTGATGCATGTTCCAATTTTGAAAGTTTCACTAGTGACTGTGAAACAGCTACGAACATCTGGAAATGTGTATGTTCTGATGATAAGCTTTGGTCATTTTATTCAAGTTGTTATTCTTGTGTGGGTGCACCTACAGCAGCTAAATCGAACTTGAGAAGCCTTTATTGTGACTTTGCACTTAATACAGATATACCATCATCATTTGACTTTGCAGCTTCTGAGTTATATGGTTATAGCAATTCCGTACAGTCAAGACCACCATTGGCTTTAAGTCCCACGGATCTGGAAAGCTCTACTAAATCCGGATCTGGAGTGACTTCAGCCACATCGATGAATTCAGCAATATCTGAATCTGACAAAGCCTCAAAAGGTACAAGCAGTTTGACTGCATCCTCTAATGTAGAGCATTCGAAGTCTAGTAGTCTGTTGAGATCAAGCAGTTCTAAATCATCATCAACTTCAAAAGCGGACGGAAATACCGTACTAGCTTACCAAATGACAATTGGCACATTTTTAGCTTATGTTTTGTTTATGTTATAATATGAATAGCAGCTTGTAGGTTATTAAGTATTATATTAACTAACGTATTAAATTGAAGAATTGCTGTAGTTATAAGTATATGAGCTATAATGGAATATTGAGCTTTAATAAAATGAAGAATAGATTCAATATAATTCTGGCTGATATCCCCCATATTATACGTAATTCCTTAATGGTATTATTAGAGAAAAGTTGAAACTTTTATTTAATATTTGTTAATCATAATCTACTTAAATGAGTTACTAATTTTTTCATTGTCGTACCATTCTAACCAGCATTCATCGTTAACTGGCTTTGTGGTATAAGTATCCACCATAACCATCTTTTCTTCATCTGTGCCATTGGAGCCAACATGGGAAAACCCCATTTTTATATCATTGCCTTTCTCGCCGTCTTTGTAGTCAGTAATCAGGCACCAATCTTTGCATAATTCAGAATTGAAGTGCCAATAGATATTAGCAATAGCAGCCTTCATCTCAATCAGTGCTAAATGCATTCCTAAACACATTCTAATTCCTTTTCCAAATGGCATCATAAATTTTTGTTGACGTTGAATTCTATTCTTAAATTCTTGGTCACTTTCATTTGCATTCTGAAGCCATCTTTCGGGGTTGAAGGAATAAGGATCTGGAAATGTATTTTTATCCCGATGAATTGAATAAGGTTGACACGAAATTACAGTTCCCTTGGGAACAACTATCTCTTCACCATTGTTCAATGTGACCTTAAAAAGTCTATCAACCACTCTAGGTTCGGCACCAGGAATAGATGTGTGTACCCTTGAATTTTCCTCGAATAATGCATTCAAATAGCTTAATTTATCAATCTTTTCAAGATCAGTGATAAGATCACTCTTTGATTTGGGATTTCCAAAATTTTCTCTAAGTTCCAGTATCAAACGGAGTTTCCTGTATTTATTGACAGGACGAGATAATTCATAAGTTAGATATGTCATCTGAATAGCAGTTGTCTCATGTCCAGCAAATATATTATCGGATAGGAAAGAATAGGCATCCTTTCCTTTTAAGCCATTTGCTTTAAGAGCTTCCAATGTTGTTAAATTTCCTCCATCTTCAAATCTAGGAGCATTATTTTCAGCTCGTTCATATAGATTTAATTGCCAATCTTCCACTACCTCCAGAGCTTCTAATATATTCTTTGAAGCTGCCCAATTCCACCACTTTGGCATCAAAGTTGTCCAGAATCCCATACTTGCAACTAACCTATGGCTGATTATTATACGCCTCTTCTCGGGAGATAACAAAAGATCTGTGCAGTTTTTGGCACCCAATTCAAATGAAGAGACAACATCTAGAGCCAATGATCCAAATAAAGAATAAACATCAATTCCCAAATTGGACGTTTTCTTCAGAGGATTGAACCAAGTGCCACCCAGTAAATGTCCCTTACCAAATTCATTGAACTCAGATTTAGCATTTATATAATCAGGTCTATTTCCTGTAACTGAAGAGTTATGTATTTGATCTACCAATTGGGAGACCTTTTCAATAATTATATTTCGAGTTGGGTTATTCTTAGATAAGATAGCACTTTTACTATATAAGTTCATAATCATTTTTTTGTATTTCAAGTGTCTGTCATTTTCTAAACTTGCAAATATGTTATCTCTAAATCCATGGTTCCTAAAATTTTCATAAAACTTGGATTTAGGGAAATTCTTTGTATAAATTTCACTAAGATATCGTGCATTTCCATTCACACTTATTTCATTAGGAGACAAAATTACTACATCCCCATACTTTAAATGTAACAAGTGTACTGTTTGGATCCATTTCAATCTTCTTTGCCCGTTTAACCATGGTAAATAGGAAACTCTATGAAGATAGGGTCCAGGAATTTTTCTTAATGGTGATAAGAAAAAAGGGAAGATTAAATAGTGGTACAAAATGAAAGCACACACTAACACCAAGAAGGATAAGTAAGGAGATGTATTGATCACGTTACTTAAAGCTGATAATACATTAATTAACATGTTTGTTTTAATTATGGAACTTCTCCATAATTTTAGAGATTCTCCAGGTTTTAAATATCCTTACTTATCTGCCATCTGTCCAGATCAGGAAAGAAATTCCGCACTAAAGTTAGTCAATTTAACTATTTTCTAGTGATTGGTATATAAGATCTACCCTATTACAATTAGCTTACAAATCCATATGAATATAAGGAATAAATTATCTAATTACTACATCAGGATGCGTCAATACTAACCTATTTACTAGTAAATTCAACCTGCTGACTCCGTAAATATTGTGCGTACTTACTTGTAACATGGATGCCACATTCTGTCTTTGCTTTTCCTTTCCATCTACCACTTCTTTCATCTTCCCCTTCAACAACTGGGGAGGTAGAATGCCAGTCACCTATAGATTTATAACCTAAGTCAAGTAGTTCATTATAAGGAACTTTATTTTCTTCAATGTAGTTCTTGACCATGTTAAAATCCCAGTTGCACAAGGGATTAATCTTTACAATTCCACTAGTTTCTTCTACTTCTATTACAGGTAATTCCCCACGAGCACCACCTTGAGATTTTCTTCTTCCCGTTAATACTGCTTGTACATTAAGAACCTTGTACCCCCTTTGAGCAGGCTCCACTTTCACTAAATAATCATAGAGATCTTCATCCTTTTCCCATAACTCATCACCATACTTTTTACAAAACTCTTCTTCTGAGTTTGCATTTACCGGTTTGAAAACATGGATCTTGGGATTGTATTTCTGTCTAATCTTATCAACAAGATCGTATGTTTGAGGAAAATGATACAATGTATCAATAAAAATTAAGTCTATCGCATGCTTTTCCTCACCTTCAAGCCGAGAAATCATATCAACCGTAGCTAATCCCGTTAACCCAAATGCTGTAGTTTGATATAATCTTGGAAAAGTAATGGCTGCCCATCTGATAATTTCTTGTGGAGACAAATTTTGTAATTTTTTATTTAAATGCTCCAAATATTCTTTGTCGAGTATATATGTTGGTGTTGAAGTCATAGTATTAACTATATATCAAACAATATTAAAGAGAAGTATAAATACATTTCTGATTTTAACATTTAGATTTGTAATAGACACCAAAAAGCCATAGTGATTTAGCAATCACATGACATGTGCAAATCTCATTTTATAACGAAATTTTCAACACATTATGTAATCTTCAGAGTGAAATTATCGAAACTAAAAATGCAATTTTACCCGTTACTAAATTAATCAAAAAGAAATTTCAGAACTTCTAACCAAGTTTTAGCTTTTGTTATTTCTCAGAGAACATATGACGTAATGATGAGAGAAAAAATCGTAACTCGAGCACTATTGGTGATCTCTATTGTAACATAATTACTTCTAGAGAAATCTTTGTCTAGGCAATATATCTAATTGATAATATTCACATGTAAAGCATCCCTTTTTCAAATAACCTCAAGCTAATTCTAGCCTTTATTTCCGAGAAGTAAATATATAACTCATTTTTCGTTTTCCATGACACAGTGAGATACGAAAAATACGAGCTCTTGGTATTCATGCACATGGAATATATATATATATAGTAACCCCAGGTAGCTCCTTTATTCTCCTATTCATAAAAAGAAGTTATATGATGAAATGGGGTTCGTTTATACCCAGCATTTAGACATTTCCGAATATATTGAGGAACATAATGACATGGTACTAGTTTGTAATCGCTGCTGTAACCATTTACTGGTGTTTGAAGATACTTTTCACAATGGCTCATATTCAATAGTAGGCTCAATAGTTAATTGCAATGTGGCACAAGAACTGGAGTCCTTGAACGATTTAAAAATTAAGAGAATTTATTGTAATGTTTGTCTGAGTCTTTTGGGTTTTAAAGTTGAGCAGCTTCAATTAGAAACGCCAGAATTCGTCTCCGTCGACGTCTCGTCTGTTGAATATAAAGTTTTTAAAAATAAATTGGTAGATGCCGAGAATAGTCTAAACTATAAGAAGTACAGTGCAAAATATCACTCATTACTTCGCGTTTACAAGGATCTCATTGGGAAGTATTGTTTTAACTTGAAGCTCTCTCGTCCTGTCCCGTTAAGTTAATATTTACCATTTAACAATACCACTTAACCACAGTTGGTTTTTATTTCTTCTAAATAAAATCCGAATGCTACAGGTTTCAACAGATTATCTCATCTTCGCTATTGGAGATTGGTTTAAACTCGATCAAGATATTTATCCTATTAAAACAATTAGATTCGAATTTGGTAAATGCGGAACTAATGAAACTTTATCTGAAAATTTCTAAACTTAGTCAAAGCAACAAAATAATGTCAAAGTATTTTTACAAAAAATGCAAAGATTAATGCAGTACTGTATATATTACTGACAGTGCTGCGTGAAATTCGTATTTGAATGAGGGAAAAAAAGACCGCATCTAATTGTGACATATTCGTATTTGACTTGCATGTTTCTCATTAAATAATCGAGAAAAATAGATTCAGTAAGAAAATATTATTAAATAATAGGGGAAATTTCTGTGCGATGGAATTTTTCTATTAAAACTAATGAATCCTAAATACAAAAGGTTGCAATGGACTGTAGCAAATAAAGAACAGAAACAGCAAATAGCAACTGTAGGAATAATATAGTTTTTCAACTCATTTATAGATACTTGTTATCGATTATAATTTTTAAAAAGTGTCTGTATGTGAAAGCACTTACGTAAATATCCGAAATTTACATTATGCTAGTCTTCTAAACTTTTTAACATAAAAGATTGTTCGATTAAGGCAATATGATACGAATTTTACAAAACTATGGCAGTCGACATTCAGTTGCCGCCCTTAAGAAATAAATGTAATCTAATTAGGAATTACTACAAAAATAGCAAGTTCTAAGTTCATCTGGTATGATTTCGCTTAAAAATTTATTACAATAAGAAAAGGATTAAATATAACCAACCATGGAAGAGTTACAATTTGGTAAGTCACGGAAATAAATATTGCTACTTAGTAAGGCAGAGCCAAATATATTTTTCTAGTTGAATATTTGCGTCTCGGCTAGTACTACACTAATCAGTGCTTTATACATGATATCAGTTATTGGGTATAAAACTATTCAGAGTACCTGTACTTCAAACATTGTTAAATAATTCATGTTGTTATGATGGACATAACAATATCAAACTTAGGTATGGAATTAAAGTAATGTTTTGATATTATTTCATTAGTAAATCTTGGCACATACAAAATGAAGGGGGCGTCGGAAGCTGTTATTGGTTGCATTCCTTTTATTCCCTATCAGCAAATAATTCCCGCCAGAGACTTGGCTCAGTTTTTATTTAAAAATACTACGTTAGTATGTTCTTTAATTTAAAAGAATTAGAATATAGAAATATGCAGATCACTTGAGCATTTATCGCTATTGATTTTTAGATTGATTTGAGTCAGGATTAATCAGCTCAAATCCAAGAGCATTTTGAAAGATTTCTTGTACGCCATTATTATATATCATAGTATCAAAATGATTCTATATCTAATAGAAAAAAAATAAATCTAGTGGTATTTAGATGGACGAGTCCGGAGTCGAACCGGAGACCTTTCGCATGCTAAGCGAACGCGCTACCAACTACGCCACACGCCCTAATTATCTGATCTTAAATTGGCTGGTTTACTATTCAGCATAACAGATGCTTAATTATTCCACTTAAATTCACGTGATGATATTACGACATTATACAATTCGAGGTATGTCACCTGACCTACAAAAGTGTAATCGGCTAGTAATAAACACCCACTAATTGAAATAGGTTGATATAGACAATGAAACCCTCCAAGCCTATATATTGATGAAGTATTATTACCTTATGAGACTACTGAATCTAGGAGCAGCTCATAAATTAGTGCATAGAGGCAAATTTTTACCCAAGTATAATATATTTATTTCGCATGTATATATAACCAGCTTAGTTCAATTGAGTGTTAGACTTCCTACATTATATTTTCTGTTTAATGGATACGACATAATACATTTTGTATATTGTAGATCGCTCGATTAAATTAAACTAGGCTATATACTCGAAATGGATCCTACTTATACTTGATGAAAATCTCCTTCCATATACTGCAGCTGATGAGCTTCTCATAAATTCGGCTGTATCATTGGGGTATCATTGGGCATTCCTAATGGATTAAAGTATAGGCATGTAACGCCTCATACTCTATTTTCAACTGTTAGGTAGTTCGTTAGTAGCTCAGTTACACTTTGGTAAGTCAGGTGACATACCTCGGGTTGTATAATGTCGTAAAAACATCATGTGAACACTAGTCGGGTATCAGGTCTATCACCAGCAGAGTGATCTGCAATATACATAACATATAATATCCTGTGCATTAAACAGAAGATTTGATTAATTTAAGGAGTCCAACATCTATTTCCTTGCATTTCGTAAGGTTTAATTTGTTTTGCTTCATGTCACATGACAATGTTGGGTGAAACAAGACTCGATTTTATTTTATATGTATCTTTTTATCCCCGGGCCTATTAGCTAGCCTGAAATACTGCCAGCTAGCTAGCAACCTGAAAAGCATATTTTTGTGCCCCCTTAATATTTTCAATCCTATTACATAAACTAGCTTGGTCTTGTATTACCTGAGATGCGTGATCTATTGTGTATTCAAGGAAAGATCATTTATAAGAGGCTTAAAATTATGTTTAATAGCTTCAATTTCATGAGTAGTCTAAAATAATTTTATTTGCACAATTATAGAGCTTCTTTCATCTAGTTTGCCTATTTTATAGATTTAGATTCTACTCTCCATGATTATATCTTAAACCTGAAAAAAATTGAATCCGAAAAATTAGCCTTGAGACAAATCAATAATTACAAAAATAAGGTAAGCAAATGGTAAGTATGATTGGTGTATAAGCGAATAATGTTTTAAAATACGAAACCACAAGTACAATTGAATCTTCGTCGAAATGCACCGAAAATAACTACGAATGATAATTATATATCACGCATATTCTTCAATTAGGGTGGTAAGGAGGGAAAAAAATACACATCGTAATTTATCCATGAACAAATAGAGTATTATGAAATATTTTTGCTTTAAACAAGTATAAATTTTACTGAGACGATACCCCGCATGTTCGTCATCCCATAATTCTATGAAGAAATGCAAAACTTGTAAGAGTTAAGTATTCATAATTGATATTACTTACTTTATGTCCTAGTTTAATTCTCATGTAATTTGCATAGCCCTTTATATGTATTATATATATATATATTATATTGCACAGTAGAGATATGGCCCCTGTTATTCATATTCAATGCAGTTTATTGGCGTCAATATTTTTAGGTTGAACACGCTTCTGCAGAAATACTTAATTAGGTATATTTTTTGCATCTTTCTCACCTAAATACAATTAATTCCTTTAAATGATCGGCTTTAACATCCCACCTGGTTAATTCGTTTCCAATTATTAATATATAAATACAAGCCACATAATTTCATATTTAATTTTCCTAGAATTGAATTGACTGTCTAAATAATATCAAATCAAAAAGGATGTATGCTAAACCTTTTGTTCTCACCCTTTTAATTACTTCAGTGTTTGGTAATAACCTCCATATACATAAAAGAGATGACTGCTCTAATTGTGTTAATGCTGCTAGTTACACTGACAATTGTAACGCTGTGACCAATTCCGTTGATTGTCTTTGCTCAGATAATAAATTTTGGTCTATATATGAGGATTGTATACAGTGTTTGAGCGAGCCATTATCTTCCGTAACTGAACTAAGAAGCGAGTTGTGTGCTCTCGCAACTAATCCCTATTACACAGCTGATAATAGTTACTACGGAAATGACTTTACAAATGATATTTATCCTAATTATTTTTCATACGATTCAAGTATGTCTTCAGAGATGGCTACAAGTACAATGGATCTGGAAAGCTCTGCTGATTCTGGTGCTACCAACCACGTTATATCTAGTTCAACAATAAGCAAAGCTTCCTCAAAGGAATCGAAGACATCGGATTCACAAAGGAGCCCTTCTAGTACAAAGGATCAGACCACGAAACCATCCTCGAGCTCGAAAGACTCAAAAAGTTCAGAAAGTTCCAGTAACCCAAAGTCAGCTGGTAGCCTGCAAAGTGGAAGTAGCTCTAAGTCATCTTCTTCTTCTGGAGATGGTAATATCTTACTAGCTTCAACAATGTCCATTACCTCATTGTTAGCTTATATATTGTTTATGTTGTGACAAGTTTATGTCGTGACATTTTTGATAGCCAAAAGGAATTAAATAAGTAGCTTATAATATCAATCGAATATAATTAACTCAATAACTTATCCAGTTTATTGTCTCAGATACTATGTAATTGAAAACGAATTGTTGGAAATGAGAATAAGTTATAACTAATTTTTTTTCATCTTAAGTACTAACAGAGTAGGCTATTAAGATGTAAATGTTGGGCAGAGCATTTCCAATTGAAGATTTTTATCTTGATCATATCTTATACTGGTGCTATAATTGAACCAAAAAACTGATTCGAAAATTTTTTTAAATCTAGAAATATTAACTACGATTTAATTTCAAAATTATGTTTATCCACGAAGATTTACGTAATAACAATGATCGGGAATATCTATTCCAAAAATAGAGAAAATACAAGAAGAAATTCTACTCATTGAAAAGAATTTATATGTTTAGATACAAGTTGCTTTTCTTCCCTTATGATTGTTAAATAGGGTGCATTTTTTAAAAATAATTATATGTTAGCTATGCTTTCCAATTGAGTGAACTCAATATATAAATCTTTTTTAAAAAAATGCGCAAACCCGGAATCGAACCGGGGGCCCAACGATGGCAACGTTGGATTTTACCACTAAACCATTTGCGCGTGAATAAGCTCCGCGACGGGGAATTGAACCCCGGTCTACCATGCGACAAACGGTAATTCTAGCCACTAAACTATCACGGATTATTTAATTCTGTGTAAGAATATAATGCTGGAATATGCTTCATTCAAACAACAAAATTACTGTAGGTATTCCAGCTTAGGATAAGATATCCGGGAATAACATGATGTAAATTGTGATATAAATTAATGAAATATATCTTCATCCCATTCAGTCAATGTCACATGACACAACACTTAACTATGTTGATGCAAAATAAATGAAGCCCTTGAAAAGTATACAAGAATATTTATAAAGCCATCGACTCGTAAGTCACAGTGAAGATGAACTGACCAACGGAATAGCTAACCTGTGACTCAGCTCATCGGCTACGCCGTCTTACATGAAAATCAGATGAAAATGTTATTTAATTTCGAACTATAAAAAGAGCTACATTTTATTGATATATAGTTAATTGAGCAAATCACATAGGATTGTGCTCGTAATTTAATAGAAATACTATATTAAATACCAGATCTCTAACAGTATATTCACATGTAATCCATAATACGTTACAATCAAATTCTATTATCTCTCTAAAATTTATTCCCTTGATACTTGACGTTCTTAACTAGTGAATATGGGTTGGTGATTAGGTTTGTAGCTTAGTCATTCCATTGGTCAGTTCACCCTCATAATGATTAAGAAATTCAACTTGACTTCATAAAATATCCTCTCGAACTTACTTCTTATCGTCATTTATTTTTGATCAATTTACCCGATTAGTAACGCATTTTCTTCCTGTGGTAATTTCTTTATACAAACCTCGAGACTCTTAACAGCTGCATTTTATTACATTTATTAAAACATTGTAAGTATATGTAAGTATATGTAAGATTACTTAGAGTTCTTTTTAAAATTGCCTTTTTACATGTTTGCAAAACCATTAAACTTATAATATATCATCATAGAACTAAATACTTAACTATCTTTAATTTTTATATACGGGTAGAATATAGATTCCTATCAACGAAAATTCTTACCTTAATGACACCTTTGTCAAAAAATTACTATTGCTCCTAGTACAACTTCATAATTCATCCAATTAAGTTTATTAGAATAGTATAGGATTAGATGTTAGTTTCCTAAAGAAGCAATAAAGTTGGTTATATTTGCTATCTGTAATCACGTTGTCTGCAGCCCCACGACCGGTCTATCCGATCTAAATCAATAGTCACTTTAAGCTCCGTTAGACTTAAAATAATACTATTAGTGATTCAATTTACAGAAATAATACTTACAACTTGTAAATATGCTTCCCTTTGCTGTTCCATACCCTCCTGAACAAGATAATGGGTTTTGGGGAACCCCAACTTCTACAATTGATTGGTGTGAAGAAAACTATGTTGTTTCTAGCTATATAGCTGAAGCTTTAAATACTACCACCAATGCTATGTTTATATTATTGGCCAGCTTTGCTATCTTCCACGCTTACAAAAATAAGTTAGAACCTAGATTTATATTCACAGCTTTTGGGTTTCTCTTAGTTGGTGTTGGATCCTGGTTGTTTCATATGACTTTAAGATACCAATTCCAATTACTCGACGAGTTACCTATGATCTATGCAACTTGCATTCCATTTTGGTCTGTCTTCAGTGAATTCAAAACGAAAAGACAATCTTTAGGTGTGGCACTATTTATATTCATGGCGGCAAATTTATTGACGGCAATTTATTTGTACTTCAAAGATCCAACGATCCATCAAGCTGGCTATGGATTTCTTAATGTGGTAATTATTCTTAAGTCTATATTTTTAACAAAAGAATATGTCCATGATAAAGTTGCAAAGAAGCAACTATTTAGAGTTATGGTGTTTGGTGTTTCGATGTTCTTATTAGGATATTTCTTATGGAACTTGGATATTCATTTATGCTCTCTGGTCAGAGCCAAGAGAAGAGATTGGGGAATGCCATATGGATTTGTTTTAGAAGGGCATGGATGGTGGCACATTTTCACCGGTACTGGAGTATACTTTTACTTGGTTTATGAGGAATATTTGAGATGCTTTTTACAAGGAACAAATGAGTTTTACAAGTTTAAGTGGATATATTGCTTACCAGTTGTTTATTGTGTGGATGCCCCAGGATTAGATAGACATAATGCTGTTAAAAAATTGGCTGAAGAAGACTCTAAGTTTTTAGAAGAATCTAAAAAGAATATTTAGTTCTATTTCTATTTATTTTCTGTATTCAAAAGTATATATCGCATGAAATAATTAAAGCATTGATATAATCTCATTGATAAAAGGATCACTCTGAACTACTGTAGCATATTTGTTTGTAACCATTTCTTTGAGCTTATTTACTGCGGTTTCTGGATTGATATTATCTTCACTGACACAAGATCTCCATTCTTTCAAGATTTCTTTTAATTTTTCAACACCATTATTAACTTCTTCATGGGTGCATTTCGATTTCTTACTTTGGATATAGTTATCTTCGTCTTTAACGTTTGAGTCCTGTAACTCGGCAGCTTTTCTTTTTGCCATATTTATAATCTTAGTAGGAAATTTAACCAATTCTGCTACATGGATACCAAATGATTTGTCTGAAATGCCAGGTTCCACTTTGTACATTAGTGTGATATCATCTTCTTTTTCTTCATCTTTTTCAACATGTGCAACCACATGTAAGTTCTGAACCATATTCTCGTATTTATTTGATAACTGTGTTAATTCATGAAAATGCGTTGCGAATAATGTGAAGCATTTCTTAACACTAATCAAATGTTCCAGAATTGACCATGCTAACCCAAATCCATCGTACGTTGAAGTTCCTCTTCCCAACTCATCGATAATAATTAACGAATTATGGGTAGCTGTTGCAAGAATTGAAGAAGTCTCTAGCATTTCGATCATAAAGGTAGAAAGTCCTTTCAATTGAGAGTCACCGGCACCAACCCTAGATAGTATAGCGTCAAATATTGGCAACTCGGGTTTGAAATTGTCTTCACAAGCAGGAACAAAAGACCCAACCTGGCTCATTAAAGATATAACACCAATTTGTCTTATATACGTAGATTTACCTCCCATATTGGGCCCTGTGATTACAGTGAAAGGGTTTCCTTTGCCCTCTGGAATATTAGATAAAAATACATCATTTGAAATGAAGTTAACGTCATCCTGTAGTTCTAAAACAGGATGTCTAGCGTCTTGAAGCTTTATCTTTCTGTTTCGGAACACATCACTGTCGTTCAGTTCTGATAATGGATGCAATATAGGCATAACATATGGTGTTGGAGCAAAAATAGCAACATTAGCAAAACTAGCTAAGACATCTAAGTGTGCTAAAACTAGACTTAAAGATGAATATACCAGCTGATAGGTCAAAGTGATCGATAAAATCTCTTTAATTAGCTCCCTCTGTTTTAAGTTATATTCGGTGCTTAATTGTTGGTATTCTTGGGACAATGACGATAATTCTCTTGTAGTGAAATAAACACCAGCTTTTACAGTCTGCAATTGATTATACCTATTTCCTGTATTTCTTAAAACTGTTGAATCATTTCTGGTTACACGGAAACACCAACCGTGTTGTTGATGATTTTCAAGTTTCAATTTCTTATCTAATTCCATATTCAAATCTTCGCCAACATCAATATGAATCTGCTTTATTTCTTTTGATGTTGCTTGTAATTTCTCATTTATTTCAACTAAAGAATCATCAAATTCAGGTTTAATGTTGAATTCTGTGTTCAACAAATCATAAGCAGAGTCACTTTCTAAAGGCGATAAATCAATTGTGGTTTCAATCAATTCTTTGAACTTAAGGAGAGGTTGAGACTTTTCTTCAATCTGTAAAAGCCAATACTTTTTAACTAACTGAGTGACTTCTTCATTATCAACTTCATCAATAACTAGATTAAGCATTTGCAACAATTCAGGTATAACTAAGACTAATTGATACAATCTAATTACATCCTCTAATTTTTTATTTTCGTTTCCGTTTGTTCTTTTTAAACCATTTGAAATCTTTTTGAGTAACCTTTTAATGTCTGGAACTTTACTTAACCAATCTTGAGAAACAAAAACTCTGAAATTGGTATCCTCGATTAAAAAGTTAACCAATTTTTGTCTTTCTTGTATTAAGCTTAAGTTTGTTAAAGGTTGCTTGAGCCATTGTGACAAGAGTCTAGAACCTGCCGCAGTTCTGCATTTGTTTAAAAGTTCAAAAATTGAACTAATATTCGACGATTTACCTACTGCCATATTACCAGTATTACTTGATGCCGGGAATATATTCAATGCCTTAACAGTGGATGAATCCAATTTCATATAAGAAGTTAAATTATATTGATCAATAGTAAACCTACTTGCATCTGCAGCAAGCAAATCTAAGTAATTCATTAAAGCATTACAACATGATAATGAAATTGCGAAATCAGTAGAATTGATACCTTTTGATGCCAATATTAATTCGATGTTTGTCTCTTCTTCATCCTTTGCGTTTTCCAGAACTATCATTTTAGAGAGATCTTGCTCGATATCTTTATTGTTAAAAAAAGAAGATTTTACTGTACTAATAACTAAATTACCAGTTCTTTCAAGGACTTGGTATAGCTTAATGATTTCTGTATTCCCTTCCAGAGGATCATAAGTTGAAGGGAGAATCACTTCCTTAACACCTAATTGTAAAAGCAAACTTTCTAAGTTTGAATAAAGATCATTATCCTCAAATTCTGATAATTTTATAGTTGTGTTCAGTAAATCAATCACGCATACACCAATTTTCCTACTTTGGCCACTTTGCTGGAATTTCACACCAGCTATCATAGGTGTTGAACAATCATTAAACATACCCTCTAAATTAACACCATATTCTCCACTTAAGCTTTCCAAATTACCAGGAGTAGCCATGCATATCAACTCAAAAGTCTTATTGTTATATATTTCAACTTTCAAGTGTTTGTCTATAAGACAGAGCTTTAATACATTATTAACAAAAACTGGTTGCGATATGGTCACATAACGGTTCTTTTTGTTCTGATTGTACTTGATTACAGACTGCGTCTTATATATATTATCTGCTATTAAGTCTGCATCATCGTCTAATACAGTAAAATAGTCCTTGTTATTGTGGTCAATAATACGAATGGTTGACGAATCCTTAGGTGGCAAGTTGCAATATTTCCTGAAATACAGCCTCTCATCAACATTATCTGAGAATTTAAGGTCTGGCTTAGTACTTGACATTCTTTTTGCTAAGCTTAAAATAAGAAGTATAAGAACTACTTGAAATCAAATTAAAAAATTATAAACGCGTGCAAAATATTACGCGTTCTCTTCAAATCGCAAATTATGATTCATTATCAGAGATAGTATCTCACATCTTTAAGTACCCAATTATATAGATATAATTATAGATATAATCTGACACCTAGGTTTATTACTCAGTTATTCTCTTGAATTTCAATTAGATATTAACAGGATTTTTTGTATGTATTTTCTTCATAATTACTTTTCACCCTGATAACTTTCAAGAGTATCTCTACTTTACATTTAAGTATAAATCATTGATAATTTTTTATTTTGTTACTCTACATAAACAAGTATTAACTAAGATTTTCCACAGAAATAATCAATAGAAGAAATCAAGTAATTATGTAGAAAAGACTATTTCAAGCTTCCTCTAATATCTGTTGTATCTCTCAGATTGGTAGTCAAATTGAGGAGGTTGGTCTGGGTGCCATTGTTCTTGACCACCATAATGGTTATCGTAATTTTCACGAGCATATTGTTCAGCTTGACCTCTGGCTTCTCTTTGATCCAAGTAATCTAAACCTTTTGTTTCAAATAACTTGTCTACTTCAGCACCAGCGAAACCAGCCAAGGCTTCCTTGGCAAATGCATGAGATACTGGTTTACCTTCTCTTCTTTGTCTGTCTTCAAACATTTTAGTAGCAGCAAAAGCAGCACCACCAGCGACAATTTCGTGGCTAAATTTACCTTCGTGTTGATCACCGTAAACAGTTTGATGGCTTTCTTCTAAAAATCCGAACATTTTTTATTTAATTGAATATACTAATTATTACAGTGTCTTACTAAATCTATGGCAAATTGGGCTTATTTATAGTCATGACGTGAACTATTGTGTGCGGTGTCAATTACGTGGAAGTTTCAAATTTCCCGTCAATGCATGTGTCAGATAACACTGAATGATCAATTGATCGCGAGGCTGTGGTAAAATATCTTTTAATAGATTAGAAAATCAGGGGCATTGTATTACATAGCCTGTAATATAGTGATAAGGCTTGTTAGGCACATAGAGACGTGATAGTTAAGTAGGTCACTTTTCTTAATTACGAGCTAGAACACTTATAGTCTTGTTTGAGAATAATATTAGATAAAATCGACACATGCCTATTATGCAGGATTCATTGTGATAAGTAAATAAAGAAAAATCTCCAAATTTGAATATTCGAGAGTTTAATCTTCTGGCCAATTAGAACATTTTTTGGGTTTAGAATGTACAGGAAAGGAAAATAAAGGCGAAATGTGGCATTCGAACTAAATGAGGTATGTATCACATGTTTCATTATAGGGGTAAAAGCCAAAGTGCCTTCTCGTAATTCACCCCTTAAAGAAGGTTCATTGGATTTCAAGTTACTTCATATTAAATACTGAGGGACAAAGGGTTTTCATAACACTGAAACATGCGAACTCAATGTATCAATGGCAGTATTCTGGTGCATCAAATCACCCATAATCATAGCAGGTTGCAAATTTTTCGTTCTATGTAAATTTTTTTTTTGTTTTCTGGCTATTTGCCTATATATATTTTCATGACTTGATTCCTAATATTTGAATCTCCTTAATTTTTCCACTTATGGTTCGTTTGATATTTCAGTTCGAAATTCATCATAGTTGTGATAATACGCATTAAAAATTCTTAACAAGAAAATAAATATATTCTTCTTTAAAAGAGCACTATACGACTTTACTTAGATGAAACAAATGTAATTCTATTTTGTATTTCTCGAAGAGAAACCCTCTCCAGACTTTTGCATATATTGAAAAAACTGGTACATGTGATTGGATAAGATAATAAGATTGAGAAATTCTGTCTGAAAGTACAAATACCAGCTCTTTATTAATATCTAGATACTTGTAAAATAATATGCTACGATGAAACTATTAAATCAGTTAGAATTAAGTATAGAAAGCTCAATGTTAGCTTCCTAACGAGCTAACTTATTACAAGAGACCTTGTGATAATGGAATAAAAGAAAAAAAAATGCATACTATACTAATATAAATATAAATTGACTTATAAATATAAATTTATATAAGGAACTTATATTTTCTCGCTATTCTACGTTGCAAGATTATAGACCCTCTATTCTCTATTTTTTGTTAATAGTTTGAGACCTTTGCACCCAAATATTTAGTAATATTATATACAGTCCGATGACTTGGTCGGAGTCAATTTCATTAGAACATTTATTTATTAGATAGAGAGAGGCTAATCAAATATTTCATATTTTTTTATTCTACTCCCCATTACTCCTCATCACACACTAATAAACCATGAATGCTTTACACTCTACACAATTAGATGGTATCTTACCATTGCTTGCTAAAGGTAAGGTCAGAGATATTTATGAAGTTGATCAAGATACCCTCTTATTCGTTGCTACTGATAGAATTTCTGCCTACGATGTTATTATGGAAAATGGTATTTCTTCTAAGGGTAAGATATTAACTAAGTTATCCGAGTTCTGGTTTGACTTTTTGTCTGAAAATATTTCTAATCATTTGGTCTTGCCCAATAACGATGATGAACACTTATTCTTAAAATTGCCTAAGGAATTATCAGAACCAAAGTACAAGAAACAATTATCCGGAAGATCTTTGTTAGTTAAAAAGATGAAGTTGATTCCATTAGAGGTCATTGTCAGAGGTTACATTACTGGTTCTGCTTGGAAGGAGTACAAGAAAACTAAGACCGTTCATGGGTTAACTATAAATCAAAAAGATTTACAAGAGTCTCAAGAATTTGATTCTCCTATCTTTACACCTTCTACAAAAGCTGAACAAGGTGAACATGATGAAAACATTTCTCCAGCAAAAGCTGCTGAAATTGTTGGCCAAGAATTATGCGATAAGGTTGCTGCTAAAGCAATTGAATTATATTCTAAAGCCAAGGAATATGCTAGGAAGAACGGTATTATAATAGCTGATACAAAATTTGAATTTGGTTTGGATAAAGATGATAATTTAGTCTTAGTTGATGAAGTTTTAACTCCTGATTCTTCAAGATTCTGGAGTATGGCCAATTATGAAATTGGCAAGTCCCAAGATTCTTATGATAAACAATTCTTAAGAGACTGGTTAACCTCAAATGGCTTGGCTGGTAAGGATGGTGTTTCAATGGATGAAGAAATCATCACCAAGACAAAGGAAAAATATATTGAAGCTTACGAAGCTTTAACTGGAAGCAAATGGGTAGATTAGAGTAGTTTTCACGAGCCTACGTATTAATGTATGTGATAACCATTTTATATAAAATAATATGAGTATTCAACCTAATGATAATTTTATCTTCAAAGATGATCACGACCACTTATTTGATAGCAAGGGCAGGAGACCAATGACGTTATAAGTAGACACGTAGGTGCGCCTTTGGAATCTTGTATGGTTTTAGAGACTTCATAGTGATGACCAAAGATTGTAAAGAAAAACATAAAAGAAAGATAAAGGATTCCAAAGAAAAGCCTATTATGGGAATTGATACTATTCAAACAAAGCCAGAGAAAATGCCTTAGATATTCGTTTGATATTAAGAAAAAATTCCATGAAATGACTGTCGAGTAGGGCTTTACCGTTTCTCTGGTTGCAAATATCCAACGCAAACAGGAAAAGAAAAGCCAATGAGCAACAATGTGACCTTATGCAAATAATACTACAAATATTGATAGAAAACCTTTTTTGAATAAGCTACATAAAGATCATTTGCTCTACATTGTGTGGTGAAAACTCAACACTCATTCTAGGGGAATTTTATGGATTTAAAGGTTCTTCTTCTACCGTTTATAAATTTATAAGCAATGTATGTAGGTTGAGTTTTAAAAGGTTTTTATTAGTTCCATCTGCAAGAGTTCTAGAAAAGACAATTAATGGACGAATTGATGGGCAGAATGATGGAAGCTGATTCTTGATTTTCTCAAAAACTGTGTTTTCATCGATGAAGCAGGTTTTAATATAGACATGAGAAGAGAAGGTGGAGCGGTCAAAATTGCTCCCGTTTCAAGAGGAATAAACATTTCCTTTTTGGGGCGATATATGCAAAAGGTCCAATCAGTTTAAAAGTAAAGAGTGCAATTACCACTACAAATAAGAAAAGAAAATTACCAGGATCTGCTAATACTGCGATAGGTACTACAACAAATCACTTCTTTAACTTTGTTCACTCGGTTATCGACGAGATCAAGGGTAATGAAGAACTCAAAGAAATGAAATATCTTATTGTTGATAATGCATGAATCTACAAACATGAAGATATATCTACCCTGGCTACAAATAATGGACTTCAATTACTTTACTTACCTCCATATTTACCAGCATTGAATGCAATTGAAGAAATTTGGGCTGTTTATAAGTTAAAATTTAAGACAATGGAGTTTTGTTCGCAGTAAGTTAACACCTCAAGTTAAAGAAGCATGTAGTCAAATATCTATTGAAAGATTTAGAGGATTTGTAAACATAGTTCAGAGAATTTTAAGTTATGTTTAGAAAGGCAAGCAATCTGAGATTGGAGTGATATTTTTAATTCTATGAAACAACAAGTTTAACGGTAAAATTAATATAAATTAGGGGTTAATATTAATCATAGTAGTATGAATAGTTTTAATATTAGTTTAAGGTATTGTTGCTAGTGGTATGAATGGTTTGAAATATTCCGAACTCTTGGTATGAACAATTCTGAGCCGGTAGTTTGAGTAGAAAATATAAATGCTGTAATTGGATTTAAAATATGTGACGAACACAGAATGTTGGAGTCCGCTATATACTCAGGACAGTATATAATAAATAATTTATTATACTAGGGAAATGATATCTTTATTGTAGCACTAACCAATTGGTTATATATCTGTAACCTATATTCTCTAGTAGCTAAGCTTGGTGAGGAATTGGTATTTTGGCCTAATAGATAAGACTATTCTGTTCGTTAAGTATTCATAAAATATCATTTTTGGCTGAGAACTTACCTACTTTTATAGTCCTAAACCCATCTTCCCTCTTATTCATACGGCTCCATAGTATGGATAGTATGGATCGATTCTTATGAGTAAGCGGACTCAGATCATAAAACAGGGTATAGTTAGTATCCTTTGTTTAATCTTTATTTTACAGGTTTTGTATAATGTTGTGATTTTGTCAAGTGCATATTGGTCGGATATCACCAACGTACTTTGTGTTTCAACTTACAGAAGAATATTTTAAAGTTTGGAGTGTTTCAAAAGTTATCATTTTGATACCACAAGGGAAATATTCGCTTTGATTACAAAAAGACATGTTTCGGAATGTGGAGTTAATTAGAATTTAAAAGTATATAAAGATGGGGAGATGATCTTGACGAACGACTGAAACTATATGGTTAAGCTATTCGGCAAATTAGCAGAATCAGCAAAATATTTCCTATCTTTTAATCTATACTAAAAGTTTATTGATATCTATAACCAGACTAGTTAGAATAATGTTATCCATTTTAGCTATAAAATATTCATATATAGTATACAGTATACAATAAAAGAAACGCAAGTGATTTTCTAGTGAGTTGCAATAATTACCGAATTATCAAACCTGCATAACATCGCATATTTTGCAATCCATGAAGAAATTACACCAGCATTTATCAAATTATTTAAATCAGAATCAGAACCACAATGGAAGAAAATAAGCTCCACAAGAATATCTTGAAATATATATTCAACAAAGATTACCTTGATCCCGAAACATATAATTTCAATGACTTTTCTATCATAAATTTTGATTATAAAATGTTATTCCCTGAAAAATCATTTGTGACAAACAATGATTTATTGTTGAAGTTTTTTGAAACCATTGATGAGAATGATATCTATTGTGCTTATTTAGACTTCCAAGGATACATATTTAAAACAAGTAGAGGTTGCGATAGTAGAATATGGAAAGCTGCCTTTATCTTTTTTATGGTTATCCCGTTTACAGACTATGAATATTATAATTTAAGTGGACATTTAATAAATCCAGATAACCTTACTCATCAATCTGATAGCAAGGCATCTGAAAATATTCTTGTGGGGACTTTCTCCAAAATCAAATTCAATCATAATAGTGAGATGCCAATACTGAGGTTTGAGAATAATTTGAAGAATATATTGAATACAGAACTCCGTCATGATAAATATACTCATCTCCAAATCGGGGACTTTATAAGGTCTTTGCTAAAACTAAGGTTTTATAATAATTACAGTTATATCAATGATGTGACTAAGAGGGATGAAAGTGAATTTAGAGACAATTTCAAGGTGTTCTTGTTCGGGCCCATATGTGGTTTTGTTGCTTCTTTGTTGAATTTCGAAATTAGTGTATCAGGGATGAATACTGTAGGTCCAACTGGGGTCCATACAAAAGTACCACATCAAACCAATGATCTCTTTTACGCTCATCCAGATATGTGCGCTTATTTAGAGAATGAAGCAAAGAACTCTCTAGTGTGGTTGAAGTTAAAAAATTACCTTTATTAACAGGTCAAAAAATTCTAAATTTTGATGATAGTATGGTGTCAAGTTTTCATATTCAACTTCTTTCAGAAATGTTCTCGAACAGGAAAAACAAAGGAATACTCACGGACTCAAATACAGCAACCTTCATTGAAATTAATATCAGTAAAGTAAAAACCATGATAGAAGAAAATGAGCATGCTATCAAAAGGTTCAAGGAGATTCCTTTAAACTACAGATTAGTAGACTCTCATTCATCAGGGTTGACTTTAACTGGTGCCCTTACTTCCTTTATATATGAATCTTTCAAGTACGATAATGATGAAGATAAAGATATCCTTTACAAAATATACCAATACATAAGAAAGTCGGATCCAGAATACTTAGAATTCTTAACAAATGGAGCAAAAAAATTAATGCCAATGTATAAAAGTTATTGAAAATTAACAGTAAATATATTGAAATTTTGCAGACAAAGAATCCAACTTGATGCTTTCGAAGATATAGATATACAAAGGGGGTTTTATTATAATTCTCAAATTTTCAAAGTCACACCGTCTATAGTAAGGTTCTTAAAACTACGTAGAAACCTTACAAATATGACCAACTATCATGAAGTAGTTACCAAAGAGCGTTACAAAAGTTCAATAAAAGTTCCTGTTAAATACAAATATATTTTAAAAGTTTTTGATCCTTTTATGTTTAAAAAAGTACACGGAACAACTAAAAACACCAACAAAGGGGCAATAGAAATTTGTAGAAGGGCATATTCCTCCGAAATGAAAGCGTATGAGATATTATCCAAGGACAGGCTGTTTAATAGTTTATATGTGAATCAAGAGAAGGTATTTGGTACTTTCTACATTGGTGAATACTATCACGCCATGGGGCCGTTTATCATATTGAAGTATATTGACCCAGCTAAAAATAAATTGCCAAAAAATCGCGAAACATACAAATTAGCTAGAGAACAGTTGCAAATAGTTCATGCAAATAACATATTACATGGAGATATAAAGGAAAAGAATATATTGTACTCATGCAGCCAAGGAAAAGTCTTCTTGATTGATTTTGGATACTCCCGATACGATGGTGATGTCAAGCTATCAAGACCAAGTAGCCCCAATCCTGATGCAATGAAAAGCGAACATATAGCATTATGTGATGTTTTTGAACAACCATATCCAACAGATGATGAATGGAGGCTATTGATTATGCATTATTGGAAATAAAACGTTATAATAGAGTTTATTTTTTGCTTTTTTTGTACTGGTGAATTATCCTGGTACATAAAGGTAACAAGCGTAAAAAAGGTTGATGTGGGACATAATTGTAGTAGAGCAAAAAAAATACTTACATATTGGCCTAAATATGTATTCCTTGAATTTACCTTCAAATTCTCTTGCATCTGTCTTAGTGAAATCTACAATACATATTTCAAAGAACAAGTATCAAGTGTGCTCCTACTACTTGGTGCATTTAAGGTCTGAAACCGTTTTGGGAAATTTGCTGAATTTATTTATACTAAAATATTTTTACATTATCTAATAAATGTTCTCTCGGTATCGAATACCATTAAATTTCTTTCGATATGCTCTAATATAATAGTTATTTTAGGCTAT
The DNA here is from genome assembly GCA_030563145.1 of Schwanniomyces polymorphus var. africanus. NCBI lineage: Eukaryota > Fungi > Ascomycota > Pichiomycetes > Serinales > Debaryomycetaceae > Schwanniomyces > Schwanniomyces polymorphus. The sequence goes on from JAKUBG010000004.1 coordinate 603,077, forward strand.
TTTGTTCGTTATCAGATTAAGAATAAATATATTGCTTAACTATGTAACTCTACTATTATATATAATAATTCTATTATATTCACTTTTAGTAAGAAAGCATTATTAATAAAACATAACCAAAGTTAATTAAACCACTATACGTTAATATATTTTTTACTTATTTGATATAAAATATGCTTCTTGAAAATCCATCAATAATATATCTTTTTTTTTTTACTCCACTACTTGAAGATCTTTTTGAAGATCTTTAAAATAAAATGGCATAATATTGTATCAAGGTTGATTTTTCCATAAATAAATAGATGATATTTTACATAAATAAATAGATGATATTTTACTTGTTTAAAATTGCTTTAAGTAAAATATTCGGTAGATGGAGAGATAGTTTTACAATGCTTTATAATTCAGCACAAAGTCCACTTAGCCAATCATAGTATACCATATTTGGAACAAAATGGCAGATAAATAAGCTGAAAAGCATTAATTGAAGGATTTTACAATTTAGTTCCTATCATGCGGATGTTATTCAGAGAAGATAGATCATTTGCGATAGATAGGCAACTTAGAATAAATAAATTATTATAAGCTCTTATATTAACAGTACATTTTATGGTGGTTATGATTACAGATAAATTAAATTCTGATTAAAGTTCCAATTAATATTATATCTGAATAGCCATCAATATTAATTTAATTTCACAAAAGTTTTGTCAATTAAAACTATCCCTCTTTATTTAGTGATTCTTATCTGATCAATAATAAGCACTCGTTCACTTTTTCGTAATTGAATAGTTTGTAATTTCGGTGCAGAAGGTTGAGTTATATATAAAATCCTTAAGGGAAGTTACTTTTAACTTTGGCTATTTAATAACCTAAAAATCAACTTTGATACCAAAAACACGCTTTAGTTCTCTGATATCACACATATTAGATCCATATGCTTCATTTTTGACTCTAGATGAATACTGGAAATCAATAATATAAATAACTCTCTCTTTAGAACAAAGGATATTTCCTTCCTTGATATCCTCATGGATTATTCCATGCTTATGGATAATATCCAATTGCTGCTTAGCTTTCATATATGCCTCTAAATCTTTAGGTAACGGAATAGTGTCAATATATTGAAGCAAGTTAAAACGACCCCCTGATACTTCTCTGCCGTTCGCTTTTATCAATATTTGTCCACCATTATGAGGAATGTAACAGCTGTTGAACTCTTTATCTTCATGTAGCTCTTTCAAGATAGATGATTCGACCTTGTAACTGTTTATAGAATCAATAATCGCCTCACGATCTTCATCGCTGTTAGATGCCTCATTTTTCATTCTAGAGATTTCGTAGTCATAAATCTTTACAATAATTTTCGTTTCGTCTTCCATTTCATCAACTAAATATTTCTTCAAATATTTTGCATCAATCTTGAAAATTTGCGTATTAAACAACGATCCATTTTGAACATAAATATCATCATTAGGATCGAATTCAATAATATTTTCATCCTGTTCAGCATAATCTATTGTCTGTAACTTAGAATAATAACTATGATCATGTCCACTATAGGAACTATCAGATTGACTCTCAAACATACTTTCATTACCAGAATGTACTTCGTGAGATGATTTCAGGCTACTCTTCTGCAAATAAAGTCTGAATTGACGCATTCGTTCTTTTCGATTTTCCATCTGTAATAAGGAATTCACTGATTTAAAGAAGTGATACAACAAAGACTCCTTAATACTTGGAAGTGTTGAATAGGTATTTAAAAGTAAGTATTTCAATGGTATCAACCTATCTCCATGACTGTTAATACTATTGTAAAGGGCCTCTTTATTACTCTCAAATAAATCCAAATCAATTATAAAGCAACACGTTGTATTAGCATCAGATATTATACCATAGTTTATCCAATGATATATCAGTTGCAGTATAGCCTGTCTCATATATGCGGGAATACTCTCCATGGAGAAAAAATCAAATCCCATTTGGGGAGGCCCATAAACATATGGAATCATTGGGAATGGTTTTACTTCAATCGTGCAACACACTTCTCTAGTAACAATCTTAGATTGTGGGGGAGGGGCAATATTCTCAATGTTAAGAACTAGATATAAATCAGACCTAACCTTACACCTCCTATCAGAATTTGAGTTATATTGTACTAAACTGAACAGACTAACAACTTCGATATCATATCTAGTTGCTTCTGCTAATAGCTTACATATTTGTTCAGCAAGATAATTTTTAAATATATCCTTATAAATTGCCTCACTCGAAAGGTGTCGATATAATACTTTATGATCCCGAAAAGCTAAATATTCTAGACTTTTCCTTATGTTTCTTATAGATGAATTTGAAATAAGTTCTTCAATAGTCTGACGAACCTCATCATATTTGATTTTTCCTGTATACCTTTGATCAAATATAAACCACTCCAATGACTTAGTGAATTCATCGTTTGAAATTGAAGCTGTAGCAGTTGTAGGATAAGGAGTTGAAAGTTCATAATCTATCATCGGTAAACATAAAGCATATCGAAGCACCTTTATGCTTATATCAGTATCCATGCGATTCAAGTTACAAACTAAAGAAATATATGACCAATGTTGCTCTCCAATAAAGCTTTCTACTTCATTTTCTTGCAAGTCAAAAGCATTTTTAATAAGCGAATGGTAGCTTATATTAGATTCAAATTCCCAGCCTGGAAAAAACTTTCTGTAATCATAGGCATCATACAATGGACCATCAATACAAGAATTTACAGACTCTAGTAATTTATCAATTCTTAATTGGTCACTCATGGTAAGAATAAAAATTAGCAAACCTTTCAATTAGTCATTCTAAGCTTGTTTATATACCATTTCGTTTAGATGTGTTGTACAAGAATTGCCTAAAGCAGGCTTTAGGCTGAATTATGAAACATGTAATACTTACTCCACATATTGAATTTTTAATGCGCTTCGAGTATGTAATTGATTTTGTGTAAATATCAAGTAGGTAAAAAGAGAATATTGTTTCAGCCATAAAGAAATATGGTCATTTATTTCTACAATAACTACATTTCATTATATGATATAAGTTTTTTGAAGCATAAGGTATTGGACTATTATCCTTTGCGTGAATATCCGATGGAGCAACTACCGCAAGAGTCAGCTCATTAGTAAATCCATCTTCTTGGTTGCAAATGAGTGGGAATATTATTGAACTTCCAAGTATTCTTTTTGTAGATAGTTTTAGGAACGTGTCAGATGAAAGAAATCAATTAAGCGTTATGGCCAATTATAAAAAAACTAAAAAAATTATTTAGATAATAACATAGAAAATATAGATTATATTTATTTATCATTAATTGTAAGTTTTAAAGAAAATGATTTAGAATTTTTAAAATATTTCAAAAACAATTTTCAACAGATTATTAATCCAGAATCCAACATATACATTGTAATGATAGTTGAATTCAAAGTACAAATATTGTGTTATTCTTAATTATTGTGTTATCCTTATTTAACTCTTTGGTTCCTATTATTAGTAAATAACATCTTGTTTCAATTTATACTTTCTTGTCTGTTGAAGAAATGTAAACTCTTAATATTTCTAGAATTCCATTAGATTATGAGTTTATCGCATATCTGTAAAAGATACCACGGGACGGGTAGATGTTCATAATATTTATTCTATTTCTTTATTAAAAAAGATGAAAGATTAAAGAAATTACTACTTGATACAGCATTTATATTTTCTACTCTGTCTACCGGTTCAGAATATTTCAATCCACAAGCAAGAATAGTTAATAACACAATTGAAAACTATTAATACCACCAGCAACAATTCCTCAAACTAATATTAAAAACATTCATACTACTATGAATAATATTAACCCCTATTTTATATTAATTTACTTGTTGTTTCATAGAATTTAAAAATATATCCCACCTCCAATCTCAGATTGCTTGCCTTTCTCAACACAACTTAAAATTCTCTGAGATATTCATTCTGTTCGTTATTATTCAACATCTAAATATTTAAATAAAAAAGCTTCTCAGCACACTATTCTTTTCCTACACCTAATTTTTGTCCAACGAAATGGCTTTGCATTAAGTATTTCATTATCTCATCAATTTTTCCACAATTATTTTTATCTTGATTTACAAGGTAGATCTTATCTATTTAGTTTTAAATTCAAAATAATTAATTTCGATGTTATTGCAACCTGCTTTTTACTTGATGGAATTTTTTCGTACCTTATTCAATGCACATAACTTATTTATTTTTTAGGTTTGCGTCACTAATTCGTGTTCATATCAGTTACAGCATTTTTATTTTCTATTCAAACTACCGGTTCGGAATTGCTCATACCAAGGGTTCGGAAATATTCAAACCTTAAGCAAGAATACTTTTATACCAAAT